>JARHVA010001433.1:1307500-2040000 GCA_037957365.1 Torreya grandis
TTCTTTTCCTTCTAACTCCCTTCTTCCAAAATAAGTAAGAAACACAAAACTAGCAAGTGGAGGAAGCAATCTATACCAAGTCTTCTAAAACCTTTTGTTGAAGTCATGAATTATTTCTTTGGATCCCCTTTTTATCACATTGAGCTGATGTATGAGAAAATCATGGTCACTTTCATTCCCAAATCTATAAGTCAACAACACTCTAAACTCATTCCATGTTGTGATGCGTCCACCTTCTAAATTCCTATACCAATCAAGAGCCTTCCCTTTAAGGAACATGGCAAAGAGTCTAATGGCAATGTTCTCTCAAACAATATTGTGGAAACTTGAAAAATAAACATCTCTAATGAGCTTACTAGGTGTGACATGACTCTGACCATTGAATGCAGGCACACCTTTCATGGCGTTAGGAGGAATGGCATCATATGCATGAAGTTGGATTGATATATCAGTATTGAAGGTAGGGAAATCATGAGTTATAGCCATGTCTTCTTCTTTAATATCTTCAATTTCTTCAACCTCTTCCTCCCTAGAAAAATATAATCATTCTTCAAAGGGCATATTAGGTTATGGATTCTAAATTACAAGAGGAATTTTAGGCTGAATGGGTGGGTTAATAAGATTGGATGTTCTAGTAGAGGATGACCTAGTGAGAACCATGAATTATGAGGGCATGTTTATAATAAAACAAATGGCCTTAAACCAAATTTACCATGAAGGAGTTTCCAAATCCTGAGTAGCACACCAATTTGTAGTTGATGTTGTTAAGACTAGCATTCACCTTGACAAGTTGTCTTGAAGACAATGGGTCCCACTAGGTATTCTAAAACTGTTGTCACCAAATCTTGCACCCTATAAGAGGGTGTTCAAGCCTCTTCTAGGTTTGGGTAACATAGGAACATTTCCAAGTATGTGGGTTTACCTATATTTTAAATGAGCCTCTAGATTTAAGGGCTCGCTCCTTGAATGTATCTTGAAATGTTCTTATCTATACCAATTATTATTTACTTATGGGGAAAAGAGTTAGATAATACATAAATTGAACCTACTCTAAAGGAGGTGACACACCAAAATGTCTTCCACATGACCATCATATTTCTACCATGATGAAATAAGGCATACAAACTAGTCTCTAAGTCTTAATGGGTTCTAACATGAGCATTTCAATATAGAGGTGAGATGTAACAACACAAGGAAAATGAACCAAAGGGTAGATTTCACACTCTAAGGACAATTATACACTTGAAAAATATTTACACACTAGACTACAATCTATATGACCTATTAGACTAGGAACTCTTACTCAAACTTGAAAGGATAAGGGAAGGATGGATAGATAATTATCACTTCTCATCACCATACATCACTTGCAAACTTAGATAATTGTTCACAACTCAAAAAATAGACTTGAATTAATGTTCAAAGGCAAAATATGACATCAGTCTAGCATGGCTTCACCATACATCGTGTGTCTTTCTAAAAAGTCCAAAATGATAGCTACTTATAGCATTTGATACAAAGAAGCAGGAAAAGTGAATTCCTAAGTGGAATCAAATGAGTTCAACCTCATTTGAAATGTAATTACAACTGCCTCTGCCAGTATGCTTCTTTAGAACTTCCTAGTTGATCTAGGTCATCTCGAGTAATTGCAAGAGTTCATTATTCCTTCACTCATGTTCCATATGGTTGTAATGATTGGATCAAGTGGTTTTGAGCTAAGTTTTGGCATTAATGTAGTTACAATAATTAGATCCTTCTGTTAAAAATTTATCCTAGTGTTAATTGCTCCTAATTAGTTTATCATGGCATGCAAAAATGGAGAGAAGGGTCCCTTTCAGATAGTTTGGTCCTAAGGATGAAACCATTGGGATCTATGCATATGTGTTCATGACATCCTTATAAAATATAGCTTTTGTTCCAATTAGATCATGATCGAACCTATGCCCATGTTCATAGGTTCATTATAGACTAAAAACCAATCTCAGACTATTAGTTTTCCTATAATATTTATATTGATGTAAACCTATAGATTACATAGTCCCTTTTCTATATCTAAATAGGTCCAAATAGACCCATTTTATCTCTACAAGAGCTAAGAATTCACCATATGCATAGGTCCCTTTTAGAATGGTCAACATAGTCATAGAATGAACATTGCATGCCACACATCTAAGAACCAGAGGTTCGTGTTTATCCTTGATGGAATCCCTTTATGTTTTTGATCACCTTGGTTATATCATTGTGTTCACTTCATGGTGTTTGATTGAGTTCTAATGGTGGATCGATGATCCTTGAAGGCTTGCCCTGGTTCAAATTTAGTCGTGTGTTCGATCTACATGAAGTCCCCTAGCTTCTCAGCCTTTAATTTCATTAGTTGTTAGTATCTAACTCAACATATTAACATATTGACCCATCTCACATCATTGATCCTACTCGATACAAATGATTTTGAGTCATTGATCTTGTCCTTGACTTGTCAACTCTATCCAAGCTTGTGCTACATATCAAACATGCATTAGTTTTAGGATCTCACTATTAGACTATCAAATTCAGCACTTATACCACATGTCAATCACACATTGGTTTCAATATATTGTTATCATACTATCAATTTCAGCACTTGTGCCATGTGGTATCCTCTCAAGCTCCTAGACCTTTTGACTCATCTTGCATTGTAAGATCAAGATGTATGATGTAATGAAGACTATTAGATCTTTTGGGACCTACTATTTGAAATCTAATGGCTACTTCATGAGATCAAATTTGATGTTTGTGATCCTATCAAATGATGTTCACATGACCTTCATTAATGTTTGTACAACTCTCAAATTTAAGCTCAAAAGGTTTGTTTTTCTCGAGCTTTATTTTGATGTTTATGTGGATGTCTTACTCTAATGGGTCAACTTTGAAGCTTCATAACTTGAGCAAGAAAGCTCACGTGAACTTGAAAATTTTAAAGGATGATTTTGGCATGAAAAAATCCATGGCACTATAATCTTTTGGCTCACGTTACTTTCTAAGTGAAGATAAAAAATGCACAAATGAGCTAGTTTGTTCATTTCTAGATGATATCCTAGATGACCTAGCTCCTCAAACTTGGCAAGATGAACTTCGAATGCTTACATATTGAGATAGAAGACTTATCAAGATATGAAACTTATAGATCATGATCTTGGTATAATTACATTGGTCATGCATGGTTTGATGGTCACTTGAGGCTTTTTGAGCATATTTATAAATGACATAAGCAAGTTGTTCCATTTTGGTTTCCATGTGACATCTTGATGATGGTCTGGATTCACAAAGTTGTTCCTAAACTTTTGAAGCTTTGAATGAACTCCTTGAGGCCTGTGCAGACCCTTTTCATGATGTTGTCTTGCATTGATCACCATGAAGGCTTGCCACTTGCATATATGACTCTAAAATGACCCCTAAGACATCAAATAGCACAAGGATTAAATCAAACCATTACCAAGACTAGAATGGCATATAAAATGACATCAAATGAGCTATAACATACCCTATGAAGCTTTAAAAAAACTCTATATAAGATTTTTACTATAAAGGGTTGACCTATTTTGGCCTGAGGTAAAAATGGTCAACATCTTTAGCAATTTCCTAGGGGTGGTATGATATATGCCATGAATAATTGCCTAATCCTATCCATTGGGCTATGGAGTCACATATATAGTAGGTTTGACATATAAAATGCCTTAAAAAATACACAAAATGTAAGGAAAGATGAAGAATAAGCAACACATAGACAAGAAACTAAGCAAAACACACTTGTGATTCAAAGAACTTATTAGAACACAACACACACAACAAAAGAAACACACACCTAATCTAATATTTACAAAATTGACCCTCAGTTCTAAATATCAAGTTTTCAAATGTATCCCATTCACAGGGATAAGTAGTTCTTCTCCATTCATCTTTGCTAACTAAAAAGAGTTACTTTTCTTGCACTTGATGATGACATATGGTCCACTCCATAAGGTATCAAATTTGGTATGTCTCTATGGTTTTTCTCTATCTTCATCCCATTTTAATACTATGTCACCTTCTTGAAATGATCTTGGATTTGCCTTCTTATAAAAAGACCTCTTTACTAGTATTTGGTGATGCTACATAGCTTGATGAGCTTTGTCTCTAGTCTCTTGCAACTCTATTAATTTTATCGATCTCACCTCCATTGGAGTGTTCTTAAGCAACTCTAGTTGGTGTGCTAACTCTAAGGTAGGCAACTCTTGAGAGATAGACAACCTAGATTTCCTTCCATAGATAAGCACAAAAGGAGAATTCTCTATTGACCTCTTAGGAGTTATCCTATCAGCCCATATGGTTGTCTTTAATTTGGTGTGTCAAGCTCTTCGGTTATGCTCCAAGGTTATCTTGGTCATTCTGATCAGATTATTTTTAGTAGATTTATCCAACCCATTACCTTGAGGGTAATATTTAGATGAAGTGCTCAATAATATGCCATTATTATTTGCCCAATCAGTTATCTTAGCATATATAAAAGCAAGAGCATTATCTAAAATAGTAGTAGGAGTACTAAACCTTTTTATGACGCTCTCATAAAACTCCAAGATAGAATTCTCATTAGCTTTCTTTAATGTTACTACCTCAACCCATCTTGTAAAATAGTTATTTGATGTGAGTATCCATTTATGACTAGCACTTGATGGGGGATTTATCATGCCAATGAAATCAATACCCCATTGCATGAAAGGTTGATCAACTTGGATAGGCTTCAATGGAAGAGATGCAAGCTTATGTTTTCCTACAAGGAAGGCACATTATCCACACCTTCTCACCCATGAATGGAAATCCTTGAAGAGGCTAGGCTAATAATAGCCAGCCCTCATGATCTTGGTAGTTGTGGTTCTTGGAGAAAAATGACCTCCTACTATCCCATCATGGAACTTCTTAAGCAACACTCCAAACTGATCATTAGCAATACACCTCAATAGTACACCATTGATGTTCCTCCTAAAAATCACACCATCCATAATATAAAAGGGAATAGACTACAATCTAAAATATCTCCTTTGTCATCTACTCATATTATTACAATACTCACCATTTTGAAGAAATCTGATCGCATCATGTGTCTAACTTTGTAGAGGCAATGAACCATCTGATTGGAAACAATCATGATTGACTAAAACCTCTTCCTTTGACTCATGAAAATCTAAAGTTAGATGTTCACAAAGGCCTTTACCCCTTACTAATTTTGTTACTTTGATATCAAATCATACTCCATTACCTTAGTGATCCACCTTTCCCTCTTTTTACCAAGATCTTTGCTCAAAAGAAACTCTTTGGTGCTAAGATGAGAGACCTTAACATGAATCTTATTATTTAAAACCATATGTCTAAACTTCTTTAGTCTACTTAAAATATCAATGACCTATTTCTCCACAAAGGTGTACTTGACTTCATAATATTCTAAACATTGACTGAAGAATGCAATTGGTTGTTCCACACCTTCATTATTCTTTTGAATTAGCATGGTTGAGATAGTATCAAGGTCAGAAAATGAATACAACATGAAGTATTTAGTAAAATCAGGTTCACAAGAGTAGGAGCTTTTGCAATTGTCTTATTTATGACTTCAAAACAACTCTTACCCTCTTTATTCCAAGAAAAGACTTGATTATTCCTAAGCATAGCTATGATACGTTTCGGCAAAGATGTAAAACTAGGTATGAACCTCCTTACAAAATTTATCTTGCCTAAGAAACTTTGAAGACCTTTCTTATTCAAGGGCAATGATAAACCTATGATAGCTTCTATTCTTTTAGGATCAATAGTCAAACCATCCTTAGAAATAATATATCCTAAGAGCTTACCTTCGTGAACAACAAAAATGCACTTCTTTGGATTAAGAGATACTCCATATTGCCTACATCTTTTAAAAACTTGTCTCAAATGTTGCATGTGTTCATTAGTATCTTTAGAAAACATTATTATATCATCTAGATAAACCAATAGCATCTCATTGATCAAACCTTTGAAATCCATGTCCATTGCTCTTTGAAATGTGGCATTGGTATTGGACAAACTAAAGGGCATCTTCCTATAAGCAAAAGTCCCTCATTCAGTAGTGAAGGTTGTCTTAAACTGATCATCTTCATTGACTAAAATTTGATTATAGCCTAAATATCCATCTATAAGAGAAAAATGTCGAGAACCTGAAACCATTTGCAAAATATGCTCCATTAAGGGTAGAGGATAGTGATATTTGAGTAATACTCTATTAAGATCTCTAAAGTCTACATAAAGTCTTATCTCCCCATTCTTCTTTCTAACATACACAAGCTTAGCTACCCATGTTGAATGTTTGATGGGAAATATTATCTCAGATTCAAGGAGTTTGGTAAGCTCTAACCTCATGAGTTTTTTAACCTTGGGGTTGATGGGTCTTTGCTTCTATTTAACTAGTTTAACTCTAGGTGCCAACTCAATGGTATAGTGTGCTAGGCTAGGATCAAATCCTTTTAGGTCCTTATATTCCCAAGAAAATATATCATGAAACTCTCTACACAGCTTAATGAATGTGTGCTTCTCTAATGTAGAACATCCCTTGCCTAGTTTGAGGAATTTATCCTTGAAGATCAAAACTATTTCATAATTATCCTCTTTTGTAGACATACTCACTTTCTCCTTATTCTTTTGATCATTTTCATTGAAGATGCTTTCTAAGGTCACCAAACTCTTAGGTATCTTATTGGTTCTTAGTTACATAATTTGATCACCCAGTTGTTCTTGGAACCTCACTTAATTCCTTAAAGAAAACTCAGACTCATTTTTTAAGAAGTATGAAATGTGTTTGTCACTATCAAACACTTTACAAGACACTTTGTTATCTGGTATAGAAGGTTTGATAATGATATTACTATGATACTATTTTCCCTCCTCTTTTATGGTAGTTGGAGTATCAAATTGAGCTCCTATGACAACTAGTTTATCTGTATGACTATTATGCTCCCTTGGGACGAATTGAATGTTGAATGCATTAAAGTATTTGAGAAAATACCATACCATATGCATGTATGAATTAAGCAAAGGGTTCTTGGTAGAAATCACATTCCTCACCTGATGCATAACTAATTCACTATCTCCATCTACTTGTAAGTTCTTGATTCCTTTTCTCTTTACCCATTGAAGGCCATGAATTAAACCTTCATACTCAGCTATATTACAAATACAAATAAAATGAAATTTGTATGAAGTATAATACTATTTTTTAGATGGGGAGACCAACATAAAACCAGCCCTTATACCAAATTTACTTCGAGAACCATCAAAAAACATCTTCTACAGCTCACCATCTTCACCCTCTTCCTTGGCAAGTAGAGGTGTCGGTACTCCTTCATGTATACAATATACTCCTAGATCAATTTCCTCCATGAGAGAATAAGTATTATGATCATAAGTGTTAGTACCATTTTCATCAAGAAACAAATCTACAATGCCCTCAAGCTTGGAGGAAGTGCCATCATCTAGAATAGAATCCTTTTCTTCATGAATAACACAATTCAAATTAGAACTTGTCTCATGTAAGGTTTAATATGAAACCTTGAAAAAGAATTTGTCCTAACTATCACCTTGGCCCTGTATCTTATTTTAAAAGCTAAAAAATACCAGTTAGATTAGAGATAACCATCTATCTTGGCTATGAAGTCCCTTGATAGGTAGATTTCAAAGTGGGTTGGGAAATCAACCACAACTATGTCTTGCAAGATAGGAAAACTAGGACAACGTGTAAGAAAACCTTCAAACCTTTTATCAGTCCTACTATCTTGGTAGGTGTACCATATAATTGAATGATCCCTTTGCTATGTGTCTCATATTTCAAGCCTAACTTGTCAGCTACAACTTTGGGCATGATAGAAGTGGAAGCTCCACTATCGATTATGCAATTATGTACCAACTTGTCACCTATAATGAGGGTGAGGTAAAATGGTGGAGGTTTCTCATCCATATTAGATGGTTAAATAATGGTACTAAGAGAATTTTCAATAGCAACATCGCCATGACTTTGATTTGAGTGTGAGACACTAGCAGGGATAGCAGATAATTACTTCTATAGGAGTTTTTTTACCAAGCATATGAAGAACATCGCAAAGAGAAATGGATGTTTTAGTATTCTTCAAAGAATCTATAATTTTTAAATAATCCATACCTACTTTATCTTGGGATTTTATAGGTAGATAATTACTTGGAACTTGAGGAATAGGAGCAGACCTTACCATATTTTGACTTGATAGAGATATAGGAGTTTTTTGGATTGTCACACTTGCAACCATGTCTTATTGCCTTATAGGAGGATTGGATGAACATGTGGGCATATTTATGTCACCTCTTAGATACTTCCTCTTGGCCTTTGTATTTTTTGTAATAGAGACTCCATGATTTAGCATAAAAGTGTCTTTAACCAGAAAATTGGTGAAGATCTCTCTCTAAGGTTGCCAATCCTCATTAACTTGCATCATCACCTCATCTTCATTTGATAAGAAGGGAGTAAATACTCATTAGGCCACCAAAATTTTCTCTCCATTCTCATTAGCCTTCATAAATTGGTCTTATTGACAACCTTCTCCCTACACCAGATTGCTATGACTGGTACCATCTCCCTTGCATTGGTGGTAGAGTTAGGATTGTAAGCATTAGCAAGCTTGTTGGGATTAGGCTACCGTTGGCCTCTCCCTCTTCCATATTGTTGTTGATAGGGGTAGGAATTTTGATAGGCACCTTATTGCATATAAGATTACCTGGTCTGAGCCTCTAAGTCTATGAACTTTGCTTTCCAATAATCATCACTTCCGCCTGCCTA
Source organism: Torreya grandis (assembly GCA_037957365.1). NCBI lineage: Eukaryota > Viridiplantae > Streptophyta > Pinopsida > Cupressales > Taxaceae > Torreya > Torreya grandis. The sequence continues at coordinate 1,316,346 of JARHVA010001433.1, forward strand.
GGAGAAACCTTAGTTTTAGTATTAACATTAGGAACTTGAGCCAATTTTGGAGTACTATCATAATTATGAGACAAAGGAGGCATAAACACCTTAGGAGGTAATCTTCTAGCTTGGATGAGATTATTTTCATCTTTGATAGTAAGCTCATATGCTTCAGGGAGGGTGGAACCTCCCATAGATTAAAGCATGACATCAATTTTAGACCCAATGAATTTAAGGTAAGTAATAAACACAAAGCTAGCAGGTGGTCTCATGAGAGGAGGTAATATATGCCAAGACTTTTGAAACCTTTCATTGAACTCATGCATTATTTCTTTGGATCCCCTTTTTATCACATTGAATTGATGTATGAGAGAAGCATGGTCACTTTCATTCCCAAATCTAGAAGTCATCAACACTCCAAACTCATCCCATGTTGTGATGCATCCACCTTCTAGAGACCCATACCAATCAAGAGCCTTCCCTTTAAGGGACATGGCAAGGAGTCTAATAGCAATTTTATCTCCAAAAATATTTTAGAAACTTCAAAATTTAGAAACATCTCTAATGTGCTCACTAGGTGTGACATGACTCTCACCATTGAATGTGGGCACACCTTTTGTGGTGTTAGGAGGAATGACATCATATGCATGAAAGTAGATTGGATTATCAATATTGAAGGCAAGGAAATCATGAGTTCTACCCATGTATTCTTATTTACGATCTTCAATTTCTTTAGCCTCTTTAACCTCTTCCTCCCTAGCAAAATCTACTCATTCTTCAAAGGGCATATTAGGCTGTGGATACTGAATTGCAAGAGCAATTTTAGGCTGAATGGGTGGGTTAATAGGATTAAATGTTCTAACAAAGGATGACCTAGTGAGAACCATAAATTATGAGGGCACATTTATAATAAAACAAATGGCCTTGAACTAGATTTACCATGAAGGAGTCACCAAATGTTGAGTAGTATACCAATTTGCAGCTGATGTTATCAAGACCAACATTCACCTTGACAAGTTGTCTTAAAGATAATGGGTCCCACTAGGTGTGCTAGAACTATTGTCACCAAATATTTCACTCTAGAAGAGGGTGTTCAAGCATCTTCTAGATTTGGGCAACATGGGAACATTTTTAGGTATGTGGGTGTACCTATATTAGAAATGAGCCTCTACATTTAAGGGTTAGCTCATTGAATGTATCTTGAAATGCTCTTATCTATACCAACTACTACTTACTTATGGGGAAAAGAGTTAGAGAATTTATAAATTGAACCTACTCTAAAGGAGGTGATGCACCAAAATGTCTTCCACATGACCATAGTATTTCTACCATGATGAAACAAGGCATACAAACTAGTCTCTAAGTCTTAATGGGTTCTAACATGAACATTTCAATATAGAGGTGAGATGTGAGTAGTAACACAAGGAAAATGAACTAGAGGTCAGATTACACACTCCAAGGACAATTGTACACTTGAAAAATATTTACACACTAGACTACACTCTATATGACCTCTTAGACTAGGAACTCTTGCTCAAACATGAAAGGATAAGGGAAGGAAGGATAGAGAATTGTCACTTCTCATCACCATACATCACTTGTAGACTTAGATAATTGTTCAAAACTTAAAAAATAGACTTGCATTAATGTTTAAAGATAATAAATGACATCATTCTAACAGGGCTTTGCCATACATCGTGTGTCTCTATACAAAGGCCAAAATGATAGCTACTTATAGCATTTGATAGAGAGAAGTGGAAAAAGATAAGTCCCAAGGGGAATCAAATGAGTTAAACCTCATTTCAACTATAGTTATAACTGCATCTACAAATATGCTTGTTTGGAAATTCTTAATTGATCTGAGTCATCTCAAGCAGTTACAACAGTTTATTATTCCTTCACTCATGCTCCATATGGTTATAACGACAGGATCAAGTGGTTTTGAGCTAAGTTCTGACATTAATGTAGTTATAGCAATCACATCCATCTATTATAAATTTGTCTTGATGATAACTACTCCTAATTGGTTTGTCATGGCATGCAAAAGTGGAGAGAAGGGTCCCTTTCATGCATTTTGGTCCTATGGATGAAACTATTGGGGTCTACATGTATGCCTTCATGGCATACTTACAAAATCTAGTTCTTATTCTAATTGGATCATGCTCAAACCCATCCCCATGTTTATAGGTTCACAATAGATAGAAAACCAATCTTAGACTATTGGTTTTCCTATAGACTTTATATTGATGCAGCCCTATAGACTATATAGTCCCTTTTCTAAATCTAAATATGTCCAAATAGACCCATTCTATCTCTACAAGAGTCGAGAATTCACCATATGCACATGTCCCTTTTAGAATGGTGAACACAATCATAGAACTAACCTTACATGTCATACATCTATGAACTAGAGGTTTATATTTAGCCTTAATGGCATCTCTTTATATTCTTGATCACATTGGCTACATCACTATGTCTACTTCATGATAATTTATTGAGTTATAATGGTAGATCGATGATCCCTGAAAGCTTGCATTGGTTTGACTTTGGTCATGTGTTGAATCTCCATGAAGTCCCTTAGCTTCTAGACCTTTAAATTTATTGGTCATTGATATCTGACTCAAACTATTGAAATATTGACCCATCTAGCACCATTGATCCTGCTCGATATGAATGATTGTGAGTCATTGATCTTGCCCTTGACTTGTCAACTATATCCATACTTGTGCCACATATCAAACCTGCATTGGTTTTAAGATCCCACTATCAGACCATCAGCTTTAATGCTTACACCATGTGTCAATCACATGTTGGTGTTAAGATCCTACTATTAGACTGTCAACTTTAGTTCTTGTGCCACATGGTGGCCTCTTGACCTCCTTAACATTTTGACTCATCTCACACTATCAGATCAAGATGTATGATGCAATGCAGACCTTTAGATCTGTTGGGACCCACTATTTAAAATCTAACGAATACTTCACAAGATCAAATTACACATCTATGCTTCTGTCAAATGATGTTTACATGACCATCATTTATGTTCATGCAATCATCAAATTTAATCCAAAAAATGATTTTTATTGCTCAATCTTTATTTTATTGTTTACATAGATGTCTTACTCTATAGGTTTAACTTTGAAGCTTCATAACTTGAGCCAAAAATCTCATGCAAACTTGAAACTTTCATAGGATGATCTTGGCCTAAAAAACTCCATGGCATTATAATCTTTTGGCTCATGTGGCTTTCTGAATGAAGATAAAAAATGCACAAATGAGTTGGTTCATTCATTTCTAGATGTCATCTTAGACAACTTAGCTCCTTAGACTCGATAAGCTAAACTTTAAAGACTTAGATCTCGAGATAGAAGACTCATCGAGATATGAAACTTGCAAAGCATGATCTTAGCACTAAGTACATTGGTTATGCATGGTCTGATGGTCATGAAAAGATTTATAATCATATTTATAAATTATAAAAGCAAGCTATTCCATTATGGTTTCCATGTGACATCCTGATGATGATCTAGCTTCACAAAGCTTGTTCTTGAACTTGTGTAGCTCTGGATAAACTCCTTGAGGCCTATGCAGACCTTTTTCATGATTTTGGCTTGCATTTATGACCATGAAGACCTACCAATTACATATATGACTCTAAAATGACCCTTAAGATATCAAATGGCACAAATATTAAATCAGACCATGGCCAAGACTAAAATGGCATATGAAATGACATCAAATGAGCTACAACATACCCTATGACATTATAAAAAGCCCCTATACAAAATTCTAACTATAGGGGGTTGACTCATTTTGGCTTGAGGTAAAAAATGGTCAACAATTATTGAAATCATAACCTTCCTTGTCGGCCATAACACATGCTTTCACCCTTAAGGCATCTAATATGTGTCACCTTTAATCACAATTCTCTTTCAAATAGGCCTAAGTCACCTTTTAGGTCCTCTGAAGACCCATTCACCTATTTAACATTTCCCCAAGTAATTTAAAAACATAAGAAAACTTTAAAATACATGGACCCATGACACATAATCTATAGGTCCTCCTTAAATGATCACAGCACCCTTTTGCTAAATCTCAATTCGCTCAAACAACATTTTGTGCACACACCCACCATGAATGAACACATAGTCACCTTCTAATCGTTCGATCATACTAAATATGATTGATCAAACCTTAATAATCCACACAGATGGTCCTCATGGAGTCTATAATATCTCTAATAGTTATCTCATATTGAAACATTGAAATACTAACAAGAATAACTCTATTGCCCTTCTTGGGTTACTTACATACCATGGTCAAACACAATCAACTTTAGAGATCCATATCTTAGACTATAAAAATAATTATACCTTTTAATTAGGTTCTCTATATGGGCCATGAAGTCTTGTATAACTTTTATTTTTATTATAACATCAAATTATACATAAATCAAAAGTTATGGCACAAAAACTATAAACTGGTCCTCCCTCGCAAATTCAAATATTCAAATTCCAACAGTCACTAAGCAACTGTTAAATTTTGAAAACTTTACAATCATCTCATGTCCTCACATATTTTAATCAAATATGCACCATCAATCTCCTTATAAAATTCTTGATATTTACCTTTTCTTTACTATTAAACATTGAGTAACTTAACCTCATCTCATACTTCTTGGCAACTATGGACAAATGCACTCCATCGATCTCTGTGGATTAACCAAGTCTTTATCTTGCAGTGTTCACCATTAGATATTGCTCAAAATTACCAATATTATGACACTTGGCACCCTCACATGCCTTTTGAGCACTTTATTAACAATCCATGTGCTTGTGCCACTTGCCAGTCTCGCATGCATTATTGACTCTTTGACTTGTCCCACACCATTGATCTTTATCAATACGAACCATCACTCATTGTTGATCTTCTATCAGACTAGAGAGCTTGTGACACTTATCACGTGAACACGCAACCTTTGACATGTTGACTTTATATGCACCATTGATCTCAATATGTATGATTAAACACTCACCATTGGATATTCTAGACCAATGACCTTAGACTTTAATGTGATTAAACTTGATGGTCTGAAGCCCATCATAGACTACAAGTGCAATTTTAAATATTTATATCTCGAACTAGAAAACACTTCAAGACACCAAATTTTTAAGGTAGCTTCTTGGCACTATAGACAACATCTCAATCTAAACCTTTGAATATTATTAACTTTTTGAGTACCTACATCAAATGCATAAACATACTAGTTCATACATGTCTAAGTGACATGTAGTGATGGTCTGGCTTAAGTATAGAAACTTAGTGCACTTTTGTTTGAGAGTCTAAGTTTGCACCTGCATATCTATAGCTACGCTCAACCTCATGACCTAAAATTTGGACCATAGTAACTTGGGACTAATTTTATCACACCCATATGACCAACTCCCCTAACTCATACATAAATGGTAATGGTGATATCAGCAAACTGACTACTCAAATTTTTCTGCCACTAGACCCAAAATGTCTAGATAAATACTATGAACTACCAGATGAAATCCAATCATGCACACAAGCATTCAAAGAATATAATATCTCTTCTGGGACTTCTTCCATAGCCTGAAATCACCATACTAATCCTTAAACATTCTTAACCATGTCAAAATTGAAGTTCAACCAAGCCTACTTCAAGCATACTAGGACTAGAACATTGCACACTTTGTCATTGATATTTAGACTATAAAGACACTTCATCCACTCATCTAGACACCTCCATGAAATCACTAATAGCTCTTCAACATATTTATGTACTCATCATGACTATTGATATGAATAAATATAATAATAATAAAGAGGATGAATTTAATGATATAGAATTCAGTAACTATCCTAATGTCAACCCTCATAATATTGACACATTCCTAAACATTGCAAAAGATGAACAAAAGAAATCAACTAAAGTTTCTGCTTCTACTTCAAATGTTCTAATTACTACTATTAGTAATATTTCTATATCAATATACACATTTACATATGTGACAACATCTCTAGGTATGGGGGCATCATAAGGATTCCAATAGATTAATATGCCTATTTATACATGAGCACCATACACACCTCCCTTTATTATTGTTATCACATGGGTTTTGCACTTGTCTTGATTATGTAGTTTCTTATGCAAATACCTAATGATACAATGGGAAAACCTCCAAAGCCATGTGACTTTGGCAAATTGAGGTTAATCTATGAAAAAGGTCAGCTTCCTTTTACTAAATTTAGTATAACTTATAAAATATCAGTTTTATAAAAATTCCTCTCCTTTAGTGTTCTTGCTCCTTAACTAGGGTTTGACTGGGAAAAGAGTTTGAGAATAAAACCTGTATGACTAAAAATAGTGATTGCACCAAATATTCTTAGTGGATTTTAATGTTTGCTTTGATGAACACAACACAACAAAAAAATAGATTGAATTTTGTTTTAGCACAAACTCATGCAAATGGGAAATCAAAGGCAATATTTGTTATTTTTCATAGAAGGGACAAGACTCATTTATTTTAATCAAATAATATTCCATAAGGGTAATAAATACCACAAATTAATTTATTCTGATAGAAATAATAATTAAACATCCACAAAGACTCAAATAACTCTACATACACATGGATTTCTCAGCAAAGAAAGGTAAAACTTCAATTTATTTCATTCTTAAGGTTATAACATATAGAAAATACATTCAAAATGCAAAAATATATCACTAATAACAAAAAGATAGATTTATCCATGGGGTCTACCCATCTTTATACAAAAATATCTCATAGATGAGATGCAGTTATCAAAACTTCAATGCCCAGTAGAAGAAAACATGAAAATCTATAGCTTCATGCAAAAAGAGATGTGATCTTCTATTTCTATCATCCTTGACTTGGTAAAATCATTTGGAAAGTAGCATGCAAGAGCTAAGCGTGATCTTTAGCTTGGAATGGCATAGATACACTTGTAAAATCTTCATACAATGTTTATCCTTCTTCATATAACTAGAAGTGGCTCTTCATGCAAATGGGTGGTGCCCAAAATGAAACTCAACATTTCATCAAAAGATAACTTTGGAATAACTAAAGTTACTTTTTACAAAACCCTAACTTGAAAAATATAAGTGATACTTTTACAAATTGCAAGTCATGTCACTTTGTCAAAACTATATTTGCAACTTTCAATACATGCCTTTACAACTTTAGCAATTATAACTTGTCAAAATAGAAAGTGTAATTTGCAATTATGCTTTTTACAACTTTCACCCTATCAAAACTATAAAGTGTAAAATACATATTTATGTTTATCCAAAAGAGCTCTAAAAGAGAGTTGCAATTTTACAATATACAACCTTACAATGTTTTTATAATGTTGAAAATATAATACATGGAAATGTTTCAACAGAAAGGAATTAATCAATTTCTAAAACTTCATATGCCTTCTTATCTTTTTTGACCTGTATCTTCTCAACATATGCATCAAAGGCCTTGAAAATTTCTTGTATCCTTTCCACATATAGTCTAAAGGAGTAGAGGTTGGAGGTTACACAATCTACTATTATTTTAAACAATTCCCTCTTGAAAGTCTTGATTTCCTACATTTCCATTCTCATTTGGTCTAATGCATTCAGATACATGATATAGAAATGGATATAAATTAGAGTGAAGACTATAGTATTTTTAGGTTCCTTTTCAACTACCTCCTTAAACTTACTATGAACTTCTTCTACTAGAAAAATGTTATCTTCATCATTTGCTAGCATGTATGACAATTTACTCAACATTCCTTCAATGTCATACAACATATCAATAGCCTTGTCATGTGTAACCTTGGCCTTCTAGGCAGCCTCTGTGAGTATCCTTATCTTGAGTTAAGTTGTTCTATGTAATTCTTCTTACTCTGCATCATTTTTTAGTATCTTTTTAGCAAGAAGGATGTCCATATTGATTAAATCCATAACTATCAACTTGGGATAATATAGATTCAAGGTTTATATTTCTCCCTCATACTCACTGACCTATCCTCTTAGGACTTTCTTTCTCTCTTTGATAACATCATAATGGTCCATTATTATATCAATAATCTTATTTCCCTTAGAAATGAGTTTTTTTTACCATTCTTTGGTAGCCCTTCCCATGCTAGCAATCTCAGTCACCACATCAATTATTTCTTGATCTAAAATTTGGTTGACTAGCTGTGCTGACTCTGATTATTCTGATGATCCACTAGGCTCTATGAACTTATTAAGCATAGTCATTAGTTGATCCACCTTATATATAAATTCATCTTTGGCGGCCTTATCATGATCTATTCTCTCAAAGAGGGATTTGATGCCAAATTGAACATCATGTTTAAACCCCTCCCTTATTGGTCATCGAAGGTGAATCTTGGAAATTTGAAAGTCCCCCACCACAAGATCTTCTTTTGGTTTGTCTAGTGGGGGGAACTCCAATATCAACATATCTTTCCCCTTTATCTTCACTGAGTATTCTGGAGAAGGTCAAGGGAGTATATTGTACTTCTTATTTATTTTAGATAGTCCAAAGTCTAATATGCTTGGGGAAATCATTTACTTTCACTTCTTTCCCACTATCTTTACTAGACAATAAAGGGTAGCATCTTGTTGCATTGATACTATCACCTGATAATCAGTAGTTGATATTGTTGCACTAATAGGCACCATGATGATTATATAATCCTAATTAGATATTACCATTAGTTTCTTAGGAGATGCCTATGAAATTCCATCTCCATTAGTTGTTTGCAAATATATATTTGCACTAAGAACTTGTGTTTCTCCTACCTCAACTGAAGGTGTTGTATAAACTGCATAAGTGGAGGACGTAGGAACAATGGAAATTAAAGAGGTCAGGTAATAGAAACAACTATGTCTATCAGGGGAGTGGAAGATGGAAATGATATTATTGGGGGAATAGACACAAGAACTCTAAATTTGGGAATAGGTGGAAGGGTGGAAGCCAAAGAATTGAATCAATCAATCAAATGTGTTGGGCCACTCAAGTCCGATTGGGTAGGGAATATGAAAGGGGATGAAGATGATGCATCACTTATCTTAGGATTTGGGATGACCAATAGAACTAAAGTTAGGATGACTAAGTCTATAGCTTTATACTGTTGAGTGGTGTCAGAAATTAATGGATATGGAATGGAAGGAATTATGAGTGGAATGGAAAAGGGAAGTGAAAAGTAAGGAGGAAGTGAAATTGGAGGAAGGGAAAGTGGAGTGGTAGCTTGACAATCCACTAATGGAGGACCCTGAGTGTCCACTTGAATTGATTACACGGGTTGTAATGGACTTATTATGGTAGGTGAGGTGGTAGGAATGAGAGGCAAAGTGGAGACTTGAGGTAAAGGTGTTGGAGCTTCTAGAATAATATAGATAGGAGTTGGATGATCAATAAAAATTAGGGTTGTTACTATTACATATATGGGGGTAGAAGTTGTGGATGCTCCTATTATAGCTATGTCTTATGAAAAGATGTTGATCGATTGATCAGTTATTGACCCCTCTTTACTTAATTGCCCTTTTTTGGCCTTATTTTTATTCTTCTTGTTTTTATGGGTCATTGGCCCTTCTGCCTATTCAACTACTATCCTACCAGGACCCTCTACTGATGGAGAAACTCCTTCTATGTTAAGCATTAAAATCTTTTCTCTGACATATATTGTGTCATTTGTTACTTTAACTCCTTTGTTCCTCAACTAATTGATTATTTTATTGATTGTATGTGTCGTTCTATCAATCAAGGAGAAAGATTTTGGAGTTGACCACCTAACTGGTGGTAAGGGTTGAGTGATGACATGATGGTAGCATTTTGGGTCAACTATGGAGTCATCATCCACCAAGTCATTTGGGATTGGTGCCAAATCATGATCCTTGATTTGTTACAAGGTCATTCAAGAATGATCCCTCATTTTGACTCTCTCTTCATCCTCTAAGTCCTAATAATCTTCAAAATATGGAACATGGAAGAATGTATAAACTCCTAATGTGCTAGTGATATTTCCATAAACATCATAATATGTCCTAAACTCCAAAGTCCTTAAGGTTATTTGGCACATTTATGCCTCAGCACATTTCAATTTGAGGAGGGAGGGGCATTTGTATCTACCAATACTAATTAGGAAGTGAATTCTTGACTTAAGCCTATTAGATATAAGTTTACGGATCTCAACAAGTTATCTGACTAGCTCCATCAATGCCCACTTATCACTGACATATATGGGGAATGTGTAAGGGCAGCCATTGAATCCACTTGCCCTTATATATGAATAAGTGGGGAACTAAATGAATTAGGAGCCCCATTTGGTGATCTCAGCAATTGTTGCCTATAATAATTTATGTCTCCCAAGTTTCTTATCGAACATGATAATGATGTAATAGACGAAAGCATCATTAACTCTCCTGAAGTGTTTTCTACTAGCCTCCAATGTGAGGTCAAGATAATAGTTGTATACTCTGCTTATCTCTTCAGATATTGTGTTAAGGCCTGAAAAATCTCTCCCTTTGGCCAAAATGTATACAATGTAAGAAATCATGAATAATTTTCCAATTGACTGCACCTCCATCAATTGTTTGTGGAGGGAATCACTAATGAGTTGAGCCTAATATGTGTATTGAGTGTTGTGTCAGATGGCCCAGATGTACTGGTACATCCACTCCTAGAAGCTCTTAACATCAGCACTACTAGTAATCCTATGCATCAATATTTTAATATCTCCAACTTCATCTATGAAATCAATCCTATACAAGGTCTTAGGTAACTTGGTGGTTGCAGCCTTGGGAGCTTCAAGCTATTGTTTGTTTATCATCTTCTAACACCCCTCTATGTTATATTCAAAGAATTATTGGGATTTCTCTGGGGTAATGTTGAGATATTTCTAAAACTTTGGTATAACAAATACTAAATTGATGAAATCATGGTCTAGATTCAAAATCTTCTCCCTTTTGTCATTCACAACCTCTCATCTATCAGGATCATAATGTTAGGTTATTGTTAGCAACAACTTAGAGATTTGGACTGTTAGTGGAAAGGATGATGCCTATGAAAGTCTAGAGTCATAAATATCCTGGATCCAATCATTCTTAAACTCTTTATTGATCTAGGTCTAAAAGTCCCCTAGGTTAATGTGACCTAGGTTTATATTAGTTATATCTATTATATTGGACTCTAAGCTGAGGGTCACCCCAAGGCCCTTTGATTTGAAATTCATATCTTTCAAAGACATGGAATCTAGAGTTAATGTTTATGGAAAACCAGTTATAGAAGTTATCTGGGTTTGTAGGTGCTTAAAGTAGGTGTAATCTCTAGCAGAGATGGGGGATGTTCTAAGCAGGTTACAACTCTAAGAAGCTAGAAAGTATTTTGAGCAATGGAAATTTCCACAAAATTAGGAGTTATCAAGAATAATTTAGATCTCCAATGGAAAGGGAAGGTGTTATGATTAGATGAAAGTTCTAGTATAACTTTGAGCTTCTTAGAGTAAGTCCACTATTCACAGAGACTTGGAAACTTATAAGAATTTTAAGTGCTTGGAGCTTTGGTGAAACTCATGGAAACATAAGGTGTTCAAGGCATGCCCAATGTCCATAGGGACTTGGATGATCTCGAAATTAATATTCTTGGGATTGTTTAGGAATATGTTATGGAATATTTCCTTGGTTTTGGCAAAGCCCTAGATTTGACTGTGAATCCTTTGGTAGAAAAAACTAGGATTTTAACAATGAAATTGGAAGATTTTCCCCTCTTGAAACCCTAAACTTTAGAAAATGGAACTTTATAAAACAAACACTTCACAAAAAACCCTAATCTATACGAATGCTCATAAAACATAGAAAAACCATAAAACTAAGCATCCAAGCAAAACAGCACTAACCCTAAGAGAATGAAATTAAAAACTTTCTTTAGGAAAGGAAATATTTTAACAATTTTCAATTACAAGAAACCAAGGTGGAAATCATAAGTTTGCAAGAATACGATACAATGAGGAAAATGATGTGGCACCTTGCTTGCAGACATGGTATAGATGTGTGGATCGAGGCATGGTTGTGCTGCAGGGTCGTTGTCAGATATCAAAATCTTGATTAAGTTAAAAAATGAATTAAAAAACCCAATTAGAATTATTTAAAGAAAAAACTTGTAATAAATGCTCTCGTGGTATTTGGTGGTAGAACCCTGAGGTGCTTGGAGCAAGTCCAATGTCCACAGGATCGAGAGTTTGATTTGCTTTAAAAATGAGAAGGCGAAACTCCATGAACAATTTGTAATTTTGAAAAATTGAAAATTACACTTGGAGTTTTGGATTTTATGGGTTGGGTAGTTAGTAAGAGGTGGGACTCAAGATACAATTTACATTTTATGAATTACAATTCTAGTTCTATATCTCATGGGGGTGTTTGGTTGTGAGATATGGAGCTTGGGATGCAATTTGTAATTTTCAAAATTACAAATTGCATCCTGAGTTTTGGATTTCATCAGTTATGGGAAGCTAGTGTATTACGGGAGGTTGAGCTCAAGAATCAATTTGCAATTTTGCAAATTGCATCTAGAGTTATAGATTCTATAATACAAAGGGAAAGTGTATTACTAAAGGTGGAGCTTGGGAAGCAATTTGTAATTTGCAAATTTCAAATTACATCTAGAGTTTTGGATCCTATAATACAAAGGGAAAAATAGATTTTGGGCATTTCAAGGGATTTTCACAAAAACAAATTAAGGGGTCTCCTTTAGGGTATTTGATGTTATGATATTTTTGGGGAAAAAATATCAACATTTTTTGTGACCTCTATGGGATGATTGTCTACTAATCAATTTTTATCCAGTAGCCTTGTAGTTCATTGGGAATGGAGTCACTATAAGTTTAATAAACTCTAACCTAGTGAAGAACAAACTGGGATTTACCTAAAAAAGAACAAAACCAAAAAAATGCATACAAATAAAATAGGTAAAAACAACATAGCTAAGAAAACAAAAAAAACTCCTAATGAATTGACCTATGCAGAAACACTTATTTGAAAACACAACTAACCTATTATATATAAAGTGTTTTCTTTTTGAATTAATTCTTACCTCAAAAGAAAGCTTTGAGGTATATCCCATTGACTAGGATAGGCAGCTCTGATCCATCAAGCTTGGATAGTTGGAATGCATTAGCTCCTTTGCACTGAGTTATAATGTATGGGCCACTCCATATTGCATCAAAATTGGTGTGTTTTCTTGATTTAGCCTTTTTGCATCCCATTAGAGAACCATGTATCCTTCATTGAAGCTTCTATCAGAGGCATTTTTGTTGAAAGTCTTCTTTGTTTGACCCTAATTTTCTTTTGAGACTTTTATTGATTGGTTCCTGATTTCTTAAAGTTCCATTAGTTCAGCGAATCTTACTGTCATTTCATCATTGTTAATCAAATTCAATTAGTGATTGAGCTCTAGAGATGGTATCTCAATTGAAAGTGGGACTCTTGCTTCTCTTCCATATACCAACATGAAATGGGGATTATTGATGGCTCTCTTAGGAGTTATCCTATTATCCCACAATACTGATTTCAACTTTGTGTGCCATGTCCTCTAGTTATCCTCCATAATTCATTTGATAATTCTGATGAGGTTCTAGTTGGTAGAATTAGCCAAGCCATTTACCCTAAGGGTAATAATTAGAATAAGTAATAAAGTATGCATTGTTGTTTATAGCCCATTCACTCACTTGAGTGCCCATAAATTCTTAAGAATTATTTGAGATAAAGGTGTGAGGAACACCAAACCTTAAGACTATGTCAGCCATGAATTCCAGAATTGATGCCTCTGTGGCATATTTTAGTAAAACTGCTTCAGTCCATCATGTGAAATAGTTTGTTACTATTAGGACCCATTTGTGGCCTACACTTGATGGTGGATTTAAAATACCAATGAAATACAATCCCCATTGAGTAAATGGTTGATTTGCTTGAATTAGTCTAAGAGGAAAGTTTGCTAACCTTTGCTTGTCGATGAAGTAAGCACATTTTTCATAGTTCCTTACCCACTGGTGGGAATATTTGAATAATTTAGGCTAATAATAACCTCATCTCATTATCTTGATGGTCATGGTTCATAAAAAAAAAATCCACCCGATAGGCCATCATGAAATTGCTCGAGCACCTTGGGAACTTTATCATGCTCAATACATCTTGGTATGACTCCATTCATATCTTTTCAAAATAATATTCCATCTAAAAGAATAGATGAAATAGATTGGAGTCAAAAATTACTTATTTTACTATTTAAAGTCATAAGGGTACTCACCAGTCTATAGGAGATTAGTCATGCCATAGATCCAACTATTGAAAAGAGGTGGATTAAGTGGTTGAGATGCAGCTTGAGCATATACTATTTCAGATATTGATTTAGAAATCTTGATGTCAAAATATAGTTGTTCACACAATCCCTTTCCTTTTACCAGCTTTGTGATTTTTATATCGATGCCGTATTCCCTGACCTTTGTGATCCATCCTACTCTATTTTCATGTATCTCCTGGCTCAGCAGGAACTCTTTGACACTTTCATGACTTGCCATCAGATGTATCTTATTGTTAAAGAGCATATGCCTAAATTTATTTAAAGATTTAATTAGTGCATACACTTAATTTTCCACAAAACTATAATTCTCTTTGTAATCCTTCAAAGATTGACTAAATAAATATATTTGTTGTTCCAATTGCTATTGATTACATTGAGTCACAATAGCTGAGATGCTTCCTTCCCCTCCAAATGCATAGAGAATGAAATCCTTCTTATAGTTTGGGTTGACTAGGGTAGGAGCTTGGAAAATACCCTGTTTGATGGCTTATTTGTTTTTCCCCTCCTATGTCCAGTTGAAAAGGATACCCTTCTTTAGCATTATAGTAAGGGGTTTTGCCATAGAGGCAAAATTTGGAACAAATCTTCTTACAAAGTTGATTTTTTCAAGAAAGCTTTGTATTCCTTTCTTATGGATTGGTATTGCTAATGCATATATAGCACTTATTCATCTTAGATCTATTACAAGACCCTCTTTTGACATAATGTGTCCTAATAGTTTCCCTTCATGAACTACAAAAATGCACTTTTTAGGATTAAGGGAAACCCCAAATTCTCTGCACCTTTAAAAAATATTTTAAATGTGATCCACGTGTGCATCAACATGCTTTGAGTAGACAGTAATATCATCTAAGTATACTAGGATCATTTCATTGATCAATACTCTGAAGGACATATCCATGGCTCTTTGAAATGTTGCACCAACATTTGTCATAACAAATAGCATCTTTTTGTATGCATATGTGCCCCATTTTATCATGAAGGTGGTCTTGAATTGGTCTGATTCCTGCACCAAGATTTGGTTATAACCAAAATAACTATCTAGAAGAGAAAATCTTTCAGACCCTAAAATAGTTTGCACAATTTACTCCATAGGGGGTAGAGGATAATGCTCTTTTAGAGATGCTTTGTTAGATCCCTAAAATCCACATAAAGCCTAATTTCACCATTTTTATTTCTAACAAGGACTAGATTAGCAACCCAAAATGAGTGCTTGAGAGGAAAAAATATATTAGCCTCTATCAGTTTAGAGAGCTTACTCTTCATCAAGGGTTCTATCTTTGGATTTATCAATCTCTACTTCTGTCTAACAGGCTTGGTATTTGGATCCAATTATCTAGGATTGAATCCTCTTAGATCATGATAACTCCATGTGAATTTATCATCAAATTCTTTACATGATTATATAAAATCTTATTTTTCATAATCATTGCATACCTTTCCTATCTTTAGTGATCCACCTTTTGAGATTATTATTGGCTTTTAATCTTCCTCATTCACTATGATATTCTTTTTCTCACCTTTCAACTAATCATCTGAATTGAAAATGGTTTCTAGAGTAACAAGACCCATGGGTAATTTTTTTGTCTTTCATTGAATGATATGATCTCCAAATTGGTCCTGGAGGCTTAGATGGTTCCTATCTAAGAATTTAGCTTCTTCTCTAAAAAAGTTGACAATCTATTTATCACTATCAAAGACTTGTCAATTAGTTGTGTTATCAAGAAAAAATGGCCTCACTATCAACCTCACATGCTAGCTATTTTTATTCTTTATTTATACTAGTAGGTTATATTGGGATCCTATCGAGGCCACATAGTCAGCATCTTTGTTCTGTGATCTTGGTACTGCTTGAATGTTCTGAGTGGTGAAGTCTTCTAACAGGTCCCAAACCCTATGTTTATAAGACCTTAGCAAGTTGTTCTTAGTTACACTTTTGGATCTCAATTGGTGAAAAATTATATCACTATCACCAAATATTTATAGGGATTTAATCCCTCTTTCTTTGGCTAATCCAAGGCCTCAAATGAAATCCTCATATTTAGTTACATTATTTGTGCAATTGAACTAAATTTTGAAAGAATAGAAGTAGCTCTCTTTTTGTGCAGAGATCGATATAATACCTACACCTGCACCATTTCTACTTCTTGAACCATCAAAAAATAATTTCCACATCCCTTGAATATCTTCAAATGATTTGATTAAGTTTGGGATAATTACATCATTTTCATGGATGTAATATGTACCTAACACTGTTTCCTATACATACTCATAAGGATTGAATTAAAGAGTTGATCCCCAATCATCTAGATGAGTGTCTAGAATCTCTTCTATAGGTTTTGTAACTTCATGATCCTAATCTTGCTCTTGATCTTGAAATGTAAAATTCATTTCTATGGGGATAGGATTGTATGGTTCAATATGATCTTTTACGATTGGCTCAGCTCTTATTATTACTCTAGTTCCATATCTCATTATAAACAACATTTGAGACCAACCCACAAATATATATCCTCCCATCTTTACAGTGAAATATCATGAAAGACAAATGGCAAAGTAAGGGGGAAGATCTATAACTAAGATATCTTGAGAGATGGTCAAGCTTGGGTAAGTGTGGATAGTGAGGTTTAGTCCTTTTATTATTGATATTGTTTAAACAATAGTTTCATTTAATTGTACTACTCCTTTATTGATGGGTGCATATTTTATTCCTAGGGCATCAATGATTTTTTTGGGTATCACTAAACTGCTAGCCCCTAAGTCTACCATGCAATTATGAACAAGATGCTTCCCTACTATAACTGAGAGATAGAAATGGGGAGGCTTATCACTTTTATTTATTTTAGTGTTAGTTTGTGGTTGACACAAATTAATTGTAGCATTAGGCCCCTTGGCTGAAACCTTGTATGTTATCTAGAAATTCTTCAATGCCTCTTGTAGCAAATCTCTTTGCATAGAAATAGATAGAGCTTCCCACATGGTAACATTTAGATTAGTTTTATTCATTTGCTCTACTATGCTAAAATGAATATTACCAACCTTTGTTGGTGCCTTTACAGGAGTTATATCTTTTTTTATAAGATTTGGGTTTGCCACCATTGCCTTGGGCTATCATGTAGGTATAAAGGGTGGCATTTATACTATGTTATTCTTTATAGGCTCTGCTACAACTTTGGAAGTTATTACTTGTTCCACCTTGAGGGGTTAATCACTCTGTATTACTCTTTTTTTTATTGCATGTTGGCTGCCACTAGACCTCCACCATTGAATAATGTTTCCTCCTAATTTACAACACAAAAATCATCCTCTTACTAGTTTAGAAGAGTTGCCTCACCTTGAGTAGGTTGTTATGTATCTGCTTGTTAGGAAGTAGATTCTTCTTATTGTCCTTATGCACTTAATATGCCTTGCACCATAAAATCTTGACTGAAAACACCATTAGGACAAGTGTTCTAGTTATGTGGCTATGAACAAGGATAACACCACTCATACTCTTGAACCAGGTTGTTCTAAATAGGTACAATAGCTTTAAAAACACCTAGTGTAGGTAGAGCATGGATGTTTGGAAGACTTGCTTGCATACCTTGACCATGTGTCTATGAATTGCTTTTATATGGCTACCTATCTCCTTGATATGTCTAGGTTGGTATGTTGGGTTAGCCTACTAAAAAAGCTTATAGTTCTGGGTTTTTTGTCTCTTCATTGTTACTAACTCATTATCAAAACTCTTGAATAGTGACTTGACCTCATATAGATCATTTTTAGGTGTAGGTGTAAAATTTGGTGCTTTACTTGTGGTGGTAATTAGAGTAATTATATGTGGTGGAATAGGAGGTATTTTTGAAAATAGAGGCATTGGTGGCCTTGGGGAAATTTTTCCTGATTGAATTAAATAATTTTTTGCCTTTATTGCAATCTCATAGGCAATAGGAAGTGTGGTACCACCCATAGACTAAAACATAACCGCTCTATCACTATTTAAGGCTCTCAAATAATATAGGATAACATTGTTTATGGTTGGCTTAACCAACACTAGAATTCTATTCCATGTATTCTAGAAATTGAAATTGAAATTAGACATATACTCATGAGGAGATCATTGAATAACAGTTAACTATTCAACTAGGGAAAGGTGGTCACTCTTATCTTCAAACTAGGTACATAGTGTAGTGCCTAGCTCATCCCAAACTCGGATGGAGTTGGGAGAAAGATTTATGTACCATTGCAAGTCTTTACCTTTGAAAGAGGAAACTAGGAGTCTAATTGCAACATTGTCTTGTACCACATTGTGGACTATCATGGATGTGTTCCATGGGGGTGGAGGAGGTTTCACCAATAAAATATGGTAGGCTTTTTAAACCTGAGGTATTTATATCATCATACTAGGCCAATTGGAGTGGGTTACCTCCATTGAAAGCTATGAAATTCAGATTTCTAGCCATTATGGGAGGTATGAAACTCATGGGAGTAAATGATGGAGATACAAATAGAGTTATAGGATATACTTTGGGGCTAGGGATGACTAATTTTGATCTTTTTTTAGAAGGAAATGATAATTCTAAAAAATCAGCTCTCTTACCTTTAGTATACTATATTGTTTATTTGTTTGACATAGGTAACTTTGGCCAGTTAAGTCGTCAGATGATTAGGAAATTTATATGATGCTTGTATAATGATTTTTGAAAATCACACCAATCATTTTGTGATTTTTGTGGTCCCACTAATACAAAGGTGTAGGACTTTGGTGAATTAAGGCTAATATCTAGAGAAGGCCAGCTTCCTTTCACTAAATCTAGTACAACTAATAAAATTTTAGTTTTATAAAAATTCCATTCCTTTAGTGTTATTACTCCTAAACTAATGTTTGTCTGGGAAAAGAGTTTGAGAATAAAACTTGAAACACTAAAAATGGTGATTGCACCAAATATTCTTAGTGTATTTTAATGCTTTCTTTGATGAACATAACAGAACAAAAAAATAGATTGAATTTTGCTTTAGCACAAACTCATGCAATGGGAAATCAAAGGCAATATTTGTTATTTCTCATAGAAGGGATGAGATTCATTTATTTTAATTAAACAATCTTTTAGAAGGGTATTAAATACCAAAAATGAATTTCTTGTGCTTGAAATAAGAATTAAACATCCACAAATACTCAAATAACTCTGCATACAGAAGGATTTCTCAGACAAGAAAGGCAAATCTTCAATTTATTTCATTCTCAAGGTTACAGCTTGTAGAAAATACATTCAAAGTATAGAAATATATCACTAACATCAAAAAGATAGATTGGGCCATGGGGTCTACCCATTTTTATACAAAAACATCTCATATATGAGATGTAGTTATCAAAACTTCAACGCCCAGTAGAAGAAAACATGCAAATATGAAGCTCCATGCAAAAAGAGGTGTGATCTTCTATTTCTGGCATCCTTGACTTGGTAAAACAATTTGTAAATTAGCATGTAAGAGTTGGGCATGATATTTATCTTGAAATGGCATAGATAGACTTGTAAAATCTTCATGCAACACTTCTCCTTCTCCATAAAATTTGAAGTGGCTCTTCATGCAAATGGGTGGTGCCCAAAATGGAACTCAACATTTCATCAAAAGATAAATTTGAAATAACTAAAGTTACTTTTTGTGAAACCCTAACTTGAAAAACACAAGTGAGACTTTTACAACTTGCAATTTGTATCACTTTGTCAAAATTATATTTGTAATTTTCAATACATGCTTTTACAAATTTTATCAATTATAACTTATCAAAATAGAAAGTATAATTTTCAATTGTGTGTTTTACAACTTTCACTCTGTCAAAAATATAAAGTGTAAAATATATATTTCTCTTTCTCAAAAATATCTCTCAAAGATAGTTACAATTTTACAATATACAACTTTATAATGTTTTTATAATGCTGAAAATACAATACATGGAAATGTTTCAATAGAAAGGAATTAATCAATTTGTAAAACTTCCTCTACCTTCTTATCTTTCTTAACCTATAGCTTCTCAACATATGCTTCAAAGGCCTTGAAAATTTCCTATATCCTTTCATCATCTGGTCTAAAGGAGTAGAGGTTATAGGTCGCATAATCTACTATTATTTTAAACAATTCCCTCTTGAAAGTCTTGGTTCCCTGTATTTCCATTCCCATCTAGTCCAATGCATTTTGATACCTGATATAATGATGGATAGAACTTAGGGTAAAGACTATAGTCTTTATAGATTCCTTTTCAACTACCTCCTAAAACTTACTCTAAACTTCCTCTACTAGAAAGAGGTTATCTCTATCATCTATTGGCATGCATGATAATTTACTCAACATTCCTTCAATGTCATATAACATATCAATAGCCCTATCATATGTAACCTTGGCCTTATGGGCAGCCTCTTAGAGTATCCTTATCTTGAATTGAACTACTCTATGTAATTCCTCTCACTCTGCATCATTTTTTAGTATCTTTTCATCAAGAAGGATATCCATATCAATTGAATCCATAGCTATCAACTTGGGAGAATACAATTTCAAGGTTTGTATTTCTCCCTCATACTCACTAACCTATCCTCTTAGGACATTCTTTATCTCTATGATAACCTCATAATGGTCCATGATTATAGCAATAATCTTATTTCCATTAGAAATGAGTTCTTCTAACCATTATTTGGTATCCCTTCCCATGCTAACAATATCAATCACCAAATTAATTGTTACTTAATCTAGAATTTGGTTGATTGTTTGTACTAACTCTAGTTATTTTTATGATCCACTAGGCTCTATGAACTTGTTAAGGGTAGCTATTAGTTGATCCACCTTATTTTTCAATTCATCTTTGGTGGCCTTATCATAATCTATTCTCTCAAAGAGGGAGTTGATGTCAGATTGAACATCATGTTTTAACCACTCCTTTGTTAGTTGTCCAAGGTCAATCTTGGAAATCTAAAAGTCCCCCACCACAAGGTATTATTTTGGTTTGTCCAGTGGGGGGACTATAATTTCAACATATATTTCCCTTTTATCATCATTGAGTATTATGGAGAAGGCCTGGGAGTAGACTTAGACTTCTTCTATATCTCATATAGGCCAAAGTCCAATGTGCTTGGGGAAATTTGCTTTCACTTCTTTCCCACTATCTTTGCTAGCCAACTGGGGGTAGCATCTTGTTGCATGGATACTATCACCTGATAATCAACAACTAAAGTTGCTAAACTAGTAAGTACCATGATCATTGCATAATCTTGAGTAGATGTTACCATTGGTTGTTTGAGAGATGCCTATGAAATTCCATCTCCATCAGTTGCTTACAATCTATATTTGCACTTAAAACTTGTGTTTATCCTACCTAAACTCAAGGTGGTGTATAAACTATAGAAGTAGAGGAGGTAGTAACATTTAAAATGGAAGAGGTGGGGGTAATGGAAACAAATATGTCTATCGGGGGAGTGGAAGATGAAAATGATACTATTAGGGGAATAGACACTTGAACTCTAAATTTGGGAATAGGTGTATTGGGTGAATATTTTGTCGACCAGCTAACTAGCATTCAAAATAGTTCCTATCACCACAGCATAGGGAGATGGGTCATCCTAGTGTGCAGCTTTACTACATCAAAAGGGGACAAATCTCTCCTCTCATTAAGGGGAGGTTCCCTATAGATGTGCAAGAGATGCAAGAGGCTATATACTATATATATATGCAGAAAATAAGACACGGGGGTAGGATAAACCATCCATCTCTCTTCTTTCAGAGATGATGCTGGTTAACAAGGAAGAAATCATGGGTGATGGGGAAGGTGCTTCTCTTCTTTCAGAAGCAACTTTCAACCAAGAGCCAGATTCCTTCCTAAATAGTAGAAATCCTGGTGAGGCAACAGAAGGCACTTCTCTTCTTTCAGAAGTGCTTGTTCTTGCAAATAGCAGGACTTTTTCTGGTAGCAAGTAACTAGTGATCAAAAGAACGTAGGAACAGCAAGATGAAATAGAGCTCAAAGTCTCCACCTCAACTAACCAAAGGGTATATCACAAAGGATAATGGGGGTACAAAGTTGCCCCAGAATCCTCAACACAAAAAGGAAAGGAAAACACAGACTGAAATCAATGGTGAAAGCACAAAGTCTTTTCACAATTGGTTTCAGGACACTTCTTTGTTACCTTCACTAATTCTGTGCACCAAATTAAATGAATAAGGACACCTTTAGATGACACAAGTCAAAACAACACAAAGTCTGTAAAAACCTTCTTTCTCATTCAAATAACAAGGAAAATGAAATTACAACCCGAGCTCAAAGTCTTAGTCTTCTTCTTTCAAAATGGGCAGAGTTTCACTCTTGTAAAAATGAAAGTCCCCTGTGTAAAAAATGAGAGATTACAATAAATAGTGCTCCAAGAAAGACTTGGGTGCTTGTTTTCCATAGAACGGCCCATGCTGTGCATTCAAAGCCTTGAATGCATTTTCAAGTTTGTCAAAGGACTGTGTTGAAAATAGGGTAGTTATCTTAACTATTTTATCCCATATGTCTTCTCCTGAGTTTGGATCATCTGTTATGTCCCCTCTGACATCTACATAGCTATCCATTCATCTTTACTTCATGGAAGAAAATAGGCCGCATCCTTGGTTTGGTGCACTTAGAAGTCTACTCGATCCACTGTTTCACCTACTGGAAATCACTCTTGCACAGACATTTTGGGATTTCCCCTCTTTCTACTTTTGTCTTTTCAATATTTGTCTCTTCTTGCTTTTGTCTTTTCCTGCTTTTGTCTTTTCCTGCTTTTGTCTTTTCTAGCTTTGTCTCTTCCTACTGCGATTTGAGCTATCAGGCTGAATTCCCATCTTTGTTGGCACTTTACACTCTTCCATCAACGGTTCTTCCCTTTGGCATTTTGGCCTTTGAATGCATTCAAGTCCATCATCCTCAGTAATTCCTTCATGTCTTTCCTGCTTGCTTTGGCTGCTTTCCATTGATCTCAACAAGTGACACGTGGTGGCATCTGCTTACTTTGTCTTTTTCCATCGAGCGCTCTTCTCGGGTGAATTCCTTCAGACAAAATGTTCGAAGGAATTTTTCCTTGGTCATTTCCATCAAAAAAAAAGTTTGAGGAATTGTTCATTTTGGGCTTTGAACCAAATCTGAAGGAATTCTATCTCTTTTGGCTTCTCTTTTGACCCTTGAACAAATGTAGCATGCCCTCCGCAAGGGCATTTGTTCCTTTGGCCCTAGGGCAGCCCCTTGAACCTACTGATTGAACCAACTTTGGTTCAATGGTTCAATGGTTCAATCGGTTCATTCTTCATTATTTGGCTAAGTCTTTTGATCACTAAAACAAAATGCGTTGAACCAACCGCTTGTTGAACCTTTGCTAAAGCGCTTAACTCATTGAACCCGCTTGCAAAAGCCTTTGAACCCATTGAATCTGCTAATCTCAAGCATGTTGAGTCCATAGAAACATATTTGTAGAGTCCATAGATTTAAGCCTGCAGAGTCCATAGATTTTTGGAAAGCTTGAAAAATGAAGAACCTGAATGCTTAGAACAATTTTTTGAAAGGGGAAGAGAGGATTTTGATCTGTAGGACCAAAATAGTTCAAATGTTGTCCCAAAAATGAGTGATATTCTTGGGGGACAACAGCTGGCTCCAGTTGAGGAACTTCCTTCAGTTGAAAACTTGGAACAGTTGAGGGGAGTAGAAACCAGAATCTCTAGTGCCTTGAAGTGTGCCATTGGGCTACGGAGCCATGCTACCCAAAAATAAAGGCTCCAAAAAACAAAAATGAAAAGCACAAAATAGAACTAAAGACTATACAGATATACATATGTACAGATGATCTTATCTGATGCCTTAAAATTTGAAGCACTTCAGATGTTGCCCACTATGAGACAGTGAAAATGGTGTGCCATCCTAATAAACTAGCAGGAAACCGTTTTGTCCCCAGAATTGGTGACGAGCGAATGGAAATCTCCACTAGGAAACCACTTTTCTATCTTCTCCTTAGTTTTCTTATTTTCTTGCGGCAAATCAAGACTTGACTTTTGGTCCAAAAACCATGAATCTTTGCTCTCCTAACAAAGAGTTCCTTTTCCTCATTTTGATGGGTAGCAGCACGGCCTAGTACCATAATTTGTTGTTCTGATAGCTCAGCCCAGCACATGTCTTGATTGTCTCCCTCATACATCTCAGATTCTTCTTCGTTTAGAGGGGAGGGTTCTTCTGTACTTATGCCGCACTCCACCAATTTTTTTGCTATTTCATCCCTGCCTGAAGACTCAAACAAAATTTGGGCTGCAGGGGTAGCCATTTGGGTCTCGACACTTTAGACATGATCAATTATGTCAAATGGTTAGATTGGACTAGGCACAGGGGATGGGGGTTCATCCTTTTGGTTTTTGGGAGGGGTGGGAGGACTGATTTACGATTTTGAAGTAGAAGGTGCAGAGATGTTCGATGTACTTACTTTTACAGCAACTACCAGATCTTTTGGCTGGAGAGGCAGAGTGGTTCCCTGCTTAGCAATTGAAATTTCCGATTGAGGTTACTCCTCTATCTTTTCCTTATCAGCTTGCTGGGATAACTAGTTCTTGGACCTGGTGAACACTATGCATGATCCCTCAGCTGCTTCACCTCTACTTCTAGGTTCATCCTGGAACTCAGAAAACCAATGTAGGAGTCGCCAGCTGACTCTTCTTTATCCTCCCTGAAGAGGTCAGCATCATTTTCTTGATTAAACTCAGGTTGGAAAGAAAAATCATGCTCTATTTCCAAATATCCAACTACTGAGTTGGTTGGAGTTCCTTCAATGGCCAGGTTCCTCTATGGGGGAGGAAGATGATTTGGCTGCCCTTGACCCCTGGTAGCATTGCCTTGGTATGCCTGATTCTGAAATGTCCTCCTTGGGGCATCCTGATGAGGAGAAAAAAACATACCTTGGGCCATTTGTCTTTTGAGGGCTAGCACTTCATTTGCTAAATTCTACACCATTGGGTCAGTGGTGGCTGCAGGTGAGTTAGCAAAAGATGAGGAAGATGCGCCTCTATTTAAATCCCTTCTTATCTTTCTAGCCAAGATAAGGTCATCTTCTATCTCAGTAGCCAAGTCCTGAGCTTCAGCAAGGTCTATTTGGCCAGCACGCCTTAGCAAAAAACTCACTTTAGGTAGTTGTGAGTTGATGAAAAAGCACCTTAGGTTTTTAGGTGATGGCTGAGCATTGATAGGAATCTGATTCCTCAGCTTCTCAAACCTTGTAATGAAATCCCCCATAGGCTCATGAGGCTCCTTCTTCATCTGCGTGAGCTGGGCTAGAAGGGCATGTGCATCTTCTGCTGGTTTGAACCTTGCTTTGAACTTGGCTTTGATTGTGTCCCAGCCAGTCACTGATCCAGTCTGCAGATGGTAAAACTAGTCTACAGTAGCACCTTGTAGTGTCTCCACAAATAGCCTGACTGCTACGTCTTCAAATTCCACCCCTATCACACCACATGCTATGCTTAAGGCTACAATGTGTTCATCAGGGTAGACTCTTCCATCATCAAAGAATTTGGGGAAATTCTTTCTTAAACTGAGTGGTAGCTCATGCAGGGGTGGAGTTAGATTAACTGGGCCAAATGAGTTACCCCAAGGGCCTCGAACTGCCATGATTTAATTATTGAAAAATGGGGATAACACATCTGGGTGGAACTGCTAGATGGTAAGACAAAAATGGAAAAGAACTGGCCCTGCTTTAGCTTAAAGCTTGAGGCTTCAAACTACGTGTTCTTTCCCAGCAGATCTGGTTTTGTAGACCAGATAATATAATGGATATGGAGAATTGAAGATGATAAGGCTATAATGATAATGGGTAAGACCCAGATGGGAGTCACCTGACTCTATAATGGATAAGGGTAGGGACTACTTGCTCAAATCCCCAGCGGAGTCACCAAAACTATTGGGTGAATATTTTGTCAACCAGCTAACTGGCGTTCAAAATAGTTCCTATCACCACATCATAGGGAGATGGGTCATCTTGGTGTGTAGCTTTACTACATCAACAGGGGACAAATCTCTCCTCTCATCAAGGGGAGGTTCCCTATAGATATGCAGGAGATGCAGGAGGCTATATATATATATATATATATATATATATATATATATATATATATATATATATATATATATATATATATATATATATATATGTAGAAAATAAGACACGGGGGTAGGATAAACCATCCATCTCTCTTCTTTCAGAGATGATGCTGATAAACAAGGAAGAAATCATCGGTGATGGGGAAGGTGCTTCTCTTCTTTCAGAAGCAACTTTCAGCCAAGAGCCAAATTCCTTCCTAAATAGTAGAAATCCTGGTGAGGCAACAGGAGGCACTTCTCTTCTTTCAGAAGTGCTTGTTCTTGCAAACAGCAAGACTTTTTCTGGTAGCAAGTAACCGGTGATCAAAAGAATGTAGGAATAGCAGGATGAAATAGAGCTCAAAGTCTCCACCTCAACTACCCAAAGGGTATATCACAAAGGATAATGGGGGCACAAAGTTGCCCCAGAATCCTCAACACAAAAAGGAAAGGAAAACACAGACTAAAATCAATGGTGAAAGCACAAAGTCTTTTCACAATTGGTTTTAGGACACTTCTTTGTTACCTTCACTAATTTTGTGCACCAAATTAAATGAATAAGGACACCTTCAGATGACACAAGTCAGAACAGCACAAAGTCTGGAAAATCCTGCTTTCTCATTTAAATAACAAGGAAAATGAAATTACAACCTGAGCTCAAAGTCTCAGTCTTCTTCTTTCAAAATGGGCAGAGTTTCACTCTTGTAAAAATGAAAGTCCCCTGTGTAAAAAATGAGAGATTAAAATAAATAGTGCTCCAAGAAAGACTTGGGCGCTTGTTTTCCATAGAACGGCCCATGATGTGCATTCAAAGCCTTGAATGCATTTTTAGGTTTTTCAAAGGACTGCATTGAAAACAGGGCAGCTATCATAACTATTTTATCCCATATGTCTTCTCTCAAGTCTGGATCATCTGGTTTGTCCCCTCTAATGTTTGTGCAGCTATCCATTCGTTTTTACTTCATGGAAGAAAATAGGTTGCATCCTTGGTTTGGTGTACTTAAAAGTCTACTCGATCCACTCCTTCACCTACTAGAAATCACTCCTGCACAGACATTTTGAGCTTTTCCCTCTTTCTACTTTTGTCTTTTCCATCTTTGTCTCTTCCTGCTTTTGTCTTTTCCTGCTTTTGTCTTTTCCTAATTTTGTCTTTTCCAACTTTGTCTCTTCCTGCTGCGATTTGAGCTATCGAGTTGAATTCCCATCTTTGTTGGCTCTTTACGCTCTTCTATCAGTGGTTCTTCCCTTTGGAATTTTGGCCTTTGAATGCATTCGAGTCCGTCATCCTCCTTAGCAATTCCTTTGTGTCTTTCCCGCTTGCTTTGGCTGCTTTCCACTGATCTCAACAAGTGACACGTGGTGGCATGTGCTTACTTTGTCTTTTTCCATCAGGCGCTCTTCTCGGGTGAATTCCTTTAGACAAAATGTCCGAAGGAATTTTACCTTGGTCATTTCCATTGGACAAAAAGTTTGAGGAATTGTTCCTTTTGGGCCTTGAACCAAATCCGAAGGAATTCTATCTCTTTTGGCTTCTCTTTTGACCCTTGAATAAATGTAGCCTACCCTCTGCAAGGGAATTTGTTCCTTCGGCCCTGGGGCAGCCCCTTGAACCTATCGATTGAACCACTTTGGTTCAATGGTTCAATCGGTTCATTCTTCATTATTTGGCTAAGTCTTTTGATCGCTCGAACAAAATGCGTTGAACCAACCGCTCATTGAACCTTTGCTGAAGCGCTTAACTCATTGAACCCACCTATAAAAGCCTTTGAACCTGTTGAACCTGATAATCTCAAGCATGTTGAATCTGTAGAAACATATCTATAGAGTCCATAGATTTAAGCTTGCAAAGTCTGTAGATTTATGGAAATCTTGAAAAATAAAGAACTCGAATGCTCAGAACAATTTTTTGAAAGGGGAAGAGAGGATTTTGATCTGTAGGACCAAAATAGTTTAAATTTTGTCCCAAAAATGAGTGATATTTTTGGGGGACAACAAGGTGGAAGGGTGGAAGCCAAAGCATTGAATTAATCAATTAAATGTGTTGGGCCACTCAAGTTCATAAGGGTAGGGAATATGAAAGGGGATGAACATGATGTAGCACTTATCCCAGGAGTTAGGATGACCAGTGAAATTGAAGTCAAGATGATTGAGTTTGTGGCTTTATATTGTTAAGCGGTGTTGGAAATTAATGGGGATGGAATGGAAGGAATTACGAGAGAAATGGAAAAGGGAAATTGGGAGTCAAAACTTGAGAATTCATTGATGGGGGACCCTGAGTGTCCACTTTAATTGATTAAATAGGTTGCAATGGACTTATTGTGGTAAGTGAGGTGGTAGGAATGAGAGGGGGAGTGGAGACATGAGGTGGAGGTGTTGGATATTTTGGAATAATATAAATAGGAGGTGGGTGTTTAATAGAAATTGGGGTTATTACTATTACAGATATGGGGGTAGAATTTTTGGATGTTCCTACTACAGCTGTGTCTTTTGAAGATATGTTGATTAGTTAATCAATTGTTGACCCCTCTTTATTTGATTTCCCTTTTCAACCTTAGTTTTCTTCTTTTATTTTTGATGGGTCACTAGCCCTTTCGCCTATTCACCTGTTATCCCATTAGGACCCTCCAATGATGGAGAAACACCTTCTGCTTTAATCTTTAAAAGCTTTTCTTTGACACCTATTGCATCTTTTGTTACTTGAACTCCTTTACTCCTCAGTCAATTGATCATGTTTTAATCACATATGCCGTTCTATCAATTAAGGAGAAACATTATGGAAGTAATCACCTAACTAGTGGTAAGGGTTGAGTGATGACATGTTGGTAGTATTTTGGGTCCGCTATGGAGTCATCATCGGCCAAGTCATGTAGGACTGGTGCCAAATCATAATCCTTGATCTGTTAAGAGGTCATTCTAGAATGATCCTTCATTATAACTCTCTCTTCATCCTATAAGTCCTCTTAATAATCTACAAAATATGAAACATGGAAGTATGTAGAAACCCACAGTGTGTTGGTGATATTTAACTAAACATCATAATATGGCCTAGACTCCAAAGTCCTTAGGGTCATTTAACACATTTTTGCATTGGCACACTTAGCTTTGATGAGGGAGGAACATGTGTATCTACCAATACTAATTGGGAAGTGAATTCCAGACTTATGCCTATTGGATAGAATTTTGTGGGTCTCAACAAGTTATCTAACTAGCTCTATCAATGTCCACTTGTCATTGACATATATGGGGAGTGTGTAGGGGCTGCCACTAAATCTGCTTGCCCTGATAGATGAATAAGTGGGGAACTAAACGAAGTAATAGCCCCATTTGGTGATCTTTGTAATTGTTGCTTGTGAGAATCTCATTCTCCTAAGTTCCTTATTAAACATAATAATGATGCAATAGATGAAAGCATCATTAACTCTCCTGAAGTCTTGTCTAATAGCCTCTAATGTGAGGTCAAGATATTAGTTGTATACTCTACTTATCTCTCTAGGTATTGTGTTAAGGCCTGAGAAAGCTCTCCCTTTGGCCAAAATGTATACAATGTAATAAGTCATGAAGAAATTTTTAGTTGTTTGCACCTCTATCAATTACTTGTGGAGGGAATCACTAATGATCTAAGCCTAGTGTATGTATTTCACAATTTCTCAGATAACCCAGATGTACTAGTATATCCACTCCTATAAGCTCTTAACATCAAGACTACCAGTAATCATGTGCAATAATATTATAATATCTCCAACTTCATCTATGAAATCAATCCTATACAAGGTCTTAGACAACCTGGTGGATGTAGCTTCGGGGGATTTAAGCCATTGTTTATTTATCATCTTCTAAAATTGATCTACGTTATCTTTAAAGAATAATTGGGATGTCTTTGGGGTAATGTTGAGATAGGTCTTGAACTTTGGTATAACAAATACTGAATTGATGAAATCGGGGTCTAAATTCAAAATTTTCTCCCCTTTGTCATTCACAACCTCTCATTTGTCAGGATCATAATGTTGGGCTAGTATCAACACCAACTCAGGGCTTCAGACCATTAGTGAAAAGTTTGATGTATGTGGAAGTCTAGAGTCATAAGTACCTAGGATATAATCATTCTTAAACTCTACATTGATTTGGGTCCAGAAGTCCCCTAGGTCAATGTGACCTAGGTATGTATCAGTTATCTTTATTGTGTTGGACTCTAAGCTAAGGGTCACCCTAGGTCCCTTTGATTTGAACTTCATCTCTTTTAGAGACATGGAATCTGGGGTTAATGCTTGTGGAAAACCAACTATAGGAACTAGAAGTATTTACAGGTGTTTGAAGAAGGTGTAATCTCTAATAGAGATAGGGTGTGCTCTAAGCAGGTGAAAACTTTGTGGATCTAAAAAATGTTCTAAGAAATGGTAATTTCCATACAACTAGGATTTGTTAGGAACAATTTGGATCTCTGACATAAAGGGAAGTTTTTTGAGCATATGAAAGTTCTGGTGGAACTTTGAGGTGTTTAGAGTAAGTCCACTATCCGTAAGGATTTAGAAACTTGAGAGGATTTTAGGTGTTTGGATCAATGGTAAAGCCCACAAAAATGTGAGGTATTCAAGGTAGGTCTAATGTCCCTAAGGACTTGGAGGATCTTGAAAAGAATATTCTTGGGATTATTGGGAATATGTTATGTAATATTTGCCTAGTTTTGGTGAAGCCTTAGATTTGACTATGAATCCTTTGGTATAAAACCCTAGGATTTTAATAATGAAATTGGAAGATTTTTTCCTCTTAAAACCCTAAACTTCAACCAATGAAACTTTGGAAAACAAACACTTCGTAAACAACCCTAATCTAGATGAATGCTCATAAAACATAGGAAAACCCTAAAACTAAGCATCCAAGCAAAATAACGCTAACCCTAAGAGAATGAAATTGAAACTATCTTCAAGAAAGGAAATATTTTAACAACTTTCAATTGTAGGAAAATAAGGTGGAAATCACAAGAAGTTCATGGGAATATTATATAATGAGGAAAATGATGTTGCACCTTGCTTGTAGATGTGGCTTAGATGCATGGATTGAGGCATGTTCAAGGTATATGGTAACTATTAGAGCTCAAAACCTTGATTAACAAAGTTAAACAATGAATAAAAAATCTCAATTGGCATTATTTATTAAAAAAACCTAGTACTAAATGCTCTTATGGCAATTGGTGGTAGAACCCTGAGATGCCTGAAGCAAGTCTAATGTTCATAAGATTGAGAATTTGATTCACTTTATAAATGGACACATAGAACTCCATGAGTAATTTTCAATTTTGAAAAAATTTGAGTTGCACTTGGAGTTCTAGATTTCATAGCTTGGGTAGTTGGTGAGAGGTGGGACTCAAGATAGAATTTACAATTTGCAAATTTTAGTTCAAGTTCTAGATCCCATGGGGAGTTTTTGGTTTGTGGGATCTAGAGCTCAAGATGTAATTTGCAATTTTAAAAATTACAAATTGCATTCTAAGTTCTAGATTTTGTCAGTTATGGGAAGCTAGTGTATTGTGGGAAGCGAAGCCCGGGAAGCAATTTATAATTTTACAAATTGAAAATTGCATCCAGAGTTTTGGATTTCACAATACAAAGGGAAAGTGTATTATGGGAGGTGAAGATTGGGAACCAATTTGTAAATGGAAAATTGCATCTGAAGTTTTGGATCCCACAATATAAATGGAAAGTTGGTTTTTGGGTGTTTCAAGGGATTTTCACAAAAAAAAATTGAGGGGTCCCCCTTAGGGGATTTGATGTTATGAAAATTTTAAGGCAAAAATATAAACAATTACTACACAAGGTCCATCACCAACTTTGCATAATGCATACTCACTTGAGAAAATTATTAAAGCCTTAGATGCTAAATTATTACAATTAGAGCAAGGTGTCTCTAGAGCAAGTCATTCAATGGACTCCCATGCTTTGTTTCATAATTATTTGGCACCTAAAATAGGATCTTATCCATTACCAATAGGTTATATATCTCCTAAGCCACCATTATATGAATGTAAAGGTGATCCTAAACAACATATTCAATATTTTCATGTAGCATACATGAATTATGTTTAAAATGAGAGATTACTCAACAATCTCTTTCCAAGAAGCCTCAAAGATTATGCTTTAACATGATTCTATAATATTTCACTTATTGATGCACCTAAATGTATCGACAGATCAATGTAGTGTTTAATAAACACTTCTCATTTTTGGATTCAAATAATTTATTACATGAGTTGTTGGTTATGATCTTCCTAAGATTTGTGGTCGAGTAGTGGCCAAGCTAAATGATTGTTTCATAAAATGAACATATAGATGGTTGTTGGGAGTAACTGTGGTCCTAAAACTTTGTGAAGATGAAATGGATATAAACGAAATCCAATGAATGATGTCCAAACCCTAAATTCTAACCCTAATCTAGCATGAATATTTACGATGAAAAGCTAAACTATATTGATTTGATCAAAAAGGAACAAAAGGATGGGTAGGGTAGAAAGAAGGTGTTTTTGATCTTCAATCTAGACACTATTACAAAGTTCCAATTTCATCTGAACATGCATTTAACCAATGTGCAACATGAAGTAGCATAAGCTCAAATCCTATCACACATTAGGCAAACATTTAAGGAACATATGAAAATATGAAAATAAGAACAAGATTTACTTTAAGAATTTTACCCTTACAAGAAAATAACATTAGCTGAGATGCAAGAAGACCAAAGAAAGTGAAGTAAACCTAAGAACTTTCAACTAATCTAGCATTAGCACAAATTAGCAACTCTACATTGAAAGATGCACATTCATAATTCATAAGAACCATTCAAATCTGAATATCAAACCAAATAACTGAGGAAGGAGCCATGATAGTAAACACAGATAAATATTGGACAAAATTTTCAAAATTCATTGCTTGTACTACTTGTTCCAAGTTTACAAACTAATTTTGGCTCTAAGAACTCCCTCCTTTTACAATTGTCAATACCTCTTTCTATAGACAATTCATGAGGTATGTTGGTCAATAATGATAAATTTCATTTGTACATGTGTATAGGATAGTTGTCCTTTCTATTAGATTCTAGAACAAATGACCTTTTTTAATATATTAATCTATAGGCAATGTCCTTTAAAAGTTGTACATGCCTTTATAAAAAGAATATTCCATTTCAAAAATATACAATGCTAGTTGTAAAAGAATATTCCTAATCAAATTTAACTTTGGGACACTAGTGTGGTTGTAGCCTTCTGCCTTCCTTACAGGATCTTCATTTTATAATGTTGCTTGTTGATCAACTGGAGGTCAACAATGGGTCTCATGAACAACTCTTTTTCTTGATCTCCCAGGTTACTGAGATCTTTCTCAACTCTCTCCAAAGCTTATTTAATGCTCCCAGCATCTCCTATCTTCTCCTCCTATGACAATATAAGTCCCATGATCTTCTTATTATCAACCCATGTCTTCCCTTAACCTTGGTTCCTTACCTCTTAAATGCATTAATAAGTTCTATGCTTGAACTCCTCCTCAGTGATAAGGCCCAAAGGAATAAGTGAGGTGGGCTATTTGATTAAGTTATCCAACATGTGTAGCAGTTTATCTTCCTAATCTTTGAAGTCCTTGTAAATGTCCTCCCTCTACTTGGACCAACTACTAAGGGTTTTGATTTTGTCCACCAATATATCCCTAACCATATTAAAATGGGCTGGGATGATTGTCTTGAATTTAGGGACTTGTCTCTTGGTCAAGGCTTTGATCAAGTCTTTCAATTGATAGCTTGAAGCCTGCCATTGGCCAACTTGGCCTATAGCCATGGAATTTTGCTTACCTATTACCTCTTATTTGGTTATGATTAACTTTAAGGAAATGAATAAATCATAGTGTTCTCAAATAGATTAAATCTATCTTCTTAGATTAACAAAATGGTAGTCTCTTCTAAATTTTTTTATTGTTGCATCATGCCTTTGATAACAACCTACAATTGATCAGATTGTGTTTGAGCCAGATTCAATGGGTATTCTTTAAAGATAGGAATCTCACTAGGCCTCTGTCATTCCACTAGAGTCAAACCAGTGAATGGTTCAAATTTTTGAAAGGGGAATTCCTCTCCAGCAATCATGGCCTCATTTTTTGTCATTTTTTCCAAGCTTGTGGTCTCTAGAATAAATTGAACCCCCACTGATGATTGAGTCATTTTTGGAGCTAGGGTTTATATTTATGCACCACCTGATGCTCTTAGGGTAGCGATTCTTTTTTACTCTTCCTTTTGTAGAGCTATAATCTATGTCTTAAGTTCTTCATGCACAGTGATGTTGATAGAATTGGTTATTACCCAAAGATGGTGTAGAGTAGGGACTTTCTGTAATTTGCCATAGTGGCTATGAATTTGGTCAAATTGATCACTAATGGTATGCACTTCAGTTTTGGATTGAATTTTTCTTACACAAATGATAATTCAACTCTATTGGGCTTGATTATGATTAATACAGGCTTTAATTAGGGCTTTAGTATATGTTAGGGATCTTTTAAAGGTCCTCTTAGTGCTTTAATGGTGGTATCTAGTTCAAATGGTGAGTTTTGTGGCATCCCTATGGAATTTTGAAGTCACTTTGCTCATTGATATTTAAAAATTGATCATTGTCTTTTGAAAATTCTACCTTGATCTCATACCATTGGATTCTCTTTTGCACGGATCAACGTAGACCATTGATCTCAATCTGAGAACTTGAACACTATTGGTTACTTGCCATGTTGCCCATGGTTATGACACTTATCACTTTTGCATTCACTCTGAGCTTTGTTTAAATGTCATTTTTGATCTCACACTGTTGATCTCGTTTGCATGGATTAATCATGCTTTGTCAATCTTGATCTACTTAATTATGCATCCTACTCCATGGACTATTGATTGGAATGTGTATGCTTATTTATGTACCATCCATATTTAAAATATGCTTGAGCTTTAATTTATGGATCATGGTTATGCCATGTGTCATCTCTATGTTTATCCTCTAGGCTTTTGACTTTTCAACTTTCATCATGCACCGTTGGATCTATTTGGCCTGATCAATGTGCTCTGTCAGATCTCAATCTAAAGGCTGGAACACTATTGGCCATTTAATATTATTTCACTAAGATTGTGACACTTATCACCTTCTTGCTTATCATCAGGATCCATTTAAGTCTTGACTCAATATGCACCATTAGATCAATATTGCTTAAGCAAACGTGCATCGCTGATCCTTAAAAGATGTTCAAACTCTAGCTTAGGGTCGGGGATCGACATTTCAACATTAATCTTGCACTATTGGATCATCTCACCAAGGTAAATGTGTATCGTCGACTAAGGCTCTTGACTTGATGACTTTGTATACTCTATTAATTCTTGATCACCTGAGCAAATGTGGACCATCAATCCTTTGAACAATAAAGAACATTAAGTCAAGCTCGAGAAATATAGAAAACTTAGGTTAAATATTTTATCATATAGTTTTATTTGTGTAAACAAATGTGATAAAACCTAAGGTTAAAATATTTGATCCAATTTTTGAGACATAATAAAGGGGACCTCGTGAATAATAATACACATAGCATATAGTTTTAGCCTAAGGTTTGTTGTATTAATAAATACAACAAACTTTAGGGTAAGGCTTTTAGGCCAAGTCTATAGTGAAAGGGACCCTTTGTTTAGTTGGACCATGCTAATGATAAAATTTACAAAGGGGTTACAGGACATGAAGGGACCAAGTATAAATTTTTAAACTAAGGCTTAGTCGTATTGATAAACACGGTTAAGTCTTAGTGTAACAATTAAACTAGGTTTATGACTTAACTAATCATTCTCGTGTAAATTTCTCCCATGCAAATTTAAATTTGATTCAAGAGGAATTGAGCTAGGGTAATTTGAATAAGGGTTTCAAGATGCTCAACCATGAATTTAATTTGATCTTTGACAAACCAAAGGCAAGAAGAAGGTCAAATTAACATTAAAATATGAAACCCTAGATATTGAAAATATGAAACCTTGAATATTGTTTATTCCAAATGGAATTCATTATACCTGAAACCTAAAACATAAATATTCAATCTTAGAAAATTAGGGCAAGAATAAATCAAAATTATGAACAAATATGCCAACTAAATCAAGTGTGAATGATCTTCAAATAAAGATAATGTGCAAACATGCTAGTGGTACTCTCATCTAATGAATTTTCAATTTTAAGGTACAAATTTGCACAATTTAAAACAAGGGTCTCCATTTTTTAGAAATGGGGGTATGTTGACCTCAACAAATGGTGACTTCTAGGGGAAATATAACAATATGTTAGAATTTAGAGAATCTAGTTTAGACTAATAATTGGGCTACAAATTCCACTTGATCAGGAACCATTATTAATATTAGTTCTTGGTTAGAATAAATCTTGCACATGTAGAATGAGGATCAAACATCAAGACATATATATGTTGTGTGTGTGCTTTGATTCTACTTACTAATTTTCATAGGATTTAGAGAACAACTTCCAAATTCATGACCTTAACCATTAACATTGAATTAAAATATATTTAGATGTTCATTAAGAATCATGTTTTAGCTCAGGGAAGGCTTAGGCATTGCTCTACTACCATCCAAACATCTATAGCCCTGATAGAGATATCTTTGGCTCCACTCGAGGCCTTATTCCACTACTAACTAGGCATCCATAACCCTAGTGGAGATTACCAAAATCTCCTTTACTCATAAAGATTTTTTAATTTTACAATAAGCTCTTATTTTTTTTATATTTTTAGATATTTTGACTTTCTAAAAAAGGTTGGGAACCATATTAGCCAAGTTTAAGGATTTGGTCACATGTTTGGTCTTCAGACAATCATCCTTGGTTGAAAACTTTGTCTTGGGTAATTAGTGTTTTTTTTTAAGTGCAAGCATGACTATATCCTAATAATCCAATCTTTCACCCTATATGTACAATCCTTATTAGCACTAAAATTACATCAAAACAATGTTTTGAATCTCAAGGAATAATTAGCCTATATATTAGTCTTTACTAGTTTCTCTAAACTATAACATTAAGCTCATATTTTAATAATCCATGATCAATCAATGTTGAGAAAACATACTTGCATACCTGAACTGTGAGGTTTCTTTGAGCAATCATATGAATCTTGAGTTGAGGGTTGTCTAGAATATACTTATTAAAATCAAGGAACAAATCAAAGAAAGCAAACACACCAAACACAAAGTAAAATGAACAATAATCAAACAGATATTTACCAGCACTACTTACAAATAAGGGACAAGAAAAGAAATTAATCTAAAACCTACCTAAACTAACTCCACAAAGAACTTACCTCTAGGATCAAATGGAAAGTTATTTAAACCAGTGAAAAACCTTGGAACATGATTTCCTCCATTCAATGGCATATTCTTGTGGATAGGATCACTTGTGTGTTCATGTCTTCTATGTGATGTATCTTGATTCATCATCTCCATTTTCCAGTACCTAGATTGAAGATATGGAACTAAAACCCAATCATCTTCTTCCCAAATCCTTTTGTCTTGCATCAAGGGTACTAATTCTCCTTTATTCATAGA
Source organism: Torreya grandis (assembly GCA_037957365.1). Classification (NCBI taxonomy): domain Eukaryota; kingdom Viridiplantae; phylum Streptophyta; class Pinopsida; order Cupressales; family Taxaceae; genus Torreya; species Torreya grandis. The sequence goes on from JARHVA010001433.1 coordinate 1,354,401, forward strand.
CCGATAGTGACTTATATCATCTTCATTCAATGTTGGCAGCTCAACTAACATTCTTAGACTGATGTCTTCATTAAGTTTGGCATGAGGTTGAGATGGACTACCAATCTCTGCACCAAAACATTCCAAGTCATCCTGAAAAGCTACTTCATCATGATCAACTAAAATGACATGAGATTCATTTACAACCTTACCATTTGAATTAGGTTGATCACCTACTTCCAACCTTATGAAGGTGTCATATGGAAATTCTTGATCTACTACACTTGCTTCATCTTCATCTTCTATGTAAAATGACATCTCTTCTATCCAATTGAGTCCCACCTCATATTGCTTTGGGATTTCTAGAATGACATTGTTATCTTGGAATACCTCAATCTATTTAAAAAAAACCCGATATAAATGTTGCCACTAGTCAGCTTCGTTAAGGATATCCTCAATTTTAGCAATGACCTCATATGAATTGTCCTCATAGCTGTCTTCTGAAGAGAGGTCAGCTTGTATTTGTTCTTGTTCATGGCATTGCTCATCTTGAACGACTATTCCTTCTAGAGCATCTTTAGGTTCATTTTCTTCTTCAAATGGAAAATCAAAACCCTATACCATGAAGGATTTAGATGTCCTTAAAAAGCTAGATGTCCCTGCAACATTATCTTTATTAAACATAGGTTCAGATGTATCCTTTTTCTTTTTGATATGCTTCAAATACATTACAATGATCAGCTAGACCTATATCATAAAGATTCATTTCATGTATGTTCTCATATGATCTATTATTATTGATATCATGAAACCTATTTTTAGGCCTATTGACCTTTGAGAAGCATAGTTTATGTTGGAGTTTTCCCTAAATTTTCCCACTTGCTTCTATAACTAAAGGAAATCAATGCTCAGCTTTTGAACCAAATTAAGTATGGATTCATTCTCATTCTTCGTGATTCTAAGTTATGAACTTGATTGTTATTATTAGTGGGCACTAAATCTCTCCTCCATATGGATGAAATCCATTTGTAACATTATTCAAGAACCCCAAATTTTGGCTATGATGGGCATGAAATAAGGGCATCGATTCAAGACTAGTGACTAATTTAAGATAGACACAATTTGATTTGCATTAGGAATGATATTTAGTGCATGGAAATTGGGGTTAACATTTGGGATAGTATATGCAAGCTAAACTTGAGGCTACATTTGACCACTGATTATTATAGCTTCAGAATAAGCCAATGCTAAGGTGTTTATGACTCCAATAGACCTTTTAAGAAACACAAAATTCATGAGATCTAAATCATCCTTGTAAATCTCTATGGCTAAAGACTCATCAGGTCTGTAATAAGCTATGGTTCTACTGAACATCTTCTGGACTCTAGCATTAAAGGCTCTAATTGTTTCATTATAATCTCTCTTAATCATGGTGAATTGTTGGTAAAGAATACAAGGACTGGTGATTTTACCAAATTGATTAATAAAGATCCTATTAAAATCATTCCAACTAGTGATATAATTTTATGGAAGATTACGAAAACATTCATATGCAACATCATTGAAAGTAAATAGAAATAGTATACATGCTACATCTTCATGAATTATATTCATAAGTCTCAAAGTGGCCTTAAATCTTTTAACATGTTCTTTAGTTGTGACAACATTATTAGGACTAAAAGAAGGCAAATACCTTTCAGGATTTCTTGGTAAGTCATGTCCTTGGCTAGGCACATTGATAGAAGATCCACTTAACCATGCCATACCTTGATGAGGATTTTAATTGTGGCAGTTCCAGCTTGTAAAATCTTTGAACTCTGTTTGAAATACGATGTATAAATCTTATCTTTACAAAAAATAGTGATTATACTTGCACATTTAAGAAAATTTTCCACAAATATATATAAAGAACCACAAAGAACATCTATATTTAACTAAATTATCTCAAATATATGTCCAAATACGTGAATATGAATGATATTTATATGTTTAAGTTAAAATAAACCTAAATTTTCAAAGGATCTATTAATATTTGAATAAAACAACTATTACTAACCTCAAACACCTTGGATTTACAAAGATTAAGTTATCCTTACCATAATTACCCATAAATCTTTAAAGAATATCTATCTCTGTCTAAATAAGCATAAAGACTAGTTTGAAACCATTAAGATCAATTATCTTTACACAAATATGTTAAAAGAAACACAAATATGCAAAGAATACATCAATCCTTGAACATAATTCAATAAAATTAGCAAAGATATTTCAAATTCACAGATCTTTATCTTGGCCCTCTTTCTAGCACCAATTTCCCCCTATTGATGCACCTAAATGTATCAACAGGTTCATATAGTGTTTAAATAACACTTCTCATTTCTAGATTCAAAGTATCCATTGCATGAGTTGATGGTTGTGATCTTCCCAAAATCTATGGTGGAGTAGTGGCCAAGATAAATGACTATTTCACAAAATGAACATATAAATGGTTATTAGGAGCAACCGTGGTCCTAAAACTTTGTGAAGATGAAAGTGATCTGAACTAAATCTAATGAATGATGTCCAAACACTAAAGTATAACCCTAATCTAACATGAATATTTACAATGAAAAGATAAACTACAATGATCTAATAAAAAAGGAGTAAAAGGAAGGGTAGGGTAGAAAGAAGGTGTTTTTAATCTTCAATCCGGACATTATGATAAAGTTCTAATTTTATCTGTACATACATTTAACCAATGTGCAACATGAAGTAGCATAAGCTCAAATGTTATCACACATCAAGTAAACATCTAAGGAATGTATGAAAATATGCAAATAAGAACATGATTTACTTTAAGAATTTTGCCCCTGTAAGCAAAAGGCATTAGCCCATATGCAAGAAGAGCAAATAAAGTGAAGTAAACCTAATAACTTTCAACTAATCTAGCATTAGTACAAATTAACAACTCTGAATTAAAAGATGCACATTCAAAATTCATAAGAACCATTTAAATCTGAATATCAAACTAGGTAACTAAAGAATTAGCCATGATAGTAAACACACAGACAAATATTGGATGAACTTTGCAGAATTCCTTACTTGTATTGCTTGTTTCAAATTTACAAAGTAATTTTGCTCTAAGAACTCCCTCCCTTTACAATTGGCAATACCTCTTTATATAGATAATTCATGAGGTATGCCAGTTAGTAAGGAAAAATTGCATATGTACATGTTTATAGGATAGATGTCCTTTCTGTTACATTCTAGAACAAATGACATTTTTTAATATACTGACCTATAGGAAATGTCCTTTACAAGCTACACATACCTTTACAAAAATAATATTCCATTTCAAAAATATACGATGCTAGTTACAAAATAATATCTATAACCTTTCTAACTTTGGGACCCTGGTGTTGCTATAGCCTTCTGCCTTCATTACAGGATCTTCATTTTATTATGTTGCTCATTGATCATTTGGAGGTCAACAATGGGTCTCATGAACAACTCATTTTCTTGATCTCCCAAGTTATTGAGATCTTTCTTAGTTCTCTCCAAAGCTTGTTTGATGTTCACAACATCTCCTATCTTCTCCTCAGATGATAATAGTAGGCCCATGATCTTCTTATTATCAAGCCCTATCTTCCCTTGACCTTGTTTCCTCACCTCTTACATGAATTGAGAAGTTTTATGCTTGAACTCCTCATCAGTGATAAGGCCCAAAGTACTAAGTGAGGTGGGCTCTTTGATGAAGTTAATTAATATGTGTAGAATTTTATCTTCTTGTTGCTTGAGGTCATTCAAAATGTCCTCCCTCTACTTTGACCAACTATTTAGGGCCTTGATTTTGTCCACCAATATATCCCTAGCTATATATTTTTATTGGGCTAGGCTGATTATCCTGAATTTAGGGACTTCATTCTTGGTCAAGGCTTTGATCAAGTCTTTAACTTGATAGCTTGAAGCCTACAATTGGCCAACATGGCCTGTAGCCATGGAATTTTGCTTACTTATTGCCTCTTATTTGGTTCTAAGTGATTTTAAGTAATTGAATAAGTCAATCATGGTGTCTTCAAATAGCTTGAATCTATCTTCTAAGATTGACAAGATGGTATTCTCTTCTAAATTTATATGTTGTTGCATCATGCCTTTGATGATAGCCTACAATTGATCACATAGTGTTTGAGCCAACTTCAATGGGTCTTCTTTAAAGATAGGAAGCTCACTAGGCCTTTGTCCTTCCACTAGAGTCAAACCAGTGAATGGTTCCACTTTTTGAAAGGAGAATTCATCTCCAGTAATCATGGCCTTCTTTTCTATTTCTCTTTCCAAGCTAGTTGTCTCTGGATTAAATTGAAATCCTGCTGATGATTGAGTCGCTTTTGGAGCTGGAGTTTCTATTTATGTTCCACCTAATGTTCCTGGGGCAAGCATTCTATTCTATTCTTCCTTTTGTAGAGCCACAATCCATGGCTTAAGCTCTTCATGCACAATGATGTTGATAGATTTTGTTATTACCCAAAGATGGTGCAGAGTATGGAGTTTCTACAATTTGTCATAGTGGTCGTGAATTTGTTCAAATTCCTCACTAGTGGTTTACACTTCAGTTATGGATTGAATTCTTCTTCCATAGATAATAATTCAACTCTCTTGGGCTTGATTATAATCAATATAGGGTTAAATTAGGACCTTAGTGTGTGTTAGGGCTCCTCTAAAGGTCTTCTTAGTGCTTCAATGGTCGCAACTAGTTCAAACGATGAGTTTCATGGCACTTTGCTCATTGATATTTAAAAAATGACCATTATCTTTTAAAAATTCCACCTTCATCTCACACCATTGGATTATATTCTACACATATCAACAAAGACTGTTGATCTTGATTTGAAAAATTGAATGTTATTGGTTGCTTGCTACATTACCAATGATTATGACACTTGTCATTTTTGCATTTTCTTTTAGATTTTTTGAAATGTCAATGTTGATCTTGCACTGCTATTCTCATTTGCATAGATCAATCATATTTCATCGATCTTAATCTACTTAATTATATCTCCTACTCTATAGACCATTGATCAGAATGTATAGGCTCATTTATGTATCATTGATCTTTGAAAGATGCTCGAGCTTTAATTTGTGGTTCATAGTTATGCCACATGTTTTTTCCATGTTCTTCCTTAGGGTTTTTGACTTTTCAACCTTCATGCACCATTGGATCTATTTGGCCTAATCAATGTGTTCTATCAGATCTCAATCTAAGGGGTGGAACATTATTGGTTGTCCAATATTCTTTTAATGAGATTGACACTTGTCACCTTCTCACTTGTCTTGGGGTTTTGTTGAAGTCTTGACTCAATATGAATCGTTACATCAATCTTGCCTGAGCAAATACACATCATTGATCCTTGAAAGATGTTTGAACTTTAACTCAGGGATGGGGCTTGATTTTTCAACTTTAATCTCACACTATTAGATAATCTCATTTGGATAAATGTGTGTCATTGATTAAGGCTCTTGTCTTGTTGACTTTGTATGCTCCGTTAGATCTTGATTGATTGATCAAATGTGAACCGTCGATCTTACGAACAATAAAGAACAATAAGTCAAGCTCAAGAAATATAGAGAACCTAGGTTAAATATTGTCAACAGATGCAATAAAACATTAGGTTAAAATATTTAAGCCAAGTTTTGACACATCATAAAGGGGACCTCATGAATAATAAAAGATATATCATATAGTTTTAGCTTGAGGTTTGTCATATTAATAAATACAATGAACCTTAGGGTAAGGCTTTTAGGCTAAGTCTATAGTGAAAGGGACCCTTCATTTAGTTGGACCATGTTAATGATAAAATTGACCAAGGGGTTATGGGACATGAAGGGACCAAGTATAATTTTTTAGACTAAGGCTTATTTGTGTTGATAAACATGATTAAGTCTTAGTGTAAAAATTAAAATAGGTTTATGACTTAATTAATCATTCTCGCGTAAATTGCTCCCATGCAAATTTGAATGTGATTTAAGAGGATCTGAGCTAGGGTAATTTGAATAAGGGTTTCAAGATGCTTAATCATGAATTTAATTTGATCCTTGATAGGTCAAAGGCTAGTAGATTGTCAAATTAACATTAAAATATGAAACCCTCTATATTTAAAATATGAAACACTATATATTATTTATTCCAAATGGACTCCATTAGACCTGCAACCTAAAACATAAAGATCAAATTTTATCAAATTAAGGCAAGATTAAATTAAAATTCTGAATAAATATGCCAACCAAATTAGGTATAAATGGTCTTCAAATAAAGACAATGTGCAAACATGCTAGTGGTACTCTGATCTAGTGAATTTTTAATTTTAAGGTACAAATTTGCATAATTTAAAATAAGGGTCCCCATTTTTTAGAAATGGGGGTGTGTATTTTATAAAATGGGGCTTTGACAATAATGCATATTATGACTATCATAGATGTATTAGGTATTCTAAAACAAATGTTTCAAGCTAAGGTATAAGATACAATATATTAACAATGATAATCTATTGAGCTAATCACACTCACAAAGGAAGTTATACCACAACAAAATGATAATGCAAAGTTAAAAATCTTTACTAATCTTTTTCTAAATCATGGTACATTAGAAAATACAAATATTTCATATGTACATCATGTGTACAATGCACATCTTCTTCCTAAGACATATTGTTTCACTATTTTTTGTTTATTTTCTTTTTAGTGAAAGCAAGAAGAAACTATAAGAAAGGTGTGGTAGAAAAACCTGGCTTTGTTATCCATAGGTGAATCTAGATGGTTGTAGATATTCCTCTTTATCCGAGGATGATGACCTACAAATAAGAAAACAACTAAAATAATGGTTGATTAGTAAGATAATTAGGTGGATTGCCTAACGTGAACTAGATCTAAGAATCACTAAACTTATTTGGAGGTTTTCAATCCATACTTTAAAATACTTAAGCTTTAAAAGCTGAAAGTAAATGCTTGCATGAAATAATAAAAGGTACTAAAATTGAATGCAAGAGATAAATGAAATTATTTTAATAAAAATAGAAATAATTTGATAAAGGATAATGTTAAATTACTCAAACCTGATTTAGAAAATAAGTTGAACCTCTACGATGCAACAAAAACTTAGAAATTAGAATTTGGATACAAACTGGTAGGTGAAATCTGCTTGTTGTAAAATAGAACACACAGTGATCATGGGTGGTTAGGGACAACCATTGGAGATCGAGGTCTGATCATCGATGGTTACTTTAAGACCTAGTTTGGGAAAATATGGTTGTTAGGGAGTTGTATAAGGTTTCTAAAGGTGGTTTTTGGGTTGGGTGTTGGTCAGGAGAGAGAAATGAAGTATTAGAAGTACTCGGTTCAAAGATTGGATATTTAGGTCAGCAAGAATGGTTTACAGGTGGCTTGGGTTAGAGATTGAAGTGTCTAGAGTTGTAGAAATCCAACATAGGGAATGAGATGGATGGAAATAGAAATGACATAAATAATGAAATTAATAAAACTAGTTATTGAACTTGATAGAAAGATACAGATACTTAGCTCTAAGTTTCCTAATTGAAAGAGTGTTGAGGTTGGTTGAAAGATGCTACAGGTCCTAGAGTAATGGTACTTTAGCTCTTGATAGTGAGTTGTTGAAGCACTTACAATCTCTTATTTGGCTACTGGTTCGCTTGGGAGATTTGATTCACCTGGGAGTAAGAGTATCTCACGTAAAATGACTTCCACATCCTAAATTAAGGTTTTAGGTCATTTTATGTAACTATCAATGGTCCTATTCAACCACTGTCTGTCGAGGAGTGACCATTGATGATTACAGAGAAATGGTCAAAATTGGCTAAAACTAGCCAATTTCACTTATGACTAGTGGTTGAGACAATGGGAAATGGTCTTAGGTTAATAAGGGGTTCATTGGGATGCATGAGGAACAAGTCTAGAAAGTTAGGGCATTAAATGTCAGGGTAGAAATGGGCTTTGGGTGAGGTGTCAAATAACTAGCCATTGGTTTGAGTAGGTGAGGTGTCAATTAAATACCCATTGGTTTGGGTAGGTGAGGTAAAAATAAGCATAATTTAATTATTTAACTTAATTAATTTAGATAAAGGGGGTAAATGGGTATGTTTAAGGATTTTGATAATTAATCCTAACCCAAGGGGTGGAAAGGGGCTAAGGGGTGTGTGGATGATGACTAGAACCATTTTGTGTGGTTTTTAAGCATCTATATTTTACCCCTTTTTATTGTGTAGTTTACATCCTTAAGTTGTGAAAGAAAAACAACAAGTGTAATGGCAAGTTGGATGGATGCCCTAAGTATGAGAGGAGGTGTCCCCCCTCAAACCTAGATATGATGAGGTGAAAATAGAGTCGGGTACAGGTTTCACAAGTTTACATGCATGGAAAAATGGGTAGGATGGAATGAAATGGCAAAAGAGGGTGTTGCAAGGAGGACAAGTGATAAAAGAGGATGTTTCAAGGAGGATAAGTGACAAGTGAATTAGGTCATCGCATTTAGGCATAGTGTATATGGGTACATGTGTAAACACAAATCACCGAGCAAACCTCATCATGTTATCAGGGGTCCAAAAAGTGGGAGAGCCTAAAAAAATGAAATAGGTTGCAAGTGCCATAACCACCAATGGGTATAGTCATGGCATCTGAAACGTCATTGTTCAAAAAGGTTGAGGGTGAGCATAACAACATGAATCATGGTAAGGGTCATTAAAACAAATTCTAGGGTAATGACATTAAAGGTGTCTAGGTGACTAAAGGGGAATTGGGTACAAGGTGTGGGTAAAGGTGGACAAGGGGTCTTAGTGTAAAAAGGGGAAGGGTAGGTCATAAAAACCTTAGCAGGGTCGATCGACGATGGTTGAAGTCAACCAATGGTGGTCGATTGGTGATCATTGGTGGTCACCTAAAGCCCTAAAAAGGGCCTACAAGCATAAAAAGGTTAAAAGATGTTCATTTTTGTGATTTATGCATGTTTGACTGTCGAGTGTCCATCATTCTGAGTGAAAATGATAATGGTTTTTGAAGTGCCCTCATGAGTTGGGTGACTGATCATGGTTGACGGTGAGGTGGAGAGAGACTGAGGTTGGCTAGGTAGATAGCCAACATTGAGGATGCAACATGGTATGGGTTAAACATAGGTTCTGGTGGTATTGATGATACTAAGGGCTCGACCACTATGATGGATGCAGAATGAGGTATGGGATTTTTACAATGTTTTGTTATTGTTTTGGTTTGTTTGTTATATTGTTTGGGTGGGTGGGTTTGATGTTTAAAATGAGGGTTTAGAGTGGGAAAATTTGGTAGAGGGGGAAACTATTTTTAGGAAGGAATGTGGGGTGGGAAATAGCGTAGGTGAGTTATTACCCAAAGATGGTGCAGAGTATGGACTTTCTGTAATTCGTCATAGTGGTTGTGAATTTGTTTAAATTGCTCACTACTGGTCTGCACTTCAGTTATGGATTGAATTCTTCTTCCATAGATGATAATTCAACTCTCTTGAGCTTGATTATAATCAATACAGGGTTGAATTAGGACTTTAGTGTGTGTTAGGGCTCTTCTGAAGGACTTCTTAGTGCTTTAATGGTGGTATCTACTTCAAACGATGAGTTTCATGGCATCCCTATGGCATTTTCATATCACTTTTCTCATTGATATTTTAAAAATGACCATTTTATTTTGAAAATTCCACCTTGATCTCACACCATTGGATTATATTCTACACATATCAACATAGACTGTTGATCTCAATTTGAGAACTCAAACGCTATTGGTTGCTTGCTACATTGCCCACGGTTATGACACTTGTCATTTTTGCATTTGCTTTGAGATTTTTTGAAATTTCAATGTCGATCTCACACCATTGTTCTCATTTACATAGATCAATTGTATTTCATTAATCTTAATATACTTAATTATGACTCTTGCTCTATAGACCATTGATCAAAATGTATACGCTCATCTGTGTATCATCGATCTTTGAAAGATGATTGAGCTTTAATTTGTGGCTCACAATTATTCCACATGTCATCTCCATGTTCTTCCTTAGGGTTTTTGACTTTTCAACCCTCATCATGCACCATTGGATCTATTTGGCCTCATCAATGCATTCCATCAGATCCTAATTTGAGGGGTGGAACATTATTAGTTATCCAATATTCTTTCAATGAGATTGACATGTGTCACCTTCTTGCTTATTTTGGGGCTCTGTTGAAGTCTTGACTAAATACAAGTCATTAGATCAATATTGATCGAGTAAAAAAGCATCATTGATCCTCGAAAGTGTTAGGTTGTGGAGCTAAAAGCTTCACTGATGCAGACATGGAGGAGGTTGCAGAAGAGTTACAGAGTGTCACAGACACTGGCGTCGGTCAAGCCAATCGACGATGGCAGGAAGGAGACAGGAAGCAACCAACGTCAGTCATAGATCAGCCGGCGTCGGTGATCCCCAAGCGGACAGGGACCGATGTTGGTCGCCTGTGTGGTTTGAGCTATGAGTGTATTACAGGCAGTTGGTTGACGAACCAAGTGTTTGCATGTTTAGAGCTAATTTTAGACTGAGAGCTGCAGATTTAATTATTGTATTAGATGTCTAATTATTGTTTGGATGAGATATATATAATAGACTCAGGATTGTATTGTAAATGTGTGCTAGAAAGCCATAGAGCTTTTAGAGAGAGCTAGTGTAGCTCCTCCTAGTTCCAAAGGGGTGCTGAGTGTGTATGATCAGGGAGAGTTGCAAGGTCTGCAAGGTCTAGGAGCTGAACCACTGGGGTACTGGTTGAAGAATCATAAGGACTTGGTGAGGCAAGGACAAGGGTTCTTCAGGGGTGTAGAGAGATCTACATGGTGAGTAAGGTCTAGCGATTTGCAGGTAGCAGCAGAGAGCAGGGGATCTACTTGGAGTACGGTTGTGTACTTGGTGTACTGGCAGCGTGTTACTGACTGGTTGGAGAGGTGAACATCAATTCTATATTTGAGTTGATTGTTGGGACCGAGAGAGAGAGGGAAGAAGGTCTTGAGGCGTGGCGAACCTTTGAGGTGGAGGAAGAAGTGGCATCTTCCTTATTGTATATTCTTCTGAGTGATTATTAATACAATTGTGTATTGTCTCTCATATTCCTGTGTTGTTTCATATTTCTAATTACTTATTGATTCTGGTATAATTACGTGTTTAGTTGCTAATACAGGAAGTAATCATATGTGCTCTAATTGGTAGAGCAAGATCCTGACTAAGTAGGCATTGGAGCATGTTTATTGTTCTAGGTTCCTTGACAGAAAGATGTTCAAACTTTAACTTAGAGATGGGGCTTGACTTTTCAACTTTAATCTCACACTATTGGATAATCTCACCTGGATAAATACATGTCGTTGATTAAGGCTCTTGTCTTGTTGACTTTGTATGCTCCATTAGATCTTGATCGATTGAGCAAACACAAAGCATCGATCCTACAAATAATAAAGAACATTAAGTCAAGATTGAAAAATATAGAGAACTTAGGTTAAATATTGTCAACCAATGCAAAAAAATATTAGGTTAAAATATTTAAGCTAAGTTTTGAGACATAATAAAGGGGACCTTGTGAATAATAAAAGACATAACATATAGTTTTAGCCTAAGGTTTGTCATATTAATAAATACAATGAACTTTAGGGAAAGACTTTTAGGCTAAGTCTATAGTGAAAGGGACCCTTCATTTAGTTGGACCATGTTAATGATAAAATTGACCAAGTGGTTATGGGATATGAAGGGACCAAGTAAAAAATTTTATACTAAGGCTTATTTGTGTTGATAAACATGATTAAGTCTTAGTGTAAAAATTAAACTAGGTTTATGAATTGATTAATCATTCTCGTGTAAATTGCTCCCATGCAAATTTGAATGTGATTTAAGAGTATTTGAGCTAGGGTAATTTGAATAAGGGTTTCAAGATGCTTAATCATCAATTTAATTTGATCCCTGATAGACCAAAGGCTAGTAGAAGGTCAAATTACTATTAAAATATGAAACCTTAGATATTTAAAATATGAAACCCTAAATATTATTTATTTCAAGTGGACTCCATTAGACCTACAACCTGAAACATAAAGATCCAATGTTATCAAATTAAAGCAAGATTAAATTCAAATTATGAACAAATATGCCAACCAAATTAGGTGTGAATGAATCTTCAAATAAAGACAATGTGCAAACATGCTAGTGGTAATCTGATCTAGTGAATTTTTAATTTTAAGGTACAAATTTGAATAATTTAAACTAAGGCTCCCCATTTTTTAGAAATGGGGGTGTGTATTTTATGAAATGGGGCTTTGACAAATATGCATATTATGACTATCATAGATGTATTGGGTATTCTAAAACAAATGTTTCAGGCTAAGGCATAAGATACAATATCTTAACAATGATAATACTATCGAGCTAATCATGCTCACAAAGGAAGTTATACCACAACAAAATGATAATGCAAAGCTAAAAATCTTTAGTAATCCTTTTATAAATCATGGTGCATCAGAAAATACAAATATTTCAGATGTACATCATGTGTACAATGCACATCCTCTTCCTAAGACATATTGTTTCAATATTTTTTTTGTTTATTTTCTTTTTATGGAAAGCAAGAAGAAACTATAAGAAGGGTGTGGTAGAAAAACTTGGTTTTGTTGTCCACACGTGAATCTAGATGGTTGTAGATATTCCTCTTTGTCTAAGGAGGATGACCTAAAAATAAGAAAACAACCAAAATAATGGTTGATTAGTAAGATAATTAGGTGGATTGCCTAGCGTGAGCTAGATCTAAGAAGCACTAAACTTCTTTGGAGGTTGTCAATCCACACTTTAAAACACTTAAATTTTGAAAGATGAAAGTAAATGCTTGCATGAAATAATAAAAGGTACTGAAATCGAATGCAAGAGATAAATGAAATGATTTTACTAAAAATAACAATAACTTGATAAAGGCTAATGCTAAATTACTCAAACTTGATTCAGACAATAAGTTAAACCTCTGTGATGCAACAAAAACTCAAAAATTGGAATTTGGGTACAAACTGGTAGGTGAAATTTTCTTATTATTGTGTGTTTTGAACACATAGTGATCATGGGTGGTTAGGGACAACCATTGGCAATCGAGGTATGACCATCGACGGTTATTGTAAGATCTTGTTTGGGAAAATATGGTTATTAGGGAGTTGTAGAAGTTTTTTGAAAGTGGTTTTTGGGTTAGGTGTTGGTCGTGAGAGAGAAATGAAGTCTTAGAAGTACCTAGTTCAAAGATTGGATATTCAGGTGAGCAAGAATGATTTGTAGGTGACCTGTGGTAGAGATTCAAGTGTCTGGAGTTATAGAACTCCAACATAGGGAATGAGATGGAGGGAAATGGAAAGGACACAAATAATGAAACTGATAAAACTAGTAACCAAACATGATAGAAAGAAACAGATACTTAGCTCTAATTTTTCTAATTGAAAGAGTGTTGAGGTTGGCTGAAAGCAGCTATGGATCTTAGAGTAATGTTGATAGAGTAATGGTACTTTAGCTCTTGGTAGTGAGTTGATGAAGCACTTGCAGTCTCTTGTTTGGTTACTGGTTCACTTGGGAGCTTTGATTCACCTAAGAGTAAGAGTATTTGATGCAAAATGACTTCCAGCTCCTAAAGCAAGGTTTTAGGTCACATTATGTAACTATCAACAGTCCTATTCAACCACTACCAATCGAGGGGTGACCATTGATGATAGCAGGGAAATAGTCAAAATTGGCTAAAATTAGCCAATTTCACTAATGACTGGTGGTTTAGATAATGGGAAATGGTCTGAGGTTAATAATAGGTTCATTAGGATGCATGAGGAATAAGTCTATGAAGTTAGGGCATTAAATGTCAAGGTAGAAATGGTCTTTGGGTGAGGTGTTGAACAACTAGCCATTGGTTTGAGTAGGTGAGGTGTCGATCAAATACCCATTGGTTTGGGTAGGTGAGGTGGAAACAAGCACAATTTAATTAATTAACTTAATTAATTTAGATAAAGGGGGTAAATGGGTATGTTTAAGGATTTTGATAACTAATCCCAACCCAAGGGGGTGAAAGGGGCTAAGGGGTGCATGGATGATGACTAGAATTGTGTTGCATGGTTTTTGAGCGTCTACGTTTTACCCCTTTTTATTGTGTAGTTTACATCCTCAAGCTATGAAACAAAAACAAATGTAGTGGCAAGTTGGATGGATTCCACGAGTATGAGAGGAGGTGTCCCCCCTCAAACCTAGATATGATGAGGTTAAAATAGAGTCGGGTGTAGGTTTGACAAGTGTACATGTGTGTAAAAATGGGTAAGATGGAATGAAATGGCAAAAGAGGGTGTTGTAAGGAGGACAAGTGATAAAAGAGGGTGTTGCAAGTAGGACAAGTGATAAAAGAGGGTGTTGCAAGGAGGACAAGTGATAAAAGAGGGTGTTGCAAGGAGGATAAGTGACAAGTGAACTAGGCCATCACATTTAGGCATATCATATATGAGTACATGTGTAAACACAAGTCACCATGCTAGGGTTGATCAATGGAAGTTGAAGTCAACCAATGGTCATTAATTAATAATCGTTGGTGGTCACCTAAAACTCTAAAAAGGGCCTATGACCATAAAAATGTCAAAAGGCATTCATTTTGGTGATTTTTACATGTTTGACTGTCGAGTGTCTATTATTTTGAGCGAAAATGACAATGGTTTTTGAAGTGTCCTCATGAGTTAGGTGACTAACCATGGTTGATGGTGAGGTGAAGAGAGATCGAGGTGGGCTAAGTAGATAGCCAACATTAAGGATACAACATGGTATGGGTCAAACGTGGGGTTTGGTGGCATCGATGATACCGAAGGTTCCACCATGATGATGAATATATAATGAGGCAGGGGATTCTTACAATGTTTTATTACCATTTTGGTTTATTTGTTGTATTATTTGGGTGGGTGGTTTTGATGTTTAAAATGAGGGTTTTGAGGGGGAAAATGTGGTAGAGGGGGGAAATTATTTTTAGGAAGGAATGTGGGGTGGGAAATAGCGTAGGTGAGTTGACCAAATAAGGGATGTTGAGGTTGATAGGGTTTTAGTTGTATAGGATTTAGGGTTTGGTCATCAACGATCACTACATAGTGACTGTCAAAAGTTAATAGTAGACCGATGGATGGTCACTGGGTGGGCCATTAGTGGTCCAAATCCTTAATGATCATCGATCGAGGCTCGATTGGTAGTGGTTCCACAAAGAACTGTTGTTGATCGAAACTCATCCATCAGTGGTTGGTTAACAAAGTAAAGGTTTTTGAAAGGGGTTGGTAAAGGTAGGTTAGGATTGGGTTAAGTAAGGGGTTGGTAGGGATAAGTTAGTATTGGGTTGATGAAGGGGTTAAGTTAGGGATGGGCTTAGGAACTAAAATTTTTAGGGAACTGACTAGTGTGTAGTCTTAGGCTCTAAATAGGTGGATAGGAGTAGGCGTAAGAAGTAGAATGGGTGACACACGGAGGAAAATTTAGCTAACTAAAGGTTTCATTCTAATAGTGTAGGTGAGGGAATAACTAGTAATGCAAAATCAAGTGCTACCACTGCTAGATGAGATTCAAAAGGGTATGATTGTGGAGGAGTGTGAGCACATGGTAGTGGTTAGACTAGGTGATATGCACTACTATCAGCACATGCTGAGAGATGTTGTGATGTTGGTACACCTCATTGAGAGATGGGACCCAACTACGAACACCTTTATTTTGCCAATTAGGGAGATTATTATTCTCCTTGAGGATATACATAAGATTTTAAGGTTATCAATACAAGGCAAGTCTATAAAGCACATATATGGCGAGGAGTATGATACCTACATGGACCAGTTGTTCATCGAGGACTTCATTTAGGCTAGGTGGCACACTAGAGGTTTCTACTTCAGAGACATGTACTGCATGGATAGGGCAAGGACATAGCTACTTACCATGATGATGATGATGATGATTATTGTGATGTGATATGCACTTTCAAATTTGAGTGGAGGAAAATTTCCCCGGGTACTACTTAGCATCCTAGTGGACATGAGGTGGATTAGATTGTCAGGATCTTGCTCCACCAATAGAGCACATATGATTACTTCTTGTATTAGCAACTAAACACAGAATTTAACCAGAATTAATAAGTAACTAGAAATATGAAACAACACAGGAATATGAGAGAAAATACACAATTGTATTAATAATCACTCAGAAGAATATACAATAAAGAAGATGCCACTTCTTCTTCCACCTCAAAGGCTCGCCACACCTCAAGACCTTCTTCCCTCTCTCTCTCGGTCCCAACAATCAACTCCAATCCTGAATTGATGTTCACCTCTCCAACCAGTCAGTAACACGCTGCCAGTACGTCAAGTACACAACCGTACTCCAAGTAGTTCTCCTGCTCTCTGCTGCTACCTGCAAATCACTAGACCTTACTCACCATTGTAGATCTCCAAAAGAAGCCATGCACACCTGCTGACCAAGATCATACAAATACGAAGAACCCTTCTGATTCTCCAAGCCAGCACCCACCTTGGTATTGTGTTACTAGGAGGAACACACCATTGCTCTCCTCTCTTAGAAGGAGCTTATTTGCTCTCTTACTCTCTAGCTACGATTTTACAATACAGCCCATGAGTCCATATATAGATCTCATGCTTATAATAATTAGACTACCCTAATTACAATAATTAGACACGCAAATCAAGACTATAATTAGCCTTTACATGCAAACTCTCGGTTCAACGAACTAACTGTCCGTGCAACGAATAGTTCTAGAACTGCCACAGGCGATCGACATCAGTCCCTGTCTGCCTGGAGGTGACCGACGTCGGCCGACCTCCTGCCGACGCTGGTTGTCTTCAGCTCACACCTGCCAATGTCGGTTTCCTTCTGCACTGCAATCTGCCGACGCCGATCTCCCTAGAACTCAGCAACCTCCTCCATGTTTGCACCAGTTGAAGCTTTTAGCTCCACATCCTAACATAGATAATATTTACCTAGGCCCCAGTGTCATTGATACAGATATACCACAAGCTTTGGGGTTACTAAGTTCATAGGAGGTATGGGATGAGTGTTGGATTTTTTTTGCACTATTGGGCTTATGGGCATATTTAGGTGCTATGAATTGTTGGAATGTCATGATAGACTTGGGATCGGTGAGGCTTCAGGGTTGGTTTCATGAGATGGAGGGATAACTATACACTTACAAAAGTAGTAGCCAGGATACAAGATATAGATTGGTTCAAAGATAGGTTAGATGTTTTGGTTGACAAGTAGGTCATTTGGAGACCTTACATGGCATTCCCTTCATGGGCAGGCTTTGCCAGGCATATATTTTCACTTCAGATCTACAAGTGTATTCATGGGAAGCATCAATAGGAGGTTGAGTTGATCCCCTTTGACAAGTTTGAGAGATAATTTGGATTGGTTCAGGGTATGTTAAGGGCCTTCCCTAGATATAGGAGAGAGGATGCAGAGGCACCACTACCTCCTCTAAAGTCGGTTGAGGTGGAGATTGATCATGAGGAGCTACCAATGGCCATAGATATCAATGATGTGGGTGTCACTCACGAGTACAACATATGGTTCTAGCATCATTATGTAGCTGTAAGGTTTGGGGGAGTTGGTAGATATGGACCAGTTGGAGGTGCAGATAGGTAGCAGTAGGTTGCCAATGTTGAGATGGGGGAGGGAGATGGGGATTAGATGGATGTGGATGCTCTAGATAGGTAGACACTCATCATAGATAATTACTAGGCAAGAGTGACATTAGTCGTAACATATATAGCCTTGGAAATGATGACATAAGAGAGGGATAATCTCTAGGGATAGGTCACTACTCTTACTCAAGAGAAAGACCAAGCGTGGGGTTAGGTTACAATGATATCAATCGAGAGAGATGCCCTGAGATAGGTAGGAGGCTAGGCACCATCAAGTCCATCACAAATTGTCTCCATGACTGGATATGTGGCCACATTTAAGGAGCTCAGGTATTATGAGGCACTGGTCTTTACTCACCTTCTAGATGAGCCTTGATTTGATGAGTATGTTGCAGAGCGGGTGATGGGAGGGAGAGTCAATAATGTGACACCTAGTCAATGGGTGACATCTACAAGTGTACAGAGAGATATGGGAGATGGACAAGCTATAGGGATTAGCAGTGCCCTAGCACCATAAGATCTATGAGAATGTCTTGTTATATGCATATGATTTTAATACTAGCCTACGAGCCGATGCGGCAAGATGTGCATATCATTTTGAGAGACTAGGACATTATTATATATATGATTATTATTTTGATCATGATGTGTGATGTGATTATGATTGATAGATGTTGCTTATGGTTATGGTTATTTATGATGGGATGTTTTAATTTATGGTTATGATGATGATGATGATGATATTTAACATGGTTATAATGTTTATCTAGCATTTTTTAATGAGTAGATGTATGCTTAATTAGATGTTGGAAATGTGAATGTTTGAAATTAATGAGTCTATGTGATCTCTCATCTAGATAAATATGTGATGGATGATAGATATGGATGACTCATTTATTTAATGTAAGAAAATGATTAAATGGTTGTAGTGGAATAAATATGAATAATTGCGATGGATGTGATTGTTGCTTAGATAGAGGAGATGATATTTTGATATTTGAGGTGGTGAATTTTATTTAAAAATGTTTTCATGGTTAAAAACACCTAATAAAATAAGAAAAAGGACAATCACTAAACAAAATACATAATATTTGTTAAATGTTTTAATGATTTTCATTTAGTTGGATGAAGATTGATTTAAAGAATAATTCTTAACATGTAGATTATGTATGGATAACAAAGCTA
This sequence comes from Torreya grandis, assembly GCA_037957365.1. NCBI lineage: Eukaryota > Viridiplantae > Streptophyta > Pinopsida > Cupressales > Taxaceae > Torreya > Torreya grandis. Next base: position 1,373,256 of record JARHVA010001433.1, read on the forward strand.
TATGTAAGAAAACAGAAGAAAGGCAAAACAATCAAAAGACAAGCGTCTTAGTTAAAGTATCAACAAGTATGAGAAATAAGGAGACACGATGCTCTATCATTAGAAAGGACCAAAATAAGAGGAAGCTAGATCGGTCTTATGAACATAAGCCCTTTATATGCTTCGCATTAGCATTTATTAGTTTGTTAAAAAAAATCTTGATCACATAGTGTCAAGTAAGCTCAAGATCACTTGTTTTATAGAGGGGAAAAGGGGAGATGGATGATAATGGAACCTTCATGTGGGGCTAGTTTGCCTCTTCTGTAGGTTGCCACAGAGACAATATAAACAAGTCTATATCATATATGGTGTAGACTGATCGATGCAAGAAGTCTACTTATGAAGCCGATTTGGGGATTCAAAAATTTTGCATTTCTTTTTTTTTTGTCTTTTGATTATGGGGATTTTGATGCTTTGAAAAGTTGGGGAAGCTGATCAATGCAAGAAGCTTCAAAGAAATTGCTTGCCTTGATAAATATTTGACTTAGCCATCTTTCAAGGGAGTGGTGTAATTTTTATGATTTGTTTTAGGCTTTTTGATAGTTGTCCTTCAAGGAAGCAGTCTACCTTATATTAAGCAATTTTGAATTGTTGTATCAGCTATCCTTCAAGGGGCAATTTATAATGCAAGAGATTACCCATAGGATATATGATTTTATTTTTGCTCTTGTATACATAGATTTTCTTATATAAGCTTAAAGGCTTACCTTTATGAAGGTAAAACTAAAACATAAGAAGGTTAAAAAGTGAGTGAGGGGATGCTTTAAGAGACAAATATAATGGGATTCCATCCTATTATGGATGAAAAGTATCCATGAGAATCATGCCATGGGTAGAGCCATGGTATGCATATTTAGGATTAAGGCTAAAATTGTGATGGATAATCACATGTTCTATATTTTAATCAATTGTCCTTAAAGTGAGGGTATGAAGTTGAAAAACTTGTAAAACAAGGGATGAGTTTAAGTTAGACAGAAGGTGAGTTCGAGCTAAATTAACAAAAGAAAAAGATGCAGATGTGAAGCATTGAGAGGCTTAAGTTCTGATTTCCCTTCAAGAGATGATAACTGGTAAGCTCTTGATCCGTACTTGTGTGTTATGATATAAGGTCCAAGCCAATTGAAATCAAACTTTCCCTGCTTGTTTTTTCCCATATTGGTTACATGTTGGTTTTCCTTTAAAACAGGGTCTCTGATATTGAATTATTGTTCTTTTAGGTGCTTATTATAAGCACACTTGATTCATTATTGATAGACACAATGATGGCTATGAATGACCAAGTGATGCTCATCAAGTAGCTCAAGTTAGGCTAAACATTCTTAATGATAATCACATTCAGAAATGATATCTTGTAGGGATACACAAAGAGAGGGAATTTGGACTTCAAGAGACAAGATAGCCTCAGCTCCAAAGACAAGAGAGAAAGGGGTAGCACCTGTAGGGGTTTGAATGCTAGTATAATATTCCCATAAGGCAAAGGGAATGTGTAAATGCCAATCTCGACCAGATTCATTAACTATTTTTGTTAGCATTTTGTTAAGGGTTTTGTCAGAAGCTTCAACTTGTCCATTAACCTATGGATGATAAGTGATGAGAAAATTAACTCAATACCAAATGCATCACAAAGACCTCACACTTTTTTATTTTTAAAAGATTTACCATTATCAGTGATGATTTTATGAGGAACACTAAAGTGACAAAGAGTGTGATGGTTAATAAAGTCGACAACCTTTTTGGCTTTGGTTGAAATAAGGTGAATAACCTTGACCCACTTGGTGAAATATTCTATCACAATGATGATAGAATTATGTCACTAGGAAGAATGAGGGTTAATTTCACCAATGAGATCCACACCCCAATGCAAGAAGGGCCAAAAATCCTTAGAGACTTGAAGACCATGACTAGGCATGTGATGCAAATTAATGTGGTGTTGACACTTGATACACTTCTTTATGTAATCATAATAGTCTTGATTAAGGGTAGGCCAATAATAGCCAAGGGAAAGGATACATTTAGCAACAACTAGACCACTAAAGTGTCCCCCACAAATCCCATCATGCATTTCCTTGATAGCGTGAGATATTTCATGACTACATAGGCATCAGAAGAGGAGACCATCAAAGCCACATTTGTAAATAATTTCCTCTAGTATGGTGTAATGAGAGGTACTCTATATAAATGATTTTTGACCATTATGAGAGAGATCAAAAGGGACGATGGCTATGTTGAGATATTCAAAGATCTACTTATACCAAAAATTGAGTTGGGCTTCCTCCACACTACAAATGAAAGGAAGGTCTAATTTGTTATAATAAGATTCAATAAGGTGATGGATAATGACAAAGAGTCTCAAATTGAAAGGTGCAGATGGGATTTGGGAAACAAGAGAAGCTATTATATTGGTAAACTTGTTTATAGACCACGGGGTGCCCTGGATAAGGTAATGTTCAAATGACATCAAGAGCACATCTACTAGTTATTTATAATGTTGTAAGGCATCATTTTTACATTGGTAAGAGCCATTGATTTGATTGACAATGAGTTGGGAGTCACTAAAAAAGTTGATCATTTTGACTCCCAAGGCTAAAGCAATTTAGAGACCTATCACTAGGGCTTTGTACTTAGCCATGTAATTGGTACAATCAAAATCAAGCTTACAAGATAAAGGAAGAGGTTAACTACCAAGGGGAATAAGAATAATACCAGTATCCCCACCACATTGACACTTTGATCCATCAAAGAACATGGCCATCTGATAAGTGATTTCCTCTTGAGAAAGAGTCGTGATGGACTCATCAGGAAACTCAAGAGGAAAAAGTCAATTATCTACTAAGGGTGATTTGACTAATTAGTTGGCAATCACTTGAAATTTAATTAACTTCTGATGAAGGAACTCAAGATCAAACTTATCTAAAAACATGAGCCACTTAGCCATACATTGATTTTGGTATGGCTTGGAATGCATATACTTGAGTGGGTCAGTGTTAGTTATGACATAAGTTTTGTGGTTAAGAAGGTAATGATGGAGTTTAGAATCCACAAAGACCAAGGTGAGGCAAAGTTTCTCATTATGGGTTTTTTGAGTTTCATACTCTATAAGCGTTTGGCTTATATAGTAGATGGATTGCTCTTTATGCTGATCATCTCGATGTGCAAGCATGACCCCTAGGGAATGGTTGGTGGTGAAAATGTAAAGGTAGAAAGGTTGGTCCTCTTTTGGAGGAACAAGGATAGGCAGAGAAACAAGATATTCTTTAAGTCATTTTAAGGCCTTTTGATAGTCTTTGTCCCACTTAAAAGAGACATTTTTCTTAAGGAGGTGATGGAAAGGTTGGCATCTATCAGATAGCTCATAAATGAAATAGCGAATGGATTGGAGCTTCTACCATAAGCTAGGTAGTTGCTTGAGGTTGGTCAGTGGAGGCATGTCAAGGATTGCTTTGACTTTAGTAGGATCAACATTGATTTTTTAGAGAGAAACAATAAAGCCAAAAGGCTTTCCTCACAAGACCCCAAAGATGCACTTTTTGGGGTTAAGGTAGACATGGAAATGGATGACATTTGAAGATAACCTTTAGGACTGCCAAATGATCTTTACAACATTTAAATTTCCCAAGAAGGTTGTCTACATAGTCTTCGATGGTTTTATGAATAAGGTTATGAAAGATATAGGTCATGGTGCATTGGTAGGTTGCACCAACATTTTTTAGACCAAAATTCAAGACCCTATAGTATAAGGTTCCCCATGGGGTAATCAAAGTAGTTTTATGTTGATATTTAGGGGCAATCAAGATCTGATTATAGCTCAAGAACCTATCTATAAGAGATAGCATCTCATGGTTAGCAGTAAGATCAATAAGTTGGTTAATTCTTGTCAAAGGAAAGTCATCCTTTGGGCAAGCAAGGTTAAGATTGTGAAAGTCTACACAAATACAAAGTCCCCTAGTTGTTTTATGTTGGGTGAATATTTTGTCAGCTAGCTAACTGGTGACCAAAGTAGTTCCTATCACCACAGCATAGGGAGATGGGTCGTCCTGGTGTGCAGCTTTACTACATCAATCAGAGACAAATCTCTCCTCTCATCAAGGGGAGGTTCCCTATTAAATATGCGGAGCTATATACAATATAAATAAGCAAAAAGTAAGACACAGGGGTGGGACAAACCATCCATCTCTCTTCTTTCAGAGATGATGCACACAGACAAAGGAGAAAATCTTGGCTATAAATGCTGAAGGCACTTATCTTCTTTTAGAAGTGTCCTTACAGGAAATAGAAGGAGTTTCTTTCAGATAGTGAAATAACCAGTGATAAAAAGGGGCGTAGTAATAGTAGGATGAAACAGAGCGCAAAGTCTCCACTTCAACTGCCCAAAGAGTATATCACAAAGGATAATGGGGGCACAAAGTCACCCCAGAATCCTCAACACAAAAAGAAAAGGAAAACACAGACTGAAATCAATTGTGAAAGCACAAAGTCTTCCCACAGTTGGTTTTAGGACACTTCCCTATTACCTTCACTAATTTTGCATACCAAATTAAATGAATAAGGACACCTTTAGATGACACAAGTTAGAACAACACAAAGTCTAGAAAAACTTGCTTTCTCATTCAAATAACAAGGAAAATGAAATTACAACCTGAGCTCAAATTCTCAGTCTTCTTCTTTAAAAATGGTTAGAGTTTCACTCTTGTAAAATGAAAGTCTCCTTTTCAAATGAGAGAAAATCCAAACTTGTAGCAACTACCCAAGGATTGGCAGCTTTTTCCATGGGACAGCCCAGGCTGCAGTCAGCGTCTTCAAAACGTCTCCAATTTTGTCTAGAGAGACCATGCTGAGAATAGTGCACTACCATAACTATGGCGTGTCCCTTCATCTGATATGTCTCTTCCTTAATATGGACCATCTTGTCCTTTACATATTTGTCTTTACTTCATGGAAGAAAATAGGCTGCGTCCTTGGTTTGGTGCACTCAAAAGTCTACTCGATCCAATGTTTCACCTACTGGAAATAACACTTTCAAAGATATTTCTGATCCTTTGGTCTTGGTCCTCTCTTCACTGCTTACGCGCTTCTTTGCTCTTTATAGCCCTTTTTGCCTAAGTCTTTGGGGGCTCCTTTCTGTGTCTTTGACAAGTGGCAAGTTCTACTATTATGAAACTCATTAGAAACTTACAGAAAATGGGGTCCATGACACGTTTTGCCCGAGCAACTCCAAAAGGGGAACACGGATGCAAACACTTGTCACATTCCACTGAGTCATAACAGGACACATGACGTATTCCGCTTAAGTTACAGAAGCTTTAGAAACCTTTTGAGAGTCCTGTGGAAGATGACACATGACGACTTCCGCATTGCTTTATAATGGACAAGTGGTGGCTTTCGTTGCACTTTTTTTTTCTATCGGGCAGTTTTTCATGGGATTTCCTCTTCAGTCAAGTTTTTCCTTTGCTTTCTTTGAGCTCTCTTCCCAGGTGAATTCCATCGAACAAAATGTCTGAAGGAATTCCTTCAGAGAATTTGTCTGAAGGACTCTATTTTGCCATTTGCCTTGTTCATTTTTTCGAAGGAGTTCACTTTGTCTGTTTTTGCTTGTTGTCCTCCACAAGGGTTCTTGGCCTTGGTTCACCGCCCTCTACAAGGGCACTTGTTCCTTTAGCTTTGGGGCAGCCCCTTGAACTTGTCGATTGCACCAAATTTGGTTCAATGGTTCAATCAGTTGAATCTCTTTATTTGGCTAAGTCTTTTGATCGCTCAAACAAAATGCATTGAACCATATAGCCGTTGAACCTGTTGAACCATTGAACCCATTGAGATAACCTTGAAATCACCTAAGTGTTGAGATCTTGTTTCAATCCTGCAGAGTTCGTAGAAACCAACCTGCAGAGTCTGTAGTTTTGAGGCTTTGAGAGTCCGTAGATTTGAGCTTGCCTACAGAGTTCGTAGAAGCCAAGTCCGTAGTTTTCTCTAACTTTGAAAGAGTCCATAGAAATCTAGCTTGCAGAGTTCGTAGAAACCATCTGTGAAGTTCGTAGTTCCACCTGCAAAGTCCGTAGTTCCAAGCCTACAGAGTCTATAGATCTAAGCCTGCAAAGTCCGTAGATTTCTGAGAAAGCTTTGAAAAATGAAGAACCTGAATGCTCTGAATAATTTTGAAAGGGGAAGAGAGGATTTTGATTTGTAGGACCAAAATAGTTCAAATGTTGTCCCAAAAATGAGTGATATTTTTGGGGGATAATAGCTAGCTCTAGTTGGGGAACTTCCTTCAGTTGAAAACTTGGAACAACTGAGGGGAGTAAAAACTAGAGTCTTCAATGCCTTGAAGTGTGCCATTAGGCTACAGAGTCATGCTACCCAAAAAGAAAGGCTCCGAAAAATGAAAACAAAAAGCACAAAATAGAACTAAAGACAATACAGATATACATATGTACAGATGATCTTATCTGATGCCTCAAGATTTGAAGCACTTTAGATGCTGCCCACTGTGAGACAGTGAAAATGGTGTGCCATCTTGATAAACCAGTAGGAAACCATTTTGTCCCTAGAATCAGTGATGGGGGAATGAAACTCTCCACTAGGAAACCACTTTTTTGTGTCTTCCCCTTGGTTTCTTCTCTTCTTGCCCCAAAGCAAGACTTGACTTTTGGTCCAAAAACCATGAATCTTTGCTTTCCTTGCAAAGAGTTCTTTTTCCTAATTTTGATGGGTAGCAGCACAACCTAGTACCATAATTTGTTGTTTTGATAGCTCAGCCCAGCACATGTCTTTATTGTCCACCTCAGATATCTTAGATTCTTCTTCATTTGGAGGAGAGGGTTCTTGTGCACTTATACCGCACTCCACTAATTCTTCTGTTATTTCATCCCTACCTGAAGACTCAAAAAAAATTTGGGCTGCAGGGGCTGTCATTTGTGTCTTGACACATTTGACATGATCAATTATGTCAAATGGCTGGATTGGACTTGGCACAGGGGATGGGAATTCTTCCTTTTGGTTTATGGGAGGGGTGGGAGGACTGGCCTGCAAATTTGAAGTAGAAGGTGTATAAATGCTTGGGATACTTACCTTCTTGGCAATCACTAGGTCCTTTGACTGGAAAGAAAGAGGGGTTCTCTACTCAGCAATTGAAACTGCTAGTTGGGGTCGCTCCTCTGTCTTCTCTTTGTCGGCCTGCTGGGCTGACTGATTCTTGGACCTGGTGAATACTACGTATGATCCTTCGACTGCTTCACCTTCACTTCTAGGTTTATCCTAGAAATTCAGGAAACCAATGTGGGAGTCGCCAGTTGATTCTTCTTGATCCTCCATGAAGAGACCAGCATCACTTTCTTGCTTGAACTCAGGTTCAAAATAGGAAACATGTTCTGTTTCCAGATATCCCACTGCTGAGTTGGTTGGAGGTGCTTCAAGGGCAAGGTTCCTCTGTGGGGGAGGAAGATGATTTGGTTGCCATTGACTTTTGGTAGCATTGCCTTGATATGGTTGATTGGGGAATGTCCTCCTTGGTATAGCTTTATATAGAGGAGCAGAAGACATACCTTGTGCCATTTGCCTTTTCAAGGCTAGCAATTCATTTGCCAACTTTCGCACCATTGGGTCAATGGTGCCTGTGGGTGAGTATTTAGAATATGAAGAGAGTTTGCCTCTATTTGGGTCTCTTCTTATCTTTCCTACCAAAATAAGGTCATATTCTAGCTCAATAGCCAAGTCTTGAGCAGCCTCAAGGTCTATGTGTCTAGCCTGTCTCAACAGAAAACTCACTTCAGGCAGCTGTGAGTTGATGAAGAAACACATGAGATTTTGAGGTGTCAGTTGGGCGATCATGGGAATCATGTGCCTCAGCTTGTTGAACCTTGCAATAAAATTCCTCATAGGCTCATGAGGTTCCTTCTTCATCTGAGTGAGCTGGGCTAGCAAAGCATGCACATCCTCTGCAGGCTTGAACCTGGCTTCAAACTTGGCTTTGAGTGTATCCCAGTCAATCAATGATCCAGCTTGCAGATGGTAGAACCACTCTATAGCAGCACCTTGTAGGGTCTCCACAAAAATCGTGACTGCCACGTCTTCAAATTCCACCCCTATCACACCACAGGCTATGCTGAAAGCTGCAAGGTGTTCATCAGGATGAACCTTCCCATCACCAAATAATTTGGGGAAATTCTTTCTTGAACTGTGTGGAAGTTTATGCAGAGGTGAAGTCAAGTTGAGTGGGCCAAAAGATTTACCCCAGGGGCCTCGAACTGCCATGATTTAATTATGAAAAACAAGGATAACAAATCTGGGTGGAGTGGCCATATTGTAAAACAAAAAAAATGGGAAAGGACTGGCTCAGCTTCAGCTTGAGGCTTGAAACTTCAAACTGCGCACTCTTTCCTAGCAGCTCTGGTTTTTTAGACCAAATAAAGTAATGAAAATAGAGATGGAGGATGGTAAGGCTAATGATAGTGGGTAAGACATGGAATGGAGTCGCTAGACTCTATAATGGATAAGGGTTATAATGATTATGGGTAAGACACAGGTGATGTTTCAATCTGAAACTTGAGGTTCCAAATTGCACAAAATTACTGTGTCCCTAGCAAAGTCACCAAAAACTATTGGGTGAATATTTTTTTGGCCAACTAAATGGTGACCAAAATAGTTCCTATCACCATAGCATAGGGAGATGGGTTGTCTTGGTGTGCAGCTTTACTACATCAACTAGAGACAAATCTCTCCTCTCATTAAGGGGAGGTTCCTTATTAAATATGTGGAGCTATATACAATATAAATAAGCAAAAATTAAGACACAGGGGTGGGACAAACCATCCAACTCTCTTCTTTCAGAGATGATGCACACAGACAAAGGAAAAAATCCCAGCTATAAACGCTGAAGGCACTTCTCTTCTTTCAGAAGTGTCCTTACAGGAAACAGCAGGAGTTTCTTTCAGATAGTGAAATAACCAGTGATAAAAAGGGGCGTAGTAACAATAGGATGAAATAGAGCGCAAAGTCTCCACTTTAACTGCCCAAAGAGTATATCACAAAGGATAACGGGGGCACAAAGTCACCCCAGAATCCTCAACACAAAAAAAAAAGGAAAACACAGACTGAAATCAATTATGAAAGCACAAAGTCTTCCCACAGTTGGTTTCATGACACTTCCCTATTACCTTCACTAATTTTGTGTACCAAATTAAATGAATAAGGACACCTTCAGATGACACAAGTCAGAACAACACAAAGTCTGGAAAAACCTACTTTCTCATTCAAATAATAAGGAAAATGAAATTATAACCTGAGCTCAAAGTCTCAGTCTTCTTCTTTCAAAATGGGCAGAGTTTCACTCTTGTAAAATGAAAGTCTCATTTTCAAATGAGAGAAAATCCAAACTTAGAGCAACTACCCAAGGATTGGCGCCTTTTTCCATGGGACGACCCAGGCTGCAGTCAGTGTCTTCAATGCATCTCTAGTTTTGTCTGGAGAGACCATGCTGAGAATAGTGCACTGCCATAACTATGGTGTGTCCCTTCATCTGATATGTCTCCTCCTTAATATGGATTGTCTTGTCCTTTACATATTTGTCTTTACTTCATGGAAGAAAATAGGCCACATCCTTGGTTTGGTGCGCTCAGAAGTCTACTCGATCCACTATTTCACCTACTGGAAATAACTCTTTCAAAGATATTTTTGATCCTTTGGTCTCACTCCTCTCTTCACTGCTTAAGCGCTTCTTTGTTCTTTATAGCCCTTCTTGCCTAAGTCTTTGGGGGGTCTTTTCTGTGTCTTTGACAAGTGGCAAGTTCTGCCGTTATGAAACTCATTAGAAACTTATAGAAAATGGGGTCCATGACACGTTTTGCTCGAGCAACTCCAAAAGGGGAACACGGATGCAAACACTTGTCACGTTCCACTAAGTCATAACAAGTCACGTGACGTATTCTGCTTAATTTATAGAAGCTTTAGAAACCTTTTGAGAGTCCTGCAGAAGATGGCACATGGCGGCTTCTTCACTGCTTTATAATGGACACGTGGTGGCTTTCGCTGCACTTTGTCTTTTTCCATCAAGCAATTTTTCACAGGCTTTCCTCTTCAGTTGGGCTTTTCCTTTGCTTTCTTCAGGCTCTTTTCCTGGGTGAATTCCTTCAGACAAAATGTCTGAAGGAATTCCTTTGGAGAATGTCTGAAGGAATTCCTTTGGAGAATGTCTGAAGGACTCTACTTTGCCTTTTGCCTTGTTCATTTTTATGAAGGAGTTCACTTTGTCTATTTTTGCTCACTTCCCTCCGCAAGTGTTCTTGGCCTTGGTTCACCGCCCTCCACAAGGGCACTTATTCCTTTGGCTTTGGGGCAGCCCCTTGAACCTGTCGATTGAACCAAATTTGGTTCAACGGTTCAATGGTTTAATCAGTTCAATCTCTTTATTTGGCTAAGTATTTTGATCACTCGAACAAAATGCATTGAACCATATGGCCGTTGAACCTGTTGAACCATTGAACCCGTTGAACCAACCTTGAAATTGCCTAAGTGTTGAGAGCTTGTTTCTTTCCTGCAGAGTCCGTAGAAGCCAACCTGCAGAGTCTGTAGTTTTGAGGCTTTGAGAGTCTGTAGATTTGAGCTTGCCTGCAGAGTCCATAGAAGCCAAGTCCGTAGTTTTCTCTAAATTTGAAAGAGTCCGTAGAAATCTAGCTTGCGGAGTCCATAGAAAACATCTGTGAAGTTTGTAGTTCCACCTGCAGAGTCCGTAGTTCCAAGCCTGCAGAGTCCATAGATCTAAGCCTCCAGAGTCCGTATATTTCTAAGAAAGCTTTGAAAAATGAAGAACCTGAATGCTCATAACAATTTTGAAAGGTGAAGAGAGGATTTTGATCTGTAGGACCAAAATAGTTCAAATGTTGTCCCAAAAATGAGTGATATTTTTGGGGGACAACACTTTGATGATAGGGATGATATTTGATACCCATTGGGGATAGTCAATGGGTTGGATGGAATTGAAAAATAAGAGGCATTGGAGCTCTTCTTTGACAAGAAGGGATATACAAGGGTGCATCCTACGAAGCTTCTACCTAACAAGATTGACATTGAGGTTAGTAATGATGTTATGGACGACTAGGCGGGATTAATTCCTAGCGTGTCACTATAAGACCAAGTGAATGTTATGCTAAGGTCTTGTAAAAAATAATAGAATTCCTGACGCTTAAAGGAATCTAAAGATTGGCCGATTTTAAGAATACGAGGGCTATCCTAAGTACCCAAGTTGACATCCATGGTGTATTCATTCAACGTGGTTGAGGTCTCAAGAGGGAGAGATTTATGAATAGAATAATATTTTGTATCAAGATAAGTGAGAAGGGAATCATCATCTTAATACTGAAAAATATTAATGGTAGGAGAGTCATCTTCTACCATCTCAGGATGAGTTAGAGGAATGGTCATGGTTTCCTTGTCCTTTTGATAAGTCAGGGTTCCTAAACTAATCATGTTGATGAAAAAAAGTTAGAGGGAATGATTTTGAGATCCTCAAATTTTGATGGGAAATGGGTTGGTGAGGATGGATTTTCTTCCTCAATGATGGTGATGGGGGGTGGGTTGGTTGGTTCATCTGGTGGAATAAAAATGAGACCAAATCATTCATGAGGTTTTTAGGTTTTGCATGGTAATAAATAATGTGATCCATGTTCATAGCATCCTAGACTGAAGCCCTTCCAAGCACACCTATGGAAATATGTCTTGGTAAATTCTAGTTTATCCAAGTAGGAGAAATCAGAGGTGAATGGTTTAGGAGAAGAGGAAGTAGTGGAGGTGAAAAGTGGTTCATCAAGTCCTCCATAAATAAGATTAGTTTGGCAATTACAAGGCCTGAATGGAATAATGGTTCCAATATTAGAATCATATCTAAGGCTTTAGTCAAAGATCCCATATTCTTGGGGAGTAGGGAAGGCATCTAAGTTCAAAAGGCAATACTTCCTAAGTGAAAGAATTTGGAATGTTGATTCCAATGGGTCCTTTATGGGGATTTGGGTAGAGGGTATCGATGATCTGGTGGAGGCTTAGTGGGTGCAAGAGGAAGAGGATTCATCCTTGGTTGGTAGAAGTTTGGTGGATAAAAGAAGGAGAACATCATTAGGCTGGTAAGTCATGTTGTATGATGCAAAAGAACTTGGGTCAACTTGTATGGTAATGACTTGACCCTCATGCTCAAATTTGATGCACTGATTTAAGGTAGATGGCACACAACCCATGGAATGGATCCACTAGCATCCTAGAAAAATGTTATATTGGAACTCACCTTCTACCACATAGAAGAGTTCTAAAAGAGTGCAAGGTCTTAAATGGATATGGAGGATAATTATCCCTAAGGTTGTATCCATCATATCATTGAAGGCTCAGAGCACTGCTATGGTTTTCAACATGATATTCTCTGGCAATTTTAATTGGTCATATGCATGGGAAGAAATAATGCTAATGCTATCTACCCCACTAATCATCACCCTCTTGATACGAGATTAGTTGATGTAGGTAATAATGAAAAGGGGAGGATCCAGATCATCAGGATGAATAGGAGGTATCTTTGAATCCTTGAAGGTGACAGGGGTGGAAAGCTGAAGAGCTTCGAAAAGGTTGTTAGAGGTTATGGATCTTTTGGTTAAACCTATATAGACTGTAAGGCCTCCATCATCACCTAGTGGTGATTGGGTGAGGTATTGATTAGCTCATATAGTGTCATCTTCACTGATGTTCGATGAAGTTGTTTTAAAACTACTCTTTAGATTGACTCCAAGGGGTTGGATTGGGAGGAACCCAGGATAGAAACCCTGGGTTTAGGTGAAGGTGTTTGGGATTGGTTGGGTGAGTTGGTGGTAGAATAAGGGTATGTCCATGGAATGGACACCTTTGTTTTCCCTTTATCCTTTTTTTAGGATTGTGATCAAGTGACCATATGAATAGTGTGGATTTGAGGAGGAGTTGGGCTAACAGACTGATTCAGTTCCTCCTCACTCATAGATAAGAGTGTGGGGGTAAATAGATTTGGGGTGGTTGCTTGTGGTTTTTGGAGTGGTGGTGGGCTCATGGGAGATTCTTATATCAATAAGTCATCCTCATTACATAGTTGTTAGACTATGATTCGGAGAGCTTTATAGTTCTTTGTATCACGTCTTAGCATCCTATGGTATGAGCAAACCAAATTGTCATTAAACCAGGATGTCTTGGGAATAAGTGGATCAAATGGTTTAACACGAGGCAAAGTCAAATAATAAGCTTGGAGCAACCTTTTCAATATGGTAGAATATGATTCTAACAAAGGTGGCAAGGGAGTGGTAGTTTTGGCTTTGACATTTGGGGTGGGAGACTTCTTAGGAGTAAGCTTAGTAATAGGAGCTTTGGGTGATGTAATTTTATTGGTGGGTGGTATTGGGATAGATGGTTTGGAAGTTACTGGCTTCAGGGTAGACAGTTTATAGGTTAATGGCTTGGAGGTAGATAGTTTAAAAGTGGAAGGTTTGGTTGTGAATGGTTTGGTGGAAATAGGTGAAGGTGTAGCTAGGAGTGGAGGTGTAGCTAAAAGTGGAGATTGTTTGGGATTTCTTTGGGATGTTTGGCCTTGTAATCAAGGTAGAGGGGTGAGGTCCCAAGATGGAAGAAGGATGGGGTCCTAAAATGGAGGACAAAGTAGAAATGGGAGGCAAGGCATTGGATTTTGGGATCCTAGGTGACTCATATTTCTTTAGTGGGTTTGGTGGTGTGAGGTCTACTTTTAATGGAGGGTGAGTAAGGCTCTTAGTAGGTAGCATGCATAGATTCTTAATGGGCTTTGTTGGGATGGTGGAATGTATTTTGGTTACTTTAGGTGGAGTTAGGTTGGATGGTTCATCTATGGTTTAGGAGGTGGAGGTTTCCATTGGTTTGGTTGGAGTGATGGTAGGTTCACTAGTGGAAGTTGGAGGTTGGGTAGATAAGGAGGAGGTTGATGATTCCTTCATAGTCAGATAAGGGAGCCCAAGACAGTGCCAAAATGTGTCTCGATCAAGGTTGGGTTGGGATAATAACTCCAAGCTTTGAACCAACCTAGAGAATGGTTTGTAGATTGGCTTTGTTCTTTCAATATTGGTTTCGAATAAGCCAATGGGTTTATAAAGGGGAACAGTTTCTTTGTCCTTTTCCTCAATAATATGTTCCAACATCTTAGAAGATGATTCTTCTATGAGAGGGGTAGATGAATCAACCTCTTCCTTAGGAACGTTTTCCAAAGGAAGAGTGGAAATCTCTATCATGGAAGAAAAGGGAAGGGAAGTGGTGGTTATCTCCTCTATCATGCTTTCCAAAGGAGAAGTGATGGTGGCTTCCACTACCTCAATAAGTGGAGATGGGATGATAATGGCTTCCTTTGTTTTGATTTCCAAAGGAATGATAAGTGGCTTCACTACCTATATTAGTGGAGAGGAAAAAGTGGTTTGGGCTCTAGTTTCCTAACCCATGAGTTCACTAAGAATGACATTGATCATGTGAACTTCATGCTTGTGAGAGGATTACACATTTTTTTTTTGTTGCTTACAGAGGGTGAATGGTTATTTGAATATGTCAAGTGACTAATCTAGGGGTACATTAGGATTATCCAGTGTAATCTCCCCCTTGTTAATTAACCCTTGGAAAATGCTTTTTAATGTATGACATATATTAACATCATGTCCAATGACATGGTGAAAGGCACACAATTCATTTTCCTTAAACCAACTTGGTATAGAACGAGTGGAATCGAATTGTTATGGGGGTTTGATTGGGGTAAGTTGTATGATATTTACTTTCAACAAATTTTCCAACGCTAAAGCATATGACTCCCCTAACGGAGTGTATTACTTTTGGTTATAGCGGTTTTAGCTTTTGGTATTTTGGTTGGAAGAATTGGAGGAATTGGGTTGGTTAACAACCAGTGGGGGAGATATTTTAAGCACCACCACATTTGTGGTTCCCTTGGTTTTGGTGTTGGTGTCGGTTTAATTATTGGTTTTGGAGGAAGAAGCTTCATTTGACTTGAAACTAGAGTTCTTATTTCTCAACTTAATTTTCCCCTCGTCTATGGATCTAAGCTTTAACTCATGTGACATGGTGAAAGCCTCATCAAAGGTCCTAAAAGTCTGACCCTGTAAGGTGGATGATATATGTTTGGCACAAGCTCGAGAGAAAAGCTCAATCAACTCAGGTTAGGGCATAAAGAAAGAGAGTTGGTTAATCAAACCTCTCCAATGGGCCACAAAGTCAGCAATTGACTCATTCTCAAATTGCTTTATGGAGTAGAGTTCAGTGATAGAAACCTTCTTAGAGATATTTATAGAGAAATGATCTAAGAAGATTTGGGCTAATTGAGAAAAAGAGAACAAAGAGTATTTGGTAATATAACTATACCAATCTAATGATGGACCACCTAAGGACATAGGGAAGGTGCGAAGGAGGATAGCATCATCATAAGCAATCAAATAACAAGAGTGCCTAAATGCTCTAATATGTTATTGGGGATTATCCTTGCTCTAAAATTTGGAAATTTTTGGAAGTTCCCATTGAGGAGGGTAGGGTCAGATTGGGACGAATGGATGAATCGGTTCATTAAAAATTTGATCATAAGATAAGAGGTTATGTGCACCATAAATAGATGATTCTAGATTAGTCATCTTATCCATTAAAATCTTGATTAGATTAGTTTACGGTTGTGCACCCCCATAGTTGTAAGGCATACTCTATTGGGGTTGGATAGGTACAACATACTGGTAGTTAGTAGAAGGTTGGGAAGATGTCATATATTGGTACATGGACATGGTTGGTTGGGAGGATGACACATATGGGTAAGTGGACATAGGAGGTTGGTAAGAAGGTGGAGGCAATGGTACGTACCATTTTGGGTTTAGTGCAATGGGCACTTGCTGGGGAATAGACATTGGTTGGGTTGGAGGAATGGTTGGGTTGATAGGTTGAATATCTACCAAATTTTGGAATGGGGTGGAGGTTTGTGGGTTGGAAATGACAATAAGAAGGGTGGAAACACTAGTGGAAGGTACTCCAATTGTAAGTGGAGTATAAGTTATTGAAGGTTAGGTTGCTCCAAGATTAGAAGGGTTGTTGGTTGGGGTGGATGGTGTTTGGGTGTTGGTTGGTGGGACGAATTGGTTTTGGATGGTGGTGTTGGAGGGTTTTTTGGTAGAGGAAGATGTTTAGGTGACCAAAGGTTGGGTGGAAATGGTGGAAATAGAGGTGCTACCCATAAGACGAGGTGGCATGCCACAGGGTGGCACAATGGATGGAATCAAAGTAGGGGTACAGTGAGACATGGTATTAAGGTAGTATTGGAGGGGTAAGGATTATTATCCAAAAAGGTGGCAAATTATGTATCTCATTGGGATATTGTTTGAGATATACTAGGACTTCCAGAATGATGGGGGGGGGGGGACTTTCTACATCTAAGACATACTCCATGGACAAGGAAGAAGAGGAAGATGGGTGGTTGGGAGGTGGATTTTCATTTGCTTGGTTTCTTAGTCGTTGTCTTGTCAAAACCATGCAAATAAAAGGAAAGAAAGATGAAAGCGATCTCACAAACTCAAAAGAGAAGTACTCAAAATAATTTTCTTAAGGAAAACAAGCATACACTAGAGTACATTTTGATCCTAAAATATTTTTCTCTCTTTGGATTATACCTCAATTTTAAAGAAATTATGAGGATCAACTTGGGCTTGTAGAGTAGGTACTAGAAGAGGATGTCTAGAGATGACTCGGGTTGTTAAAGGCTCTTAAAGATCTATGTTAGTATTTTGTATGTGGCTTGATATTGGGGCCTACACCCTCACTTTACACACCACAGTGATAAGGGTGTTGAGTGCTTAGCCAAAATATACCAAATGTGAAGATTATACTTAGTCATTGAACTGAGTCTTGGTTTCTCCCCTTGGTGGTGAAATCCAAGTGGGATAGCCAGAGGGAAAGGTTTATCGTTAGGTGATGAAATCCTAGTTGAGTCTTATGTTAGTGTTTTGATATTTGATTGAATATGTGGTTTGGTCTTTATGTGTGATAAGAAGTGAGACTATGATTGATTTACTTGATTTAATTAAGCTATGTGAGCTAAACAATACAAGCAAACTATGGATGCAAGTCAATTTTATCCAAAGGAAAATTTTATGTCTTTTCAAATGAATATAAGAATATGCAACTAAATACGATATGAAGATGATGTAAATCCTAAGCCTGGGATGAATGCTTTTCATTTTTAGAAATTAAGGCAAATACTCTTTTTCTAAGAATTCAAAAGAAAGTAAAACTTGCTTTTTGGAAAATAACAAAGGAAATAAGGAACGTTTTAATTTTAGAAAAGGATGCAATGGATGAATTTCTCTAATGGAACTAAATTTCCTAACTATGAACTCAAGAAAAAGCTCAAGGGTCCACCGAGCATGTCAAAATGTTTCACTATTTTTTTCATTTATTTTGTTTTTAGGGAAAGCAATAAGAAACTATAAGAAGGGTGTGGTAGAAAAACTTGGTTTTGTTATGCACACATGAATTTAGACAATTGTAAATACTCCTCTTTGTTTGGGGAGGATGGCTTACAAATAAGAAAGCAACTACAAGAATGGTTTGATTAGTAAGATAGTTAGGTGGATTGCCTAGCATGAGCTAGATCCAAGAAGCACTAAACTTAATTGGAGGTTTTCAATCCACACTTTAGAACACTTAAGTTCTGAAAGTTGAAAGTAAATGCTTGCATGAAATAACAAAAGGCATTGAAATCGAATGCAAGAGATAAATGAAATGATTTTACTAAAAATAATAATAACTTGATAAAGGCTAATGGTAATTTACTCAAACCTGATTCAAAAAATAAGTTGAACCTTTGTGATGCAACATAAACTCAAAAATAGGAATTTGGATACAGAATGGTAGGTGAAATCAACTTGTTTTTGTAAAATAGAACACACAATGATCATCGACAGTTAGGGCCAACTGTCGATGGTCGAGGTATGACCATCAACAGTTACTGTAAGATCTGGTTTGGGTAAATATGGTTTTTGGGGAGTTACAAAAGGTTTTTGAACGTGGTTTTTGGGTTGGGTGTTGGTCATGAGAGAGAAATGAAGTCTCATAAGTACCTGGTTCAAAGATTGGATACTCGGGTGAGTAAGAATAGTTTGTAGGTGGTCTAGGGTAGAGAGTGAAGTGTCTGGAGTTGCAGAACTCCAAGATAGGGAATGAGATGCAAGGGAATGAAAAGGACATAAGAAATAAAACTGATAAAACTAGTTATTAAACTTGATAGAAAGAGACAAATACTTAACTCTGAGTTTGTTGGTTGAAAGAGTGTTGAGGTTGGCTAAAAGCTGTTGTGGATCCTAGAGAAATGTCGATATAGTAACAATATTTTGGCTCTTGGTAGTGAGTTGCTGAAGCACTCATAGCTCTCGTCTAGTTACTAATTCACTTGGGATCTTGATTCACTTGGGAGTAAGTGTATCTCACACAAAATGACTTCCACCTCTTGAAGCAAGGTTTGTGGGTCACGTTATGTAACCGTTAACGGTCCTATTCAACCACCACTGATTGAGGGGTGACCATCGGTGGTTATGAGGAAATAGTCAAAATTAGCTAAAATTAGCCAATTTCACTAATGACTAGCGGTTAAGACAATGGGAAATGCTTTGAGGTTAATAATGGGTTCATTGGGACGCATGAGGAACAATTCTAGGAAGTTAGGGCATTAAATGCCAAGGTAGAAATGGTCCTTAGGTGAGGTGTCAAACAACTAACCATTGGTTTGAGTAGGTGAGGTGTCGATCAACTAGCCATTGGTTTGGGTAGGTCAGGTTTAAATAGGCACTATTTAATTAATTAACTTAATTAATTTAGCTAAAGGGGGTAAATGGTAATGTTTAAGGATTTTGATAATTAATCCTAACCCAAGGGGGTGAAAGGGGCCAAGTGGTGCGTGGATGACAACTAGAATCATGTTGCATAGTTTTCGAGCATCTACACATAGGGACATCATATAGATGGACTTATTGGCACATTTACAGGCACATCAACACAATGTCTTGTGTTCAGATTTGATGATAATGATGATGATTGAAATAAACATGTACACTTGTTATAACTTACATCAACAAACACCTTATACATAATGTCATGATTGACAATGGGTCGATAAAAAATGCATGTATAATGACATCCTTCACAATTTTGAATATACATAACAATATTTAAAAGTTACACCAAAAGTAGTCAAAGCATTCAATGGACGTATACATAATACCCTTGGGAATTTATTACTACCTCTTCAATTTTGTTCAACAATAGGTACTACTTTGTTTCTAGTCTTATCAAGCACATGGGTCTTTAATTTGTTATTAGGACGCCCTTGGATACAAAAGCTTCATGTAGTACCATGTATAATACATAGATGTCTCAAATACATACATTGTAATCAAGTGATTAAAATTCAAGGCATTTGATATGAATACCCTCTATAGTTAGTGGTAACTCCTCCTTTCCCACTACCACCATAGTTGGTTATGGTACCTATTCAAGAGCATAATATAAAAATAATGATGACACTTATTCAAGAGTATAATACAAAGACAATCAATGCACCTATTAAAGAGCATAATGCAAAATGAGTTGTCCCACCCATACAATTTTTTTATATAGTAAATGGAAAGTAGTACACCTTCCCTTGAAACAAGCTTCATATTAAAGAGTTACTCAAGGTTCAAATAAATCTAATTATTCTACAATGCATCCTTATGTAGCACTTTAGATAGCTTGACATGTTCTGCATCGAACACATACATTGAGACATTCTCCCACTATATAATAGACTTCACTAATTTATACACCTTCTCGAGTTACACATGGAAAAATATTTTATGAGTAGTGATCATGACATTTACACTATACCTATCAATGCCTTTTTGTATTCAAATACATATACATGTAGCACTTTTTGCCCGTAAAAAGTCATCTTCAACATCTATGATCCAAACATGCACTATGGTCTTCCCATTGATCAGATCATAGGTTAGTTTCCTTCCATTAATATAAAAAATACCAAAAATCAAATATTGCAAAGACACAAAAAACATTCAAAATATTCTAAAAAAATAAAGAGTTAGGCCCTGAACATGACTTAAGATGCTAATTTACTTCTTTACATATGTTATTTATCACATATTTGGTAGACACCATATTTTTTTATACACGCGCATTTTATGAGGTGCATGATTGTGATGTAGGACATACATTATACATGGATTCTTATATGTTGGACTTCCTTATACCTAGTCACCATGCCTATGGTGGGTGCATATAATTCTACAAATTATATGTTATATCTTTTTATGACCTTTCTACCATGTCGAGCTACATATCTTATAAATGTCTTGCTATATGCTCACATCTAAAATTTTGTTACATGGATATGTTACTTTTCTATGATATGACATTAGTACATATGGATCAAGTAGATTGATTTTCACTTGTTATATGTTCCTTCAATGTTGTTTACTTTCTTATATGATAGGTTAGGCATTGCTTGCTTATTGTGTGTGGCCCTTGGCCATTATGTGCAAAATTTCTTAGACATATTTGTGAGATTTATGCTTGGTACGTGTGACATTTGAACATGTCCATTGCTTGTGGCCCCTAGCTTTGTGTTTTGTGCGACATTTGAACATGTCTCTTATTTATGATGTTATTAATGTCCTTTATGTGCAACCCTTGGCCTTATTTGTGGCAACATATTCATGTCCATTATTAGAAACCTTTGGCCTTACTATATGACATTGTGTTACATTACGTGGCATTATTGTGTGTTGCATTTGTTGTGCTTGTTGAGCTTGATTATGGGTGCCATGATATATATCATGTAATTTTACTATGTAGTCTACTTTAAATATGGTTATTGTACTGCATGTTTCATTATTAAATATATCTAGACATGACAATCATATGCCTTGTATTCAATATATTATATACATGCTTCAATGAAAAACACATTACTATGATGACATACTCTTCACATGTTGGCATAATACTACATGATTATATCTTCATGTTACATGATACAATTAACTCTTATTTTGAATTAAGTGACTTATATATTACATCCCTCATCTCAAATGGGGTGCATCACAATGGGCTTGTATTAGATATCCAAGCCTTCATGAACAAACACAAATTAGACTTGGAATAGAGTACAGGGTTCAAAGATACAAAATATAGGTTTTCAAAGATTCAAAGTAATATAAAATCAAATTCTATAACATAGTGCAAGTTTTCAAAGATTCAAAGTAATGCAAAATCATATTCTATAAAAGAATACATGTTTTAAATAATTAAAAGTGATTAAGAAACCAAACATGTGATAGATATTGGCACATTGATACAAATTATGGGGCATATGATATGTATATACACTCACTTTTAAAAAACACAAAGTATATAATTATTCACACTTGAATGCATAGACACGAGTATATGCAAAATAATTGCAAGCGCAAAGTTACAAGGTGAAAATATAGTTACAATTGAGCATATAGATGCATGTCATTTTATATCACTTAGCATAAATTCAGGGGGCATGATACTTGTTTATGCTCACATATACATTTTCAAAGTTCAAAGTTCAAAGAGGCACGATACTTGTTCATGTACATGCTTCAAAGTTCAAAGTTACAAAAGATAAAACATTTATTTCAATTCAAATCCATGAGCAATGTGGTCATGATAGGGCATGAATATTCTTCATTCTCTTTCAATCATGAAAATAGAATCTAGATCCATCTGTAGCGGTGTGATTTCATATATTACTAGTAATGTATGTTGAGGTTCAATGATGTTCAATGACCATGGCGAACACATTGTGTGGTTTCATATTCTATTGTAGATGATGTACATTCAAGTCCTCAATTCCAATTACCCTCAACAACCTTGACATCACTTATGGTGGACTCATTGTGGTTTTACCTTTTTTTGGATTTGTAGATTAAGTAATACTTCAAATTCATGGGAGTTAAAATAATGCATCTTTCCAACTCAAGGGCTCGATATAGTTATTAAAAATTGGGAATTGGTCACTCTCAATTCACTATTGATTTAAATTATTCAAATGCCTCAACAAGGGGGCACAATTCTCCACCATCAATTACTTGTTACAAGGTAATTTGGTTTCACCCACATACAAGTATACTCCTTCCTTGTTGCATACACATAGTCAAGGAGCACAATTGTAAATCATTTTAGGTGGGATAACTATGTGGGTTTGATTTCCCTCATTGGAGTATTGGATACATAGGCAACGATTAATCACCAAGGGGGTGATTGAGGTCAACTCGTCCCATTACATTATCCTATTTTTTGTAGTTTTTTAAAATATCAAGGTTCCCCTTAGGGTTTCAAAATAAAAATAAGAGAAACAATGAATTTTTCATGATATAATCCAAATCGTAATATCTAAACTTTCTCAATAGACACAAACGCAACAATCAATTTTTAATCATAGTCAACCAGGACAAGTTAACAAACCTGCACTCCTGTCCTCTTATAGTGGTCATGCCCAAAGTAGTTTATGATTATATTATTGATTTGTCATTGTTATATTTATATTTTCTTGTATTTTCCTATTAATTGTTTAACATAATCAACTAGGACAAGTCCGTAGTTAATGGATGTGAATGACATGCGATGTTTTCCACTTGGAACAGACTTGTCTAGAAGAAGTTTCATATGATATTCCTGATCTCAAGCATGCAAAGTCACATCTTTTACTGATTCTCATTATTAGATATTTGAAAGAATCAACAAAAATATGTGTTTGAGTTAAAAAGTTTTCTTCTTAGTGTTTTCAAAAAATAATAGTTTTCCATATTTATCATTTGTCAACATCATAATGTTAGTTATTGTACATCTTTGGAATTTTGATATAATATAGTTTTAAATCTACTATAACACATACATTTCATTGTTTTATAAAAAATAGGCTAAAACAATGAGATATATTATCAAAACCTCATTTATTTTTGTTTGATTTATGAATATAATTTATATTGATACTAAGTGTTTGAAGAAGCATGATATTGTAAATGTTCAATCCTAGTATATTGTCTATAAGCACACTCTTAACCCCCTTGTTTAAAATCCATACTCAAATGAAAAGTGGGAGATTCTGATCTAATACGTTGAGTAAGCAAATCTTCTTTCTCAAATGAAATTGTGTTCATTATCCTTTATTGTGTTAAAAATGGAAACAAAATACGTTAGTTCAGTACTATTTGGTAAAGTTGCATCACATAATGATGTATAAATAATATCTTTATATACAGTGGTCCTTTTGAGCAACCATAATATGGATATTTTAACTAGAGTACGACATCTTAATCTCTAGATGTATTGGTTAGTATCATAGGAGGTGGAGGAATATTAGAAGGGACATTGTGACTACCTCCACTTTCTCCTACCGGATGATGCACCCTACCTATTCGTGTTGTGATAGCATGGACATATGTGTCTAATATAAGCATAGGGTGAATAATGGGGAGGGATGGTGGTTATGACTACCTTGAGGTCTAGGGGAGGAGGAACGAAAAGGAGTCATACTTGCCTTTTCATGTTGAGTCATAATTGAAAACATCTCATATTTGATAATCATGAAATATGTGTTACTAAAAAGACCCAATAATTTATCATTATTAATATCACCTTTAGTTTTATTGCAGATAAAATTAATGAAATTCATTACATGAGATACGAATACATTGTCTAATTTATGGAAAATGAATGCAATTATGAGAACCATAACTTGAATTGTAAAATGTAAACAATTAACATCCATTGTAGTTATGTTATGGTTTTGCTTATGTGAATAAGGGAAATAAAAAATCGAATTTAAAAGTCAAACCATAAGGCAAGATAAAATTGAAACCCTGAGAAAGTATGAAATTTTTGTGTAGAAGAGACCTAAGGTTTGTCATGCTCAAGTCAATGATCGGGTTCACCAATACGTTTTATTTATTTTGTGATTAAGCACTTACTTTATTTAGAATTGACAAAGCAAGATGGAAGTTATATACTTAGCTGATTTCGAATTCATGGTGCTCACCTCATTTGTCATAGTCCTTGTAAATGTTATATGTTTACTTTGTTGAGATCAAGAAACAAGAGCTTACAATCTATGTGGATGATATTAGCAAAGCTTAGACCCTGCAATGATTAGTACTATCTAGACTTTATTGATATTATCCTTATTGACTATGTCAATTTGTACTTCCTCAGACTAATGTGCCTATACATGTAGATATCTTCTGTGTATGTACTCATCCTCGACTTTGTGCATCGATCCTTTCTTTCTTTTCCTTCCTTTGAAATCCTAATATCACTTTCGACATAAGATGACCTTTGAAAAAGGGTTTAAAAGTTGGGTTGGACAACCCCAACCACTCGTCATAGAGTCATTGACTATTGCCTATGTTTTGATACTTCAATGAGGGTTGAAATTGCATATAGTTCTCCTACCTAGATGTGTGTGCATGTACACCATCTTGATCAATTTAGATTGTAATGTAATGTTTAGATTTTGACACTTGACACCATACAACTTTAACTTGTGTTTGCATTCAAATTTGGCTCTAAGGCTACTCTTTTTGAGGGATATTCATAGATATATGTCTTTGTGATAATGTGTTAAGAGAGTGCTAGTTGGTTTTTCAAGCTTTCAAGTGATTTTCAACATAATAACCAAGTGAGTATATCTTTATGATTGATTTGTATTTATAGTTGAATCTTTGATATTTCCTGCTATGATTGACCTATGATTTGTGTCTAGGCCAATCTAATGGAGACTTTCCAATTTGAAAAATCATTGTTGAGTGTTTTTGGAAACTACTAACATAAGCAAACACCTACGATAGACCACAACCATCTGACTATTACCGATACCATCCTAAGAGTAAAAATTAATGATTTGAGATGTGACAACACCCTAATTAAAATTATAGAATGTTTTTGCATAAACTAAAGTGATCATAAATATATACATTGATAAATTAAATTAACTGAGATAATAAATAAATTCTAGAATGTTCTTACGACAACTTTCAGAGCTCTAAAAACATGTTTCATGGTTCTCCTGAGTTTTGTGGAGGAGCTAAGGAAGAAGTTTAGCTCGTCGGACCCTCTAGAAGGGAATTTCATATCCATGCCACCTATGGCTCAGATGTAAAACTCAATTCCAGAGATCTCCCAAGGGAGGGTGAGCCACCATGACAAGTCACGAGTTGCAGCTATCAAGAAATTAGTGAAACAGGTTGCTCATGGTCATATGGCTGCCCCGCACTAGTTCAAAAAGTCATTGAATTTGGAAATTACGTTGGATACTACTATCTCCACCATTCCACTAGCTCTTGAATCAGTGTGTAAAGGCCCAAGTAAGCAACTTAAGTGCGAAGTCATGGGGGAAGTGGAAGTAAACATCTATAGGGGCAGAGAGATCACATTCTTGGATGATATCGATGATGAGGTGTAGGTAGGCAATAATTTGTGATGCTTGTATGCATCTTTTCTGTTGTTTGTCCTTTTTTGTTGGTTCTTCATGGGTTTGTTTGGTATTTCTTAGTTTACGATATTGGGTTAATGTTTCCCCTAGTGTTCTCAGGGGTTCTGGTTGGCCATTTTTTATTGACATTTTTTTAGTTTGTTCTGGTTTATGGTATCTGCCTGTTGGCTGGTCGTTGTAATACTTTTTTTTTAACTGGGGGCCTAATAAACCCCGTATCTATAAAAAAATGAAATAAAACACTAATAAAGTATGAAACCCTTAGGTAGAAGAGACCTAAGGTTTGTCATGCTCAAGTCAATCATTAGGTTCACCAATATGTTTTATTTATTTTGTGATTAAGAACTTACTATATTTAGAATTGACAAAGCAAGATGGAATTGATATATTTATTTGATTTCGGATTTATGCTACTCACCTCATTTGTCATAGTCCTTGTAAATGTTGTGTCTACTTTGTTGAGATCAAGAAACAAGAGCTTACAACCTGCACAGATGATATTAGCAAAACTCAGACCTTGCAATGATTAGTACTATCTAGACTTTACTGATATTATCCCTACTAATTGTGTCAATTTATACTTTCTCAAACTAATGTGCCTACACATGTAAATATCTTTTGTGTATGCACTCATCCTTGGCCTTGTGCGTCGATCCTTTTTTTCTTTTCTTTCCTTTGAAATCCTAATTTCACTTTTGACATAAGATGACCTTTGGAAAAGGGGTTAAAAAGTTGGGTTGGACAACCCCAACCACTCCTCACAGAGTAATTGAGTGTTGCCTATGTTGCAATACTTCAACGAGCACTTAAATCACATGTAGTTCTCCTACCTAGATGTGCATGCATGTGCACCATCTTGATCAATCTATAATGCAATGCAATGTTTATATTTCAACAGTTGACACCATACAACTTTGATCTGTGTTTGTATTCAAACTTGAATCTAAGGCTCTACTCCTTTGAGGGATATTCATAGTTGTATGTCTTTGTGATAATGTGTTAAGAGAGTGCTAGTAGGTTTTTCAAGCTTTCAAGTGATTTTCAACATAATAACTGTTAGGTTGTGGAGCTAAAAGCTTCACTGATGCAGACATGGAGGAGGTTGCAGGAGTGTTGCAGAGTGTCACGGAGACTGGCGTTTGGTCTGGCCAACCGACGTCGGCAGGATAAGACAAGAATGCAACCGACGTCGGTCATGGATCGGCCGGCGTCGGCGACCCCCAGACAGACAGGGACCGACGTCGGTCGCCTGTGTGGTTTGACTGCGAGCTTATTATGGGAAGTTAGCTAACGAACCAAGTGTTTGCATGATTAGATCTATTTTTAGACTGAGAGCTGCGGATCTAATTATGGTAATTAGATGTCTAATCATTGTTTGGATGAGATCTATATAATAGACTCATGGTTGTATTGGAAAAGTGTTCTAGTTTGAGTTGAGCAAAGTTTGCTTCTTCTGTGTGTGAGGTGAGCAAGGGTGTTCCTCCTAGTTCCACAACAGTACCAAGGTGGGTGCTGGTTTTGGAGAGTCAGCAGGATTCTTCAGGTGTGTAGGATCTTGGTCACAGGTGCATGGCCTCTATAGGAGATCTACATGGTAAGTAAGATCGTTGATTTGCAGGTGTATGTGTGTACAAGGTCAAAGTTCATAGGTGTGCAGAACCAGGTTGATTTGCAGGTGTGCAAGATCAGATAGGACAACAACACAACAGGGAGCAGTATCAGGCAGGATCTACTTGGAGTACAGGTGTGTACTCGAATAGAGCGAAGAGGAAGGCAAGGGAGTTCCTTCCATAAGTATGGTCTGTTGAATTGCATGTTGTTGCAGGTTCATGGGAGATCTACTTGAAGTACCTTGAGTACTTGTGGAGTACGTGGAGTACTTGTGGAGTGCATGGAGCACTTGTGGTGTGCGTGGAGCATAGGAGGTGAACACCAACTCTGTATTTGAGTTGGGTGTTGGGACCTGAGAGGGAGAGCTTTGGGGAGAAGATTTACTGTTCACTTGAAGTGTGGCGAACCTCTGTAAGGTGGTGGAGAAGAAGTGGCATCTTATTTATTATATTCTTTTCTGTAAAGTGTTAATACAAGTTGTGTATTGTCTCTCATATCATGTGTTATTCTAAATTCTAATTACTTGGTGAATCTGGTTAATTTCCGCATATTAAGTTGCTTGGTTTGGTAATCATATTGTGCTCTTTTGGTGGAGCAAGATCCTGACAAGTGGTATCAGAGCAAGGTTGTTGGCTCATAGCTTGATACCATTGACAAGTGGTATCAAAGCTTTTGGTTGGGATACTAACAGATTGGTTTAGATCTGGGTAGTGTGTTTTGATTACAGGTCACTCTCAGGGGTTTCTGATTGAGTGGGAGTAGAGCAACGGCAGATCAAAGTAAGCTAAGAATAGAAGAGTTGAAAAGCACAAATGGTCTCTTAAGGTCCTATGGAAAGACAGAGCAGGTAAAAGAATATTGTTGGTCTGTGGAAGATCAACATGAAGAAACTGAAGAAGCAGATGTTGCAGGTGATGTTGCACAGGATGCTCTGGGAGGTTTCTTGGATAAAGTTGAATCTTGGATAAAAGATTCAGTTGCCTCTTTCCATGCAGCCCCAGGTAGAGGAGCTGGTAAGCCTTGCCAAAGAATTGGCAAAGGGGAAGTGAAGCTGAAATTGCAGGCGGCCAACACACAGGTGTTGATGAAGGTCATGCAGGTCCCAGGTTTGGAGATATGGCTAATTTCTTCAGAAAGATTGGCTGATGAGAGATGCACAAGAACTCTCACAACGGATGGACTCGAATTAACTGGTGGTAAGAAAACAGGTATTCTTTATCTACTTGTTTATATTACTGATTCTTCTTCTGTTGCGAAGACGTGGCTTTGTAGGCTTGGTCACATGAGCAGGAAGGAGATGCATGTTCTTAAGCGGAAGACAGATATATTTGACAGGCTTAAGAACTGGAAAGCCTTGGTGTACTTGGAGGAGATGGCAGACAGAACCCAGTGGATGGTGCTGGATACTTCTGAGCAGAGCAGTTTGGACATGGGTTTTGATTCAAAGGAGCTTGCGGGTAAAAAGTCATCACTCACAGGCGAACACAGGTACCAGCATCGGTCAGAAGGAATCGGCGTCGAACAGACAGATGCCGATGTCGGTCATGTGTAGACCGAAGCCGGCGATGTCGGGCAGGGTAAGACCGACGTCGGTCAGGAGGATCTACGTCGGCAGTAGGTAAGATCGATGTCGGTCAGGAGGACCGACGTCGGCAAAAGGGACACCGCAGGGTCGGTAGTCAGGGACAGACGCATGGAAATCGACGTCGGTCGGATGCAGACTGTGGAGTGATCGAGGTCGATCACTGTAACAGATTTTGGGTGGACAGCACGCTGTCAAGGAGTCTCAAACACCCATACGGAGGACTAAAGACGTAAGTAGGCCCTCAAATTCATTATTCCTCTTCTTTATACTCATTGCTGATTGTAGAGCAGGAAGGATCCAGGAAACAGGTGTGAGCTTGGCATGGATGAGGATGTGATTCCTTGGAGGAGAACCAAACAGGTGTTTTTTGGTAGGGTTGCCAGTGAGAAGAAAGCACAGAGACGAATGGATTCCTTAGTTGAAGAATAGAGTGAACGGATACGCGAGACGGAAGACCAGGTATATGGTCTTGAGGAGCTGCAGGACAGTGGTACAGGTTTTGACAGGTCGAGGATGAAGCATGGCTTCAGTCAATGTCAGGGTAACTACTGTGGTTTGTCTTACCAGGTGGATGATGAGTCGCGACATCTTTTGTTGCTGTATGTGGATGGTATATTTGCTAGCAGGGTTTGTACATACAGGGTTTCGCTGAGCTAAGGGTAAGGTTAGTTCAGTGGTATGTCATGAGGAGTTTGGAGCAGCAAAATTCTTTGACATGGGAGACATGGAGATCACAGGTTGATTTTGTCTCGAGTGGGAGCTGATGTGAATCAGGTGTTGGCGAGGTTCAGGATGCAGAGCCGGAGCACACTGAGGGCTGGACAGGTACAGTGTCCAAAATCACATGAGGTCTGGTATAGACCTGAGTATTCCCATGCAGTGGGAGCTGTCAGAGAGTTAGGAGCCAATTCAGGGAAGTGGATTCTCAGGTATTTGAGAGGGACCAGCAGCAGGGATTCATGCTATGCAGGGTCAGGACTTCACTACATGGATTTGTAGGTTCGGATGTGGCAGGGTACTCAGATGACAGGTGGTACACCACGGGATGTGTGGTGGGTTGTCTTCAGGATTGATCTTGAAGAGGGATACAAACCAGGAAGTAGATTAGATGGGGTATAGGTACAGGTACATTGTAGTTGTTTATCTCCAAGTGGGAGATTGTTAGGTTGTGGAGCTAAAAGCTTCACTGATGCAGACATGGAGGAGGTTGCAGGAGTGTTGCAGAGTGTCACGGAGACTGGCGTTTGGTCTGGCCAACCGACGTCGGCAGGATAAGACAGGAATGCAACCGACGTCGATCATGGATCGGCCGGCGTCGGTGACCCCCAGGCAGACAGGGACCGACGTCGGTCGCCTGTGTGGTTCGACTGCGAGCTTATTACGGGAAGTTAGCTAACGAACCAAGTGTTTGCATGATTAAATCTATTTTTAGACTGAGAGCTGCGGATATAATTATGGTAATTAGATGTCTAATCATTGTTTGGATGAGATCTATATAATAGACTCATGGTTGTATTGGAAAAGTGTTCTAGTTTGAGTTGAGCAAAGTTTGCTTATTCTATGTGTGAGGTGAGCAAGGGTGTTCCTCCTAGTTCCACAGCAGTACCAAGGTGGGTGCTGGTTTTGGAGAGTCAGCAAGATTCTTTAGGTGTGTAGGATCTTGGTCACAGGTGCATGGCCTCTATAGGAGATCTACATGGTAAGTAAAATCGTTGATCTGCAGGTGTATGTGTGTGCAAGGTCAAGGTTCACAGGTGTGCAGAACCAGGTTGATTTGCAGGTGTGCAAGATCAGATAGGACAGAAACACAATAGGGAGCAGTATCAGGCAGGATCTACTTGGAGTACAGGTGTGTACTCGGATAGAGCGAAGAGGAAGGCAAGGGAGTTCCTTCCATAAGTATGGTCTATTGAATTGCAGGTTGTTGAAGGTTCATGGGAGATCTACTTGAAGTACCTTGAGTACTTGTGGAGTGCGTGGAGTACTTGTCGAGTGCGTGGAGCACTTGTGGTGTGCGTGGAGCACAAGAGGTGAACACCAACTCTGTATTTGAGTTGGGTGTTGGGACCTGAGAGGGAGAGCTTTGGGGAGAAGATTTACTGTTCACTTGAGGTGTGGCGAACCTCTGTAAGGTGGTGGAGAAGAAGTGGCATCTTCTTTATTGTATTTTTTCTGTAAAGTGTTAATACAAGTTGTGTATTATCTCTCATATCATGTGTTATTCTGAATTCTAATTACTTGGTGAATCTGGTTAATTTCCGCATATTAAGTTGCTTGGTTTGGTAATCATATTATGCTCTTTTGGTGGAGCAAGATCCTGACAAGTGGTATCAGAGCAAGGTTGTTGGCTCATAGCTTGATACCACTGACAAGTGGTATCAGAGCTTTTGGTTGGGATACTAACAGATTGGTTTAGATCTGGGTAGTGTGTTTTGATTACAGGTCACTCTCAGGGGTTTCTGATTGAGTGGGAGTAGAGCAATGACAGATCAAAGTAAGCTAAGAATGGAAGAGTTGAAAAGCACAGATGGTCTCTTAAGGTCCTATGGAAAGACAGAGCAGGTAAAAGAATATTGTTGGTCTGTGGAAGATCAGCATGAAGAAACTGAAGAAGCAGATGTTGCAGGTGATGTTGCACAGGATGCTCTGGGAGGTTTCTTGGATAAAGTTGAATCTTGGATAAAAGATTCGGTTGCCTCTTTCCATGCAGCCCCAGGTAGAGGCGCTGGTAAGCCTTGCCAAAGAATTGGCAAAGGGGAAGTGAAGTTGAAATTGCAGGCGGCCAACACACAGGTGTTGATGAAGGTCATGCAGGTCCCAGGTTTGGAGATATGGCTAATTTCTTCAGAAAGATTGGCTGATGAGAGATGCACAAGAACTCTCACAGCAGATGCACTCGAATTAGCTGGTGGTAAGAAAACAGGTATTCTTTATCTACTTGTTTATATTACTGATTCTTCTTCTGTTGCGGAGACGTGGCTTCGTAGGCTTGGTCACATGAGCAGGAAGGAGATGCATGTTCTTAAGCGGAAGACAGATATATTTGACAGGCTTAAGAATTGGAAAGCCTTGGTGTACTTGGAGGAGATGGCAGACAGAACCCAGTGGATGGTGCTGGATACTTCTGAGCAGAGCAATTTGGACATGGGTTTTGATTCAAAGGAGCTCGCAGGTAAAAAGTCATCACTCACAGGCGAACACAGGTACCGACGTCAGTCAGGAGGAACCGACGTCGAACAGACAGATGCCGATGTTGGTCATGTGCAGATCGAAGCCAGCGATGTCGGGCAGGGTAAGACCGACGTCGATCAGGAGGACCGACGTCGGCAGTAGGTAAGACCGATGTCGGTCAGGAGGACCGACGTCGGCAGAAGGGACACCGCAGGGTCGGTAGTCAGGGACAGACGCATGAAAACCGACGTCGGTCGGATGCAGACTGTGGAGTGACCGAGGTCGGTCATTGTAGCAGATTTTGGGTGGACAGCACGCTGTCAAGGAGTCTCAAACACCCATACGGAGGACTGAAGACGTAAGTAGGCCCTCAAATTCGTTGTTCTTCTTTTTTATACTCGTTGCTGATTGTAGAGCAGGAAGGATCCAGGAAACAGGTGTGAGCTTGGCATGGATGAGGATGTGATTCCTTGGAGGAGAACCAAACAGGTGTTTTTTGGTAGGGTTGCCAGCGGGAAGAAAGCACAGAGACGAATGGATTCCTTAGTTGAAGAATAGAGTGAACGGATACGTGAGACGAAAGACCATGTATATGGTCTTGAGGAGCTGTAGGACAGTGGTACAGGTTTTGATAGGTGGAGGACGAAGCATGGCTTCAGTCAATGTCAGGGTAACTACTGTGGTTTGTCTTACTAGGTGGATGATGAGTCGCGACATCATTCTGTTGCTGTATGTGGATGGTATATTTGCTAGCAGGGTTTGTACATACAGGGTTTCGCTGAGCTAAGGGTAAGGTTAGTTTAGTGGCATGTCATGAGGAGTTTGGAGCAGCAAAATTCTTTGACATGGGAGACATGGAGATCACAGGTTGATTTTGTCTCGAGTGGGAGCTGATGTGAATCAGGTGTTGGCGAGGTTCAGGATACAGAGCCGGAGCACACTAAGGGCTGGACAGGTACAGTGTCCGAAATCACATGAGGTCTGGTATAGACCTGAGTATTCCCATGCAGTGGGAGCTGTCAGAGAGTTAGGAGCCAATTCGGGGAAGTGGATTCTCAGGTATTTGAGAGGGACCAGCAGCAGGGATTCATGCTATGCAGGGTCAGGACTTCACTACATGGATTTGTAGGTTCGGATGTGGCAGGGTACTCGGATGACAGGTGGTACACCACGGGATGTGTGGTGGGTTGTCTTCAGGATTGATCTTGAAGAGGGATACAAACCAGGAAGCAGATTAGACGGGGTACAGGTACAGGTACAGTGCAGATGTTTATCTCCAAGTGGGAGATTGTCAGGTTGTGGAGCTAAAAGCTTCACTGATGCAGACATGGAGGAGGTTGCAGGAGTGTTGTAGAGTGTCACAGAGACTGGCGTTTGGTCTGGCCAACCGACGTCGGCAGGATAAGACAGGAATGCAACCGACGTCGGTCATGGATCGGCCGGCGTCGGCAACCCCCAGGCAGACAGGGACCGACGTCGGTCGCCTGTGTGGTTCGACTGCGAGCTTATTACGGGCAGTTAGCTAACGAACCAAGAGTTTGCATGATTAGATCTATTTTTAGACTGAGAGCTGCGGATCTAATTATGGTAATTAGATTTCTAATCATTGTTTGGATGAGATCTATATAATAGACTCATGGTTGTATTGGAAAAGTGTTCTAGTTTGAGTTGAGCAAAGTTTGCTTCTTCTGTGTGTGAGGTGAGCAAGGGTGTTCCTCCTAGTTCCACAGCAGTACCAAGGTGGGTGCTGGTTTTGGAGAGTCAGCAGGATTCTTCAGGTGTGTAGGATCTTGGTCACAGGTGCATGGCCTCTATAGGAGATCTACATGGTAAGTAAGATCGTTGATCTGCAGGTGTATGTGTGTGCAAGGTCAAGGTTCACAGGTGTGCAGAACCAGGTTGATTTGCAGGTGTGCAAGATCAGATAGGACAACAACACAACATGGAGCAGTATCAGGCAGGATCTACTTGGAGTACAGGTGTGTACTCGGATAGAGTGAAGATGAAGGCAAGGGAGTTCCTTCCATAAGTATGGTCTGTTGAATTGCAGGTTCATGGGAGATCTACTTGAAGTACCTTGAGTACTTGTGGAGTACGTGGAGTACTTGTGGTGTGCGTGGAGCACTTGTGGTGTGCGTGGAGCACAGGAGGTGAACACTAACTCTGTATTTGAGTTGGGTGTTGGGACCTGAAAGGGAGAGCTTTGGGGAGAAGATTTACTGTTCACTTGAGGTGTGGCGAACCTCTGTAAGGTGGTGGAGAAGAAGTGGCATCTTCTTTATTGTATTATTTTCTGTAAAGTGTTAATACAAGTTGTGTATTGTCTCTCATATCATGTGTTATTCTGAATTCTAATTACTTGGTGAATCTGGTTAATTTCCGTATATTAAGTTGCTTGGTTTGGTAATCATATTGTGCTCTTTTGGTGGAGCAAGATCCTGACAATAACCAAGCGAGTATAACCTTATCAATGATTTGTATTTATAGTTGATTCTTTGATATTCCCTGTTATAATTGACCTATGAATTGTGTCTAGGCCAATCTAATGGAGGCTTTCCAATTTAAAAAAATTGTTGTTTAGTGTTCTTGAAAACTATTGAGATAAACAAACACCTACGATAGACCACAACCATCTGACTATTACTGATACCATCTTAAGAGTAAAAATCAATAATTTGAGACACGACAACACCCTAATTAAAATTCTAGAATGTTTTTACATAAACTAAAGTGATCATAAATAAATTAACCAAAAGAACTAATAAATAAATTAATAAAAGAAAATATATTCAACTATATACAACACAAAGTCTAAAATTTTCAAAAGTGTACCCAAAAAATATTCTTTTATACCAAATTTAAAAATCCATATATAATAATAAGATTAATGTCTTTTAACTCTTTTAAGACAAAAGTCCCCTTCACTAAGTAATCCCTCCACGAAATCTAGGAATTGATTTTGCCACTTACCTTATTACCCCTTTTAAATTCGAAACTGAATTTGTAGCTTATTTAAGCTCATCTAAACAAGATAGAGGTTATCATTGTTAAACCTTTTTCCATGGTCGCTGCTACCTGCGTATTTTGGAATTGTCCTTTCGTCTTCCCGACAGCAAATGACTTGAACATGTAACCTGCCGCCTAACCCGATCTGCAAAAAGTCGCAGGTTCGAATCTAGGCCGCTCTCTAAAAACCCAAACAGTAGTATCCTAGTGAGTAAATCTGGCATCCTTTGGAGAATTGAGGACTAGGGCATCCTGGAAACAAGCTTACGCGGATGACGAAGAAGAGTGCAGGCCCTGGCGTCGACGGGTTAGCATGGCGGTTACATGGAACTCCCTTCTCCGTCTCATGCTCGTACTTGTTCTCCTCGGTGCCTTTGCTACCGCTTTCCTCACTCTGCCAATGGAAAAGGTATGTCTTAAGGCAATTATTGTTTTGTTTTTTAACTTTTGGTTATTAGTGGCAATGCCGACGCTTCAGAGTTGAGGCACTGCAAATAATGCTCCAAAGTCGTTTTATTTGTTTAGTTTTGCTAACTTTAGCGGACACTTAGCTAACTTTGCCCTTAATAAATCTCTTAGAAATACTGTTTTGAAATTATTTAAGAGAAGATATTTTGAGTTAAATGATCAGAGATATAACGGAAATGCGAAGTGGCTTTTAGGTCTATTTTCCACTTGCAGCTAAATTGATGAAAGTCAGACCGGGCATTCCAGACAAGAAGATAAATTGAATTATATTTAGTTACCAGCAAATTTAGTAATAATGGCCTTGGCATTAACATTGAATCCAAATAATTTTGGCTAAATTCAACTGAATTTTGCTTGATTGTGAAGCAGCCCAAGTCACAGGGTAAGCAAATCGCTAATTGATACTAGTTGTTGCAGTGGACAGTTTATTTAAAAAAAGATTGGAAATAGATATCAATCTTACTATTAAGAAGAAAAAAAGGCTACAACGAGATACTAATTACAATAAAACTGTTGCCTGACCCAAAAGGTTTTGAAACCCGAGGAGGCTCAACTAATTAACATTGCTTAATTAGCTTCGGCAATGGGCGGTTTGAATCTGGAAGTGGAATGTTTATGACAAGATAACTAATTAAACACTGCTTAATTAACCTCATTAAAGCCAAAATGGGCAGAATTTGGAAGTGGAATGTTTTTGACAAGATATGTAAAAATGGGATCAAAGTAGCTTCGAAGGTTGTTTATTTTTGGCTCAAGGAAAATGTTCTTTGTTTAGACAGAGGAACTGCATAATTTGTTTTTAAAGTCCTTTGAAATCTTGAAATTTCCTTAGGTCAAACTTCCAAACTTCCAAAGCACAGACACAAAGGCTCTAGACCCACTGGAGTTTGAACCTAGGCCTTTTGCTTAGTGATCCGTGCTCTTAACCACTAGGCCACAGCTCGATAGAATAGCTTTGAAGGTAAGGACATGCAGACACAATCTACTTAAACTTCCTCATATCCATCTTCAATGGAAACTTTAACACGATCCAGTGCAAAACTCTCTTAAATGCTCATCTCTGCTGTGCTTCGCACAAACAGGGAAATCACAGACAGAGAGGTTGAGTTATGCATATTATCAAATTTCCTCCATCCCCACAGTATATTGGGAGCAACTTCTATCATGAGAGTGGAAAGTGAACTAAACTTCATTAAATCATATGGATTTCGACTGATTTGTTTCCAACTACCTTAATTTTTCAGCATAGTCACTAGGAGACGGTTACGGGGATGGGATGCCTTTTTTTTTCAAAACAGGTATGGGATACTTGGAGACAGCAAAATACAAAAAAAAAGTGAATATAAATATCAAATTTAAAAATAATTAAAATTTAAAAATACATTAACTATGAATGAAAAATGTATAGAATTGTAAAACTTGAAGTATAGTTACACTATATAAAAGGACGTCTAAAAACATAGAAATTGTATTCTAACTAAAGGTTAAAATTTGAAATTTAATAATTTAACGTAGTTTCAGGAGTACATACTAATATGCCAACAAATTGGCATGCAAAAACACAAAAAATGTGATAGATATACAATATTAATCATTCATCTACAAAATTAGCCTCCTCATCAGCTATGTTTTTTTTGCTAGAAGTCCTCTATTAGGAGACTCTCTAGATATGCATTGCTCTCAAGCTTTGCCTCTTTTGTAGGCAATGGAATTGGGGGTAAATTATTGAGACTATTTGGTTCAGCGTCCTCATCGTTCATATGCCCAATGCATTTGCATCACATGATAATTGGTCCCATTTTGCATAAGGACCATCCTTGCACCCTGGGTTTATACAAGACAAAAGATGAGGGGTGCTATGAATGTAAACCAGGTTCTCTACCTTCTTCGACCCATGTTGGTTCCTTTTCACTTAATAAATAAAACTATATGTACTCTGATTCCTTTTATGTGTAAAAGAACTAGCTACTTATGAGTGTAATCGTATGGTGATTGTAATTCAGATGTAGTATGGTGATTGTAATTCAGGTGCATCATATCCATGGTTGTGACCATTGCCACTACTACCAATCTATTGAGTCCTTTCGAGTATGCCTATCATACAAGGCTTCTTTACTACTAAAAACATCTTGTCCATGAGTAAATTGTGCCCACCGAGACAAGGTTTATTTAAATTTGTATATTTTAAAATGTAAAAATGAGGAGACTTATGTGTCTCTTGTAGGAGACAACTCCCCCGATTGAGTGATATATTTGGAAACTTGAAAGATGCATTTGGGTGACACCAAGAAATTCCAACCAAATCTCTTGCTCCTTGGAGACGTTTCTAGTACGGGAAATGTGTACCTGAATTGGAGATGTGGCCCTGGGTTAGGAGACACACCTCCCAATTACTTTATTTATGCAAAACTAAAATAATTTTATGTAGTTGAATTCAAAAGAATTCTACTCATTATTACACTGCAAACAAACTAGACTCAACTAAAATTAATTTAGTTTAATTGACGAGTTGACCCACAATATTAACTTATGTGAAAGTGGCCCTTTTGCTAATTGGATACACAAAGTGGGCCCTTGACTTAGTGCATTGTCGACCAAATAGACTAGATTGAACTCGTCTAAGAATAGTGACTAATGCCTTAGACTTATTAACCTACAATTTTGCATGTTTCCTTGCTAAGGACAATTTTTACTTATTTTGGCAGAGCTTCAAAGCTTTGTGCTCTAGTTAACCTATATGAACACGTTGCACTTTTGCTTGTGAAAGCAAACTGCTCAAAGTGTCTTAATCCATTAATTTGATTTATTAAGAAAAAGGTAGGTTACATATATAGGCCTCGAGGCACTAACTAATCTCATAACCACCCACTAATCTCATAACCACCCTCATAACAAATAACTGCTAACCTAACTACTTACCAATAACCTAATCACTCACCACAACATATGACACATCACACTATACTTATCTAGATGCATCACATTCTAGAAACATTTTATAACACGTGTATGCACTAAATATTTCTAACGCCCCCCCTTAGTGCGGACATGGGTGAATACAAACCTCATTAAACTAGCCACCTAAAGACAAACTAACAATATACAAGACTTAAATATACTATTTAAAAAATAAACTTATAAACCTAATAAACCTTAACAACTAAAAACAACCTAAAAACACTTAATAAATAAAATAATCTAAAAATCTAAAATAAAGGCTAAAGACTTAAGATTTAACTATCTTCCACCGCCGCCATAACTACCATTGCTTCTTCTTTGCAAGTTTGGCACAATTCCTTTGCAAGGTTTACAAGCCCCTTTGTTGTAATGTGGATTTGGCTAGCCATGTAATCAGGCAACCTCGTTACAGTTGCCAAAGACAAGTGTTGGAGATGAATAAATTGCTCAAACAAAGTTGTAGGAGGAAGTCTGCATGGTTTTCATTAGTTTTATTCACCTTTGATGCAAATCTTTGTGTCTGTCCCGTATGCCCTGATAATTTTGATTGGTTCAAATTTATTCGAAACACTTAAAGTAGAAAGCACCTCGGAGCTCATGGCAACAATTTGCCGGAACAAGCCATAACCAAGCAATTGCGGTCGTCTTACAAATGTTTGCAAGGACAGTCCTTTCAGGGAGTTGACCTCCCAATTTGTTACTAGCAGATGTTCTTTTTTAGAGATGAAGTTTCTGGGTACACTGCCCATGAATTAATAAACCTCGACGTTTCGGGTCCTTCTATGGAACCCATTGTCAGGAGAGAAAAATGTTTAATTTCCACAGAGAGATGTTACAATATAAATAAGATATTATCTAAAGCTTGGCCTTCCATATTCCATCCTACTGTAAATTGTTTATTTTTTCATTAATTGTATTAGGGGCTTCCAATAATTACTTAAAATGAGCCCATCATCCTTATTCAAAATTTAAGGAGTCTTTTCTATTTCGAGTGCTTCTCATACTATGTGTTCCTTCCTATGATCCACCTTTGCGATTAGCTTTGTATCCTTAGCACAAATTGAAAGAGTGCTTTGCCAGTGCTGATTTTTCAATCCACTCATGCAAAATGTCCCCGTTGTGTTCCTTTAGTTGTATTTGTACCGACCTTCCTGTCTCTCCAATATATTGTTTTCCACATGAACATGGTATGGAGTAGACGCCTCCATATAATATTGGATCCCATGGGTCTTTTGCTCTATTAAGGATATCCGTTAGAATTTCAGGAGGGGTGAACACAACCTTGATGCCATATTTTGCTAAGGTTCTTGCAATTTTGTCTATGACACCTTGTATGTATGGTAGTTTGACCATGGGATTTCTTTGATTGTCCTCATTTCCTTCATAATTTGTTTTTCCTTTACTTTCTTGTGTAATGGCCCATTTGATTTTTTTTTGGATTTGTCTGTCCTTGTATCCATTCGCTTGAAAGACCTTTGTTAAGTGCTGTAACTTTTGTTCTAAATAGTCTCTATCTGATACCCTCATTACTCTTGTTGTCAATGTATTTAATACTACTACTTTTTGGGCGGGGTGGTAGTGTGAGTTATTGCCCAGATAGAGATCTATATGTGTCTTCTTCCTATATACCTGGTGTGATAAGGACCCATCGAATCTCCTAGACACCAACACATCCAAGAACGGAAGACCTTTTCTTTCTTCCACCTCCATTGTAAACTGGATATATTCTATCTGATATGCTATTGAGATGGCAAAGAAAATGATCCAAACTTTCTCTGCCATATGGTGAACATACATTAGTATTATCTACAAATCTGAGCCACCACCATGGTTTTTGTAGGGAAGAATGAAGAGCCTGTTTTCCAAAATTCTCCATGTACATGTTTGCCATACAAGGATGGGAGGATCCTATGGCCACACCATTCATTTGCTTAAAGTACTATCCTTTCAATGTAGAAAATGTAGACCTAAGGCAAAGTTGAACCAATATTTTGATTTCCTGTGTAGTGTTCCTCCCAACTATTTCAACAGCTTTTGCAATTGGAATTATTGTAAATAATTGAACTACGTCAAAGCTTACAAGGATGTTATCATCCGTCACCTTCTCCTCTTTGATTTTTGTCACAAAATAAGTTGAGTCTTTCATATAAGAGCTTGTATTTCCCACCATTTTTTTTAAATTTTATGGCCAAAAAGGAAGCTAAATTGTAAGTTGGTGAACCTCTAGTATTGACTATTGGTCTCAGTGGGTTGCCTTGTTTATGTATTTTCGAAGCTCCATATATCCGAAGGACAATGGGTCATTCGGCATGATTCTCTTATTTGTTGTATCTGTAAAAGATAAGCTTTTGATTTCCTTCTTTACCTCTCTCATCACTTTTTCCATAGGATTTTCATATATTCTTTTATAACTGCCACTTTCATTGAGATGCTTTTGCATTTTTCTGTTGTGATCTACTTGGTTTAAAATGACTACTGTGTTACCTTTGTCTGCCTTTACCATCACCATTTCTTCATTCATCTTTAGTTTCTTGAGCACCATTGGTTCCTCTTTTGTGATATTGCTTATTGAGGGTCTAGCTTTCTTTAGAGTGTATGTGCATTCCAGCCTCATCTCCTCAATGTCCTCTATTGGAAGGTCCATTAATGTGGCTTCAATATTACTTATTATGTCTTCATACGGGATTCTCATTGGTGTGACTGCAAAGCCCAATGCTTTGTTTAGGACGTTGATTGTGGGCTCATCCAAACTGATATCTGATAAATTAATAACACTACCTTCTAGCTTCCCATGTGGTTCATTATTTGTGGGACCTGCATCTATCTTTGGTTTGGTGTTGGCTGCATCTTTTGGTGATAACACATTTCTATCTGTTGTCTTTATCTGTTATTGTCTTATGTGATCATTATATTCCTCTAATGTAACTCTCATCCCTTGGTTTTCACGATGTTCTTCTCCTTGTGCGCTGATTTTACTTGCACGTGATTGTTGTTATCCTCCATTGGTGCGCTTGTGTGGTAGATTTTCTCTTGGTTCTGACCTGTACCTGCTATCTGATCCTCCTTTCTAGGCAATGCAGGTTTGTGGCATTCCTCTTGTTCTTATTCCCTGGTACGCTCACCATTTGAGCATTCTCAATGACGTTACTGATAAATCCTCTTTCACACAGAAAATCTTTGAACTCAGAACAAGATTCATTCCTTCTCCTTTTTGTATTGTATTGGTGTTCCCTCTGTAGCTGATTAAATTTCCTGACATGTCTTTCATGGCTAATATTTCCCTGTTTGCCTGCCTTTATTGAGGAAACATCAATTTTGTTCCATATATCAGCGCCCAACATTGCTGCCAATTTTAGATGAAGTTTCAAAACTTTACTGGATAATTCATCCAGTGCCTTCCTTGCTTGCTGGATTCTGATTTTTACCAGGGCTGCACCCATTCTTACAAAAATATTTTCATTGCTATTCCTACGTAAATAATGTTTTATATTTGGAAACCTAGGAGTGATGTTGCTATCTCTGCAGCTCTTTAAAAATGTAAGATCTGAAATTCTCTGGGAAATTTTTAACCTTAAAGCTTCAAAGA
Source organism: Torreya grandis (assembly GCA_037957365.1). Lineage (NCBI taxonomy): Eukaryota > Viridiplantae > Streptophyta > Pinopsida > Cupressales > Taxaceae > Torreya > Torreya grandis. The sequence goes on from JARHVA010001433.1 coordinate 1,415,238, forward strand.
GTCTTACCTTGTCATACAGTCCCCTTCCATGGAGGGAGATGATTGACTGTCTTAGGCTGCTAGCAGTGGGAGTTATTTAGAGATGAAGCTTTTGGAAACACCACCAATGAATTGATAAACCTCGATGTTTCGGGTCCTTCTGTGGAACCCATCATCAAGAGAGAAATTTGTTTTATTTCCATAAAGAGAGATGTTACAGTATAAATAAGATATTATCTAAAGCTTGGCCTTCCATATTTCATTCTACCCTAAATTGTTTATTTTTTCATTAATTGTATTAGAGGCTGCCAAGAATTACTTAAAATAAGCCCGTTATTTGCAGTCTTTTCTATTTCGAGTGCTTCTCGTACCCTGCATTCCTTCCAGTGATCCACCTTTGCGATTAGCTTTGTATCCTCAACACGTGGTGCTTAAAAGTGAAAGAGTGCTCTGCCAATGCCAATTTTTCAGTCTGCTCATGCAGAGTGTCTCTGCTGTGTTCCTTAAGTTGTATTTGTACCGACCTTCCCATCTCTCCAATATATTGGTTTCCACATGAACATGGTATGGAGTAGACGCCTCCATATAATTTTGGATCTTGTGGGACTTTTGCTCTATCAAGGATATAACTTAGAGTTTCATGAGGGGTGAACACAACCTTGACGCCATTTTTTGCTAAGGTTCTTGCAATTCTGTCTATGACACTTTGTATGTATGGTAGTTTGACCATGGGTTTTCTTTGATTATCCTCATTTCCTTCATTATTTTTTTTTCCTTTGCTTTCTCGTGTAATGGCCCATTTGAAAGCTTTTTGGATTTGTGTGTCGCCATATCCATTAGCTTGAAAGACCTTTGCTAAGTGCTGTAAATCTTTATTCTAAATGGTCTCTATCTGATACCTTCACTGCTCTAGTTGCCAATGTATCTAATATTGCCATTTTTTGGGCAGGGTGATGGTGTGAGTTATTGCCCAAATAGAGATTTGTATGTGTCGTCTTCCTATGTACCTAGTGTGATAAGGACCCATCAAATCTTCTAGACACCAACACATCCAAGATTGGAAGACCTTTTCTTTCTTCCACCTCCATCGTAAACTGGATATGTAATGATACACTATTGAGATGGTAAAGAAAACGATCCAAACTTTCTCTACCATATGGCCAACATACAGTAGTATCATCTAGAAATGTGAGCCACCACTATGGTTTTTGTGGGGAAGAATGAAGACCTTGTTTTTCAAAATTCTCCATATACATGTTTGCCACTACCGGGGATAGGGGGAATCCCATGGCCACACCATTCACTTGCTCAAAGTACTATCCTCTGAATGTAAAAAATGTAGACCTGCGGCAAGGTTGAACCAATGTTTTGATTTCCTATGTAGTGTTCCTCCCAACTATTTCAATAGCGTCTGCAATTGGAATTCTTGTAAATTACTGAACTATGTCAAAGCTTACAAGGATGTCATCATCCATCACCTTCTCTTTGATTTTTGTCACAAAATGAGTCGAGTCTTTCACATAAGAGCTTGAATTTCCTACCAAGTTTTTTAATTTTCTGGCCAGAGTACCATACAAGGTGTCACAGACGAAATTGCAAGAACCGTAGCAAAAAATGGCATCTAGGTTGTGTTCATCCCTTATGAAACTCTAAGGGATATCCTTCATAGAGCAAAAGACCCACATGATCCAAAATTATATGGAAGTGTCTACTCCATACCATGTTCATGTGGAAAGCAATATATTGGAGAGACGGGAAGGTAGGTACAATATGACTAAAGGAGCACAATGGAGATATTTTGTATGAGCGGATTGAAAAATCGGCATTGGCAGAGCACTCTTTCAATTTTAAGCACCGCATTTGTTGAGGATACAAAGCTAATCGCAAAGGTGGGTCACTGGAAGGAACGCATATGTTCTCTCTTGCCATTTGATGACAAAACAAAAGCTCGGTGAATAAAAATCCAACATATTCACCCCGTCAATCTTAGAAAACTTTGTTTTCATACCCACATCAAGCAAGACCAATTTATGCAGGAAAATCAAATTATCGAACTTGTGTAAGCATCCAGGTCATAAATTTTCAATGCTACTTGATTTCTCTGAGTCTTCAAATTGCAGCGTGGTGTTTTGGAAAGGCAAAATTCCAACAATGACAAGTTACTGGATCTTTGACATTGAAGCTTGTATTATCTTTAGCTCCACCATTAGCCTTGAAATTTTGTCCTAGAGGGGACCTTTGTTTGTGGCCTTGCGAAACTTGGAATCCATTTATGATCTTTGCAAACCCTAATGAGAAAATCTATATGGCCTGCAAAAGAACAGTGGAAACGAAACTATAACCTACTGAGATGAAAAAATGACAATGGGGTTTGCACGTGGTCCACATTGCATCGTTGTTGACAGGAACAATAAAAGAATGAAGATGAAAAAAATAACAACTGGGTTTGCAAATGGTCCACACTGCATAGCCATGACAAGAATATTAAAAGAACGAATGACTGATGAACAATGGGGTTTGCATGTGGTCTGCATTGCATGCCATAGTTTTGTCTTAATTCATAAAATCGATTTATTCAAAAAAGGTAGGCTACATATATAGGCCTCTTGATGCACTAACTAATCTCATAACCACCCTCATAACAAATAACTACTAACCTAAGTACTCACCACTAACCTAACTACTCACCACAACATATGACACATCACACTATACTTATCTAGAAACATTTTATAACACATGTACATGCTAAATATAACATGCATTGCTAGTTACAAATAAATATGTTGAATTACACTTCTTTCTAAGCATCCGGGGAGGTACTTTGATATTTGCACGGTTTCATTTTAATAAAATAGTTGCACAAAAGTTATGTAGCAGGTGCAATGTGGCTTCAAAAGTTACAAGTGTGCATAAAGCACGGGAATACATAAGGCATCTCTGATCAGTGACCATATCCAATGTTGAGGACTAAATGAAAAAAGTTAACATATAAACATATCCAAAGTAAAATAGTTGTGAACTAATGAAAGGCTACCATCTCCAACCATTATGAAGTCCCTCATTATCTAGTTAAGAGTGTCATATGATAAAAAGAGTCTCCCCTTAGCGTGTGCAATTAGCTTGGAAGCATCTTGTTAGAGTGTAGAGCAAGTGAAGATGCCATGAAGGTAGATGAAATATCCGAACTCTATCCTATCATTTGAGGCTGATCTGTGCAACTGCATTGCAATAGTGAATTAAATGCTGATAACATGTACGATGTAGCTTACCAGAATGCTAGATGGCACAGCTACTCTAAAAATATGAAGAAATAAGAGGCTCAATATATATATAGATATAAATTTATTTTTGATTGAGTAATGAACAAGAGAGGGTTGAGACACTTATACATCCAAAATGGAATGCTACCTAATTCCAAGGTAGAATATGAGCTCTTCTAAGCTGTTGTATTGGCTGAGTAATGATTCATATATAATACGAGAAATGAGGAAAACCCCGTTTATATAAAAGAAAGAGAGAACTTTTAATATCTTATGTCACGTATTGGTCCCTCTCAGAGCATAATAGATAATACCTTTAGGTGCTTAGAACCATCAGAAAATATGACTTATGAACAGAATAGTGTATTATATAAAATAACAAGATAGTTGTGTCTACGTACACAACATGCCCTCTCCCTTGCGAAGCTTTGTTTTGAAAGCTGCAGGACCTCAGCTGCCTCTGTGCTTATTAGGAGAGGTATGCATTTGACATCCTGATGTTTCTATGTTCTCCATGTCCTGAAGGTAATTTGACAGTTTCCTTGTCTATCACAGCCTAATACAAGCTGAATAACCAACAATACTTATGCCCAACAGTAAATGATGAGTGGATAGATGCACCACATCCTTCGGCCTAGAATTCATCTGTTCTTCAATACTTCGCCTGGGAAAGCCTCATTATCCCATCACTAACATCAGAACTTAGCAATTTAACTCAGGATAGAGTTTACTGAGAAGACCATTCTTTAACATCTCTCTCATGAACTTATAACTTTTAGAATACCCCCTTATGATGAATAATCAATTATTTTACAGGCATAGCTTTAAAATTTAATAATAATGCAGACACGACAATTTATTTAGAAGTTAAAATTACCTTTTCAATTTGGTCCAGAACAACTCAAAAGGTCTTTCCTAAACTTAGCGCAAATTAGCCCTTCACTTGGCTCCAAGTCAGCTAAAATAAACAGGATTAGACTTGGCCCAAATCAGCCCTAACCTTTGCCCTAAATCAACTGGAAGAATCAGCCCTGAACTCAACCCAACTTAGCCTTAAACGCGGTCTCAAATAAGCTGAAAAAGTCGGCTTAATTTTGTTCCTTGATAGAGATCAGCAAGGTTAATATTCACATGTACAGCTTCAATAATTAATCATCAGAGATAATGGAAAATTATACCACAGAAATCATTGGATATTATGAATTATGACATAAGCAAAAATGATAGAGAAACCATAGCAGAAGCTAGACACAAGAAGCCTGCCACTTACTCCCAACAAGAGTTTGGCCACATTGCCTCATTCGTGGAGAAGGCCTGTAGTTAGAAAAGTGATTTCTTTCATTTGGTCATGTGAATATCTTGCAATGCTTCCATTCAAGAAGAGATTGCTCTAGAGAGAGAAGGGAACACTGCCATCCAAAGAAAAGGATGGGCTAAGCTTCAAATCATTCTCCCTTAGAATGCATAAATGCATCAAGACTTTCATGTAGAATTTTATCCCTAGTATGGCAGTCATATTTTGAGGCTTTGTTTGTGTTTTAACTCTTCATTCTCTACGTACATATCCTTTCGCTTCATAGGGAGAGGCCTATCACTTAATTTCTAACCCCTCGTTTTCCATGCTTAAGTGAAACTTGGATTATTTCATGTAGGGTGCTTAAGAACTTCTCTTTATTCATCTTGATCTTTTCCTTTAATATTTATTTGGATCTTCAACATAGTTACCAAATTGAGCTGGATCTGCTCAAAATCTGCCTGGATCTGCATTTTTTGGCCGGCTTGGATAAGTCCGGTCTGGGTCAGCCCCGTTTTTTTAAATCTTTTTCTCAAAGTTTTCTACAAAAAAAAAAGGCATTCAACAACCTTGTATATTGTAATATATATTAACAGTTTATATTACTTTATTGATTTTTTTCATTGTATTTGTCAAATTTGCATATTATAATATATATTAACATTTTATATTACTTTATTGATTTTTTTCATTGTATTTGTCAAATTTGCATATTTATAAAACTATGCTCATATATATATGTATATAATCCGGACTGGATTTTTCTGAACTTTTTCAAGAATTCCGGATTTTTGGAATTTTTTTGCCCTTCCCTTATTAGGCACCTAAAGTGGGCTCATTCTTAAGATCATATGGGCGCTTTTTTATATTGTTCGTCCTCCTATTTCTACAACACATCGAAGCGCATAAAAATGCAAGGTAAATTCATGCAATACACATTTATATATAATTGTCTTTCTAAAACCAATCTCACCACTTGAAACATTATAGAGATAGACACCATTTGATGTTCATTGCTGCCATCTCCTTAGGACTTCGGGTCACCATTGAATTCAGAAGACAAATCTACCCAGCTCTGGTACTGTCTCAAGTATGGGGTTACATTTCAAACACAGGAAACAGGTTGAAGATGACAGGAGATGCCCCAAAACACCTCTTTCAGTCTTTGGGCATCTCATAATGTTTTTGGAAATGTTCCTTGAATCTGCAGGGCATTTCCAAGTAGAGAGTACAAATTCTATTTTAAAAATATGAAAATGTTGGAGCTTGGAGTTTGTCATTGTGGGTGCAATAGAAATCCAAGGAGCAGACATATACAACATAGTGACTGAATTCAATGCTTGCTCCGCTCGGAGAAAGAAAAAAATAAAGAGTTTTAAAAAAAAAAAAATAGTAGTGTCCACAAATGACCAAAATTAGGTCAATGGGACTTGAGAATACATCCAATTACAACAGAAAATGTTAGGGTAAAAGGACCCTAGGATCAAATACTAACAAAATAATAAATAACTAAAGCATTGAAAATTAACGAGGGGAAACCCAAAGCAGTAAAGCCCCAACCCATTTGGTTAAGGTACTGATACAAATAGCCATGTGGGGGAAGCAAGAACCCCCAAAGAGCATAGGTTGATGAAAGTCAGAAAGAATGGATGCTAGTCCCATCAAACATCTTTGACCATGACCGAGGCGGAGGAACCATCTATGTCATCATCTATCACTATGAAAGGGCCAACACAGGATTTGATAATGCTCATAGGGGAGTGTATAGGGGTGAGGGGGTTAGGTTGGGTAAGCCTAGGAGGAAGCAAAACAACACCCCTAAAATTTCTCCTAACATACAAGGTTGAAGAATGTTCCATGGTCGTGAAGAAACACATAATGTGTGACCATCCCCGCAGTTGGGGAAGCAATCAAGGAATAGATCGACTATGCCGAGGAGCAAATCCATGACGTTCAAAAGGAGAAAATGTGTTGGGGCAACTTAGTAGTAGTGTTGTGCAAATATGAGTATGGCTTCACTCACCTACCTGCCTTAGTGTGTGAAGCAACAATATTATAAGGGTCTTAGTGTCACTAACTTGTGTGATGGGCTAAAAGAAATAGGTGATTAGTTTGGGGGCTCCTCGGAGGGACATGTGTCGAAGGGTGACAACTTCTTGAAGAAAATAGGCCAAGCATCGTTGGTTTGGGTACAAACCAAATTGGATTGAGAGTCACCCGAGTCTCTATAAAGACAGTGGTATCGCCGTTGGATCTCATAATAAATGGGGCATTTAAAAATAAGTGTTCCTCAGTCTCCACTTGGAGGGAGCAAAGACAACAAATCCGGTCCCCATGTGGAATATGATGGTTAGTCTGAACCTGCAACTAGTGTGAGCACCCTCAATTCGCTGAGGGGAAACCTCAAGCTATGAGACCAGTGATGCTCGAGATAGTCAGGGTGACGAATGACAAATGACACCATCCACCACGCACAAGAAATGCTCAGCGTAAAATGCAAGCTTGGAGCTGAGTGATCGAGGAGGAGAGGTCCAAGTGGCTAGGATGTACTGCTTGTAGATTTCCTCTTTGATAGCTCTAACGATGACCTCCTTTAAGGGAAGAAGTAGAGGAGGTGCATCCAAGGAGTACTTGAAAGGAGGTAACCTATCAATAGAGATGCCAATAGACTAGAGGAGAAAACTAGTCTTAGAATAGTAACAACGTCGACGTCTATTGGGGCCCAATGATGTAATCCTCTCTAAATGACAGAGGTCTAAGTATGGATACCTTTCATGGCCTAAAGTTGAATCCCCTATAGTTTTGAGTCTATGAATGTAGAAAGTAAGCTTGAAGATATTCTCAAGGTGCAGAGGTTGGGTGGCAAACTCAACTTGGACAATGCATTGAGGAACAGTCCGTTTGCAACAGATCATACTCTCAAATCATGAGAGTTGGGACCCTCTCAATATGTGAGCCTGATCAACAGATCCCAAACTAGGTCCGCAAACCTTAGACCCATACAAAACTGTAGGCTTGATGACTATCTCGAAGAGGCGTATCTTTGAAGGGTTATCCTGGAAGTGGGTTTGAAAACATTAACACTCCAAGAAAGAAAGGGAGGCATATCCTTTGCAAATGCGTGTTTGAGAGGCATATTTCATACTAAAAGATGCTCTGGAATTTTGGACCCCAAATAAGTGTAGGTTGATGTGATCTCCAAAGGTTCCACATTGTAGAGGAACTGGAATTGAGAAAGAGAATGTATGGAGTTGTTGAATTTCATGACCTCAAATTTGCTAAGGTTGACTACTAGTTGACGAAGATCCCAAAAACGAGTAAGGGCATCAAGTTGTCTGTATAAACCATCAACGGAGTGAGAGGAGAACAAATTCATCGGCAAAAAGAAGTATGGCTATCACCACGTCATTTAAACTGCAACCATCATTTGCATGGGCATATTATCGAATACAATCCTCTAGCTTATCAATGTAAATGCCGAAAAGGGTCGGTGAGAGAGGGCATCTGTACTTGACCCCATTGGTACCCTTCACAAAGCCAGAAAGACCATGAGAAGTATGAAATTACCTGACAACTTTCTTATAGAGCCTCCAAGCGCTAGCAATGAGAGAATCCAAAATGTTAACATCATGCAACTTTTCAAAAAAGAGATGTCTTGGAACCGAGTCAAATGCCTTCTGGAAGTCTACAAAACAACAAGACTTTGGAAGACTAGTGATGAGCCTTCTCAATAATAGCCTGAACTGTAAAGATGTGGTCAATTAATCCACACCATGAGGCCCAGGATGTTGGTGCGGTGGACAATATTGTGCTTGGTAGCAAGTTGTGGATTGTAGAATGCATAGAAGGTAACCTAATAAATAGAAAACCAAACACATTCAAATGCAAAATTGTGATATGCAGGATAATTTAACTTCCATTAAATATGCAGAATAGGGAAACATACATAAGTGTACAAGATTCAATAAGATTAGGAATGCTAGTTTTAATGATCAAAAGGCGAATGCTTCCTTGCTGATTTTTCAAGACTAAATGAAAGAATGCAAAACTATAGATGTGTGTGAATGCTAGATACACCAAGCATGTTGACAATCTCCTATTTGGGTTGTGTGTGATCTCTCTTGTCATTGATACCTTATGGGTGAAATGGTTACAATATATACATCATTACAAGAAACGATTACAACTAATGAGGATTACAAAAGGTTGGTAGTTTATCTTTTGCCTGAGTGACAATTGAGCTTCCTACAAGTATGCGTTTGGACTTCCAGCTGTGTGGTCCCATTGACAGATTAACTTGACACATGGATGTTGAGTGTGCGTGTGCTTGCGCGTGCAAGTGACCTTATGCAACTCAGAGGTATTGGGAAGTGTGCACGCGACAAGATACTATGCGGGGGGAGCCAAAGGTCCAAATGAGATGTGCAAAAAGACATGTAGAATCTGCGCATAGATCATTTACCGTTTCATGAGAACCAATAATCCCCATAGCGCCTTTGGTCAACTATGGAAACTGAACTTGAATTTGTTGAAGGGTGATGGTTCATCTTCTGGTCGAGTGATGGTTGATCTTCTAGCAAGTGCATGGCTGGACTACCAACTGTGTTGTCCCATTGACAGTTTCTTGATGTGCCATGGTCTTGGAGAATTTTAGTTGGCAAGATGCATGGTAGAAGGAACCTAACACATGGATGCTAAGTATGCATGCACTTGTACGTGCAGTCTACATTGTGCTACGATAGTGTGTAGAGGTATCACAAGGTGAGTCAATTGATGCGTGTGTGCTACAAGTGGATGTGTTGCGTGTGGTTTTGTGTAGGGAACCAAAGGTCTAAGTGAGAAGTGCACAAACCTGCAGGTAATTTGTGCATAAACCATCAATAGTTTGGTAGTATCTCTTGAAGTTGACCTGCCCTCTTGCTCCAAGATTACCTCTCCTAGTACTGAGAACGCTGCATGTCTAACACTAGCATAAGGTTTGGCAAACGTAGGCCCAATCATAATGGTCTTGTAGTTGCTAGGGTTGGAGATATCCCCAGACTTATGAATGGGATGGATTATGTGTTGGGACCAAGAACGAGGAAAACCCAAGTAAACAATCTCATTAAAGAGCTTTGTCGTTGCTTTGGTGGTACATAATTTCTGAATGGCCCTCTTGATTGTATATACAGAGAAAACAGTAGAAGATGGTGGTGGAGTGTAGACAACGACAATAGGCTGGCTTGGATGTCGTACTAAGAACTAGCATAGGAAACCCATCCTTGGGGGTCAATGTCAAAAATGGGAGTTTTCCTCAGGAGGAGAGTGCGCCAAAAGGTCTTAGGGGAATGGTGGAGGGCAGCAAGGAGAGGAAGTTGTCTAGATGTAAGAAACTCACGTTTCTTTCATTATAAGAGACATTGATAATCTCTACGAGTGGAGGGTATGGAGGGAGGGTCATGGGCTAGGGCAAAGACAAGCGCCCAAATTTGGTGCCTATTGGAAGATGTTTTCATGGAGCCCTAATTGTTGCCATTCATTCGAGAACATTTCTATTTTCTTTTAGAACATATAAACATTAATAATTTTTAACACTAATGATATATCAATAGCATTAATCTAATTATAATATATAACATCTATCATGGTACATAATATCTTGCATTGTTTATATTATAATATATAATACATAACCTTAGTGGGGGCAAAAGAAACCAGCCCAAATTATCATTATTGAGGCCACCAGAGACCAGTGCCAATCATCGTCGGTGGGGGACATAGGATAACAATACAAATCATTCGTAGTAGGGGCCATGCGAGATTGGTCTAAATCAGTCTTAGTAGGGGACATGGGAGGCCGATCGAAATTCACAATGGGATAGTTACAAATGTATGTTCCATACATCCGAGGGATAGATGTTCCAACATATACATTCTTCGCTGGAAATACCTATATGAAAATGTGTGTCAAGGGTCTCTCCTTCAGGGTACTTCTAGATAATAGTCTTGATTTCTCTTCATAAAAGACAGTTGGAAGCCACACCCATAATAACATGGTGACCCAAGAGTTTAAAAGACTTAACAAGAGACTTGGAAAAATAAAAAGAGCATAATAAAAATAAATATAAAAAAATGTACAATTTTTTTAGGTCAAAAAGTAAATAACATCTAGGGCGTTCCAACATATACATTCTTCTATGGGAATACCTATATGCAAATCTGCATCAATGTTATTTCCTTTAGGATGTTTTTGTTGGAAATGTGTGTTACACTTTGCACGGATCTATGGTCTACTTGTGCAGCGGCCATAGTGCACATCAGTTGCAAGTGATGCACAACATTGAAGTACTTTTGCGAGTGCAGTGGATGGTTGTGCTGGAGTAATTTTGAAAGTACAGTGGTGGCACAAGATGTTTGCGTGCTGGATGTTTGTGTGCAAGAAGGTTGCATAGTGGTGCAGAGTGGCGGGTTTCACAACATGATGTTGCGAGGAGCTACCCAACATAGTAATGCAATGCAAGTCAAACTTGAGGCGTTACTAGACATATGTTTGATTTGTTTGTCGGTTGGAGGTGTGCAAGTAATGAATTGATAATGCTCGACATGGAGTTGTTGAGGAACATTATATAATTATCACTTTCCTCAGTAGTTGGTGCGATTGGATCCCTGTGTTGCGTGAGCATTACAAAGTGATGTGCTGGTATATAGGCATAGTTTCTCTCAGGGAGATGATGATGCAAACATACAGGGTAAAGTGTATGCATTGTAGAGATATACAGCATAGTGTAGATTAATAAAAGTGTTGTATGACGAGTTACAATACCTTGGTGTGTTGTCGTATTCTAAACAGTTAAGATAATGCTATAAACAAATATGGTTATTGTGGTGGGTTTTTTTTACTTGAAAGGGTTTTCCCCATTGAAATCTTGTGTATTTTGTGTGCATGTCATTGTGCTTATCGTTTTAAGATTCTTGTATCATAGCTCTCCTCTATGTTTGTTTAATGCACATGGGTCTTTTCCCAACATTTGGTATCAGAGCTTGTTTGTAGCTTTGTGTAGAGTTGGGTTGACCTATGATAAAAGAATTTATTGAGTGAGAGATTTGTATAGAAAAATCTTTTACAAGGAAAATGACTGGAAGCATAAAAATAGAGATTGATAAAGTTTAGTGGTCAACATGTTGAGTTATGGAAACTCAAGATGGAAGATCTCTTGGCAAATAGAGATTAGTGGGTTGTTGTGCCAGGCACACCATCTGTGGGGATGAAAGCAAATGACCGGAGAAGATTGATAGAAAAGCTAAGAGTTCTATTAGATTGTGTTTGTTGGATTTAGTGCTACACAATGTATGGGCTGAAAAGACTACAAAGGAACTCTAGGATAAGCTGGGAATGTTGTGCGAGGTGAAGTCTTCAGTGAACAAACTTTTCCTGTGAAAGGACTTGTATTCATTATGAATGATCGTGACTCGGTTGCAAACCATCTAAACACCTTCAACATTGTGATAAGTCAGTTATTGTTTGTTGAAGTTAAAATGGATGAGGAGGAGAGGTGTATCACGTCACTTTGTTCTTTGCTAGACACTTGGGATGATCTAGTAATGGCTATTACTAGTAAGACATTGGAGCTATATGTGGAGGATGTATTCAGAGCTTTGTTATTAGTGAAGATGAGGCGCAAGTCTATGGAAAGTTATTAGACACAGGATACCAGGTTTGTGCAAGGTTGATCACAAGAAAGAAGCGAGTGGAAGTCTAGGGATAAGCGCTTGAATTCTAGAGGTAGACCTAACATGCTGGAAAGATCCTTGAAGAAATGGTGGAATTGTGACAAAACATGGCATTTTAAGAAGGATTGCAGACTGCAAAAGGTGGAAAATGCCAAACCATTGAATATTGTGCCCTCAGGGGAGAGTCTCCAGTGATGAGAATAGAGATTTCTATCATGCAACTTCAAATACGCATGCATGTCATGCTGCATGGCTGATTGATTTAGGTGCCTCCTATCGTATGACTCATAGTGAGTGGTTCTGTGAATATGAAGAATATGATGGGGGTGATGTCTTTTCGGGAGACAACTCGACCTACAGGATCATGGGGAGAGGAAGAGTAAAGCTGAGGTTTAGAGATGGGAAGATCAAGACTCTCCCTGGTGTCTTGCACATTTGTGGCTCTAGCTAAGAATTTGATCTTTGTGGGCAAAGTGAATGATGTTGGTGTGTAGGTCTCATTTAGCAGAGATGGGTGCAAGATGGTGCACAGTGCCATGGTTTTGGAAAGAGGTGTGCGCATGGGATCTTTGTTCATACTTGCTGTGAGTACTGTAAACAATGCATGTAATAGCTCATTTGTTCATGAAGCTAAGGTCGATTTAGAAAATTGCGCATTACTTCTAGTAGAAAAGACAATGCTTTCATTTCAGAGGATGGGTCATATTGGAGAGAAAGGTCTGCACACACTGAGACTAGAGGTATGGTACAAGGGATTGCGGATTGCCCCTTGGATGTCAACTTTTGTGAGCATTGCATCTATGGTAAGTAGAGTCAAGTGAAATTTCCCCCAAATGCTACATGAGCAATTGGTATTTTGCAGGTAATACATAGCGATGTGTTTGGACTGATGAATGTCCCATCACTAGCAGGGCTCAATTTTATGCATCGTTCATAGATGACTTTTGTGAAAGACATGGATATATTTTCTCTAGAAAAAAATTGAGGTACTCATGAAGTTTAAAGAGTTTAAAGCTCTTGTTGAGAATTAGATAAAGAAAAGGATAAAGGTGTTGCAGACAGACAATGGGGATGATTCTGCTCAAATGAGTACTAGGAATTCTACAAGTAGTGTGGATTTGAAAGGCAAAAGACTACATCCACACTGCAACATAAAGGAGTTGCAAAGCATATGAATAGGATGTTGATGGACAAGGCCTAGAGTATGCTGAGTGATGCGCTCTTGGAGCATAAATATTGGGCGGATATAGTGGCTATTGCTTATTATCTTGTCAACAGATCACCCACATCAACGTTGGTTGACAAAACTCTGCAAGAAGCTTGGGTTGGTAAGAAACCATCTTTGTGACACCTATGAATATTTGGTTGTGTAGCTCACGTACTTATTCAAAAGTAAAAGAGATAAAAAAACATGACTTTAAGTTTGCAAAGTGCATCTTCATGGGATATGGAAGTGGTGTCAAGGGATACAAGCCGTGGAACCCTGAAACAAAGATGGCAGTCTATAGTCTGAATGTGGTCTTCAGGGAGGTGAAGAGGATTCTCGTGCAAGAACAACAACAAAAGTAAGAAACTGAAAAGATGTAGGTTGATGTAGATGCTGAAGAATCTGTATTCGAGTATGATGTGATAGATGAATTGTCACAAGAAGAGGAGGAGATGGTGACAAGTGTGCAAAATAAATAAGAGGTATGGCCTAGTGGATTTTGGTTTTGCATTCTTGTTTTTATTGGTTGACAAAGATCCCAAGATGGTAAAGGAAGCTTGAGGAACAGATGAGAGCAAGTCTTGGAAGAAAGCCATGAAGGAGGAGATGGAGTCTCTAGATAAAAATGAGACTTGGGACTTGGTAAAGCTGCCTTTTGGTAGAAAACTTGTAGGCTACAAGTGGGTTTTCACAAAGCAAAATGCGCAAGGGAATTTGGAGAAATCAAGGCTCGTGTGGTAGCAGAGGGATTCTCGCAGGTAGAGGGCATTGACTTTGGTGAGACGTTATCCCCTATTGCGAAGTTGATTTCTATTAGATTTATTTTAGCTATTGCTGCTGCATTTGATCTTTAAATAGATCAAATGATGTTAAGACAATGTTTTTGCATGGAAAGGTTGAAGAATAAATCTACATGTTGCAGCGCAAAAGTTTCAAGGTGAAAGGAAAATAGGAATTTGTTTGTAGACTGAAGAAGTCCTTGAATGGCTTGAAACAATCACCAAGGATGTGGAATCATAAGTGCGACTACTATGTGGTTGGACTTGGGCTTTTGTGCAACAAACTTGATCCTTGCGTATACTGCAAGCAACAAGATGGTAACTTTGTCATCATAGTTCTCTATGTGGATGACATGCTGTTGATTGGGAATGACAAGGAAATGATCAAAGAGGTAAAATCTCAATTGTTTGCACCATCGTTCACAAACTCGTACTCGGCAAATGAAAAAACGTTTGACTCGATAAATACTTAAGAATACTCGACAACTTAAAAAAATGTTTAAATTTAAAAAAAAACATAAACTTTATACAAATTACAGTTACAAAATGTATCAAATGAGTTTGTAAAATGACTGTTTTCTATTAGATTTGAATACAAATATAGTACAAAATCACATAATCATGTGAATACAACAACAAACTGATACTTATAAATTTATGATGATTGTCATTGAAAATCATTATCATAAATTACATGTAGATGCTAGTTACAAATTACAAGAATCCACAATTTCTGCTTCCCCGTTCTAGTTAAAAATATGGGAGACTGAGAGATCTAGGCCTCACACTCTGTTGTGCTAACTCGCCCTGTCTAGAACACTGCGCATGCAACTCCACTCTGGTACCAAATGGCAGTGACTCCTCTGCCTCATGTTCGACGTCTACAAGGATGTCACCCAATTCAATTTCACCTGCTTCTATTGTACCACTATCTTCACCTTCCATAGCTTGTCTCTTGAAATCAACAAACTTTGACCTCTATGGATAAGGGGGTCTTTTCGCCCTGTGCAGTCCAATCACTATAGAGATCGATCTCATCCAAATCAATAGGCTCTTGTGATATGTCTTTCACTTTTCTTATGCGAAGCCGAAGGTTGTATTGCACAAAAACTAGGTCATTGAGGCATTGTTGAGTCAAATTATTGCACTTCTTCGTGTGAATGGCCTAAAACAAATTCCAGTTGTGCTCACATCCAAAGGTGTTACGAGGATGAGATAAAATTCAGAGGGCTAGCTTTTGAATATTTGGGGTATTTCCACCCCAATCTTCTCACCATGAACTTGCAAACGAGATATTCAAAAGTTTGTAAATAATTAATAATTGTAAATTTGTAACTTGAAAGTACTAAGTTGTAAGTAAAGACTTTAATTTTTATTCCCTGGTGTTTGGGTTGATCTCCTTCGGATAACTAGTGCCGAAGAAAAGAGCTTCTCCCTAACTTGCTTATAGTTCTGCAACTCTAAAATAATGAGGTCTCTCACTTCAACCTTAGGTGTCATACTCTCAATGCATGTTGAGAGGCCCTCCACAACCTCACCATTGACATTTGTGAAGCCATAGGAGTAGAAAATCTTGGGATTAAGGTAGTACCCCGCTGCATGAATGGGTTGGTGGAGTTGATTGTTCCACCTCCGATCATCCCCCAAATGGCATCAAATCTATTTCCGTCCCCTTAGAAAAGTTTTGGATGGCCTCTTTGGCCCTTTCCATGGCCTCTTAAATGTATCTCATTGGGTTTTGTTCCCCATCCACCAAGTGCAAAACTCTCACCAAAGGCTCCGACACCTACATAGTTACAAACTTACAAATAAAGTAAATATTTTAAAAAATTGAAAATAAAGGTATCAACTTGTAATTTAAATTGAAATTTGAAGTTACCTTGATGATCTCTATAGCTCTCTTTGCAAAGGCATCATCAAAATCTATCTTTTTGGTCCTCTTTCCATCATATTGCTTTGAATATAATGAGTCTAACCATGCTTGACTCACAAACATTTACTTCAATGGTGTCAACAAACTAAAAATGCTTTGCAATGTTAGGAAATTAA
This sequence comes from Torreya grandis, assembly GCA_037957365.1. Lineage (NCBI taxonomy): Eukaryota > Viridiplantae > Streptophyta > Pinopsida > Cupressales > Taxaceae > Torreya > Torreya grandis. The sequence continues at coordinate 1,431,519 of JARHVA010001433.1, forward strand.
TTGCAAACCTTGTGACACTTGCTTGCACAAGCTCTTTTCCCTTGGTGTGATCCCTCATCAAGTTGAGAACCCAATGGTGATTATAAATGTATTTGGTGATGTTTCTGGCATCTTCTACAACAGGTCTCAAACAATCAATTTTGCCCATGTCCTCCAAAATAAGGTCAAGGCAATGAGTTGCGTAAGGGGTCTAAAGGAGTTGTGGATGCCTCTCCTTAAGAAGTCTCCCAGCTGCCACATATCCTACTACATTGTCAGTGACAACTTGCATGACATTCTCAATGCCAACCTCTTAAGACAACCTATTCGAGTATCAGGGTCAAAGTTTCTACATTTTTAATTTTGTTAGAGGTATCAATTGACTTTAAAAAAACCATCTCACCATTTGAAGCTGTTAAAAAATTGACGAGGGTACAATTCCTTCCATCCGTTCACCCGTCTAAAATAATGGTGCAACCAAACTTTTGCCATTGCTTCTTTTGTTCTTTCAAATTGACTTTGCATTTTCAACAACTTTCAAGAGCAACCTTCCACTTAAGTCTCTTAGAGATGTGCCTTGTACTCTTTTCCTGCACTTGTCAATGCTGTCACCAATTACTCCCAATACGGGCTCTTCGCCACATTGAAGGGAAGGTTGTTATAATACTAGAAATTTGCACGCGCTTTATTTACTTCTTTGTGCACCTCCTTGTTCCACCATGTACCTTTTAGCGAAGGTTGTGCCCAAGGTATGTTTCTAGGTACCAAAAAACAACGTGACTGGGCTTTGCTTGAACTGAATGTGCCTCGCATGCATGGACCACAACTAGAGCCCACAATCTTTGCCATATCTACCTTTGTTTCTGTTGCAAAGGTAGGAGCAATGGATGTTGTTATGGCTGCTTTTATCCTTGACCTGTCTAGTTTCTTCTCATCCAATAGTGCAAGCTTTGTTTGCATTTTTTGTTTTGCCTCTTCTATGGCAGTGGGACATGGTGTGACGTTGCAACAAAGAATGCATGGGGTATGGTCCTTGAGGTGATTGATGCCTCCAGATACTTTGTTTGAGCAGAATATGCAAATCACACTCAGTTGGGACAGTCCATGTACAACATACTTCCAAGCTGCGGTATGACCTTTAGCGGGATGACTTCCACTCGTTGATGCTGACCCTGCTGCGGTGCTGGATGCCATTTTATACTAACTTGCAGCATGCTTAAATACAAAAAAAATTAAAACGAAAACTAAATATCTATAATCAAAAACTAAAACCTATATAATAAATTAGTAATTATAAATATATAATATTTATAAAATAAAATAAAAATATAAACTTAAACTAAAAAGTTAAAAACTATAAAATGAAATTATTAGAAATACGCTAAAAAGTAAAAACCATAAAATTAACTAAATAATCAAACAATCAATCAAGAACTCAAAATATGGAGTTTCATTAAACCTTTGCTGTTTGAGTGGTGGTTATCTAAGACGAGAAATCGATTCATCACAAAACCAATGAGGTTTTGTATTTGATTATGCATATATTTTAATAAACTTTTGCTGAAACACTTTGGAAAAGGCTGGCTATTTTCTTAGATGTAAAACTAAAATCTTTATCAGCAACATTTGGGAGAGACCAAATCTTCCTAGACAAGAGCGAAGTAACGTTGTGGATTGTGTTAGACTTAGGATATTTATGGCATTTACAAGAGCTACACATATTTTTGTAACTTCAATTATTGAGGCTAACTATGATTGTTTGTGCCTGTGGAATTGTTTTTTTGGGCCTCCATTGGAGTCATGTAGGGGTTACCCGTTTTATGTTGAGAGCGACTTATCGCATATTTGCTAGTTTCCTCATTTGGCAGCTCTTAACATTGACAGTAGGAGGGTGATAATGCTGAATAACAGTCCTTCCTGAGTCTCCTGAACGTCGACTACAGGATAATGAAAGGAAGCTGCAATTAGTCTCCTGAATGTCAACGATATTTGTTGGGATTTTTATATAAATTTAAGTCAAAATTTTGATTTCAGTGATGATGATAATGGCAGATTTGTGAATTCAGTGACACGTTTTGCTGTTGAGTGACTTTGAATTTTGAAGCGCCCATAGTTTTTGATTCTTTACTATTTGGTAAAGCCTCTTGCAACCCCGACTTGTTGACTCAGTCCTTTCCAATTAACTCCCTAAATATATGATAATGAAATATCCCGTGAGATAGAAAATAAATAAATGTAACCTGATTATAACAGGATTAACATTAGTGTATTTCAGAGGAGCTATTGCTTTGTATGCTCAATTGAGCACAGAAAATTCCTTCGAAAGTTTTGTATAAATTTTATATTTCTACCAGTAATGTGTTCTCAGCCTATTCTTACCATCTTAATTAACAACTTCGTAAAATATAAATGGCATTAGATACAACTGTATTCCCCTTGATAGGGATTTAAGGTGAGTCATAAAATGTTGCTATGCAAGCTTAGTTTACAGCTGTGTGTAATTTGAGATATATTAGTTATACTATAAAACTAAAAAATTAAAACTATAAGATATTTAATAAACTATAAAAACAAAACTAATTTTTAAAACTAAAAACTAAAAATAAAACCATCTATAATTTTTTTTAACCAAAATAAATGTGCTTACCTCAACCTGAAGGCTGAAATGCAGCGAGCTACTTGAAAATTTGGAAAATTACTTGAAACAGCAGTCATGACTCCAATAGTCAACTTGAAACAGTAGTCATGACTCACATGCTCACAATGCTTTCAAATTTCTATATCAATCAAGGCAGTCCACGAGTTTCTTGGACTTGAATGAGAATGTGTGGGTTGTGCATTGTGGCTCGTGTGGGGCATAAAAAGAATATGATTCCGTGGCTTCTCCACATTTTATCCGCATGTAAACCCTAACCTGCGTTTCCCTATGCATTCCATTTTTTGACCCGTAAACCATATTTTCCTGCATTTTAACCCAAAAACCACATTTTTTTGGTGATTTTGTTTGAACATTCTGAGTACGGCGAGTTCTAGTCACCAGTACTCGTGAGTCCTTGCTGCGAGTTTAGGCTCAAAACTTGCCAAAACTCGTGGACTGCAACTCGCTTGTTTAGGCAAAAAATACTCGCCCACATAAAATCTCTGCAAGTATTCATAGACTCGACGAATAATCAACAAGTATGTAATCTATGGTCTGCACAATACTACGTGAAAGATCTTGGTGCCGCAAGATTCATCTTGGGCTTGGAAATCAAACGAGATCGTGCAAACAAGAAGCTTTGGTTAGATCAAAGGAAGTATGTTGAGATGAAATTGGAGAGGTTCAGGATGCAAGATAACAAGTTGGTGTGCACACCCTTTCTAATTGGTCAGATACTATCTATTGTGTAGTATCCCAAGGTGCAAGAGGAGTTGGAGGACATGGTTCAAGTTACGTATGCGAGTGTGGCGAGAAACCTGATGTACGTAAGGGTCTGCACAATACTTGACATTGCAGATTCGTGTCCAATTCAGGGAAGGAGCATTGGACAACGGTGAAGAGGATCTTCAAGTATCTGTGCGGGAGTTCTGAGTATGAAGTTTGCTATCAGGGTAAACTCAATGAAAGCAAAATGGTGAATCTGTAGGCCTTTGTGGATTCTGATGGGTTGGAGATCGTGATTGCTATGGATCTACTAGTGTGTATGTGTTTAACTTGTTTGGTGGAGCTGAAAGCTTGATAAGTAAATGGCATGCAAGTATTGTGATATCCACCACAGAGGTTGAGTACGTGGTAGGTACTCATGTGAGCAAGGAAGCAATTTGGCTTCAAAGGTTGTGTTCTATTGTAGGGTTCATTCAAAAAGTGGGAAGGATATATTGTGATAAGCAAAGCACAATCTATCTCGTAAAGAACCTTTTATATCATTCTTAGTCGAAGCACATTGCTATACAATACCATTTCATAAGGGAAATGGTGGAAGAGAAGATATTGTTAGAGAAAGTAGACACAGATAAAAATGTTGCAGATTCATTGTCTAAGGTGGTGAGTACTAACTAGTTCTCTTGATGTAGGAAATCAATGGGCATGGATGCCAACAACTGTTGAAAGTATGGATTCGTGCTTCCTTATGCGAAGTGTTCAAGAAGTGGGAGATTGTTGGAAATGTGTTTTACACTTTTCATGGATTTGTGTGCACAACAGTTGTGGTGTGCAGTTACAACTACGAGTGCAATGGTTAGCTATGAGTGATGCACAATATGGAAGTACTTCTGCGAGCGTAGTGTTGAGTTCTTTTGCGAGCTCAGTGTTAAGTACGTATGTGAGTGAAATGGAGGTTTGTGCAACATTGTTGTGTAGGATGTTTGCGTGCTAGATGTCTGTGTGCAAGAAGGATTGCATAGTGGTGGGTTTCACATTATGATGTTGCTAGGAGCTGCACAAAATAATAATGTAATGCAAGTTAAACTTGATGCATTACTAGACACATGATTTATCTATCGACTGTAGGTGTGCGAGTAACATCTTAGTAATTCTTTGACATGGAGTTGTTGAGGAGTGTTATACAATGATCACTTTTCTTAGTATTTGTTGCGACTGGATTCCCCTATTGCGTGAGCGTTACAAAGTGATGTGATGGTATATAGGCATGGTTTCTCTTAGGGAGGTGATGATGCTAACATACATTGTGAAGTGTATGCATTGTTGTGATACACAATATAGTGTAGATACAGTAAAGTGCTGCATAACAAGTTACAATCCCTTGGTGTGTGTTGTAGTATTGTAAATGGGTAAGCTAATGCTATAAACAAATAAGGTTACTGTGCAAGGTTTTTTACCCAAAAGTGTTTTCCCAATTGAAATTTTGTGTATTTTGTGCATGTAATTGTTCTTGTTGTTGTAAAATTCTTATAGCTATAACCACCCCATCACCATCTCTTCTTCATTCTCTTCACTCACAACTGCAACATCTTCACTTTGTGTAGTCTCCATCATTTCAATATGCCTTGGAATATTTTCAAAATCTTTGTCAAGTCTTCTTCCTCTAGTGTTTTTCATTTTTTGTGTGCTATATCCTCAACAAGCAGAATTCTCTTTCACCTGCACTAGACTCAAAGAAGAGCCTCCCACATTTCCTCAACACTTGTAGGGTTTATCTCACACATGCAACAAATTCATCCTTACTACTATGCAAGCTTCTTTTTACAACTTGCAACTAACTCAAGAAGACTTCTTTTTCACAACCTGCAACTGACTCATACAAGATCCTGTTATACTTAACTCAGCAAGGAAAGACTTTGCTCTAATACTGAATGGTGCAAGCAAAAGAGAAGGGGTCTACTTAAGGACTGCCTTTATCTCTGTGTTGCTTGGGTTTAACACTCTCTCATGGACACACTTGAGCACATTTCAACACATCATATTAATTGATTTCAACTTCAAAACATTTCAATTAAATGCACACTCTCTCTCACACTCTCACACATGCCTATATAGGGTTATCCAAACATAAACATGAAGTAGAACATGTATGCACAGTCTCTCATGGACTGGTTACTCTCTCACTCTAACTTCTCTCTTCTTGAGGTTCATTTTCCTTAGCTTTTTCTCTTGATTGTGTTGCTACCAAGTACACCCACCTTTCTTCCATCATATCAGATCTTGTCCCATGAACAAGTGGTACGACGATGAATTCAAGACTCTTCCCCACCAGCTCTGACATGCTTTCATCGATGCCCATTCCTCCTACCCCACCCTGAAAGCCTCCTATCGTTGTCTTCTTCACCATAAGAAACACCTCTTAATCTCTCAGAGGAAACAACGTGCTTCCCTCATCCACTCTCCCAAACATTTCTGGCTTGCCATCATTCCCCGGCACTCTCCCCTCCCTTTAGAGCTTAACCTCGAATCCATGATCTCCCACTCTTCCACTCTATGATTTTTCTGGGCAACCCCAAATTCAGGTTGCTTCTCCGCCCTCCTCTTGCCACTTATTCACATATAGGAATATTAGAGAGGCTGTTAGGGTGATGAATAGTAGCAGGGCCGCTGATGAGGGGGTTTCCAAGCAGTATCCTTCAAGTACGGTTTTGGTGCACTGGGTAGTTACTTGGCTGATCTCTTCAACCATGTGGTTTGTTCAGGTTTTCCACTGGCTTGGTCACATCACATTATTCATTCGATACACAAATCAGGGCCTAGCTTAGACCCCAACAACTATAGAACGATCGTGGTGGGTCACACGTTCTCGAAATTGTATGCTATAGTTTTCCATATGCAATTCTCGAGGGAGTTGTAGCAGAGAAACCTCAGAGCTGGGGGACAAATGGGGTTTTGACTCGCTCATCAGACCATTGATCATATCTTTACTCTCCGAGCCATCGTTGAGGAGGCACATCATCACTCATTGAAAGTCTACTATTGCTTTGTAGACTTTCAGAAAGAGTTTCACTCTGTTCCGTTGGGTCCCCTACTCTAAAGGCTCAAAGACATTGGCATATCCGAGACCCTTTTGATTGCTATCATGCACCTATACGAGATTGTCCTTAGTCGTCTCCGCATGGTTCACGGGACGTCTGATTTCGTCAGTAGTACCATTGGGTTAAACAAGGTTGCCCTTAGTCCCCCACTTTATTTGGGATCTACATTGATGAGTTAGAAACTTTTCTTCACGAGCATATCCAGGACAGTGATGGGTGCCTCCACCAAGATCTGCTATCTATCCTATTGTTTGTGGATGACATGGTCCTCTTGGCTTCATCTCCTAAGGGGTTGCAAAGACAGTCGGATGCCTTAGCTCTATTTTGTGATCTTTGACAGTTGACATTCAGCCTAGGTAAAACCAAGGTTATGGTCTTCAACGGTTTGAAGACCTCACACCTCCATTTCTTCTTCAGGGAGGAAGAGATCGAGATCACGAACACCGATATTTACTTGGGGGTGCAATTCTCTAGACCTCGTTTTAGTTTGAGACAGGCCTCTAGCCTCGAGTTAATAAGGGCTACAGATCTTTAGCCCTCCTCAAGAGAGTGTTTTCGACACCACTTTCAGGGCATTTCTTCCAAGACGTCCCTCATGGACACCCTTATCAGACCCACTGTTCTCTATGGCTCCGTGGTTTGGGGGTCCTCTTTGCTTGAGTTGGATTGGGCTTCAGTTGAGAGAGTCCAGACGCTTCTCCTCCGTCACATTATCAGGGGCAAGCAGATTGTCCCCCATCACATCATCCTTGCAGAGTTTGGGGCCTAACCCTTCCGGTTGGAGACTATGTTTGATCTGATCTCTTTCTTGCATCACATCCGGAGCTTTGCCGACTCAATGAAGTGGTGGGACAAGTACTCGTACTTGGCATATTGTTCTTTCGAGACCATTGCCTTTCTGACTCTTCGGGCCGGGCTGATTGTTGGTACGCAAGGGTCTTAGATCTCTTAGAGTTCGTGGGTATTAGGATGGATCGTCTCCCTCCGTTTAGGTACTCCTTGGACACACCGAGCCACCACCTACCTACCAAAGAGGAGTTGAATAGGATCATCAGGGAGGATATTTACAAGGAGTTTATCCATACCACTTGGGTAAACCCTCACGGTGGGTTATGCCCAAAGATGGCCTTTTATGCGAAGCACTTCTAGGAACTGCGTGGCGGGCTTATCGTCTGTCCTCAGTATACGCTCCGCCATTGAATGCATGCTCTTCGTATTCCCCTAGGCCAGTTCTGAGTGGGTTCTCATAGGCTTCGTATTGAGACAGACCACCAGATGGATTAGTCAGACAAGATTTGCCAGTTATGCAACCTTTAGGAGGTCGAGATGGAAGAACACTTCATCTTCCGCTGCTCCATCTACTATGTGAGCAAGGGAAGTTCCACTGCCTTTTCAGGGGGACCTAGACTCTTACTGACTTCTTCAGATATGACGACCAAAGATGCATGTTTTTATACATGTAGGAGGCTATTAGGCTTCGTGACGATACTATTTAGGTCCCCACTAGACCAGACTCTACTTAGCGAATCACTTCCTTTTTTACGACGCTACCTTCGGGGAGGGGCACTAAGCACCAAGTTGATATCAACATGACTTCACACTCTAGATCAGTGCGGACCTAGGGGACCATCCATAGTTCCCTGAGATCTCATCGGCATAACCATACCAGTTCCAGTACCAGGAGACAAACAAGATCCACCAGATCTTTGCGGTGTGCTACCTCCTCCAGACAACAACACAGTAGGCGCCCCAGGCATCTCACCTCCTCTTCCCCTTCCTCTAGTCATCTTTCTATTCTGAGCAGTTGGCCTTGGATGTTAGGAGAGTTGGGTCTACTCCTTGATGGTCCTTCCAGATTGCTTCTTCTGGATCTTTCTCTTCCTTGATCTTTCTCTTCTTGTACATCTCCACCTACCCGTTGTGTTTGGGGTTGTGGGTTTGGTATACTTTGTATTGCTTTTCTTTTCTTTCCGCTTTGTGCTTTAGGAAACCTTTTGGTTTTCCTACTTTGTATTGGCACGTTTATACTCTGCAGTCCCTTTGACCTACTTTTGTGGTCATTTGTCGGACTTTAATATATTTATCTTATCTTATCTTCAAAACTGACTCCTCTGTCCCAATTCGAATATTCCTATGATTTCTTGAGCCTCCTGGAGTCTCTTCAGCTTCTTTGACGCCTTAGAAATGCTCAAGATTCGACTGTTTTTCATTCTGGGCCGTTTCTTTTTACGTTTCAAATAGGTGAAACTGCCACTTTTTGCCATCTAAAGGTTACGTATTCGCCACTATCGTTGCAAAACTGTCCGTGGTGGTTATGTTTTCATCACAATGGTTGTAAAACCATTGGTCTACATACATTAGTGGTTTCATCACGATACAAAGTCCTCTAACTTCGAGGGGACATAACTTTTCGAGAGGAATCCAAATATGCAATCAGATTTAGGTTTAGGGAAGTTATTAATGCTATTTTTTCCTTTGCCCCACAACCTATCCATTTTAGCCCGTCAATACACAAAGTGATTTTACGGATTGTACGGATGGTTGAGAAACTAAACCAACTTGCCTGGAACCATGTAGTTATCAAAAACTGATCCTTCTCTGATCTGTTCGATGCTACTAAAGTGTAAGAGTACTGATATTCCCTTGGATCATCTTCACCATGCCTAAAATGACAAACACACAAAGAAGACTATACAAACACACACCACTCTATTTTTGGTTGATGCAAGATTGCATGAACACTTGGAGCTCCTGCATCACGTATCAATGCTTATTTCCTTGGTTTGCAGGGGGTGATTGTACTAATTCTTCTCTCCCTCCTACATTTCATCTACTTGTGCCTCACCTTCACTTGTTTCCAAGTTCAAGTGGTCCATTTTTGTGCTCAAAGGGTCATCCTTGGGATCCATTTTATATATCTGCTTACTGTTGTAGACCCCCATATCTACATTTGGCACTATCCATAGAGGCTTCTTTGTCTTTCTAGTGCTTCATGTTTTTCATGCCAAATGCCTTCTCTTTCCACGAGGTGCTCCCTAAGTCTTCCTCGAACAAGTTCTTTATGCCATAATTGCCAATGCTACATATCTACCTTTTCTAGTCCTCCATTTTGGTGTCATTGAATAGTACCGCATCTTGGATGATCTGCAGGGCTTTGAAAAGCTGTGGTTTGGTGCTATGAAAGGAAAAGGTTATATAGAAATCGAATTTCAGCCTTTTCCACTCGTTGGTCTCCCTTTTAGTTCCTGATGCAAGTACCATGCCCTTGGCCATGGTGCCAAAGTTTCATATAATTTGCGAACCCATAAATAGGTGGGAGTTGCCAACTCATCATATTCTTCCACAATGGTTCACAACTTGCCATATGAGAAAATGGCTTAGATTTTCCATCATACTTTGGGGAGGCACTCTTCTTTACTAGACCGAATCTTGCGACCATGGTCTCTTTGGTCTTTTTCCCATGTGTTTAGTGCAGCCCCATGCATAGCCCACCTTCTTGCTCGTGTGGCCTAAAAGGTGTATATCAATGCTAAATGTCGCTCATCATCTTTGGGCCCTTGAGTCTCGACACTTTTAACGAACTTGTTCACATTTGTTAGATCATCAAATCTGGGCAATTCACTTAAACGCCCCTTTGCTCAATTTGTACACATGCTTGATGCGTGGCCTTGCCTTTGTCTTTTGCACTCACATGGTGTGTGGTCTATCCCGAGAGGAACTACTGTGCTAATCTAAGCAACATGCATTAGCTTTTTCTTTGTACTTTTGTGGAGGTAGGTATGGCATTTCCTTCTTACTTGGCTGGATTTTCATATATGCACACTCTCTTTGACAATTCTTAGTCTTTAGCTATCCACCTTCCTACGGGAAACTTTGATCCACAGGTTGAGGTGCACTCATCCCACACCAATACTCCCTACTTGGTGGGCTCAACATAGTTAGCGACATTGGCAGTGACAATGTATAAGGCATTTAATTCTTCTTCCATGTTGATTGAGTTGACCAGTGCTAGGCCATCCTTCGTGTCCAAGGGGATTACAACTTTTTGGGTGCCATTCACAAAGCTCATAAAATGCTGGCTAAAGCACACATGTCCGCATTGTTTTTGTAGTATCAGTCTTCCTAGAACATGGTAATCATTTACTGCTTTTGAATCAGTCTTGGCCTTGTCTCCATAGGTTTAGATACGGTTTTACAATCTATCATCCTAAACTTGTTTAACAAACTTTTTGCATATTTTATTTGAGAAGCAAAAATACGTTTTTTAGTTTGCCAAACTTTTACACCTAAGTGGTAATGCAATGGGCCTTGATTTATCATGTCAAAAGCAGAACATAAATCTGATTTTACCTTTACAATTGATCCGACCTCACTACCTATGATGATAATGTCATCAAAATATATCACTAGAATCCCCACATCACCATTATCTCTTTTGATGTAGAGCTTTGGGTAAGAAGGACTTCTTGTAAATCCTTGTTCTCCCAAATACCTGTCATTTTTGATGTACCATGCCCTGGGAGCCTGTTTCAGCCCATAAAGAGCTTTCTTGAGTTTGCATTTCATATGTTCCTTTTCTGTAACTTGAAATCCCTGTGGTTGGTACATGTATACTTCTTCCTCTAGGTCTTCAACGAGCAAGGGCTTCTTCATGTCCATTTGATATTGTTTCTAGCCAAGCTGTGTTGTTATGGCTAGAACCAATCGGATAATTCTCATTTTGGCAGTAAGAGTAAATGTCTCCTCGCAGTGAATCCCTTCTTTCTATGTAAAGCCTTTTGCTACCAGCCTTACTTTATGTTTTTCAAGTGTTCCATCTACTTTATACTTCACCGTGTATACCTATTTGCAGCCAATGGGTTTCTTCCTCGTAGGTAGCTCATCTAGGACCCATGTTTGGTTCTTCATTAAAGTTTTATATTTGGCTTGCATAGCCTTTTCTCATTCCGGTCTACTTGTGGCTTTTTCATATACCTCAGGCCTAAATGATCATTGAAGGTTAGTCATCAAAGCATAATTCATCATATTAGATGTGTTACCTATGTTTGGTCTTCCTTTTGACCTCATGTAAGGAATCTCATCTAACCGAACATCACCAATAGTGCCGTACCAACATTTTGTTCTTTTCTTTGCCGTCTCCTCCAAATCAATGCTGTTTTCTTACTGATTTGGGCTATTTTCAGTAGCTTTTTGGCTGGGAATTTCATGAGAAACTTCAGAACCATCCCCCCTTCAAGTTAATGTTTCACATGCATCATACCTGATTTTCCAGCTAATTTATCTTCATTTCCATCAACTTTTGGATCTGATTTTTGTTCTGTCATTCCTTGGAACAGCCCTGCATTTCATCAACTACCACATAGCGACTAAAGCATGCTTTGTAAGTTTGAACATCAACCAATTGATATGCTTTATGATTTTCGTTGTAGCTTGTGAATATCATTTCTTGCATTTTGCATCAAGTTTGGTTCGTTTTTCTTTATGAACCCATGCAAATACAACTGAACCAAAAACTTTGAGATGACTTACTTTGGGTTTTTCTGCAAACCATGTTTTTCCGGAGTTTTCTTGTCTACCACTTTTGTTGGAGACTGATTGAGCAAATACACTGATGTGCATACTGTTTCCGCCCAATGTTTATTAGTAACATACTTATTCTCTAGTCATTACCTTGCCATCTCCACAATGGACAATTCCTCCTCTCTACCACTTCATTTTGTTGTGGAGTGTAGGGTGTGGTGTATTGCTTCTGGATGCTTGCTTGAGTAAAAAAATAAAGAAATTTTCTAGGTAAAAATTCACCTTCATTATTTTATGTAAGAATTTTGATACTCTTTCATGATTGTTTCTATACCATGACCTTGAACTCTTTGAACTCAACAAATGCTTTTAATTTTTTATTTAAAAAATACACCCACATTTCTCTTGAAAAGTCATCTACCAATAGCAAAAATTACTTGGCACCAAAGATTGATATCGTCTTTACAGGCCCACAAATGTTAGCATTGATCAACTAAAGGACCTCCTCAGCTCTTCAAGCTTCTTTTTCATCAAATGAGACCTTGTGCTGCTTCCCAACCTAGTATGCGCCACAAACTCCTTACTAATTTTGAATCTATGGAAGCCCATCCATCAATATTTCTGTAGGCAAATAATAAATATATCTCAAATTTAAATATCCCTACCTTTGATGCCAAACTGAGCTGCAATCTTGACCACTTTTGGCCATCAAAGCACGGTCTTTTATCTTCCCTACATCAACCAACCTGAAAAACCCATGGTTTTGAACACCAAGAGTGCCAATCTTCTTACTATCCTTATCAATAACATTTGTGATTGCTGAAAACCAAATGTAAGTGGGGGCTGTTCTTCATAATCTCATTTATAGAAAGTAAATTCTTCTCCATTCCTAGAACATGGTAGACATTAATGAAGACCAATGTTTTCCATGAGATGGTTATCTGCTCATTTCCTTTTCCTTCTACTCTGAAGTCCTCACCACCTAAAACCACAGGGTCAGTAGAAGATACGTTAGCAACATACTTATTACACGAATCTTTCCTATTGGTAAAATGATGTGATGCACTAAAATCTATGTACCAAGCAAATGTTTTCCCATTGTTCGATTTATCCCTAGCCATAAACACAAAACCCCCCTCTTATATTCTGCAACATTGCCTTGCTTCTTAGGCACTTGGTTATTTTTCTCATCCCATTGCCATTTCTTGCAAAACTTCTTATGGCCTTGCTTTTCACAATAATGGCATTTAAAAGTCTTTTGATTACTTGAGTCATATGTTCTGCTGGAGTCATATGTTCTGCTGCTGTCATCCTTGTTTCCTCCTTCATTCTTCTTAGCAAACTGGCTCTTGCCTTTGAAGTTTGCTGCAGCAAAAGCCTTCTTGTTGCTACTACCAAATTGTTTTTCTGAGATGTCCCACCCCTTTCTGCCCTTGAATTTCAGTTTTCATAGTTTGACATTTCGTCAAACAATTGGCATGCAAACTGTCGATTGACTGATTTCTGTGTTTGTTTTGTTGTTTGATATTTGTTATGATTGAGTTTCAACATAAAACGCATATACCAAATGATAGTACCAAGGACCAAACACTTTGCAACAATAAACAAACACTTTGCTAATAATTTCAATGCCAAATATAGAACTGTTATAACACAGTGAAAGTCTGATATAACTCAGAACAACAAGATAATTTCATTCAACTTAAATATTTGAATCATTTCATTCCAATGCAACATACCCGATGTATTCTTCAAGAAAGTACTGCTGTCATAAACCAAGATATGTGAGTTCTTCACAAACCCCACTTCGCTGTCTACAATATGTAAGTCTGAAAATGATGGTACAGCTGCAACCAAAGTCACAAACCCTTTCCAAACAATATTTACTCCATTGAAACACAACTGCAAGTACTGGATGCATCTAGCCTATCCCAAATGAGGCACTTTTCCCTCTTTTATAACTCTCCAAGAGGTCGTTGCACTTCTTGGAGGGAATATTTCTTTTAATTTCATTTTAATATTCCCCGAGGTGACTGCTCCACAATATAACTTAAGTGACATTTAAATATTTTATTTTTCATCACTTAACCATTAAATCCCAAAGTCCAATATTTAAATAAAAATATTAATTTACGGACTTTAAAATGGAAGCCCAAATGAACTCAGAATTTAGTGATCTATAGCTCGCCAGAAAGGTCTCGACGAGATGCTCCATTTCCAACATTGAAAAACCTGAAATGGACAGAAACCCTAATTTGCCAAAAATAGCAAGTCCGAGCTCAGAGTCCGAAATCCCCTGGAAAGACATATAAATAGTAGTGTTCTTAGAGGACCAAAGAGAACAAACCCAAAAGAACTCAGAAAGATTATCGCCATGCAAGCACTTACTATAAATAGTAAGTAGGACAAGCTGTCCGAAATCTCTTCGGAAAGTGTCATTCAGCTCCACTGTAACACTCAAACACCTTGGTGACATCGAAATACTCCTTTGATTACGCTGTCACCAACCCAGAAAGTCAGCGCTCATTGTGCTGCAAGAGAACTCGAAAATGGGGACATTACATTTTCAACCCTTCAAACTTCAGGGCAATGCCAATAGCAGTAACATTTGAGGTTTCAATAAAATATTCAAACGAAGGTGCTAAGCTATTGAGAGTGATTACCATACCTTCTATTTTCTACCGAGTAGGATTTAATTGTTCTTTAATATTCTTGATCTTTACCAAATGGACTTGTAAATATTCATTTTAATCATTTTTTATTGAAAACAATAAATTCTTAAGGAAGAAGGCTTTATCTGTGTCTGAAGTTTCATGTAACTCCTTCAATCGCTTCAAAATAGCTGAAAGTTCATCACTAATCTATACTTCCGGTAGCATTTCATAAGTCATATAGAGTTTTATCAGGATCACTGCTTCTTTATTCCGCCCATCAAACTTGTTTTGATCATTTCTTCTTGTTGCTGGTCTTGTTTCATTCCCGAACACAATCTGATCCAAACACCTGTACTAAAAAAGAGCTAGCATTCGTTGTTTTCAGGTATTAAATTTCTTTTCAGATTTTTTTTTGGTTACCTTCCAACATTATATTCGATAAATGAGCCATTTTGAAGCAGAAAATTTCAGCCTCTTAGCTGCTGGAAAAAAATTAAATCTGTTGCTGAAATGGAGATTTACAGTAAAAAATATGTGGCACAGAGAGAGCAGAAAAATACTTTCAAAAATCTGATGAATCTGCTGAAAAACATTGAAAATTGCTTAAAAATACAGAAAATCTGCAATCTGGAATTTCCAGAAAAATAAAAATCATTATTCTGATGACGTCACTATTATGTACAATTCTGTACATTAATGTACGAAGGCACGGATTATGTACCACTGTTCTGAGTTGTTTTGTATGGTCCTTCAGGGCCCGATTTCCTTACACTAGCTCTACATTGAAACCCCCTAATCTCTCTTTAGAAAAATAAACCTGGGTTTAAATTAAAAAAAAAGATCTCATTTTAAACTAGAAAAATTAAACCTAGGTTTCTTTGCTCAAAAGCCCTTTTGGTTTTTTGGTGCATATTGTAAGCAATCTCTTTGTCCATCATTGATTTGAGCAGTCCATAGGGCTTTACCCTTTACTTCCCGACTTCTCCCCACCTTGGCTTTGTTACCATATTACAAAAATTGAGCATACAAAGAAACCAATCAAGAACACAAGAGAGAACTTGAATGAGACAAATACTTCTTGGATGTGTTATTGAAAGAGCAACCATCACTTATTAGGAAAACAACAACATAAAACCTAAATACTTGAGTGACACAATGCCTAACCCTAAAATGACTTAAGTGAACATTAAGTCATGTTTACATTATTTGATAAAGCAATATAAAATCTGAAAGTGACTTTTTTACTAAGCCTATCACCAAGACTAGTACAACAATTATAACTTTTTGTTACCAACTCTAATATTTTATGCAATATTTCTCCCAAATATGGTGGTCATTTTTCAAGGCTTTGGTGTCTCTATGTCTTCATCTATGGCCTTTCATTCTTTCCATCCTTGTCTCTTCATTTCTTCATAGGGTGTGACCTATCACTTCATTTTCAAGTTTTCAACCCTTCATTTCAATGTCTCAGTGAAACTTCGATGATTTTATGTGGGGTGCTTGAAAATTTGTCTTTGCTCATGTCTATAAATGATGGCTCCTTTTGTGTTTCCAAAGTAAGCGCTTTTTTCAGATTATGTGGCCCCTTTTCACAAGTCCAAACCTTCATTTATGAACTTAAGAACTGTGCATAAATTGAGGTTTCAAAGAGAGAATTTTCCTAATGCATAAGGCTGTAATAGCTCATTAGTTTTGATGATGTTAAGGGAAATTCATTGCTTTCAAAGTTTTATTTATATGAATTATGATATGTCTTCTTTGTATAACCTTTGAAGGTAATAGTATCTCTGATAAAATCAATACTTATGTAGCAAATAGTTGTTAAAAGGTTTTTATTTTAAGTAATTTATTTTGTTTTTTCACCCATCTTCCTGATTAGCAAATTGCATTTTGCTCTTTCTAATTCTTCAGTCATATATTAAAAAAAGTCACCTCTCGAGTTGCAGATGTTAAAAGACTTCTTGGTTTGGATTGATAAGAATTTGGGCCATTGGGGGCCTTTTGTGTTGTAAGCATCCTCACTTTGCTCGCCTCCAACATTTTTTTAGCAATCTCAATCTGTTTTTTTTCCAATCTTTGCATTTGAATTGTTAAGTTTGATATGATATTATAATACCTGTCATCATTTGGAGTTAGTATATATATTCTTAATTTTCACCTTCGTAAAATTGTATTGGCATGACCGTATTTCTTTTTGAAGTCAATGTTAATTTACTTAGCTGATTTTAATGTAATTTTTTTTTTTCATGTCATTTGAGTAACTACATGTTGAAATATCCCTTTTCGGATAAAATAAGAAATAAATTCCCTTAGAAGAAATCAGATTTCCCTTAGAAGAAATAAATTCAAAACCCTCTGAATCTGTTTGTCAATCTCACAAAATATTAGCTAGGGCACAAGATATATGTCTTTCACTAAGATATTAAATAATTGAATACACGCAATATGATTTTTAACCACATGCAAGTGCCCTTCTTTATTTAAATAAAGTGAATCCACAGAAACCCATCTGAAAATACTTATGAAAAGTACAAATTACTTTAAATCAAAGTACCAATTTATTGTTTGAAAGTTTGAGGGGCTGGATACAGCCCTGTACTGTTGCGATCTGCCCTAGAAGGGCCACGGTAGCCTCCAATAGTTTGATTCCCTGTTGTAGGGCAGCAAATTAACCTCTTGAGAGGATCGCCCAACTCCTAAATGCTGCATTGATGATAGAAATCTGCCTAAATTGCGTTGAAACCTCACACCAAACCTGAATATGTGGTTCTTTGGTAGAATATGTCCTTGATTGCTGATTTCTTGATTTCTTTAAAACTGGTAACAAATATGTGATTCCCTGGTGGAATCCCCCATTGGGTTTGAGGGGTTTTGTTCTCCCGTGTAAATCTGAGGGTTTTCATTCTCGAATCAATAGCAGAAGTTGCATGCTTTTCCTTTGAAAAAAGGGTTTGGTTTTTGTTCAGGTCATTTCAATAATATCTTCATTGCCCCACTTGTCCTTTTATAAATTCATTTTCCATTCCAATCCTAACCATAAAGTAATTATAGTTACTTTTTAATATAATATTCACCTTGTTCCAATTAATGAATATTAATTACTTTTTGGCCAGGTCTCCAATAATTATTTTTGGCCCCATTCAATAATAATTAATTGTCATTTTTCAAAGCTATAACTTAAAGTACCTTTTTGAACAACTTAATAAATTATTAATAGATTATTCCCTTTTATTAATTTACCCTTAGCCTACGGGAAATAAAAATAAGCATTGGGTCCTTGATTTATTTAATTCGAATAAGGGAACATTCCACATTTTTTATAGCTTTGCAACTTGATTCATAACAATGCCCTTAAATATATTTGCATTTCTAAGAATAACAAAACAAAAGCATTCTTAGAATCACACAATTAAGTTTCAAGTCAAAGGGTATGGCAACATTATGGGATGGTATCCATTTTGTGCCACTTGGACTCGTCTGATAATCAAACACGTTACGTGAACAAGCTTTTGTTGTAGCTTGATAAAGGATTGATATTAGACTTCATTTGCTATTCAAAACATGCGAGAGTGCAAGGCATTAGGTTGTGCTTCCATCCTTGTGCACCATAGAGCTTGTCTGCAAGAAGATGCTGCTATCTACAGTATGTTCATCGAATAACCACTACGCAATGAGCATAAATTCAACTTGAGAGTTAGTAAGACAAAAGCAGTGTGATTTAAATTTTACACTGATAATTACCATCATAAAGTATTTTTTGTCAGAAGTGTTTGTTTGCAGCGAATTAATTCGTAAGTCTTTTGGGTACAATTGTATAGTGATTGAATTTTTCAACATTTCAGATCTCTCTATCGGACCCATCATCAAGTAAAGTAACATTAGAAGCTAGTGCTTGAGTGATAGAGTAGAATCGATTTTTAATAAATAAATGCATGAGAAAGAGGAAGGAGGCGGGAGTGGAGGGCAATCGGTCGGCCCAACCAAGAGGAAGAAAAATAAAATAAAAGGATAAGGTAGATGAAGGGTTAATCAATTTATTGATTAATTACTTGATCAGTTTAAATTGATCACTTGATGAATTAACTAACAAACAAATTAATTAATTAATGGTCAGCCCAACCAAGAGGAAGAAAAACAAAATAAAAAGATAAGGTAGATGAAGGGCTAATTTATTTATTGATTAATTACATATTTAGTTTAAATAAATCACTTAATGAACTAACTCCACATTAATAAATTGATTAATTAGTTAAGTAGTTAAATAACTAAGTAATCACAAAACAACTTTAAATTAGTCGGTGCTCAATTCGGTCTTTCTAAGTTTAGTACAACTAATTTTAAATCCATCGGCCCTACTTAAATTCTTACAACATTATTCAATTTTAATGGCTTCTCTGATTCTTCTCTTCTTCCAAATGGACCTTCTTTCTTTCTTTTAGCACCTACAATAGCATTTATGGTTTTATTAGGAAATTTATATTAGAAATTTCTAGCATAAACAACATCAACATAAAGTATTTAGATAAGAGAGATTCACCAATAAAGATATGCTATATTAATTGTCTAATATACAATGTATGTGTGCAACCAACAATGGTTGCACTATAATAGGAATCTCTAAAAGACATCATCTTCACTATCTTAAAAGATGACTCTAAACTCCATTCCATTCCATTCCGCAAGAACACAAAGGGTTTTTATATAGGAAAAGTAAGATGTGAGTGAAAGATTATTATTGGTGGAGAAAAAGGTGGGATCATTCTCCAAGTTACACCTAACTCTTCTCACACATGTGATGATAACTACCACATTAATTGTGTAGTTAATAATTGTGTGCACATAATAAATCACACTTTGGTAACACATCTACCTAAGGTAGACTTCACATCAAGTGTGAATATGATACACTCTGACAATTAATTGCAACACACATAAAATTAGCTTATTTTTATTTCAATTTTGGCTAGAAGCAGCCTTGTGAATCATAGTTCACTTCTTGTAGTTGGAGGAATACACCTCTATGAGCAGTTCATTCTTTTGTTATATATGAGTGCGTCACTAGGAACAAGTTTGCCTTAAGTACTCAATGAGGGCAGCATTTGGAAGCAGCTGTGATGAAACTAAATATCAGTAAATTACATAATGTAGCCCTCCTCATCTCTAGGGGACGTGACACTTAAGTGGTACATTTGGAATCTTCCCTTTCACACCACACTACTAGATAAAGAAGATAGATCTAAGCCTCTTATGTTTCTTGACACTCCATATCCAATCATGGCTGACTTGTGGCTCCACCCTTCCATTATAACTTAGGAGCACATGCTGGTTCTCTTTGTTCCCTTCAAGCTTCTCTTATCAAAGTTAAGAACAATTGAATTTCAAACTAGGCACAATATGCACACACTTGCCCTTACAATCTAGATTTACTATACACATGCTGCCATCTTATGCATCCTACATATATTCAGTTATAACCATTCATTGACCATAAATAAATTGCACAAGTGTATGTGCAATGCCTAATGTAAAACAAGCACAATATCATTTCCAAGCCAATGGGAAGTGAGTCAAAGTTTTATTCATTTGGAGGGATTCTTGTTGATTTCCTTGACACAATCTTTATTTTGATGGGGTTGATGGTCCCTTTGTTTGGAAGTGTGCTCTACCTCTATTATTTTATTCACAGACCTTATTTGTGTGTAATGTCTCCAAATGGGACAATTCAACCAAAAAGGGGTTTCCCTTAAAATCCACAAAATTCTGAATTCTGAAATTATTCAAATCAACAAACTCTAGCTCAAAGATATGCCTAAAAAACATGCAATATACTTCCAAACCCTAGGTGCCAATGTGCAAATAATATTTAGGTAATTTTCAGCAATTACCTTGAGCAAATGACACCTCAAATAAGCCACGAAATGAAAATAGAGATTTTATATCTTTTTACCCTTTGTATGTGAATGAAAATCAGATTTAACCTCGCTGTAAAATATCTGATTTTACACATAAAACAATTGCTGAATATTTATCAAACCCTTGCAAAAAATTATGAATAATTTATCAAAAATAGCCACACAAATCCAACGTCCTTTTTAGGCCTTGAAAGTGATCAAAACCCTCTTCCAACCTAGTCGCCTTAGGTCAAACTCTACATATAAAAGTTAGAAATATTCTTTGCCCTTCCACTAGTGTTTTAAACCCCTTCAAACAACAAACCCTCACTTCAGTTCAAGTCTCCACATTTGAAAAAATTCCTCAATAAATATTAGCCATAAATCCATATTTTATGAAGTTAAAATCCTCATGAAATCTGCCCAAAAATATAAATAAATAAATCAAGATTTATTATTTATTTATCCACTTGAAAAGACCTTACAAACCTTGCCCAATCACATAGAAAGTCAACGCCACACTTCAATAATTATTAATAAATTTCAGCAATAAAATTAGGTCAATTTGACCTCAAATTAGTCTTGAAACCCACACAAATAAGTCACCAAGCAAGTCGCCCCACTCTAGGGCAATAATCAAATTTCACCTTTGCAAAAGTGGCGTCAAAAGACATCGTTTTGTTGAATAATCAACTCCAAAAACCTGCAAACACTTATTGGGCATGCATCCCAATATTTTCTTTAAGCATGAAGAATCAATATCAATTTTCAGCATATCTCTCAAAGGAGAACTCTATCATGTACTTGTACCCTTCAAAGGGGGGCAAACCACCTTGAAAAGGCCAAGTACTTTTTCTCAACTCTCCTTGTCGACTTTTAGCATATCTCCTCCTTGCCTTTGATCACTTACAAGGTGACATTCCTTTTTTACCAAAAATAATATTAAATAATTGTCTAAATAATAAATAGTAATTAAAATTACTTTTAGGCAATAATTTAATAATTATTTCAATTAAATACCTTAGTGGTAAAAACCACTTTTATAAAATATTCTATTAATCAACTAATAATTACCTTATATGAGCAAATGATTAAAATCACTATTTGGACAATTATAATTAATTAATAACATAAACCTCAAAATGAATCTTTTAGTCTATGGGGGAGTAGACTAAAGGTTTTTAAATACCTGCTCATAAATGATGTGAAAATGGGGACATTACATTGTGCATTGTCAAGGTCGTCATTATTGTCAGCTGATCATGGAAGTATAATTTGTGGTGAATGTTTAATGGGATAGGAGCTTGGGTCAATTACGTATTAAGCACTCCAGCTCACTACTAAACCATAATACAACAGATAAATACATCCTTATTTTATTGTCTAATGCCCTCAGTTATCTTGTTCATGCTTATTTTTTGTAAATGTTAAGTAGTGGCTGTGGGTCCTAGGGGTGTTACACTTCATGTTGTAAATGGCCACTAGAGGAATAAGGCCTAAATGTAGATTATAGGTCACTCAAGTGAATGAGAGTAGTTATATTAAATAAGGGCTAATTAACCCATAAGGGCAATTTATATCATATGTTCAGCAACTCAACTTTAGAGAAGTAGAACTGTATGTTTGGCTGAGTAATCTCAAAATGGGTATGAGAAAACATAACGTCACCACACACAAGCAACTAGAGTTAACGCTTTAACATATGGAGGTGCTGCACACACATGAGCTGAGTTATGGGTGAAGAGAACTGAGTAAATGTTTTGGTTCATTTGTAAGAGACCCGTGAAAAAGTGATGTTCATATTTAGGAAAAACCATATGGTGTACAGCTCATGCACTGGCACAAGAAAGACATGGTAGTAAAGTACACAAGGAAAAATCAAATCCTTTAAGAAAAGCAAAGCTTGCTGAGAACATTGACCTGATTTGAGATATGCGCATCTTTAAACTGCAGTTTCCAGTTGTACATCTGCACGTGCTCTCTCCTGTCCAAATTTTACTTGGACAACCATTTCAACAACTAGAGAAACCTTTTTCCCTCTAGCCACTTGTACCCACGATTTTTGTTCCTCCACTTGTTTTTGAATAGACTGCTTATAAGTTGTTGTTTCCCTAGGTTGTTCATGGCAGGTATGAATCTCCGATTGTTTTAAGTTTTGGAGACTATCTATTGGACTTGTTGAGTGTATTGGGTGTTAGTATGTGGGCAGTTTTGGAATGTTTAGTAACCCTAGCCTTCAGATTAACAATTAGACAGTCTTCCTCCAGTAACTGTTGCTAGAACAGTGCCAAGTCTTTCTCAAAACACACAGAATATGAACTTTAAAGCTGTCCCTTTTTAATTATTCCTTAATACAATTTGAGCCCTATATTCCTTGTTTAAACTTTGAAGAACGGGCTTAAAGTTAAACGTACATATTAAATTAAGGTTTATAAGGGTCATGAGAACCCACCTATGCCAAAAATCGGGGCTCTAACAGGGAAAATATAACACTTTAGAGGACAGCATTGAGTCCAACCTCATGTTCACATGGGTTACAGAGTCTTGCTACAGTTAGACCGATAGAGGTTCAAGAATCAATAACATCTCAGATTAAAGCCTATTAGATTCTTGGACCTTTTGGCTCAACTAGACATTCATGATGTGGTAAACATCAACAATCTCAAATTATGTGAATGCCACATTTGGACATTAGGGACAAGTGTTCCACCCCTAAGATACGTTTGTGCATTTCTAGCACTTTCTGCCAAAAGACACATTACTAGTGACTAGAATTGGGTTCATTCCAAAAAGGCAAGGTATGGCATACCTAGTTGGGAAAAGAGGAAGGTTGCCTTCAGAAGCTAAGTGTATCTTCCTATTGACATTTGAGTTTCTGCACCTCTATCAGAAATTGGGAACAATTTCCTCCTAGGCAGGGGGGAAGTAACGAACTTTATGTTTACTGTGCTCTTCATGTTTTGTATTTTATGCTGTACTTAATGATAGTGTACATAAAATTTCATGTTGCATGTGACGTCTAGTCAAATTTATAACTGCCAAATATAGGTAGCTCATATACTTTATTTTTCCCTTTTTTTTTTGAATAAATAGATAGTAAACGACATTGAAGTACATTAAATTTACACTAGATGCAATCAATCAGCTGCAAAACATCCATACTGTTGTCCTTTCGCTACATAGGCAATGACAGCCAACATGAATGCCTTTGTGCCCATTTCAATGAAGTCACCATCTTTATTTAATGTGTCCATTTTTTGCTTGTAGATGGCTAGGTGAGCTTTAGTCTTAACTCCCCCAACTGAAGTTTGGAAGCCTCATCATTAATTCTTGCATTGCAACTTTGTTGCAAAGGAAATGTGATCTTTGCTAATTGTATGGTATTTTACTATCTCCCTGCCATATTTCCTGTTCATTGATTAGTCCCTCAACATATCTCCCTTCTATTGGAGACGCCCAACAGAGTGGAGGGCATAGTCCAATGAGACTCTAATCCCAAACCCTATGATACCTGCGGTACTCTACAACTCCAAACTAAATGTTCAATTGTGACCTTCTTTATTATATTACATACATCTCATCGGTTGGTCCTGTTTTATGTAACCTAGCTTTGACTTCTAGACCATGATTGATTGTAATCAGCATGACTCGAGACTTGGGCAGTTTTGCTTTCCATATGCCTTGCCAATATATCTATTTTTGTTACAACCATTTAATTTGAAAACGATCTCTACAAATGCACCCTTTGGAAAGCTTGCTTATTGTCTTATATTTTATAATGAAGGATAATGCTTGAATAGTGCCATCTTATGAATAAACCAAGGTTAAGACTTGTAGCAATCATTGGTTTTTTATCAACTATAAATTTGTTACTTACATAATCATAGACCGAATTGTAGGAAATATTTTTCTTAGTTGTTGAATAATGCTTCATATCACTTTGCAGATAATTAGATGGCCAGTTGCTCTTACTATTGAATTTTTTTACATCTATCTTGTTTGATTCCTTCATTGCATCACCAGTGGCATTTGTGGTTTCTTATCATACTTATTATGACCATGATGCACTGATACTGGATTTGGAAAGTTATGCAGGGCAGTGGCTTATATCCCATTGACAGTGCTTGCTGTTCCAGCATCTATCCTTACAGTAAGATTGAATTTCATCTTTTTATTTATGTCTTGGTTTGGATTTTCATGTGATTTATCATTGTGGATATGCCTATCATCTATTCGTCATTCTTTGTCACTTCCATGCCTACGCTAAGTTGTTTCCAACAAGCAATTACATATCCTATGCTGGTAAGATTTACTGTTCGAGACAATGTCAAAGATAGAATACTTATTTCTTTTAGTAGAGACTTCCCTCCATGTATGTATATGATCCATATAAGATTGAATTTCATCTTTTTATTTGTGTCTTGGTTTGGATTTTCATGTGATTTATCATTGTGGATATGCCTATCATCTATTCGTCATTCTTTATCACTTCCGTGCCTAAGCTAAGTTGTTTCCAACGAGCAATTACATATCCTATGCTGGTAAGATTTACTGTTCGAGACAATGTCAAAGATAGATACTTATTTCTTTTAGTAGAGACTTCCCTCCATGTATGTATATGATCCATATAAGGTGGTAACAGGATTGAACATTGAAGTGTCTTTGACAGGGTGCGCACAAGCCAACAATCTGGCCTACCTTTGAGAAATAACGTATCCTTGAAGGTTTTATATAATAAAGGTTTCATAATAGCTGCATCATTGGTTGTAGGACCAAGAAAAATCCTCTTTAGAAAGACTAATCTTACATATTGGTTACTACAATAATGAAAAATTGTGCTCTATTGCTTAAAAAGTGTTCTACTTAGCTAATCAAATTCCTTTTTGTGTTAAAAACTTTTTACCATGGCATTATTGTTCTTGGAGTATATCAGCAAGTGTTCAATATATTACGAGATTGGGGGTCAATATTCCTGCCTTTTATGGACTTGAGGTTCAGAGGTCTCATCCTTTCTAAGATAACCCTAATCAGAGATGTCTTAACTTTTTTCCTCAAAGAGGTGGTTATATTCAGGGGTGTAGTGAGCGAAGTGCTATTGAGTAGACTTATAAAGGGTGTTAATACTAATCACAAAGCTAGACTGTGCTAACGGTTATTGTCAACCATCACAACTATTTGAAATTTGAGTATACCTTTTGATGGTTATAAAATTATGGTAACTTAAACTGTAAATCATAAGCTGTATCATGGAGTCAGATCCACTAGCAATGAAACATTATAATCTCTATATTACTTGCTAGTGTATATTTATGGAAATGTATGTGTATGTGTTTTCTTACTGTAAAGAACACAACTGTGAAGAGCTTATCATCGGTGAACCTTACTGATAGTGAGTAATACAAGTGGAATTTGGAATTGTGGATTTAATGTTAGAGTGATCTGTAGCAATAATCTAACATCACTGGTGATTGGCTGTGTGAAGAGAAGTGTGTGGTTGCCGAGTCTGCCAGGGGGGAGCTGAAGGCACATACAGCTTGAAGTTAGTTGTAGAGTGCAAAAGAAACAATCAAAATAAATTAAAAAAATGATGATGCTAAGTGAAACGAGAATCAGAAAAAAGGAGGAGATGACTATTGGAGAATGGATCAAAGAACTAGTTCAAAAAAAAAAAATGAGGCATCACAGAAAGAATTAAAAGTGGGTTGTCCCCAAGTGATTTCAGAACTTAATACACATAAATCATATAGATTAAAAAATTTGGCCAATGGAAACTGAAGAGCTAATCTGTAAGACAGCTTAATCAATGGAAATTTTCATTGACTATTGAATATCACATATTAATGATGTTCACGTTGTATTAGGTACACGTCTTAAAAAGAATGTGTTCTTAAACACAAAAGAAGATGAACACATCCCAACATTATAATTTTAACAACCTACAAAATAACAGCAGCGTCACTAAATAACAATAGAAACACTAACTGGTTATAATTTGTTTCTTGCCAAGTTCATATGGGTGAATTAGGGACTGATAAGAATAGCATTGAGAAGGTTAGCATGGTGTCTTCAGTATTAATATGAAGTATTTTTGGCCATGACCACCACTTTATATAAGATGCTCATATTGATGGAAAACTTGTGGTCCTCACACATAGGTGAACAAATTAATACATCTTTTATAGATATTATGGAGTTATTTGAAGAAAGATTCCTAGTATTGGTTTCTACACACCGAGAACACACTGGAGCTATATATTCTTTGGACATGAAAATAACTACAGACAGATAGGATGATGGTGAGCCTAAAATAGTTTGTATTGAAATGGATGAGTACTACGCCCTTGTCACATATGGCGATATTTTATATATGCCAGCTAGGAGCCTGGCCAAATATATTGGGGGAGTAGTGCAGCGAGAAAAGGATATTTAGGGCTAATAAAGGGTTTAAATACTAATCATGAAGCTAGTCTATGCGAATGGTTATCATCAATCATCACGACTTTTGATTATACCTTTTGAGGTTATAAAAGTTTAATAACTTGAATTGTAAATTGTAAGCTGTATTGTGGAGTCAGATCCACTAGCAATGAAACATTATATTATCTATATTCATTTCTAACATATAGTTATGGCTATGCATGTGTATGGGTGTTTCTTACTGTTAAGATCACAACTGTAAACAACTCATCAAGGGGTTGCTCATGTTTGAATTCTCCAATGATAACTATATGGATTATTTCGTACTTATATCCGATCATAAGCAATGGTGACATGAAAAATCCCACAGCTAGTGCAGATATTTATAATTACAATGATAGACTCACTGGACATTGACCTTTCACCTGAATTGTTGAGTCTGACCTGCATTTTGAGGTCCAACATATGGAGAGGGGAGGGGGATCTGGGCAGAATCTGTCCCATCCTAGATTGTCAGTTTGTGCATATATTACCAGCCGCTTCCCTAATATCAAAGGTTCTTCAGCCATGGCTGCTAGGTGCATTTCTTGATAGAATACTTTAATGCCATTGAGGATTACTTCGAGTGGTCCTCTTTTCATACAGGACACTCAAAGGATTCTCCAACTGGACCTTGTTACTAACTTGGTTGTGCCTACATTTGAAATGCAGAGGATTGACTTATTTTTCTACCATGTATATTTGACTATAGATGCATTTGTTTTCTGTAGCCTTTTGAATCTTTCCTTCGACTTGAGTCTCTTTCAAGCCCCTTTTTGTAGGCTCGTCGCCTATTTTAACACTGCTGTTGCTGTTATTTCTTAGTATAATCTGATTTCATTGTTGTTATGACCATGGTACGAAGGTTCGAAAAGTTCAGTAGGTTCAAGAAGGTGAAAGGTTTGCCAAAGTTTGGATTTTCAAAAAGGTTCAGAAAGGTTCGAAGCTATATATAACATAAAAATTAATGCATAATTTCAGATATAGAATACGAAAATGATATGAAAGAAATATTTTAATACCCAACGTTTATAGCATTTCACAATTTGATACATCAAACAATCGTACGATATTTAGACAATGGCATTCACTCTTCACTCTTCACTCATTCTCTAGTCTCCAATCACTCTCTAGTCTAGGTCATATGGCCATTAGGCTCTAGAATAACAATTTAAACAACTTAAAAATATAAAGAATGACAATTTAAACAACTTAAAAATATAAAATTTTGTACATGATCTAATTCATGATTATTAATAGACCAATTTCCGTATTTGAAATGGCTCAAACTAGGATCCAAGGGTATGCACTGAAGGATCTAATAATCTAGATTAAAATTTTTACCCATGTAGAAATGAACCACACCCTTTTTGGGATTTTATGATTTGAATTTTGATGGAGCTTCCAAAAATAATCCTGGGTGTGTTGGAATTGGGGGAATTATAAGGAATGGGAATGGGGAGCCCATGTTTTGTTACACAAGCAATTGGGATTTACGTCAACATTGATGCAGAGCTTCTTGCTCTTCAAAAAGGGATTTAGCTCACCAGAGAGGATGAAATTTCTTGTCTTCATATTTTAGGGGTTTCCAAAGTGATTATAAATCTCATAAAGTGGGCTATGGATTACTAGAATATTTATCTCAATCATTGTTATGCATGGACACGTCCCCTAAATTTTAGTGACGTTTGGGATGTTTCGGGGACTTGTAGGGGATGTCCCTACTTAAAAAATAAAATAAAATTTCTTGACGCTTTTTCCTTTTAAACAGAACTCCACCCAAAAAAGCTGTTATTTTTACAAAAACATTAAACCCTAGTTTTGAAAGTACCTTGCAAACATTAAATAAAGTTTAAACTCCTAAATTTCATTGAATAGAATCAAAATATGAAATTTTATATATTATTTTAATAGCCACCCCCTTGCCATCCTAAAAATATGGGATTTTTTTTGCCATCCCAAAAACCCTATCCCCCCGTCCCCAAGACTATGAGCTCAATAGGGACCGAGAAAGGCCAAAGCCAACCATAAATTGGTGAATGGAAAATGTGGTCATCTAGATCACTCAAGATCTGAAGAAGTTTCAAAAAGCTCAACTTGAACATGGAAAAATGCATCATAATGGTTTGCCAATCATCTTGCAAACCAAGCAATTGCTGTGGAATACAAGCTGGATGTGAAATTTTACAAAGGAAGAGACAACATTGTATTAGTTGGTTTGTTCCAAACTAGTTCTCCTAATCATATTGTCTTTATCTACATTTTGGTTATGCTGCATTTTCTATGTAATAAGTTAATGCTTATATTTGAGTCAAAATGCATTTATTAAGGCACGTTAGACCTTAGGATTTTTTGTAATTTCATAAATGCACTTGTAATAGGCCATGCGATGAAATTGTGGTGCCTTTCGGATGATGTGGCATCATCTTTGACATTAACACCCTTGATGGGCTAGTTATGGTGCCACACACACTCTCTTCCCCCTATTTCAGTCATTCAATTGGAGGGTCAGTTACAGTTATTCAAAGTAATTTAGGACATAGTCAAGGATAAATTCACCTTGGAGATATCACTAGTGATAACTTCAAGGCGACACATCTACTTAGTGACCGAGCTTGATTGCTTAGTTCAACTGTGTGAGTCATGTGTCAATCAAGTGAGTTGAATGATTGATAGCTCTAAAGATGCATCTATCAAACGTCTAGTTGACTATATGAGGTGCAATGTATGTGTGTGTATGTATATATATATTATTGTCCATTAGATGTGCTGACAACTCTTAAGGAGGCCAACTTTGTGTAGGGTCATCTCTCTGATGAATAGATCTACACGTCTTTGATCCTCATAATTAATAAGATCTTGTAGAGAGCTTCTGAGATGTAATCGTTATGATGTGAGTTCTAATTTAGCAGGAGTGCCAATGTCAAATCCACACTCAATTATTGGATGATTGAATAAAATGTTCGCTAGAATTTATTACAGAAGGCATTTGTTTTATATGTTATGGGTATTTTGAAGTGCTAAAGTCATTTTTCTCTCTCTTCTTCCTCCACTATTCTATAAAATTTATCTGAATCTATCCTCCTCTTCGCATGTTGTTTTAGAGGTGTAACCATTCTGCAAACTTACTGCAACTTACAAATTAGCATGTCTGTGATTTACAGTAAGCAGCATTGATAGGCATTTAAGATATTGTTTATAGATTGTACTTGATGTTTGCATGTCTGTTTCCATGCAATTTTTACACCTCCTGGTTCTGATCCAAAAAATGGAGGACTTAGAGAAACCACCCATCCACCATGCAAGTATATTCATGACCTTACATGTTCTTTCTCGTTATATTACTAGCCTAAATATCATTATTGTTCAATGTATTTATAGCTTTTCTACTACACATTCAAATCGACTTACTGCTATCTTGGCTAACTTACCACATGCCATATGCAATTTATCACTTAGGATCAAAATCCCACTCACGAACCCTTTCAATGTTCTTTATTTCCTTTTTAATACATTGGAGCATCTTCTTTCCTTGGTCGTTATCTATCCCACATCCCTAACGCATACCCATCCCTTGCTACTTCTTTGAAAAAATGCTTACTACTTTATCCATCAACTATCATTTGTTTTTAAACCCTATCGCTTTAATAATTTGGACTTTGATATATTCCATCCTCTTTCCCTGAGTATACTGGCAACCTCCCCCACTTATCTTCTGTCATATCTGTCTTAACACGTGGCTGTTCCGACCCTCATGAATATCTGTCCTTTGCCACGTGGACTTGGTACGTTTGTGTACGTAGGCGCCCTAACTCACCCAAGTTTAGTAAAGGCATTCACAACAAATTGATCCACTCCCAGGGTTTTAAAGGGTTCTGAAATAAAAATGTTTACATGGACGATTGAAGCAGTTGTTTTCTGCAGTTATTTCAACAGGCCATTTGCAGTATGAAAGAAGTCTGACAGTGATAGGGATGGTATTCAAGTGAGTGGGACTAACCAGTTAGTCCAAATGAAACAAGAGTCCATTTGACATCCCTTCTTGTCACTGCCTGTATCTAATGCTTGACATCAGACAGTACAGGATCAACATGCATAGATGCCCGCCCTTTTTAAGTTCTGCATTCCAGTTCAATCATAACCTGGAGCCTCAACAGGATTTCAATCCTTGCCCATCTCTAAATAATACCATCCATGTAAATAGGTGCAGCACACTTCAATTTCAAAGGACTTTTTTCCTCTCAATTCGGTTTTGAGTTTGGTATTCATTGCAAGTACTCAGGGATTTCCATCAGAATGAGCAGATGTAGGAGTGCAAGGCTTTTTTCTTTGGCTATAAAAGGTTGAAAGGCAATCAAGAAGGGTAAAAACCAAGTTACTGTTTATAAAAATCTTAATCGGTCAAGATAAAAAAAAAGATATTTTAAAGCCAATATGCATAAGTCGATCATGAACCTCCAGATCGATGCTGCTCGTTTGGCGCAAAGAAAAAGGAAGGCCAAGCAGCCTATTCTTGTTGAGGATGATGAACCTATCTAGTATCGACTATGTATGCCAATGATCTTTTCGTGGTATGACTGGTGCTCTACAAAAGAATGTATCAGGTATGGGCATTTCTATCTATGAACAAATACACAACAAAGTTTCATAAGGCCGAGATCCCAATATTCATGGCAAATCATCTCCCTCTCACACCAGTGCAACCACAAAGGTCACCTCTCTTGAAGCCCTTGGGAGTTTAATTCCAACAAATCACCAGCCCCATGCCCCTTCTGCCAGCTGCTTGAGCTCTCAAACTAACTTTGCCACTGAAATGACAATGCTCATCTGATGAACCCTGCCAGTAGTCGCAATCCTGCATCTAATCAATCAGATAACTGTGGCTATGAGTCTCATTATGTGCCATAGTTTGCGAATCAGCAAGTTGGGGATGAGTCTGCCAGTAAGAACATACACGAGGAAAGGGAAAACATGTCAACCGTTGCCATGGTCAAGGCCTTGAACACCATTGACACCAGTTTATTTTATGTGATAATATAGGAATCCATGGCATTCAGAAACCTTAGCTAGATAGGACTATATTAAACATGGATAAATGCATTTTGTACTTGGAAAATATGCTCCAACAACAACACAAATGGATTGACACCATTGAGAAACTTTTGCTTGGAGTTGCTTGGAGAGCTGGCCTGTAAACATTTGGAGGAAGAGAAGTTCCACCCTTCCACACCCCCCACCCTTGCGCCCCCGCCGCTCCAAAATGTCCGACTTTTCAAGCGGAAGGCACTGTGACTAATACTGATGCTGCCATAGAACGTCCCACTTCAATTCATAATCCACAATGCCCCCTCCGTCCAACTGGCTGCATTCTGAGATGTTGAATGGGGAGCTGAAACTGGCCTGCGCAATGATGAAGGAGCTGGTGACTAGTGGTTAAAGATGTTGGATGTATAGCAAATCGGGATGCGGTTTCATATGTTTATTTCATCAAATTCTGCTATATTTCATCTACTTTTTGTAAATTTTGGACAAGTTCAATGTTGTTAAAGGTTGTCAAAAGGAAAATGAACGTATAATTTAGATTGCTGCCTGGTACGAAATGTAGTAGCTTATGTAGTATTCTCTATGTTGCTGTGCTATTTTTGGTCTAGCTCGTCTAGTTTGTCTTAGATTTTTGATACTTAGGCTGTTCACAAAGTTAAATCTTGGTGTGGGCATCCATTTCGTTATGTTCTACCTCTGTTTTTTTTCTTTTTGGTGGGATACTGCTATTGTAATACTTTTTTTATTAATATATGTTGACTTTATCAAAACAAAATTCACGTTGTAGTACCTAGTTTCTCATTATTAAAAAACTTAAATTGACTTATGTTTTACTTGAACTAACTACAGTAGGAGGATTTGACTTATTTTTGATTTATGGTGATAGAGATAGCCACTCATATCTATATCTTCTCTTGGAAAGCTACACATTCTTTACTAATCTGCTTGGAACATCCATTATGACTGGAGCTTGAGGCGGTGAAAATTCTTGATCCTTGGGCATGATCCCATCTTGCCTTGGGGATTGTAATTTGTTTGTTAACCTCACTGGGCTTGGAACATATCTCAACACAGACTAAATTCAGCATGACCCTATTGCATAAAAACATTTCTCCCTCATTGGAGAATTCTCCTTTCCTTTTGTGTTGTTGAAAGCCCACATTGACTTTATATGAAACCTTGTCTCTGAAAGCATGCTTCTTCAGAGGGTTCCTTTTGTGTTGTTGAAAGCCCACATTGACTTTATATGCCATTCCTCTCGTCATTAATATACTGCATAATTGATTTGAATGTCACAATCTGATCCTCCTTTTACCCTGTATAAATGAAACATTGTAGTTCAAAGGAGGCTAAGCTGGAATCTGCTGACATGTTCTATTTCGTTCATTTATTAGTGTCCTCTTGTTCCAGACTTGCTGCCCAAATTCTGTAATCCCTTTTTGAGGAACCTGAGTATGGATGAGACAGCAATTAATATTCCACAAGAAGAATGATTGATGTTTGAGTAGTATTAAGGCCTTCAGAAAAACCAGTTTCCTGTTCTCTTTCATCAAACATTTATGATGTAAATGTTTATGAATTATTAGCTCTGTTTTGAGATGTTATTTCACGTATTCTTTGCTATTTGTTTGGGATGAATTTCATGTTTCAGCTTGGAGGTGGGTACCTATATGGGCTGACTATTGGCTTTATTGCGGATTCAATTGGGTCTACAGCTGGTGCAACAGCTGCATTTCTTGTTGGTAAAACGGTTAGTATAATATCTGTATGCTTTTGA
This sequence comes from Torreya grandis, assembly GCA_037957365.1. NCBI lineage: Eukaryota > Viridiplantae > Streptophyta > Pinopsida > Cupressales > Taxaceae > Torreya > Torreya grandis. Next base: position 1,465,298 of record JARHVA010001433.1, read on the forward strand.
TTAACCGAGTCGTGAACTGTTTTGAAATGTACCTTTGAAAATTGCCTTATTAATTAGTTTTTTGGACTAATATAGGTCTACGATGAAAACATTAGAGGTGATCGTCTTCTGTTGTGTTTGTAAAATGCAGAGTTGTGCTTTAAAACACGATTACAATTTTTTTTCAAGCCTGTTTAAAACCCTGTAAAAAATCAGATTCATAATAAGGCACATGTATTTCTGATTCAATATTTATATTTAAAAACCCTGCCATCGTTTTCCTTAACATAAATATTAACTTTAATATTTGAAAAGTACAAATTTTTGACTTTAAGTTTTAGTTACCCTCGAAACTACCTTTGATTGTACAAGAATGTATGGTAAAATTTGACATTATAGTCATTTAGCAAATTATCCTAATGGATGTCTTTTAATCTTAGTTTCCGGTTCCAGTTCGGGGATCAGGTATGACGATTTTATTTCTCCATGAATTTGGTATCGCCATACATAAAACATAAAAATCTAGCCAAATGAACAAAATTAACCACATGGTGTACATGTGTCATGTCCCTCTTTTGATGGGGACATGATGGAAGACCCATAGCCTTAAAACCCTTCTCGAGGGCTAAGGGACAAGTATAAAGGGAAGTGAGTATTAAATGTTTTAATTGAATATATGTAAAAGTACATTTTTGAAAAGTACTTTATGTTTCTTATTTCACTTAAAGAGGGACCTTTAAGGGGTCTTAAAGACTTAAGTGATTTTAAGAAAAGATCATAAGGAAAGGTCTTTTAAATCAATTTTTATATTAGCCCCACTTCCTATTTTTGGGTGCCACATTTGGAGGGCTACAAAAATGAAGAGGAATCATTTGGTGAGGGCATGTCATGTTTTGAATATTGAAAACTTTGTCTATTAGCACACAAACGCTAAGCCAATTGTTTGAAGACGAAACCCTTCAAACAAACGGAGATAGAGGATGGAAACCCTCTTCCTTCTTTGAGGTAACTCCATTTGGGGGTTATCATTGGATTCATTTGGTCATTCAAGAGTGTTTTAAACACCATTTGTTATTTTCAGGTTGACGCCTTGCTTTTGGAAGAGTGGCGACTTGGTTGGAGGATTTTGGTGACTTAGTTGGAGGATTTACTCTTTGATAGATTTTGTGCCCTAGGGGCAATTCTCAAATTATTTGCAAATTTCTACACAGTGGCGATTTTATTTGGACTTCTTGCTTTGGGTAATTCAGCTTGAATTTAATTTTGCAATTTTATCATATTTTTCCAGCTTGCTGATTTGGGGTTTGGGCTTTTTAGCCATCTAAATATTCTGAAAATTCATAAAAAATTCTGCTTTATTTGCAAGTATATTTTATGTAATTTATTAATGGTTTGATAAAGGGTTTTGGGGACAAGAAGCAACTACAATTTTCAGATTTATTTTACAGCCAATGATGCCTAGGGTTTGTTAAACATGAAATATATTAAGGGGGGTGAATCAATATATTATATATCTTTTTACTTAATCTGATTTCTTTTTTTTAACCACTTAATCACACATTTAAGATATGCAATAAAACTGAAACAATAATTTGCACCACATAAGAGAGAGACACCAGATTTTTAAATGGAAACTCAAAGTGGAAAAAGCCACGGAGAACAATCTCAAGTATATGAATAAGCACCAAATCAAAATACAAATTTCGCAAGCACCAACTTGCAGGAGCATTAACCCCTTTGTCGAGCACCAACACAACTATTTATGAGCACCAATCCACAGGAGCACCAACTCCTTGCAAAAATTTGTGAGCACCAACCCACAGGGGCACCAACCACTTTTGTGTATAAAACACAACTATCTCTCAATGTTGCTTACTCAACAAATGATAGAACTCTACAATATCTCCTGCTTTTCTCTCTTCAAAAACAAATATAAATTATGCACTCTTTTGCATATTACAAATGGCTTTTCAAGTCTTTATTTATAGCTTTTCAAATGACCTTTGGCATTCAGCGTTTGTGACCCTTCAATTTTCATGAAAAATGATGCCAAACTTGTATGACCCTTCATATCCTTGCATTAGAAAAATCATATGGTGACCCTTCATAAGCAAAAGCGTCTTTTCCTCTTTTGTCTTTATCTTGGTGACTTTTCGTATTTCTCAAAGTGTTTCTTCATGGAAAAATATGCCATACCTCTTTTGTCTTCACATGGTGACTCTTGAAATTCCTCAAAATGACTCTTCATGAGAAAATGCATCCCATTCCTCTTTCGTCTTTTACCCCGTGACTCTTTGACTTCTCCATGGGCCCTCTTTTGACTTATATGCAACCAAAAATATATTTATTAATATTAAATAAATATTAATACACATTAGCCAAGATATGAATATTAAAAACACCATTAAATGCAATGGGGCCTTTATCACCAATAATACTAAACCATTGACATCAATGACAATATTTTCAACAATCTCTTCCTTTGTCATTGGTGGCAACCTCAAACTAAAACTGCCACATCTTAAAACCTGCTTATACTATCATTTGAAAAACATATAGTAACTCTCATTTACTGTAGCGCCTTGTATATGTTCTCTGTACTTGTTTCTACACCTGTACCTGTACCTGTTATTTTTCTCCTTTGACATCAATCGCAAAGGGCCTACCTGGAGCTAACACTTAGCTCCCCCTCAACTGATGCTGAACCTTAATGGCAGAAAGTAAAGGAAATTACTTCCAACTTCTCTCGCAGATACTCAAATGTGTCTTTTGGTAGTGCCTTTGTGAAAATATCTACAATCTGCTCTCTCAAAAAGTGATATCTAATGGGAATATGTTTTGTTCTTGAATGCGTCACTGGATTCTTTGAAATATTAATAGCACTTGTGTTATCACAAAAAATAAAAATAAGTTCATCATACTTTACCTTGATATCTTTCAAAGTTTGCTTCATACAAAGCACTTGAATACAACACAATACTGCTGCAATATATTCTGTTTCAGCTGTAGAAAGTGATATTGAATTCTGCGTTTTGCTTAGCCATGATACTAAGTTATCACCATAGAATAAAACTCCTCCACTTGTACTATTTCTGTCATCCAAGCACCCTGTCCAATCTGAATCTATATAAGCAACCAAAGTGAAATCTCTGTCTGTGGGATACCATAATCCATAATCCAATGCCCCTTTGATATATCTAAATATTCTTTTCACCAACTGAACATGACTATCTTTTGGAGATCACTGATATCTTGCAATCATACCTACTGCATGCATGATGTCTGGTCTCGATGCTATCAAATATAAAAAACTACCAATCATAGATCTATACAAAGATTGATCTGTAATAGGTGAATCTTCATCCTTGCTCACCTTATTTTTTGTACACATTGGTGTGCCAACTGGTGCACAATCCTCAAAACCTAATTTCTTCAATATTTCTTTGGCATATTTACTTTGAGATATGAAATTTTTTTTATCTGACTGAAATATTTGCAATCTTAAGAAAAATGATAATTGTTCAAGCATAGACATCACAAATGTTTTTTGCATATTATCAGAAAATTCTTTTGTCATCTTTTCAATATTTCCTCCAAAAATGATATCATCAACATATACCACAACAATCAATTGATGCTCACCTTTTGTTTTGATGTAGAGATTACTATCAACAAATTCTCTTTTGAAACCTTGATCCTGTAGGTACTTATCAAGTCTTGCATACCAAGTTCTAAGAGCTTGTTTCAATCCATACAATGCTTTCTTCAATCTGCATACATGGCTACTAATATTTGAGAGAAGAAATCCTTCATGCTGCTCAATGTATACCTCTTCTTCTAGATTCCCGTTCAGGAAGGCATATTCGACATCCATCTGAAACATTTTGAAATTTTTAAACACTGCATATGCAAGAAACATTCTAATAGCCTCTAACCTTGCCACTGGTGCAAAAGTTTCTTTAAAATCTATTCTCTCAATCTGAACATATCCTTTACATACTAATCTTGCTTTATTTCTGATCACTTTTCTATTTTCATTCAATTTATTTTTATAAACTCATTTTATTCCTATCACATTGTGATCTTTTGGTCTAGGCATTAATTCCCAAGTATTATTCTTTTCTATCTGATTTAATTCTTCATCCATACCCTTAACCCAATGCTTATCATGTCTAGCTTCTGAAAAAGTTTTAGACTGAATTTTGGATAACAAAGAAAAATTAACTTGTTGAGATTCACTTACCATCACTCTTCTGGTGCGAATTCTTTCATTTATGTTCCCGATAATGTCACTTTCATTATGATTTTTCTAAACATATTTGGATAGAGTTTTGGTGTCTTTTTTTTCCTTCTCATCTTCATCTGATTTTTCAAAATCTTCCTCTTCAATGATTTCAGGAATGTCTACTGGATCACTGATTCTTTGTGTTCCATCTTATTTTATCTTGACATTTGCACTTTCAACAATTTTCTTGGTTCTTTTGTTATGACATTTATAAACTTTACTTTTGCAAGAATAACCAAGAAATATACCTTCATCTGTTCTGGATTCAAACTTATTAAGTTTTTTATCGATTCTCTTTATGAAGCATCTGCGGTCGAAAACTCTGAAATAATTAACTGTTGCTGGTTTGTCTTTTCATAGTTCATATGGAGTCTTGTCACTATTGACTCTCAATAATGTTCTATTTTGAATATGCACTGTTGTAGCAACTGCCTCTCTCCAATATTTATCTGCTATTTTGGATTCTTAGCATTGTCTTCGCCATCTCTAGAACTGTTCTATTTTTTTGTTCAACTACTCCATTTTGTTGTGGAGTTCTGGCTGCTGAATGTCTTTTTATTCCATGGTCTTCACAAAACTCAATAAATTGATCTAACATAAATTTTCTTACTCGATCTGATCTTAGACACTCAATTTTCAAACTAGTTTCATTCTGAACTAATTTTCTTTAAAAACATTATCCAAGTCATACGTGAAAAATCATCAATAAGCAACATGAAATATTTTTCATCTTGAGTACTTTGAGTTCTCATAGGTCCACACAGATCAGTGTGAATTGTTTTGAATCGCCTTCTAGCCTGCTTCCCATGCTGACAAGGTTCACAAAGCATGTCAGATGGCTTTGTAATCTTTTAAAAATTTTTGACGGCTTGTTTTTTGCTGATGTTGACAAAATTGTCAAAATTTATGTGCCTCATTCTCCTGTGTCATAGCCAATTTTTTTCAATCTGACTCAAACATCTTTGACCTTTGATGTCTGATAACATATACAAAATATTCCCTATTCTCTGAGTATCTGCAACCAACACATCTGAATTTTTTCTTCTAATTTCACAACCTTCTGCATAAAATTTAAGTGTCCCTAATCACACATTTGACTTACACTCAAAATATTATGTTTAAGACCTTCTACATACAAAACATTTTCAGTTTTAGTTCTACCATTATCCAAATTTAGTGTACCTTTTTTAGCAGTTTTGGTAGTAGTATTGTTTCCGAATTTTACTATGCCACCATTGATCTTTTTCAAAGTTATGAACTTGCTCGTCTCCTGTCATGTGCCTCGAACATCCATTGTCAATGAACCATGGTTTTTTTTCATTTCTTGCATGCAAAACTGTTTGCACCAACATAGATTTTTTCATGTTATTTCTTTTGCCATGACCCTGTCTGGACTTTCTTCTTGATGAATGAATTTTTAAAACTTTAGTCCTTCTTGATTGACTCGAACACGCTTCTACAGTACCGAGCTGTATCCAAAGTTGTTGCACTTGTAACATATTATGGCCTTTTTATTAAAGCTTGATAGAGGAGCAAAAAAGTTGTGGCTTCTGCTTGACTCTATATGAATTTTTTTCTCCTTATTTTTGAAATTGTTAGTCATTTTTCGACATTCTATTTTCTTATGACCATATCCATTACAATAAAAACAGTAACCATAAAAATATGACCTATTTGTATATCTCTGACCTAATTGCCTTTTGTAGCTCTATTTTCTCCAACGTTATTTATTTGAGATGTCCTCTGTATTCGTAACTTCTTTTCTTTTTATTTCTTCTTCTGTAAGTGCTTTAGCATAGCTCTTTCTTTTTTCTTTGTTTGTGAAAGTAGGACCTCTTTCTCTTTTTCAAATCCAAAACTTGTCTTATTTGATATTGATTTTTGATTTTCTAATATCTTATTCAACATATTAGTGCTATTCTCAAATTTTGAATCATTGGCTGCTCTATCATTGATTGCTTTATTTGTTTTCTCAAAATCTGCTTTTAAAAAAGCAATTTCAATGACATACCTTTCACATTTTGTTACTTACTATTTTCAACTGTGCTGTTAGATCTTCTTTATTCTTCATGACTTTTTCAAAGTGTGCTTGTAGATCTTCAATTATTTCTTTTGATTCCTTTTTTTTTTTCTCGATCTGAAGTTTTAATCTTCGATTTTTCTTTTCAAGAGCTTTTAACTCTTCTAAGGCACAAATGAGTTCTCCTTCCAGATTCACTTCGGCTTCAATTTCGGCTTCATCTTGTTCTTCTTTTTGATCATCTGTATTTTTACTTATGGAGGCATCTTCATGTGTGGCCATGAATAGAATCTCTTCTTTTGAATCACTTCCTCCACTATCTTCGGCTGAGCTAATATCTTTAGAATACAAACTCTTCTTCTCGAATTTTTTTTTGAATTTACCTTTGAAATTCTTTTTGTATGTAGATTTTCCTTCTTCATTGTCATCATTACCCTTATTTGGGCATTTAGCTGCAAAATGTCCAATTTTTTCACAATTAAAACATTTAAAGGTAATTTTCTTTGATATTTATCTATGCCCTTTTTCGGTTTGCGAATAAATAGAGCTCCGTTGTCATCTTTATCATCGCTAGAACTTTCACTTGATTCTTGAATTTTAGCCTTCTTTTTCTTTGATGTCTTGAAAGCAGCGTCTCTCTTTGAGGGTTTATCTTGTTCAGTCCGCATCTCATATGTCGTAAAAATACCATGAAGCTCATCTATCTTTAGTTTGACTAAATTCTTCATCTCTTCAATTGTCGAAACTTTTGCATCATATCTCAATGGTAGAGATCTCAAAACTTTTTGAACCACAGTGATTCTTTTAAATTTTTTTCAAGACCTTGAATCTAATTAATTATTTGATCAACCCGCGAAAGATAACTTGCTATATTTTTTTCTTCCATCTTCAAACTCTCAAACTGTCTTCTGAAAGTCTGAAGCTTAGTTTGCTGAACTTTTCCACCACCTTTGTAAATATTATTTAGTTTTACCCAAGTTTCATGAGTAGATTTACATTGCATAATTTTAACAAATTCTGATTCACATAAATCATATAAAATAGCATTTAAAACTTTAACATTATTTTCACTTGCCTTCTTTTCTGTCGGAGTAGTTACAAGTGTCTGTGGCTCTTCATATTCCTCCACCACTGCTTGCCATATGTCGAATTCAATGGCCATCAAATAAGTCTTCATCCTTATGTTCCAAAAAATATAATTCGTCCCATCAAACAAAGGTGCCTTATTTGTAGAAAATCCTTCATGTGATCCAGCCATCGTACTTTCCTGTTCTACCTTCAAGCTGTAAAACTTATTAAAAAGAACCTGCTCTAATACCAATTATTAAGTACGAAATATACTGAGAGGGGGGTGAATCAATATATTATATATTTTTTTACTTAATCTGTTTTTTTTAAACCACTTAATCACACATTCAAGATATGCAATAAAACTGAAACAATAATTTGCACCACACAAGAGAGAGAGAGAGACACCAAATTTTTACGTGGAAACTCAAAGTGGAAAAAATCATGGAGAATAATCTCAAGTATATGAATGAACACCAATTCAAAATACAAAGTTTGTAAGCACCAACTTGCAGGAGCACCAACCCGTTTGCCGAGCACCAACACAACTATTTGTGGGCACCAACCCACAGGAGCACCAACCCTTTGCAAAGATTTTTGAACACCAACCCACAAAAGCACCAACACCTTTTGTGTATAAAACACAACTATCTCTCAATGTTGCTTACTCAACAAATAATAGAACTCTACAATATCTCTTGCTTTTCTCTATTCGAAAACAAATACAAACCATGCACTCTCTTGTATATTATAAATGGCTTCTTAAGCCTTTATTTATAGCTTTCCAAATGACCTTTGGCATTCACTATATGTGACCTTTCAATCCTGATGAAAAATGGCGCCAAACTCGCATGACCTTTCGTATCCTTGCATTTGAAAAGTCATATGGTGACCCGTCATAAGCAAAAGCGTCTTTTCATGGAAAAATGCGCCATACCTCTTTTGTCTTCACATGGCGACTCTTGGTATTCCTCAAGATGACTCTTCATGGAAAAATGCGTCCCATTCTTTTTTCGTCTTTTACCCTGTGACTCTTTGACTTCTCCATGGGTCTTCTTTTGACTTATATGCAACCGAAAATATATTCATTAATATTAAATAAATATTAATACACAATAGCCAAGATATGAATATTAAAAACACCATTAAATGCAATGGGGCCTTTATCACCAATAATGTTAGACATTTGACATCAATGACAATATTTCCAATGTTTGAAGAAGAAAATTTGATTTTGAGGGTCATCTCTGCATATTTCGAATAGCCACTAATTGCTTAGGGTTTGGCATAATTTTAAGCTATTTTTCATGTATTCTTGAAAGGTTGTTGGTAGCTAGGGTTTGCTGCAATTAAATCAGACAATTTCTAAATTGAAGTAGGGTTTATAGATATTTCTTATTTTTAGCTAATCATCCGTTTTTGGGACATTACAACATGGAATAAACAAAATAACCACAAAACACTATTGATCAATTAATAATTGGTAATTCAATGCCCAATGTCATGATAAATCATAAATTTCAAATAGACTAATAGTAATCGGTCAAACTACATAATACATTTATAAACTCAAAATTGATCATGACATTACTCTTCATCAAGAACATCAACATCAAGCTCATTAGAATTTCAAGCAGTAATAGTGCCATTCGCGTTGGCTGTGCTATGTGGGCCTTGTGAAGAAGTTAGAATGGGTACTGGAAGTGTCCAAGTCAAGATGATCTGGTTCTACATCCCAACGCATTGTCGCTTCTTCCTTGTACTCATTTTGGTTGTGTGAAAGGAAGAGCAAGTTGGAATGCACATAAATCAACTCCACCTTTTTCACTGCCAATTGGTTTCATTTATTTGAGTGGATAAAGGAGTATGTTCTCTAGTTCCACCCAGCGAAACAGGTACTACAACCTATTGAGGCAAAGTCAACGCATAATTAGAATTTATAAAAATAAAACCTAACTAAACACTAAAAACTTAAAATGAAAAGAAAGAGTTAAGAATTACACATACAATAAAATTTTGATTGCAAGAGGCTGCAGGTGTGTGGATCCTTGGCATGGAGGCAACTCCACTTGAGGGAGTCTTTTTTATACTTGTCATGAAGAGTGTCAAGGCTATTATTGACCTATTGAGGCTATGAAATTTTTGAACTTCTCCACAATTGTGTCTTCTATATCTAGATCAAGGAAGATTCTAGTGAATGTTGCTGTATATCGATCACTAAATTCAATATACCTATATGATGGTACCCTTCTTGTTAAAGAAAGGATATAAGTGATGCAGTATTTTTGAGTCAATGCAAAGGCAAGGATATATAGCGGGGTGGTCATTTTGTTCCACTGATCATTAAGAATTGTTTGCACTTGCTTAAAAAACCTTTTTGCAACATTTTTATTTTTTGCATTTATAATGGGCTTCATTGTCTTAATCATTTAGCCATTAGCATCATCGATCTCGCCAAAACATGGTTGATCCATATTAGAAAATATGATCATACACATGACAGGGTTGGTAAAACTAAGTAATCCACATGAGCCCACCACTTGTCATCTAGGATCAACCCTTTAACTTTTTGGGTCCTCTCTATGTTCAAGTGCCTCCATACAACCTAAAGGTTGCGTATAACAATGCAGCACAGTGCTTCTCGCAGCTTAACAATGTTTTAATGGAAAGTGGATATAGGGTGAATAATACTACACTAAACCACAAAAACATGCACAATGGCAGATCTGATCTAAATACACTAAAATAAAATAATTAAAGTCTTGCCTAGTTTTTAAGGGAGATGAATTAAAGTACCTAGAACAATTGATAATTGACAAAGGGGGTTTAGAGTTGCGTACTTGATTTTTGAGTCATCTAAATTCTGATAGAGGATGAAAGGGCTGAGAAAAGGGTCCAAAAAGATGACTATGATCTGTCAAAGCCACCAAAATTGGACTATCTTGATAGAGGTTGACCAATATCAGAGTATTTCGTTAGTGATAGTTTGTCCTAAAAGTGTCAGGTTGGTTTTGACAGTGGTTGTGTAGATTATATTGGCCTACACCTTTGCAAATCTCTTCATCTGCACATGCTTGGCATAAACCTTTCTTGGGTTAGTGAACTAGTGTACAAAAATGTTAGAATCTCTCTCCTTTTCTCAAGCCCTAATCCACTCTAAGGGACCTTGCAAAGACATAAAAAAGCTGGTTTTGTTTTTAGGGGCCTGCCATGGTCAACACCCTCCTTTTTGATAAGTTGGAAATCAACACTTATGCATTTCAATAATCAGATCTGTGTATATGATAATCTCAACCCCTATCCCTATGAGGTAACATGTAAGCATGTAGTCAATTCAATATGCTCTTTCGCTTGGCCTTTTGATACAAGTTTGCAGCAATAACTCTTCAATGCAGTAAAATGAAATCTATACATGCAATATCTAGATGTCTTCTTTGTAATTGCAATATGATAGTTTGATGTATAATTAATGTTGTATCTTGTAAAATATATTAAGGTGCTTGTGTATATATAGATTTCTCAAATTCAAATTAGGACCTTATTAGTGCGCAAATTGACATTGTGGAAGCGGCAAAGCCTTCAATCATGGCATTATGAAACATGGTGAAATGGAACAAAAACAATATCTAGATGTCTTCCTTGTAATTGCAATATGATAGTTTGATGTATAATCAATGTTGTATCTTGTAAAATGTATTAGGGTGTTTGTGTATATATAGGCTTCTCAAATTCAAATCAGGACCTTATTAGTGCACAAATTGACATTGTGGAAGCGACAAAGCCTTCAATCATGGCACATTGAAACATGTTGAAATGGAACAAAGGACCCACAACCGACATGACTAGTATCAAGGTGGTCCAACAGTGGTCAAACCACTATCAGACTGTTTAGAAAAAACATAGGAAACAAAGATCACTAGGGTTTTAGGAATGTTTGTGAGTACCTTGAGGAAAACACATGACTAAAGATGTTTAAGAATGAATAATCATAAGGGAAGGCGATGTGAGGTTTGACACATAAAAATGCGTCAAGAAGAACTCGATTTGAACTAATGATTCATGTGTACGAAAACATGATAATAACATGGCAAGTCCAAGGTTTGTATCAAAATTAGATGTTTACATAATACCCCACTTTAATGTGTGAGTGTGCATATATATTTAGATAAATCAAACAAGGGTGGATATGTGTTTTTATTGCGGTCACCTTGCTACCCTATAAGTTATGTTTCAAATTAATATTGGATATAAAAGTGATCTGTAAGTCAAAAGGAGGAGAGAGCTTACTTTATATTACAGTCTAGCTCCAACAACTTGCAAAACAGAAAAATCCTATCTCCTTGCTATCTGCATGAAGGTCTTGATTTCCACTAAAGGTCTATGTATGAAAATGAATGCTCTTATGTCAACATCTCGAGTGCACCTATAGACAAATGCAAATGTTTGCAAGTAGATCAATGTCTAAATGAATCAATAATAATGTAGCCAAGGAAATAATTGAAATAATGAGAGCAAATAGTAGGAACGAATACACATGATAATATGTGAACCATGCTGTCATCTCTGAAAAGTATTGAATTGCCATGTGTCCAACTAACCCTCTATGTAACCTCTTGAAAATCTCTGCGATCTCTTCAAATGTCTAAACTCTATATCTTACTGACCCTGTCTAGTGATAAAATCTATTTCTTAGTTGAAAAAGCAAACATCTTGTACCCCTCTGTAGCCCCTTGAGAATCTTTGAAACCTCTTGAAATCATGTAACCAAAGATAGAATAAGCCAACCATATACCCCACTTTCAAGGTAAAAGGATTACACGCACCGTGTGTAACGTAGATAAAAGTAAAAACTATAATAATTTGGAAAGGACATTTATAACACATGTATGTAATTATAGAAAGATGTCATCATCAAAGCTCATCGATAACCCAATACTAATATTTTGAAATGAAAGCAATATAAGCAAAAGGAATGGAAAGGGATGGGCAAGCAATATGCCCCAATAAGGACAAGATTTAACAATGAAGCACAACAATAGCATGCCCCAATGTGAATTAAACATATGACATGACATATGGCAAGCATCTACCCTGATATAAGCAATATATAATCCATAAACACATGGGTGAAGGATGTCCGAATGGCAATATATAAGCAATTAAGCATAATACTAGTATGCCACAATAGATGCATGATAGAAACCATGGCAACGTAGGCAACAAACAAAATCTTGCAAGTATTAGTGTGCATGTATATATATATATATATATATATCATGGCACCAAACATATAGCATCACTTAGTATAGTCAAGCGATGTAAACACACATGATCATGTAGCTGCACATAGCAAATAAAGCCAACAAGTGAAACAAAATGATCAAAATAAAAAAAAGTAATCAATCATACATAAATGATGCAAAATATACAATTAGAGATCCTCTATAGAGAAGACAAAAAAGATGCACAAACGCACACAAGTACAAGCAATCATAAGGAAAACAAGAGAACACACAATATAACAATCATGCGAAGCAACACAGAGTATCCATATAATGAAGCACACAAGATAGATGCTAGATTAGGATATGTATAATCAAACATAAAGCTCAATGTGCCAATGGAAAACATGAAAGATAGAACTTGATGCATACTGAAAATGCCCCCAATGTAAGCATGCGTCCAGTGCAAGCATGCCTCCGGTATAGGTGTGATGAAGCTATTAAGCAACTGCAAGTGCATAATTGTATGTAAATTGTATATCGACATGTGTGTAAAAAATGTGTATGTAAAACCTCTGGAAATGGGTAAATTATCATGATATGCTAAACTGCATATATATGTAACACACAAGGATGAAGGCAAAGCTATTTTTATTGTTTTGTTTTATCATATTTTAGAAGAAAGCAACCAAACAAGAAGCCAAGGGGAGAAAGCGAGGAGAAGAAAGAAGACAAAGATCAATCAAGCAAGAAACAAGCCAAGAGGTGAAGGTGCGAAGAAGCAAAATAGAAGAGAATTCCTATTAACCTACATAAGGCCTCGATATGTATGTGTTATCATCATTGGGAAATCCACGTAGGATTTTTGGATGGGAGACAATAATCAAAGGCAAGGGCCAAAGAAACAATGGAATCAACATAAATCGAGAGACTAGGAGAATGACATACCAAATCGAAACATATGAAAGAAAAAGATAACTTAAAAATTCAAACAAAATCAAAAGAATCTAGATGCAATGACTCAAGAAAGAATAGCAATAGAGTAGAAGGGTAGAAGGAAACATGATGAACCCAAAAGCCATACATGATGCAAGAGATAGAATAAGCACTGGAGATACACACCAAATAACAAAGATCAAAACGAAAGAATCTATGGACAATAGATTGTTCTACTGAAGCAAGCATTGCTCACTAATAATCCCATCTAGATGACTATACCACTGGGTTATCTTCATGATCGAGATCAATATATCTTGTGGACCCTGAATATAAAGAGTCGGATGTATCGCCCTCACTAGTGTCATCATCAGTATAATCATGAGTTGTATGGTAACTAGCATCACTATCATTGGTATCGCAATCATTATTGTTGAAATTAGCTGCAATAGCTTGTTTTTCCTCTTGTAAAGGAGAACTTTTCTTAGTCCGAATGGTATTTCATATGATTGGACCTTGATAGGTGCTTTATCTTGAATAGGTGCAAAAGGGTGCAATAAAATTACTTTAGTGCATGGATGAGTAGGCACTTGAACTCTAGGTGTAGTCATTTGAGGTTGCATGATTTTTTGTTTTGGTAGCTCTTTAGGTAATACCTCAAGGGGAACTTGTATAGATGATTCATAAGGAGTGCCTTGAATTGTAATCACTTTGTTATCATACACAAACTTTAAGCGTTAATGTAATGTGGATGGGATTGATTTCATTTGATTAAGTCATGGGCGTCAAAGTAATACTTCACATGTCTCGTTATTCGACAATATGTGAAATCACACTAAAATAGTCTTAAGATCTACAATGACATGTAATGTGATATCCTCAAATAGGTGTCCAAGTAAGATTGTCATATCCTTTAAGAACAGTGGTTATACCATCTAAATCTTTCAAAATGTATCCAAGACTAGTAAGAAACTGTATTTTGCACATGTTTAGATTCGAAACTTTATCAACCATAATGTCTTTTGTTAATATTGAATGTGTATCTAGGAAAATTCATGAATAATGGTTCACTGTTAGAGTCGTATATTGGAATGCCATTGTTATAGAAAGTAATTGAAGGCATCTCTTTACATGCATCCATGACTACAACTATGAAACCATCTAAGATATGAGCATGAAAAACCGATGGATACTTTGTTGGGGCTACCATATGAACATTGTTTTGCTTTTTATTATTTGAGTAGTATGATTCGAAAGGGGATTGGTAAAGACTTTCAACTGCAGATTTGGTTGAGTAACCGATTCATTCAAAGTACTTTTGTGTCCTTCCCATTGTATTTGCGTTCTATCAATCAAGTCTTGAATCTTATGCCTTATCAAGAAACATTTATTTTTAGTATGACCAAAAGCCCCATGATAATCACAATATGCATTAGTATTATAATTCTTGGGTAAAGACCAAGATGAGTCAATCCCACGTTGTAGAGGTAAAGATATCATATTGCATTCAAACAATCATTTAAGCACTTGGTGAGGACTCTCTCCGAATGTGTAAATTGTCTTCGCTCTTGTGCTGGAAAGACAAGCTTGCCAGGTGGTTCAATAATCACGTTTACCACATTCCCGGCCTCATTCTTTATTTGAAAAGTAGTATTGTTAGCCTTAGCTTTGAATGTGGATTTTCCTTGGAATTTAGCTATATTAGAGGTAGGGGCACTAGTCCCATATTTTCACACATTGCCGTGTAAAATATAGATTTCGTAGTTCCTAACAGCCTGACAAAGTTCATCGAAAGATTGATATGAGTTGAAAATCACTTTGTCTTTAATAGGTTGAAGTAAACTTTGAGAAAATTTACTTTGCAATTCCATATTAGGCAATTGGTGAGTCATCTTCATAAGCATTGTTTTGAATTTAAGCACACGCTAATGTTCTCATTAGGTCCTTGTTTAAGCTGACCCATTTGAAAAAACATGTCCTTTTGGCTAATTTTGATTGAAAAATAAATTAAGAAATTATTGGCCAAAGAATTAAAGTGGCACATGAAGCTTGATGGTAGGGCGTAAATCCAATCCAAGGCATAGTCCTTAAGACTTCTAGGAAAGAGCTTAGTCAATAATATATCATTTTGCACAAAATCAAGACATGAAGTATATAAAGCTTTGATATGAGGTAAATGGTGCAATGGCGAACCTTAAGTATAGTTTGTGTAGCCTAAAGTGGTAATTGCAAACCTAAGCACCTTACACTATACCAACTTATTAGGTATAAGAACTTAACCAAGGACAACATACGTGTACTATAACAATAAGCAAAGCAGATCTATCTATTAAGTAAATAAAGGAAATAAAATAAGGATAGAGATACTTACCTTTGGATTGATTTGTCAGTGCATCAATCTCCCCCTTGGCTCTAGTGGCACTTTGCAAAAGATGTTGTAGGATGAAGGCTTCAAATGGCAAGAATGAAGACCTAGATGTCCTTAATTGGGGACTCCAAAAACTAAGGGGCACCTCCTTAGTTCAACTCCTCTTAAGCTTCAAAGAACTTGAGCAAGACTTGACCTCCAAGAATAAGACTTTAACCTCTAATTCCTCCTTTTACTACTTAAGGGCAGAAATGTGAGTGCAAGCAGAGCAGATGAGTGTTGTGTGTCTTGCGAATGATAATTATGACCCCCATATATACGGCTTCAAACCCATAAATCACTTGAAACACTATGTCTAGGTATCGACCAGGTCGATACAGTCGAACAAGTGTCGACTGCCTCAATAGGCCGATACATTAGCAAAGACAAAGATAGACTCATAACTATATTAGCCAGGTTGATACAACGCAGGGATAAACATGCAAGAACTAGACTTTATCGGCTAGACTGATACAATTGGAATACAAGGAAGGGTATCATAACTGATAAAAAGGAGACGAAGAAGGAAGACATAAAGAGACTTAGAGGAATTTAGACCGATAGTATTGAAGTTATGAAAGCTTAATATGCAAACATTTCTTGCAAAGTACCAGGAACTGACCCCAACCCTTTCTTAGTGCACTCCTTAGGAGTCTAGGCCATGCACTTAGGGAGATTAATGTGTTGATGAGTCCCACAAGAGAAATCGTCAGTGAAGTGATAAAGATGTAAAATATTAGGTGTATATAGTATCTGTAGCTGCAAGTTTAAAAACCAACACAATATTATGAAAAAACCCTAGGACATAGTCTATATGTACTTTAAAACTTGTTAAATAAATGACAAAAAAAAACAATAAAATGAAAACAAGAATGAAGAAAGGGCGTGAAGATTGAAAACAAAATGAAAAAAAGAAGTTAAAAACCTTACCTTCAATCCAGGAATCCTCCTTTGAAGCTCTTCAATCACCTTGGCAGCAATCACACACTCATACTAGCATAGAAAGATGGTAATGATGTTACTTGATGAAGTTTCAACCCTAGATGAGCAGTTAGAGGTAAGTATGCAATAGAATAATGAGAGGTAAGTGTTTTCATTTTTTGTTAGTTATGTTATGTTTTTGTGTTTAGGTTATATTTTAGGGTTTGTCAAGTGTTTTATTAAATTTTTTATCATTTCTTTATGTCAAATTTTGACAAAAATAAAACAAAAAAATAAAAAGAATGTTTTTAAGCTGAAATTCGTGCCAAATTTGCCCCATGTTCATCCTAGACGACTTGGGTCTGCTTGGGTTCTTCTGCTCATCTTGGATGACTTGGGTTTGCTTGGGTTCTTTAGTAGAAGACCCTGAGCAATCCCAAGTTATCCAGGATGAACCTTGGACGAATTTATAGACAGATCCTATTGCTTTCTGAATTTGAATCAAGGCAGGTTGGGCAAATCAGTATCTTAATTGCTAGAACTTGCGAGTGAAACCGCTACCCTTATCATAGGTAATAAGCCCCAAGAAGATTCAACAAAGTTGCACTAATGTGTACTAAGATCTAGTGGGGCTCGCATATGCGTAACCATCCTTGAGTCCCAAATCAACATATAAAGAACTAATGACTAGGTAAAAAGAGGAGAACTTGAGGGCACTATGCTAAATGACCCTCTAGGATGTGACACAAATCTGCAACGACTCTGAGTGGTTTGGGTTGATATTTAGGGCAGGTTTTAGCAAGGAAAAAGGGAAAATGTTGCTAGAGGCGAAATGAGAGACAAGTAGTTGTCGAGACACAGGTCGCTGGGAGACAAGGTTGCCTAATAAGGGTGAACTATCATCATCGAGTGCAGTTTTTGAACATGTTTCCCACTAGTCTAGTGTAGAATGTTTACACCATTAGCAATCAAAATTTAAATATCACTCTTATTGGTCATTTGATTAATTTGGAACTATTTGCAAACTTCCTTGTTTTCTAGCCATCCATTAATTTAGGAAATATTTCACAAAGAACTTTTTTTATCAATGTTGGTAACTTCTTTGAATGCTTTCACCATTGATTTCATATGGAAATGATTTCTAAGTGTAATCATTAAATAGTCATATATCTTTGTTCAAGCAAGTTCTGGCTAGTTTTGGCATGAAAGTTGGAAGGCTAGTTTTTGCTAGTTTTGGAATCAAACCTTTGAATTTCTGCAAATATCAAAGAAAACATTAAATACATAATACGTTTTGAAAAGCCTTTAAGGCCAATGATAAATGAGAACGCACCGATCAGTCACCAGTGATCCAGCGAATGATTCAAAAAGTCCTCAAGATCATTAATAGGCATAGACTTAATATGATAAAAGAGTTAATATAGCCACATTAGTTGCAGATTATAGTGGAATGAAATCCTGAAATAGTGGGTTGTCACTTTGTTTAGAAAAAAAATGTAATTTTTAGAACAGTTACATTGGCAATAATCACAAGGCAAGCTTGCTGGTTGGAAAGGTTGCTTACTTATGTAGGCAGGTAAGTTACAACTAGTTAAGAGTACTCTTCCAAGCCTCCCTGTGTATCTTATGTCACTTTTTAAAATGTCCAAGATCATTGCAGACAAGATTGAGAAAATTCAAAGGAGGTTCCTTTGGTCAGGCATGGAGGAGAAGAACATGTTTTCACTGGTGGCGTGGGATAGAGCATGCTGCCCCAAGAGTTTTGGAGGGTTGGGTATCCATAAAATCAAGCCTATGAATTTAGCCTTGGTTGTAAAGATAGGCTGGAGGTTTCTTAAAAAAACAAATCAATGGATAACAATCTTTAAAGCAAAATACTTGGTCATCTGGGAGGCTGAAAATTGGCTTTGGGCTGATGATCTCCCAAAAGGATCTTGCTTCTGGAACTGGTTAGTCAAGAGCAGGAAGATTTTGGGCAAAGGGAGTAAATGGAAAATCGGATCAGGTGAAAGAGTTCTATTCTGGGAAGATCAGTGGATTCTCAGCTCCCCTCTTCATTTATTGACTATATTGAAGACACAGGATTAGGCAGAGTTTGGAAGATCTTATCTCTAGACAATTCAGATCAGAAAGAGGACAAAATTATGAACAATCTAAACGTGCTCCTCAATGGAGTTCATGTTTGTAAAACAAGAAATGAAGATGAACTGGTGCGGGAGGATTCTCATGATGGCAATTTCAGTTTTAAATCTGGCTCCATTGTAGCCTTGAAAGAGCTCCTTGATGGATTCTCATGGATTAAGCTTTGGAATAAGGCCTGATTCCGAAAATAAACTTTTTCTATTGGCTAGCTATGCAAACTATAATTAACACCATTGACAATCTTATGAAAAGGGGTCTTCCAATCCTGAATAGATGTGCTTTATGTGAAAACAATGCAGAATTGACTGTTCATCTGCTGTTAGATTGCTCCTTTGCCTTCAAAGTCCTAGGAGTCATCCTTTCCAGGTTTGAGGTGGACTGGGTTCGACCCTCAACGATTTCCAAAATGTGGTACCAAGGGAAGGCTCCTTTCAAGAGTCAGTTTTTAATTTATGGCATATGGCTTTACCACATATATTTTGGGGTCTTTGGAAAGAAAGAAATCAAAGAATCTTCAAAGATAAGAAAATAAGAAGCACACAGGTAGCTTTGAAAGTAATTAATCTGCTGAAAGAATTTTTTACTTCCTCCAAGTCTAAAGATAAGAACAAGATGAAGGATGTCGAGAAGAAGATTGCTGCTATTTGGATAACCATCTTCGAGATAATAACAATGATTTAAAAAGGGAGGCTAGAAGTTTAACTAAATGGATTTTATCCTTTCAAGGATGGGCCAAATTAAACTTTGATGGCACTTCCAAGGGAAATTTGGGGAAGGTGGGTGGTGAAGGGGTTTTAAGAGACATTAATGGTTTTCTGTTAGTTGCCTATGTTGGAAACCTTGGTTTTCAATCCAATCATGTAGCGGAAGCTGCAGTGGCATTGTGGGGAGTGCAGGTGGCCAAAGAGATGGGATCCACTCATCTAATCATTGAAGGTGATTCTTTGAACATTGTTAACTGCCTAAATAAGAAATTTATTCCTAGCTGGTCAATCAGAAATCTTATGGAGGACGCTTTCAGTATAATTCAATCCTTTCAAGAAACAAAGATAATCCACACATATAGAGAAGGGGATAAGGTTGCTGATTGGTTTGCAAACAAGGGTGTTTTAGTTCAAAACTTCTTAGGGTGAAAAAATGTGCAAGATCTTCTTGCGGAGGTTTGTCAACTTTTGGAGATGGAAGAACATTGTATTGAGGAAGGACCTTATGTTAGTGCATTTTAATTTTGTTTCATTGACCTTGAGGCTTAGTTGGGTATTGGTTTGGTACATAAAGTTAATGTTTGTCATTAGCAATAGGAATGACATGTATTGCAATCATTCCTACCTTTTGGGACATGACTTTGGAAACCAGAGAAAGGATAATGACGCTCGTGCTAAATTCTGGCCAATTATCATGGTTTTAAATGTTATTGATGGCATTGAGGGCTTTACTTCTCGGTTCGAGTGTGGGGACGATCTGTTCAATCATTTGCAAGTTTGGATTAAAAGGAGAACTGTTTTCAGCAGAAAAGCTCTTGCAGGAATTATAGAAATCTGTGCATCATGGGAAGAGATCACTGTAGGGTCAAGTTGTTCGATGTGGCACCTATTAAAAAAAGGGTGGAAACTTGGAGGATTTTGGAAGATGGAGGACTTATGAATTACACGGAAACCATCCAAGGCATGATCCACACATCTTAGTGGAATTTGCAAGAGCCTGGAAAGGGCAATACGTGGACATGAGTGTAGTTGCAATTCTTGTAAGTGAAGAACTCATTGCTCAAGTTACATGACTCAATATGCAAGGGAGGACATACTTCAAGTCAAAAAGGGACAAAAAGGAGGAGGTTAATAAAATTCTCGAGGAGAAACTGATTGAATGTCAGGGGGTTTATCTGAGAGAGTCCCTTCCATCTCCTTGGCATGACGTATTGCACCAAATTATGAGGTATATTACCATGGAGGGCAGATATATGGTAGTCTTCTCTTACCACTTTGCTCCGTTGAATCATTTTTGTTGTAAAAATGCCGTCAGTTTTCCTTTTTACCTGTTGTTATCATTTCAAATTCTATCATTGATGTCTAGTTGGGGAAAGTTTCTATTCCCATACACAAGCGCTAATCTTTTTGTTTTTAATCATGCCAAAGCTTTGACACTTGGACCGTCTCCCACTATCAAAATTGTTGAGTCTAACAAGGAGAAGGTGGTTGTTAAAGGGGGAGGGAAGGTTGTGCAGGAGCATCTGCGGTCTTGAGCAATCTTGCATTGCCAAAAACAAGGTGTAGGTGTTTGCTTTTTGTTTGTTTTGTTTTTGCCTTGGTTTGGTGTGGTTTGCTTGGAGGAAGTTGTCTCGATTTTCATTTTGTGTTTTGCTTGTTCTTGTTAGACTTCTTGTTGGTGACATCGTCTTGTTCTCCAGCATTCTTCTGGAATTGGTCTTGTGGGAAACATTGTGTATTTGTGCTTTATATTTGATCCTCTGTGGTAATCGGAGTTGCCATTTCAATTGGATCTTGGATAGTCGATGGACTCATTGCTTTAGCAATCAGGGTTTAATCCCCAATTTGGTCTTGGAGTCGATGGACTCATTGCTTTAGCAATCAGGGTTTAATCCCCAATTTTTTATTGGACAGTGGGTGGACTCATTACTTTAGCAATCAGGGTTTAATCCCTGATTTAGACTTGGACAGTCGATGGACTCATTGCTTTAGCAATCGGGCTTTAATCGCCTATTTGGTCTCGACAACTATTGAATGGAATGACAGTTGTATTTCGACTATCCTTAATCGGGCTCTATATTCACGATTTGGTCTTTGGTTTGATCAAATGCTTTAGCAGTTGTGATCGACACTGATTACCCGATTAAATCGTGAGCTCTACATTTGAATCCCCCAGTGGTAATAAGACGTTTGGAACCGCACATGGGTATTCAATAGTTCAGTTGTTTTGGCTCTTGTGCTGCTCGGGATTAGTTCGCCGTATGGCTCTCCATCGACAAACAGGTCATTGGGAAGAAATCCCCTATGTTATATCTTCGGTCTTGGAGGACTCTATCGAGTCTAAGCTGAGTAAGTCAAGCAACTTTTTAGTTAGTAAGGAGGTTCAAGCTCTGGAGCCTTTGTAGGTTGACACCCCAACAAAGGAAAGTGAGTTGAAAGAGGGGGCTTGTCAAGGTTTTAGAGATACTAAAGGTAAAAATAGAGTCTTTGAAGACAACGGTGAAGAGTTTCGGGAAAAACTTAGATTGATGGCATAGGATTTGGACCTTCATAAGAGGCTTTTGAATGGGATTACAAAAGAGAATGATGGAATTAAGGACTCCATTAAGAATATTCAGCACAACTCAGTTGGGAGCACAAGCTATGACAGCCTTCTGAAGGTCACAAGTGAGGAGATTACCATCCAGAAGATGACGGAGCTCGAATGTAAAATTTCCTATTTGGAAAGTGACAACTCTCAGTTGAAGGAAAATATCATGCATGTTGTTCATATCAGCAAGTTGATGATAAAAAATTGTGTTTCTAATATGAATGTGTTGAAGGAAGTGATCAAGATTGGGAAAGATTTTCAAGGTAGCCAGAGGATGAGTAAGAGGAACAAAGGCAAGCTAACAGAGGTGGAGAAAGGAGACTTGGAGAAAATCCTCGATGATCTGGTGGTAGAATGGAATGCAGTCCTTTATGGACATGATACCTAGTTTTAGCTGTTGTTGGTTTGTTTTTGTCGTTTTTTGGTTTTTGGTTCTTTTGTTGGCTTGTAGCTGTTGATCAACAACATTTTGTTAGCTCGGCTGTTCTAGTTTTTTCTTTGGGCTTTTTTGGCTTTTCGCATGATCCATGTAAAAGGGAAGGGATCCTTTCAAAAATCTCATTTTACCCAAAAAAAATAAATAAAAAAAATCATAAGGCAAGGGGTCCCACTAAGCACACAAGAATGTAGGACTTGCACCCTAGAGTTTACTTCTGGATTGGCAAACCATTTAGTGTATGTAGTGCCTTATAAACCTTCCTTGTCTCACAATTATTATCAATCTGTGATAAACACACACGTGCTTATTTTCTCACACGTGTTTATTTTCTCACACATTTTTAATGAGTAGAAAGGTAGATATTATAGTGGAATGAAATCCTCAACTAGTGTGGGATATGCCATTTTGTTTAGAACAAGCTTGTAATTTTTAGAACATTGACATTGGCAATTATCAAAAGGCAAGGGGACACAAAAAGAACACAAACACGAGTAATTGATGTTAATATTGTAAAGGAGAATGCTAACACATCAACTTGGTGACTTGCACCCAAAGTTCGTGTCTGGGTTGCAGAGCTTTTAGTGCGTAGTTCCTTATAAACATTAAGTCATAGTAACTGGGAGACGCGTCTTCTGGTACCCGGGACGTGTCTCAAAGATGCGAGATGGGTATCGAGAAGTCTCCCAAGTCTCAAAGACTTAGTTTGAAGTCTCCCGCATCTCCTTTGGGAGCCTCCTAAAAAAACTGTCTCCTACCTTAAAATTTAAAAATAATACACATGCACAGGCACATGCGTGCACACATGCACACACACCCACACACCCACTCACACTCAAGCGCCTTGTATGGGTGCCTCCTAAAAAATTGTCTCCTACCATAAAATTTAAATATAATACACGCATAGGCACACACACACATGCACGCATGCACACACACATGCATGCACACCTACTCATGCCCCCGCCCACTCGCGCACACACGCACACACATGCACACACACATTTGTTTTAATATTAGAAGATAAAACTTTAAAACTTAAAGGTAAAGTTGAATAATAAAATATTAAAAACATTATAAAAAGTAAAATTTAAAAATATTCAATTTTTACGAAATCAGAATTTGATGTAATTAGATTTTTTGTTTTCAAAAATTTAAATATATAAATATTATTATTTTATTTCGTTTGCCATCTCTAAGTACACCATATCCACTGTCTGAAAATTTGCTTCCCCGTCACTATGCATTAAGTTTGATCTACAAAAATGGCAAGGCTTCCACTTTTCACCATTTTCAGTTATAGGAAATATATCTAAACTCCCAATGTCTGAAAATTTGTGTCCCCGTCAGTATGTATTACATTTGTTCTACAAAAGATGGCAAGGCCTCCACTTTTAACCATTTTCAGTTATAGGAAATATATTCAAACTCCAATTGAAGGTAAGTTTAAATGTAAGTGGATGTCATGTGACATACTTGCACAACAAGATTCAAAGACAATCATGAGTTAGAAGGCTTCATAGAAAACCCATTTGGTCATTACTTATCAGTAGATTCTCCTTTCATGCTTCGAACATCCTTGGCTTGCAACTAGTGAAGGATGAAATGCATCTATGAAGGTTGACTACTTTGGGGAAGGGCCAGGTTTTTGGAGAAAAGGGTGATTTGGTTGTGGGTGCCATTTATGATCTTGTCTCAAATAAGGGCTCTAGAAAAGCCAATTAAAGCCCATGGTAATAATTTATACATGTACATGGAGATCACATATCAAAGGCTATACAGTATATTTAAGCCATCCTTGTTAATTTTCCTAGTTGTGGCTCTTGATAGCACAATGATAGTTATAGTATATGCATATCAGTAGATTCTCCTTTCATGCTACGAACATCCTTGGCTTGCAACTAGTGAAGGATGCAATGCATCTATGAAGGTTGACTACTTTGGGAAGGGCCAGGTTGTTGGAGAAAAGGGTGATTTGGTCGTGGGTGTCATTTATGATCCTTGGCTCGAATAAGGGCTCTAGAAAAGCCAATTAAAGCCCAAGGTAATAATTTATACATGGACATGGAGATCACATATCAAAGACTATACAGTAAATTTAAGCCTTGTTAACTTTCCTAGTTGTGGCTCTTGATAGCACAATAGTTATAGTATATGCGTATCCCTGAATTCTCATTCTATCTATGTGATTATATGGGTTTTGTTTGAATATTTTATGAAAGACTGTTGTTATCAAAATGGTATATTATGGTGGAAAAGGGATCAGATGATACCCATGATGATTATGGTAAGGATCTAAAAGTTGCAAGCATTAAAGCATGGTCAATTGGTGGGCATGAGTAATGGACATTATAGTCCTTCAATGATTTTTGATGTATCTTTCTTGGTTTACATTTTTATATTGTTGATAGTTCTGAAAGAACCTTGTGCTTAGATACTAACCATGGCAAGCACAACCATTAGGTTGAAAGGATAGCAAGATTATAAGACATCATAAACTGTAGTGCGGAAAGCATACTTTGAAATCTTGGTGCATTTTTGTTAACGAGTCAAACCATGTTCTTTAAATGTCGACGAGATCTCAGAAGTACAAAAGCACTAGCTTCGATATCATACTTATTGATATTGGACAGGGATGGGGTCTTGTTATGGATTTTATGCTCTCCAATAGTTGCACCTAACATTAAAATACCAATTATGGTAATGTGTTAGAAATATTTCTAAAAATAAATACATCAATGTGTTAGCTTTGAAAGGAGTTAAGGATCTTGCATGTAGATCAACATGAGTTTTTTGGTTTCCCTCCAGACCTTAATAGGATTACCCTATGCCATGTCGAAAGACAAATCCTATGTAAATAGATTCCCCTTAACGTTCACAATCCTTCTCTTTTTAGGATTTGCGTTTACCAATTTTGGACTCCAACCAACTCATCAAAAGGCTATCGTATGCATAGACTTATTGTCCTTCTTTGGGATATAACAAGTCTGTCTCAAAGACGTTAGGTGTTTAGATTAGAACTTAGTATTAGGAGTTACTATAGACAGTTTATGATTTTGTAACAGAGTGAGTCCCTAACAGTGGTGTTCCTTAACCAGACTATGTTATGTGTTTTTTTATTTTGTGAGCACATCGCAGATGTGCAGGTGGGAATCACATGTTCGCGATAATTTGGTGAATTCCAGTAAATATTTGTTTAGCACGGGTCATAAGGCACTAATGAATGGATGCCTTAGCTAATCATTAAATCTCTAATTGAATATGAATTTCTTTGTTATCTATTGATTTATAGTAAGTTATAAGTAATTCTTCCTTATGTAATTGATCTAGGAGGATCTACCAATTGCGGTTCCTGTGGTAACACCAAGCCTAGTTTCATAGCTTGCAGCTCTTGTAGTTCCTCTTACATGGTCTCCAGTACTCCAGAGCAGCCCCTAGAGGTTTGTGGTACCTCCATGACTATCTATCCATTTCTGACAAATGCCGCACCCACTCCTACAGTGGTGCAGTGCAAACTGTGCAGATAAGACTTGGCGCCATCCATGCATGTGCCAAACCTTTGTGGTACCTACCATTGGCTTCAACAGGGTCTGATACATCTCCTTGCCAAACCGCAAAGGGCAACTCAAACTGTGTGGCACCACCAAGTGCTGACAACTTGCTAACTCCATCTTGACAGGCGAAGAGTTACTTCTAATGCCGATCAGCTCAATTTTTGAAAGATGAAGAGTCACATAGAAGCTCAATTGCTTCGACTTTTGTAATGGTTCTTTCTACCTTCATGGCTTCGTAGTATATGTATTCACATCAGTAGCTTTTATTATCAATGAGAATAGAAGATAGAGGACCATACATCTTTCTCAAGAGTATGCCATGAACAAAACACACAGATTAATAAAGCTTTCTGTTCCAGTTCTATTGTCTCTCTCTCTTGATTCTCTGCGTTATATCTCTTATAGCTTCTGCACATGCATATAACACATCTAAATTGTCATTTACAGTGTTTTTCAACTGGGTTCCATTTGGGCCCCAGACCAGTAACAGGTTTATTAGCATTTAAGATTATAAGGGTCATTCCTTCTATTTATGTTGTGGATTTTCTCATTTACTTCTGCAAAAGGATTCCATGCTTGCTTGTTTGTTATTGTCCTCTCTCCATCCTAATTTACTTGTAGGTGTAGTTTAAGTATATAACTCTCACAACGATGGAACACTGAGGGTCATATTTATTTCTTTGTTGAATGCGCTATCATCTGTCATCTGAAAATATTGGATGGATTATTGCTTTATGCTGGTTGCAGATTGGAAGGTCTTATGTAGTCTCCAAGTTGAAGGACTATCCTCAGTTTCAAGCTGTTGCTATAGCAATTCAACAATCTGGTTTCAAGGTCCAATTTGTCTCTGTGTTTGCGTATGTGCTTTCTGTTGATTTTTTATCCAGTTATTTAACTTATGTTTATTTTTACTTGCTGTAACATCCATAATGGTAATAGTATATCTTTCTTGGATAACTGAAGCTTTTTTACTGCATACTTGAATGAAACGACAACATTGTTCGGCAAATCTATGCTCTGGGAAGATGAAAAACCCCCTCTGCAATCACACTTAATATTCAAACATTACAAGTTTTATGCAATAATGGAAAAAGAGAAACATCTTTTGATGGTTGAGATTTCATTTCTTTAAGGTTTCTTATTCGCATTGAATAGTATCTATTACTCTTGCTTCAAACAGGCTTAAAAATTGGTTGGAGGGTACACATTAGAAAACCTAACTCTACACCCCCCATCAAGACTTTCTGGCTAAACATTTCTGTCCTTAAGGCTGTATTTGTGAAGGTAGATTTTTTTTGTTACCACAACACATTAGCTGTATTTTATTACACAATTTACTAGTAATAAAAAAGGTGGCTTTTACAGCTTTTTCAGAAAGTAGAATATAACAGCAGAAACTCATAGCAGAGTATCGCAAAAATGCACAACTAACTACGTATGCAAATAACAACAATGAATTGCAATAGAACAATATAGTCTATAGATGAGTTCACCTATATATGAGTGAGTGTAAGGTTATCGTTAAAGGTTGCAACTTTTGATGATACCTTTTCAATATACTAACGATACCTAATTAGAATAAGTTATGAAACTTAATCAAACTCAATGTACTTGGTGCTCAACTATATACTAAGTGTACTCAAGTACCCCTTAAGCTACCTACACTCCACCCCCTTCCCTCTCCCCCCCACCCCGCCCCAAAAAAAGAAAAAAAGAAAAAAGAATGTCAGACTTCTGACTATTGACTCTGAGTCGTGGAGCAGGATGGTGCTACTACTGCATGGTATCAAGCACCACCAATGCCAATTCATTTGTCTATGTCTAACCAGCTCAATACCTTATTTTTCACAAAATCCCTGGGCATGGTTACATTGCTCTGCAAATTTCTTCTCCTATGCAAACTAGCAAATGCATTATGAGTATGAACACTGTCCTTGTGTTTTTCTTGTTTTTGAAAACCTTCACCACATGTCATTTCCTGATTGGTTGTTTCATTATCCTTTATCGTTGTTCATTTAAGTCTTTTGGCCCTTTTACAAGGAATACATCCACTGCTGGCCGCCATCTATATCTTTGTTCAGTGATCACCGGACGTTATCCTTTTTATCCGGTTGCCTTAAGTTATCCTCCTTTGGTGATTGCTGGTTGTTTAAGTTATTATTATTCTTAATTAGCTTCATTTGTTTCCAATCATCATCGTTAAAAAAATGGGTCACCTGGCATGTGACATGTATTCATAGGTTCTTGTAACCTTGCTGTCAGTTTGTTGGCGATCATTGCTGCTTTCAGCTGGTCAACACTCAGTTTTTCTGGTGATTGCTGAACTATATCATTTTGCGGGTGCCACATTTAATAGTTTTTTCGTTGTGGCCTAAGGCATATATTTGGTGGAGGTTTCTGTCCATGATTGTTGTGCTCTTTCTCGATCTTTCTCAAGGCCTTGCACAGGGCAACTCGTGCAACATATAGAAGAATGCTCATGGTGTTGACATATCACTTAAGCTCAAAGACTTAAGTGCTTACCCGAGGTGCAACGAGAGAACGTCAAGAACCCCATTGATATAAAGAGAGATGAAGATTATAAGCATGCATGAAAATAACACAATCAAACCCTAGAAATAATTCAAAGCAAGTAAATGACACAAATTTGTAACAACCATTCCTTTCATTATCAATTCATATACAATTTGCAAACCTATACATGAACTCCCTTAAGTTGATGCTCATAAACAATCAAGCTACAAAACATATACAAAGATTACACATGCCTTGCATGGCTCAATACATTCGCAAAACCTAAGCTTGATCTTCCTTTTGCCTTCAATCTGCAATGTGTAACCAAATCAAAATGTCTCAAATGAGAGGTCGAGGGGCCTATTTATAGGTTTCTAGCACCTCCTCGATTCTTGCTAGCTAGCTTTGACTCAACGTCCACTTGTCTAGTTTGCCGACTATCTACGCATTTTATCATAATATGCTTCCTAGCATGGATTGATCCCTCACCATCCGTGGGATCATGCTCTTGGTGCTTGCCACTTCTTGGATCTGTGTTTCTTGTGATCCATTTTGTGTTTCTTTCTAGCTTGTCATGGTGTCTCCAAAAGTGTGCTTCTAACTATGCATTGTCTTCCTTTTGCGTATCATCCTTGTTCATGAATTGCATGTGTGATTTGTAAGAGTCTACGTGTCTCATGCACACATCCTCATACTTAGCCATTATTGGATTGCCTATTACATACAAATTTGAGGGTCAACATTCCCCCATACTACCTTCTTGTTTATCCTTAGATGACTGTTTCCTGACTCCTTTAGGTCTACACTTGGAAGATCTCAAATATTATTTTGTTAACCTTCTTTTCAAATTTATCCTAGGTTATCATTGCCTCTCCAACAATCCTTGACTTGCTGCGCATTACCCTTTATTGCCTCTATCTTAGCAATGTCTTCTCCCTTCTTTGCATAGGATTTCTCAGAATATCCTGCTTTTTTCATGAACTCTGCTATTGCCTCCCACATGCTTTGTTATTCATTCAATTCTTCATTATAAAAGTCTCCAAACTTGTCATCCAACTCCAAGCACTGATTTTTAACTTAAGACTTGCAGGCATTCCACCTTGCCATCTTTCGTCTCTCTGTGACATCCCCCTCATTTATCATAAGAGCATTCAATTCTTTGCTCTTTTTATCATTTTACTTTAGTCGCATCAATGTATTCCTATGTGTTCCCTACTTCTTTGATCCCTTGTGCCATGACTCCTACTTTCTTTTTTGTCGCTTTGAGCAGTGCCTACAATTTTTCGCCCTGCTTATCCCAAGCTCCCTTGGTGCTTCCAGTTTCTTTTTCCTCAGCGCTTCCTCTGAAGACTATAGCTTTAGCCAATGTAGGCTTGTGAAACACCCTTAGTATAGCTGCACTGAGCTTGTCCATGGGTTCCATCCTTATGGTAGCTAAACTTCCCCATAGCTGTGGTCTTGCTTTCTCAATGGTGGCTATCTTCTCTTCCATTTTTCTTACCATCTGTGCATTCTCCTCCCTTTCTTTCATCACCTTTTTTGATTCTTCATGTAGTCTTTTCCTCAACTACTCAACCTCTTCTTCTGATTCCAATATGTGTTGGACCACAACTACATCTAGTTGCACCAATCCCAAAACTGATTATTTAACCTTCATCTTGTGCAGATTGCAAGGGATGTCTATCGTTTCATCCTCAAGTTCTCCACTTATAGACACGCTTTTCCTAGGCACCAAAAATGTTGGATCTTCATTGTGCATGTCCAACAACCTTTGCAAATTCTTCATGGTGTCATCCTCTCCTTCACCTTGTTGTTGCCTTGCATCTACTCCCTTAGATTCCACATTAATCGACACTTGATTCAATGTATCCAAAAGCACTATCTTAGGGCCTTCTTCACTCTCCAATGTGCTTGCTTCATCGCACACTTCTTCCTCTTGCCTCTTCTTGGGCTTCTTTGAGATAAACTGCAACTTCTCTCTTGCACTTATGCGTCTTCTTCTCCCATGCACCATCACTTTTATTTGAATACTTCTTCCTCTTGTCTAGCGCGACATCTTTCCCTCCATGCGATGTCTATCCAACATCTTACACGCCTTCAATCTCTTCACTCGCCTCTTTCTAAGATTATTGTGATACCTTAGGTTTTTCCTCCTGTTGACTCCCTTTAGCGTCTTGCGTGTTGTCCTTATCTTTCTTCTTCTTTTCCAAGTGAGCCTTTTCATTCTTTCTCTTCTTTGTCTTCCGCTCTTGTGCAACATTCTTTTCAATCTTCTCCCATGTTGGCGGTTCGTCCATCCATGCGAGTTTGACATATATAGGTCTTAAGATGATCATCAAGGGACACTTCTCGTCATTCATGAAAACTTCCTGCCTAGGATCTAGGTTCATGCCACATCTTCTCGATCCTTATCTTCATCTGTCACCTTTTTTCTAGTAGCAATGATGTTTTTCCTTAGGTGGATCCTCTCCTTATCCACCTCACCAACTTTTATAGTTGCCCACGGTATCCCAAGTAACCACGCCAATACTCTCTCCATGTAGTGCACAAACACTGCAAATGGAAACTTTATCTAGGAGCTATTAGTTCCATGTTGCTCCTTTATTTTCACCAATGTGTAATTCGTCTTTACACAAAATGTGGCATACCCCATATTTGTTTCTACAACCTTATTATGTAGCTTTAACTTGGGCCCAAATGCTTGGTTCACATTATTGAGCCATCCCAACATCTTTGTCTTGTAGGGTTTGTTCATGCTGTCTTCACATTGACGCATGACATATGTTCTTGCTTGCAACCTCACTTCAATCAGAATTTCAAAAGTCCAACTCTATGAGATGCCTACATCCTCTAGTATTATCAAAAGCAAATACATTCCCCTATGAAATGTTCCTCTAGCATACTCTTCTTTCATTGCTAGGATGATCTCCTTCATCATGTAGTTGGAAAAAATGTACTTTTTGCCTCCTTTGGCTATCCGGTAAGCCACATACATGATGGATTTTGACGCAACTTCTCAACACACAACAACAGATAACTTTGTGCGGATCATTAGCTCAACTACTTGTGTAGGAAGTGTAGAAATGTTGTCTAATTCCATCATATAGCCTCCTCGATGCAACCTCACTTCTGTTTTAACCTCATCAATCCCTTCTTGCACCAACTGATAGTGTGTAAAACCACTTGAAAGAAATCACCTTAGGTTGTGCCTACAATAGGCAGGTCAAGAATTTAATTAATCATTAAAACCAAGTACAAAAGGGTGCCAATATGCCGTTAATCCTTGATAACCAAGAGAAGTCCTATTTATTGAATTTACCATAGACCCATAAATCAACCAACTTAATAACTACCAAACACCTAATTCTATACGGGAATGTTTACTCGTAAAGCAACATAACAACTTTATTATTTACTAACCTAACAATATCTATAGAGGGGGTGTCTTTTATAGAGAAGCATGCCCCTTTACACTTTATTACAAACTTTTATTTTCTAAGATTATTTACACAAAATAATATTAAGACTTTAGATCAAAGTCTTAACAAACCCTCCTGTGATCCAAAGTTAATTCTTTGAAGACATACCAAGATGTTTCCTAAAATTTTCAAACTTTATCTTATCAAGGGGTTTTGTGAAGATATCAACTGTTTGATATGTAGTTGGGCAATATATTGATTCAAGTGTTTTCTTTGACACCAACATTCACAAATAATGATACTTGACATCCATGTGTTTTGTTTTGGCATGAATACTGGATTTTTGGACATCTTGATTACACTCTGATTGTCAATGCATAAATGTGGAGGAGCAAATTGAGAAATCTGAAGATCTTGAAGGATGCGACGTAGATAGACAATTTCTCTAGAAGCATCCCATGCTGCAATGTATTCTGATTTTGATGATGAATTTGCAATAGTATCCTATTTCTTATAGCACCATGCAATGACAACTGAACCCATATGCATCGTGTATCTTGTTATGGACACTATCATCCACACATCTGCCAAAATTGACATCACAATACCCAACAAGTTTGAAGTTCTTGTTTTGGCGGTACTCAAGGCCACATTTATTCATTCCCTAAAGGTATTGAAGTACACTTTTTGCTACATGCTAATGAGTTTCTCTGTGTTCATGCATAAATATTGATAAAATTCCCATTGCAAAAGATATATGGGCCCTGATGGTCATCAAGTATATTAATACTCCCACTAAACTGTCTATCTTTTGTGCCATCAAAAAATTGACTACCATCATCCTTGGACAATTTCAAGTTACTTTCCATCAGTGTGAAAGCATGTTTACAATCATCCATACTAAACCTTGTTAATCACTCAAAAATATGCTTAGTTTGAGCAAGGAAAATGCTTTTATCTTTCTGAGTGACTTCTATTCCAAGATAATAATAAAGAAGTCCAAGATTTGTCATCTCAAACCCATATTTTAGTTCCTTCTTCATGGATCTGTTATCATTTTCATCACTACCTGTGATAAATAAGGCATCGACATAGAGAATGAGAATTACCAACTTCTTTCCCTGCACTCATATATAGAGAGTATTTTGGATTCACTATGCACAAACCCAGTGTTATGCAAGTAGGAATCCATTTTTTCATACCAAGCCCGAGGTGCCTTTTTGAGCCCATATAGTGCTTTGATCAATTTGCACACCTCGTTTTCAGCACCCACTTTTTCAAAACCCTATGACTGTGTCATATAAATTTCTTGTAAATCACCATTCAAAAAAACTTTTTTGACATCCATTTGATGTACTTTCCAAGCATTATGTACTGCTAAGGCAAGAACCATATGAATAGTGTGCCATTTGGCAATTGGTGCAAATGTTTCTTCATAATCAATACCTTATTGTTGCGCATAACCCTTCGCAATAGGGCTTGCCTTATGTTTGTCAATGGAGCCATCATATTTGTACTTTACCCTATAAACCCATTTACATCCTATGGGTTGAATGTGTTGAGGATCAACCAAAATCCAAGTGTTATTGTTCTAATGGCATCATATTCACTTTGCATTGTTGTTTGCCCAACCTACTCAGTAGAAGCCTCTTGAAAAGTGGATGGCTCTGTGGAAGTAGTAGCAATCATTGCATAATTCAGCGGTTTGTGAGAAATCCTAGGCCCTGTTTTACCAACCCCGTCTGCTTTAAAGTCAAAAGTACTTTGAGCCCACTTAGGATATTTGTGCAAATTTTTGAGATCAGGAATACCAAAATTCTCAGTATGTGTATCATTTTCAGGAAGACATAGAGAATTGCCATCATTTTCTAAGTTAACATTTTTCGAAGAACTCGAGGAAGTAGGAGGAACTGAAGGGATATTTGCCTCATACCACAATCTATGAGAGTTAGCTTCATCTCTCAATCCCTCAATAAGTTTTTGAATCTTCCTCTCCAATCTGTCAAACTGTGAATCTATTCTATGCAATGTTCATATTACAAAACATAAAAGATCACATCTTTGCTCACTATGAATTTTCTTGTATTATGTGCAAGCAAATGATACCCCTTTTTGTCTTTAGAATACCCAAGAAAAATACATTTTTTGCTCCAAGGTTCCAACTTGGTTCTATGTTCAACAAGAACTAAAGCATAGCAAGTACACCTAAAAATATTCAAGTGTTTAACCTTGGGCTTGAATCCATTGCAAGCCTCATATGGAGTTTTTCCCAAAAGTGCAACTGTAGGGGATTTATTCCTTAAATACACTGCAATACCAGTGGTTTATGTCCAAAATTTATCATTGCGCTGTTTATAATACAACATAGCTCGAGCTGTTGCTTCCAAAGTCATATTTGCTCATTTAGAAACTCCATTTTACTTTGGAGTATAAGCATTATTATCTTGTTGTTTGATTCCATGTTCCCGACAATAATCATAAAATTCATTTGAAGTGTCTTCACCTGCGTTATCTAAATGAAGAGTAACCAATTTCAAACTTGTTTCCTTTTCAACTAAGTTTAACCATCGACAAACTTAGTGAAAGCCTCTTATTTGTTCTTTATAAACGATACCCAAATCATCCTAGAAAAATCATCAATGAATAACACAAAATACCTGCACCCTCCAATGGATGGCTTTTTCATATCACAAATATCACTGTGAACTAACTTCAAACTCCTGTTAGCTCTCCAAGAAGAATCTTTAGGAAACTTTCTCTCGTTTTGTTTGCCTAAAACACATGATTGACAAAGTATGCTACTCTACGAAAAGTAGGCAAACCATTCACCATGTTAGTCTTTATAAGTCCACTAAAGAATGAACATTCAAATGTCCATAATGTAGATGTCACAAACGCTGCATAGACATTGTACCTATTTCATCCATTGTTGCTAGTTCCACTATAAGAGGAAGTACTTTGCAATGTAAACGAACCAAGTTCCCATCTTCATACCCTGTATAGATTGTTTTGTACCCTTCTTTGACATAGTTAATATAAATGAGGCCATTTTCTAACACAATTTGATAACCTTTCTTGCGAATGGTGACCAAGAAAGGGGGTGTTTCTGCAATCTGGAACATACCAAACATTTTGCAAAAAATTGATAGAACCATCAAGAAGAAGAATCCGAATAGATTCAAATCTTTATAGAATATAAATAGACTTGTCTGCCAAAGAGACTAGAGTGAGAGATGCTTCTTTGAAAGTCTAAAAGAAGTCTTACCTGAATGTCATATGCTTTGTTGCCCTTATATCTTGTACTCAAACATTTGTAAACTCATCTCTAGTCTTAAACTCATTTGTAAGCCGAGGTTGATCTTGAGGTGTAACTTATCACTGCTTTGAATGAATGGAAGAGTCAAAGAAAGAAAATCCAAAAGTTGAAGTCTCTAGTCAAAAGTCATGAAAAACAAATATGTATCTTGGAAACTAAGACAACTAAGAGTGCCAAGGAAGCTGAGGAGGTCATCAACAATCTCAAGACTTACTTAGAAGAAACAAATGCAAGTTTGAAGTCCAAGGAAGTAGAGTGCAATGAATACAAATCTGAGATAGGTTCATTAAAGTCAGATTTGGAACAGTTCACAGTCAAATTGAAAAATTGTCAAAAGTTTGAAAAGAGCAATGGAATTCTTGATGACATATTGAACAGTCAAAGGTCACCTTTTATCAAAACAGGCCTTGGATACACGGATGACTAGAAGAGTAGTAAGGAAGAGTAGAATATGTAAGCCAAAGACATACGCTGATGCTTTCAAGAAATTTGAGATTGTGAATGGCAGTCAGAGGTTAGGATAGGTCAAGAAGACTATCGCTCCTCTTAGAGATAACAAAAGAGTCAATATGCCTTTCAAAAATCTTCAGAGATCATTTTGTATCAAGCAATTGAATGCAATAAGGTACATGAAATTTTTCTATGGCTACTATTTTTTTGGTAATCAGTTTCGACATAGAGTTGTAAATTGTAGATCAAATGCTAGAAACAATCATGCATGGAGAAGTGATATGAATAGTCATGCATTTCCAAAAAGATTCTCAAATTCATTTGTCCAAGGGTCAGATATCAATAGAAACAATGTGCTTTGTTACAACTATAATAGAATTGGACATATTGCAAGATTATGTAGATTGGGTTATGCAAAACCCCCTAGTCAAAACAGGGAGGTGTAGGTTCAAATCGATAAGAAGTCAACCTTTAAAAATATTGAAAAAAGAGCAAGAAAATGATGGTCCAAAAAAAGAAGAATCCATGTTAGCACAAGCTGCTTTTCACATTCAAGATGAGAGTTTGAAATGGTACATTGATAGTGGTTGTTCAAGCCATATGACAGGTGACAAGAATAAATTTATATCTTTGAAGAAGACTACTGAAGGTACAATCAAGTTTGGAGACAATACAACTAATATTGTTGGCAAGGGAATACTAAGTCTTGACAATGAGAAAACTAAAATTAAGAATGTGTTATATGTAAAAGCAATGAAGCATAATTTGCTGAGTGGTAGTCAAATGTGCAATCAAGGATATACTCCGACTTTTCATGCTCAAGGATGTGAAATAAGAAAAACAAGTTCAAGAAGATTGGTAGCAGATGCTAACAGGTCTGCAAATAATTTATATGTGTTGAATGAGATCAAGAAGGGCATGGGTTTTATGAATCAAGTGGATGAGAGTTGGCATAAAAAAATGAGACATATAAACTTTGACAACTTAGTAAAGATAAGTACTAAGAAATCAGTGAGGAACATGCCTAAGATCACTAAGCCTACAAACACCCTGTGTAAGGCATGCCAACATGGAAAACAAACAAGAAGAAGGTTCAAGACAAAAGAATATTCAACTACCCAACCGTTAGAGTTGATTCATATAGATCTATGTGGTCCAACTAGAACTCAAAGTATTCAAGGTGAAAGTTACTTCATGTTTCTTATTGGTGATTACATTAGAATGACGTGGGTTGCTTTCTTGAAGGAGAAATCTGAGGCTCTAGATAAGTTTAAGGCATTCAAGGTTCTAGTTGAGAATGAGATGGATTTAAAAATCAAGTGTCTAAGATTTGATAGAGGAGAATTCTGGTCAAATGAGTTTGATGACTTTTGTAAGGAACATGGAATCAAGAGATAGTTTTCGGCTGCAAGGACACCACAGCAAAATGGTGTAGCAGAAAGGAAAAACAAGACTGTTTAGGAAATGGCCAGGTCAATGTTAAATGAGTCTAAATTGTCTAATAGATTTTGGAGAGAGGTTGTAAACACAACAGTACACATTTTATACAATGGTCAAATCAGAATAAACAACAATAAGGCCCCCTAGGAACTGTGAAAAGACAGACCAGCTCAAGTGGAATACCATAGAGTGTTTGGAAGCATGTGTTTCATCAAGAGAGATAAAGAGGTTCTAGGAAAATTTGATTCAAGCTCTGATGAAGGCATCTTCCTTGGATATTCTTCAGTTAGTTCTGCATATAGATGCTACAACAAGAGACTACAAAAGATTGGGGAGAGTACACATTTGAGAGTGGATGAAACCAGATTTAAGAAGGTTAGCACACAACCAAGAGTTAATGCAGAGAAGCTTAACCTCAAGGAAAAAGAAAGACCATTAGAAGAAGTAGCAGAAGAATGTCAAGAAGAAGAAGACCGAGCAGATACAAAGGCACCTTCTAGATTCATTTAGAAAAATCATACAGAAAGTCAAATCATCGGTGATATGGATGTTGGAGTGCAAACTAGGAGAAGGCTTATGAATACATTAGAAATGTAAACTTCTCTCTATTTTCAAAGATAAAACCAAAAACTTTTTCAGAACCCAGAATTGATAAGCATTGGGTGAATGCTATGGAGGAAGAGCTCAATCAGATTGAAAAAAATGAGACTTGGGAACTTATTCTCAGACCTAAGGACAAGAATGTCATTGGAACCAAATGGGTTTTTAGTAACAAATTGAATGAAGATGGTCAGATTACGAGAAACAAAGCAAGGCTAGTATGTAAAGGCTATGCTCAAGTAGAGGGTGTTGACTTTGAAGAAACTTTTGCACTTGTGGTAAGACTAGAAGCCATAAAACTATTTTTGGCATATGCTGGTTTCAAGAATTTCAAGATATGTCAGATGGATGTAAAGTCCACATTTCTCAATGGAAATTTAGAAGAAGTGTATATAAAGCAACTTGAAGGTTTCTCTTTGTCAGGAAATAAGGATTATGTTTGTAGACCGAAGAAAACATTATATGTGCTAAAACAAGCCCCTAGAGCGTGGTATGCAAGACTTGACATATACTTGCTTGATTAGGGTTTCAAGAGAGGTTGTTGATGGTAGCCTTTACATCAAAACAAAAGGTGAGCATCAATTAATCATAGTTGTGTATGTTGATGATATTATCTTTGGTAGTGACTATAACAAGATGTCTAAGGAGTTCTCAGAAGTAATGCAACAAGAATTTGAGATGTCTATGTTAGAATTGTCATTTTTTCTTGGATTGCAAGTAGTTTAGTCAGATAAGTGAATCTTCATCTCTCAAGCTAAGTACATTAAGGAAATGTTGAAGAATTTTGATATGGAAGATTGTAAATCAATAAGTACTCCAATGACTAGTTGCAAGT
Organism: Torreya grandis; assembly: GCA_037957365.1. Lineage (NCBI taxonomy): Eukaryota > Viridiplantae > Streptophyta > Pinopsida > Cupressales > Taxaceae > Torreya > Torreya grandis. Next base: position 1,504,136 of record JARHVA010001433.1, read on the forward strand.
TGAGTCAAGAAGATAAGTCATCAGAAGTCATTCAGAGCTTGTATAGATCTATGATTGGAAGTCTATTGTATACTACTGCATCAAGACCTGATATCATGCAGGCAGTGTTGACGCTGTGGATTGCACCCTTGACAGAAGGCTGAGCCTCTGTCCTCCACGCGGCACTATGGAGACTCCTCTCTTCCCTGTGGGTCTGGCAAAACTGAGGGGAGAATCTCTAGATAAGGGCTAGCTCCCTTTGATGCATCTCTGAGTTATTCCAGTACTATTGCTAATATATAAAAAGGGGGGGTTGAAAAGAGAGAAGGATTACTGAAAACAGAACCTAGACTAATACGGTGATGCACCAAAAAAGTTTGATCTACTCATCTACTCACTTCAGACCAGAAGAGGACATGCATACACTTTATCTGATGAAAAGACCAGACTGTAGGAAGCTTAACAGGGAGGCTTAATGAAGACACACAAAAAATGAACTTACCACAGGCGCTGTAGGAAAACACTCTGTCTGATAACCCTCTTCTGTGTCTGCGCTCCAAATACAACACTTTTTGTGACCTGCAGAGATGGTGATTTGTCTATACCAGGTATGTTGGTGTCAAACTTGTGAAAGCATCATGCAAAATGACTGAACACAAGGTTAATACTCAGACACACTCAGAGATATATCCAACCAGATAGAGGTAAAAATGCATTCTATTGATTCAAGGTGAAAATTTGGCAGGGCTTCGCCTTACAAAATGAGAGATCCCTTCTCCAATGAGAGTTTACAATATATATAGAGCAAGAGGAAGCAATGGCGCCCCTTTTTTACAAGTGGCCCATGCTGCGTTGAAAAACATTGGGAAGAGGAAGTCGCTGAAAGAACATGCTGTGTCAGTTGCCAGTCTTGACTTTGGTGTTAAAACATTATTGTGAAAGCATGGGCCGTGCTCCTTTGTCTGCAAAAAAGACCACTTCTTTAAGACATTCACGTGGTTGTCTGCTCATTAATGCAAAATGAGGAAAAACAGGCCGCGCCTTCACTGTTCGCGGTCCTTGATGACCACTTGGCGTAGACTGTTTCGACCGCTGGAATAACTCCTCTGCCGACGCTTCCCTTTGCCACTTGGGCTGTTTTATCCAAATCTGTGCTTGGCTCCTCGAGCTCCTTTCTCGGCGGGTCGCTAAGTTTTCGTGTGCGGGCTTATGCCCCTTTGAATTTCATCGGGCCTGCGCCATTCGAGCTCTCTCGGGCCACTTGTCGTGAAGGTGTTAGTCCTTTGTTTTCTCCTCAGCGACTGATGCATCCCATCAAAATTGACGTCTGCGAGCCCGTCGCTATTTGAAAACCAAACGGCTATTCCATCATCGTAAATTTGACGTTCAGGCGCCCGTCACCCATTTGGCAATTTCTTCGGCCTTTACTTTCCTTCGGCTTTCTTTCCTTCGGGTGTTCCTTCGGACTTTTTTTTTTTGAAGGATATCTCCCCTTTTTTTCCTTTGTTTGGGCTTTTGTTGTTGAACCCTCCTGAAGGGAAGGTGTCACTTCGGGGCTTGGAGAAAGGTCCCCCTTTTGGCAGCTGAGAGTCCCTCGCAAGGGCAATTGCCCTTCGGGCTCCTTCGCGCTGCTTTGGCTTCTCAATTCCTTCGGACTTTTTGTCCGAAGGAAATGTTCCCTTCATGTTTGGCCGCTTGTTTCTTTCGGTCGGGCTTTTGGTTTGTAGGACCAAAATGGTCAACAGGAAGTAGGTCTAGTGGCCAGATTTCAGGCAAAACCAAAAGAGACACACTTACAAGCAGTCAAGAGGATATTCATATATCTCAAAAGGTACTATGGACTTTGGTTTGTGGTACTCAAAAGGTGAGGATTTCACTTTAATAGCATATACTGATGCAGATTGGGTAGGTAGCATTGATGACAAAAAGAGCACAAGTGGTGGTGTATTCTCTTTTAGAAAGAGTCTTGTGTCATGGTTGAGAAAGAAACAACCATCAATTTCCTTGTCCACAACTGAAGTTGAGTACATAGCAGTAGCATCATGTTGCACACAGGTTTTATGGATGAAACGGACCTTGAGTGACTTTAAGATTAAGAATGATAGCCCAATTTCTATATGTTGTGGCAATACCAGTGCCATTAACATATCTAAGAATCCAATCATGCATTCTAGGACTAAGCATATTCCAATCAAGTTTCATTTTCTAAGGGAGCAAGTCGCTGATTAGTTTGTCAAACTAGAGTATTTAACCACAAAAGAACAAGTTGCAGACATTTTTACAAAACCTCTTCCAAGGGCAACATTTGAGTTCTTATGTCAGGAATTGGGAGTAATTCTTTCTTCTATCGTTGACTAAGAAAGGTATGGATTGAGGGGGAGCTAACCTTTGGGTATCTTTTAGCTCCGAGGATCAAGAGTCAAGAGTTTATGACAGTCAAAAAATGTTCAAGTGGTAGTGAGTAGCATCTTGTAGTTTTTTTAAGAAGTCTATGGGATTCTCATCAGGGAAATGAAGATGGATATTATTAGTTTGAAGAAGCAACACTTTGTTTGGAATCAAATAGACTTCAGGGTGTGCAACCCTTTGCCATTGATGTCAAAGGGGGAGAATTAACAAGCTGACTATTTTCAGGGAGAAATAGTGCAGTAGTAGAGATGGCTGTATTATAAGGGAGAGAAATAACAAGTTGTGTAACTGATTTCTAGTAAAAAGGTATGTTCATTAAATGATAAAATATGCTCAAGTCATTAGCGTGTAAAGGTTTGCCATCAATGACAAAGGGGGAGTTTGTTGAGATGTTGTCATTGATGTCAAAGGGTTTGCTATTCAGTAAAGAATTTGGTCATTGATGTCAAGAAATTTATGCGAGTAGTTACAAATTGTATCAGGTTTGCTACGAATTGCGTCAAGGTTGCTACAGATTGCATCAGGTTAGCTACAGACTGCATCAGGTTTGCTACGAACTGCATCAGGGTTGTTACGGAGTGCATCAAGTTTGTTACGGACTGCATCAAGGCTTTTATGAACTGCATCAAGATTACAACAGACTTCAACAGGGCGACACTAAATGTATTCTAATGATTGCTTGGTCTATCCTAGCTTCGTTTCACTTAGGCCGACCTATGTGAGTGAGTTTTGATATAAGCTAATTGGAATTATGTTTTCAAAAAAGAATAAATTATTCGAAAGCTGATTATAGAGTTTGGTTTGGCCGACTTTCAAGAGGTTGTTGATCAACTCTTGTATATAAACAAGATCAAATTGTCTTTTTGAGTAATGTGAAAATAGAAGATAAATATTCGCTAAGGAGCAGAGCAGAGATCTGCTAAGGAACAGATGGCCAAAGAGGCGTGAGTATGAAATCGTCGAATGACTCATAGGGAGATTAACCCTAAAGTATACAGAATCTGCTAAAAGAGATGAGTAGAGAAGGCAGAGAGGACAAAGCCTTTGAAAATAAAGAGCAGAGAAAGAGAGCCTAATGTGCTTGAGATTGATAAGCAGAAAAACAATAGAATGAATCTGTGATCGATAAGCAGAGAGAGAAGAATTGTACCATCATTTGTTGATAGAAGCAACTGAGAAAGGTGGATGATCTAAAGCAGTTGAGTTGGTACTTGGCAAAGGGGGTTGAAGCCTCTTGTAGATTGGTGTCTACAAATCAAGGAGTTGGTGCTTCTTAGCAAGTGGGTGCTTGCTGAATCTTTTTGTTAAGTTGGTGCTTAACTATTTGTGGTTGGTGCCTCAAGTTGAGTTGGTGCTCAACAATCGTGTTGACTCATTGCATATCTGATTTAGGACATGTAGTCCATGCAATGATCACTGTGGGTTTTCTTTCCTTTAAGGGTTTCCCACCTATATCATGTGTTATGTCTTTATGTTTTTTGTTGTGGTTTGATTGCTCTCAGTGGCTGTGCTTCCAATAGAATAGTGATTGCATTTAGTTTCCAGAAATTTACACATGCAAATCTGAGTAGTCTACATCAAGCTAATCATGATTGGATATACCCTCTCACTCTAGTCGATCTCTCTCCAATTGCTTCTGCTTTGTACTTCCTATGAATACTTTGGATTCATTTTTTAATGTCTTCATTGTATTGGCCACATGCTAGACACAAGTGGTGTTCTATGATGCAAAGCTCAAGAGGCATCCCATTGAGCTCTCCATAGGTACATGCAAACACATCTTTGCAAGTCTAGAAGAATCTTGATTCCCATTGCTACAAATTTGTGTACCAATTATCTACTTCATTAACCTTTTGTGGACTTTCCTTGAACCCCAAGTTAACTTTGGTTGTTATGGCCCCACCTACTTAATTTCTTTTGGACAATAAAATTTGTATTTAGATTATCACTGACCTCAGTATTTCCAAATAAAAATTTGGTAAAGTGTAGAATAAAGGTGTCATGGTCTCAAAGTGTGTAGGAGTTGTGTTGTTGATGTAAAAGGGGAGACATCTTTGGTGGTAAATTTTTCTTTGGTCCCATCCTTAGACGAACTCCTTTTGAATCTTCATCAGTGTCAAGGCCAAACAAGTGTGAAAATTTCATGGTTATTAGGTTGCTAATGTAGTAGCTCACCATCTGACCCACTTTCAACTTCAAAGCAATCCTCCAATTTGAGGATGTCCTCTTTTGTTGGAATTATCTCTTGTCTACTGGAAGCTTCTTCACTAGAATTTGAAGAAGCTGATTCTTCATTGACTTCTTTGGTCATCATTTTTATAACAAAATTCTTGTTTGTGATCGATTGACAATAAGTTTTTCATCAAGTTGTAGCTGACTTAGGAATCTCTCAACCAATGCTTGACCAAATAAATGTGTCATAAATTTGTTTGCATAAGGAGATAAACTTGAATCCTATACAATAAATGCATGGGTTTTAATCATTTCTTTTTGTGTTGCTAACATGCCTAGTGTAACACCCCCAAAACACATTGCCCTACAAGGGCTTCATCCGAGATATATATATATATATATATATATATATATATATATATATATATATATATATATATATAAACCAACAACATTGTTTCATTTTGAAGGATGATGAATTCCTAACAACAAATAATATTATTATACAGATAAAGGCCCTTCAAGGGTCAGCACATTAACCTCATATTGCATAATGTAAACATTCTTTTAATACTTCAGGAACAACAATTTCACTTTTATACTTCCAATACAGCAATACAAATAAAATATTTCTTTCCACATAATTAAATGAGTGGGTGGCAATAGCCTTGTCCATTACTTTAACATAAAGATACATTCTTTTTTAAATAACCCAAGAATGTTTTCTTTTCATAAGAAGATGCAATACAAGTAAGAATTTAATAAGATTACACAAGCATTCCAGGGATGCAATCCCTCTTTAAGCACAACTTAAGAAACATTCATAACAACATTTTAAGTACAAAATTTTGTCATTTATACACAACATAACATTTCATTCTTTGTAAATAACACACTGAATTTTCCATATTAATCATAGTATTTATTATTCATCCAGTAAGCAATATTTCCTATAGCTGCAAATTCATTTTCTTCAATTGCTAAAATTGCAGAAAAGGGAGTGCTCACCTCCCAACAATGTGATGTCATCAGGCATCCATGGCCCTCATCAACCTCGAGCCCAAGGGGGATCCTTAATGACCCAAAAACAAATTGAAGGATACCAAATGACCCAGACACAAATTTAAAGATAAATGGCTATAGACATACTAGCTTAAAGTTTGGTAAACATAGTCACATAGCAGACAACAAGGATAAGCACAAATCCATTGAGTAGTTTAGTAATTTACAATTTTACAGAATTTACTCTTTGCATTCAGTAAATCATAATTACAACACCAAATCTTAGGGGAACTAGCATGCATCCCTGCTTAGGCCCCAAGTTCCACCTAAGCCCTTCCACACCCTAAGTACAAGACATGAATTCACAACTTAACATCCAATTCTCTCACCCTTTTTCAACACAACATTTCATACATCTTTAACACAATATTTCACACATTTCTGCACATGTTTTCAACACTAAAACAATAGAATGTTGCACACTTTATCACAACATGACAGTACAGATCCTACCTAAAACACTTCTGTAATGTCTTTCTCTTGCTTGCCTCATGCTCTTGCATTTATACTACCTTTTTCATATCTATTCCTTTTTGCTGTAACTAGCATCAATGAATAATGAAAAAGTATAAATAGAAGAATGCAGTTTATAAGGGTGAGTGGGTTGCTGCATTATGTAGCCTTTCATGGAGGGACATGTCTCCTCCATGCCATGCAACCCCAGCCTTTTCCAAGCAGCATAGAAGGCTTCAAACTTGGGTAGAGGGCCTCCTAGAGTCTCCCCAAGGCACACAAGCCAAAGCTGGTCACTTTGGATAGCTAAAATGTATTTTGGGATTTTTTACATAGTTTTAAAGATTCATTTCCAAGTCCATGCGGGTTCCAACGTATTTGGATTGGGGCCAACTTCACACATGGCTAGGTGGGCATCATAAATATTTAATTAAGACATTAGGTGGTCCTCTAACCTATGGTTGGTAATTTATAACAAAATATCACAATGTGCTAAGTACGTGGTCCAATATCACATCTAGGATAGGAATGGGTCATTGGGTCCATATTCAATCCCCCCCCCGTCCCCTTTTCTACCATCAAAGATCTGTTCGCTGTACATTCATTGCACCTGTCAGAACATTCACACACTATAAAATATGATATAATAATGATGAAATAAATGCATCTATAATACGACCATACCAAGTTGTGAGCTCTAATGCGGTCACATGATCAAGGATGTATGTATCATAAAAATCCCAAGAAGAGAACCAACAAGAACTCCAACACTGTTCTGAAGCAAGAATACCGCTCGTAGCAAGAAAAACCCTTTGTAGAGGAAAACAAATTCTATTCCCTTTAGAAGGGTCTTCAACAAAATATAATAAAAAAGAAGCCAACAAGTAGCCCCTAGGGCTCCAAGCTGCTTCTTTGCGTCCATGGATTCTACAACAAGGTCTTCAATAATATATATAGGAAGGGAAGCCAACATGTAGCCCACAGGGCTCCAAGCTTCTCCTTAAAAACATGAATACAACTTGTAGTAGGAATACTCTCTGCTAAAGGCAACATTTTTTTTACTTGTGACTCGGTTTGATGTTTGCTCCATTTGCTATTTTCTCCATTCGCTATATAATCAAGGGAAGCTTCTCCAATAGGTAAACCCTTTGCTTGGAGGAAGGTTCTAGTCTAAGGTATCGACAATATGCATATTGATTTCTAAGAATGTGGGAGGAGAGTCAGGTTTGGGCCCCATAACCCTTTTGCTTCCCTTTGGCTCCTAGGAGAACCAACACAATCCTCTTGGACCCAGGTTACTCCCAGGCGTCGTAGTAGTACACCTCATGTCAGCATCCATATATGTCGTTATAGTAGCGACTAATAACACACGTGGATGTGACAATGTTATCTAGCACAAAAGACTGCATGAATCATTCAAAGCCAACTAGAACAATCACATGGTTAGTCCATACAAAGTTAGACAACATTTAAAGACAACTCATAATCGTGTTCGATATCTAAAGAAAGCATGAAAAATAACCATGCATGTTAATCATAGCATATCCAACTAGATCATGAATAATCATCAATATTTCTCAATCCTCAATAGCTATGACTACATTTCAAATCATATCACATCAATGTGAGAGAAAGAGAGAAACATAGAGGAATAGAGAGAAAATTCAAATTGTAATGCTGTCAAAACAATGCCAGATATAATACATACTGTAACATGAATGCTAGCAAGTTGCTCATAAAAAGCTTATCAAATGAATATAATCTACATGTATATATACCCAAAGTATCTAGGCTACCTCTCAGATGTTAAGTAATCATTTATATTAATAAAGGCAGGGAATCATCTTAATGCATACCATAAAAAGGTCCTCATCACAAACAAATCAGCACAACTGCCAAGATTAGAGTAAATGCAGACAATTGCAATGGATTCATAACTATCGATGATATAGAAAGTATCACTATTAAACACATCAGTAATCAAACCCACTACAAGACATAGGAGGATGCAGAAAACAAGACGACACCTAGAGCACAAATGCATTATTGATCCACTCCCAACAATTTGAAAGTAAGCGGCCATAGTGTGGTGGATCAAAGATACATGGGAAGAGCTTTAACTAAGATCTGAAGCACATGACTCAAGAGCTTTAAGTGAGATAAAATTTTCTGTCTAATTATCAGAAATTCCCTTTATCTAACACATTGCTATGATCAGAAAATTATTGGCAACTCTATCAGATGATTTTAGAATCCTTGTATAAAGAACGACTGTAGAGTTAGTTAAAGAGTTAGTAATCAGTGTTTTTCTGGAGATGGCTAGGTTGTAAATATGCAAGATGATCCTATGAAGGCCCTGAGAGATAAATTTACTCTTAAGTATGTGAGAGATACTTCATGGCTTCAATTTGAATGGCAGATAGAAAATATTATCAGTAAGTAGATAGTAAATTGCATTGTGCCTGTGGTGTGCAGAGTACCCTTGCACAGCATGCCAATATTATTAAAATATCATACTAGTAGTTGCACCTGCAACCATGCAATGTTGCACCTATGCATAGGGAAAGATACGAAATCCTTAGGAATTAAACAAGACAGACAATTGACAATGCAAGGAAAATTATCCTAATAGAAGAAGAATGGAATGTGGTAAGCCAACAAGATGTGATCTTTAGGTGGGTTTTTGATGCACCTGTTGATTCACGCTAACCAAATTAACTCGCCCTCTTAGTTATATTGTGTATCTGGTATAATTATGTATTCCACTAAGCTTTTGACTCTGCAAACTGCAAAAAACAATTGCTATCATTTTATATTTTACAATGATATATGCTCTTTTGCTTTTGGCTCTTTTAATGTTTCCTCATTTAATCAATAGAGACCCTTTATTGTATAACAAATCAAGGAAAGCGACTGGCAGATGACAACAATGGAAATATTGATTGTATTGTTTCTGTGCAGATTGTTCTGCTTCTTAGGCTTGTTCCATTACTCCCATTCAACATGCTAAATTATCTTCTATCTGTCACACCTGTCGGTATAGGAGAGTACATGCTTGCTTCTTGGATTGGCATGATGGTATGTGTTATTAAACCTATTCATGAACTTTTGCACTTCGGTCTTGATTTAAGAAAAAGAAATAAATGTTTTTGTTTTCATGCATTGGTCATATGCATGATATGCATGCTTTGTTCAAGTTGTGATGTTATATGTAACTTATAAATTGCAATATTTCATGTACATATACCGATCTTCTTTGTGTTTATTCTCCAAGCACAATATTCAGAGACTTTGAGTTTTATATTCATTAATTTTTTAAATGTTGCAAGGTCTTATATTACAAACAAATTCTCTGAACTTTATCAAAATGTCAACAAGAAACTGGCGATATGGTTAGCATGACAAGCAAATCCCTACTCAGCCAACTAAGGTCTTGCGAGGATTAAGCATATTATTTCCTATGGTGCCAATGACATCTATGATTCTATGGATATAGTTATTGGGCATTCAAAGTTCTTGAAGCTGTGGAGGTTCCCTTCACTGGCCAGTGCCATAGGGCTTCTAGATACCCCTCTCAAAGAGTTATAGCCCATCATGTCACTCAACCTCGTCACAACTTAGCTATAGGCAAAAATGTTTATTTTAATTTCTTCAGATATTTATACTCTAAACGACAAGGATTATGGGGTATCTACCAGTGACAATGCCTTCCTGTTCTTGTAACTAGAATTTTCTTGTTAGCCTTACTAGATTTCTATCAAATCCATATATTTTTATATTCACTTCAAATTGAAATATGCACATTCTCTTAATATCTTTTCATTATCACATAGCAGTTGACTGCAAGTAGTGTGTTTATCATGCTTACTTGTGTAACATATTTTCATACATGTGGTTAGTACTTTCCACTAGCTAGGTGTCTATGTGACTAACATGAACTGCCCTTTCATTGTTGATTTTGGTGATGTAATGCAAATCCAATACAAGATAAAAAGCTGCTTAATTTTCAACAGCTCCATTCCCAGGCCATGTGAATCAAAATTCCAAAATCCTCTCATGGGAATAGGTTGCTTCCCTTCACTAAATTGAAAACATTATCAGACCATTTCAGATGTTTTGAGGGTCGATTTGGCTACATAATTGAAAATAAAATGTTCTGAACAAGGAATTTCTAGGTCTCTATTCCATCATATGATTTTTTGATTTATTGTATAAACTGCAATAATACTAAAATTGAAGCATACCTTATTAGTAGTACAACAGTTCCAAACAGGAGAAATGCATAATTGAAGGCAAGGCTGGAAACTTCACAAATAAGCTCTTGAGGGTCCAGTTTAGAAATCAATAATAGTCAAGGGAATTGGCAATATGTGTATGTGTAATAAATTATAATTTTTTTTCTGTTTTAATCTTTAATGTTAAAGATTTATATTATTTAGATATTCAGTATTTTATCATTTATAATTTTAATATAAACATTAAAGTTTATTTATTTTTTATTTTAATGTATGATTTACTGTTTTACATTTCCCTCATCTTTGATTTCCTAGAAATGCTTCCCTCCAACATAAATGTCTCGCTAACAACTTCGGTTTTCATGAAAGAAATTTGGCACATTCATGGCATTTGTAGATTTCAAGTCAAGACATCTATTCGTAGATTTCATGCATCCAAAGCTTTTTTTCTACTTCTTTTTCAACGCAAAGAATTTTCATGCAAGACAAAATAGACTTCTGTAAAGGCTGAGTTGGTTTGAGTTTACTCCCTCTCTATTTTTCAACGCCAATCTTTTGGCTTTTTGTAACTTTCGATATTAATGGCATTTCAGCTTTAGATAAGGGATTCCTCTTTTGGCAAGCAATCTTCTGCCAAAGTTCCTGCTATAACCTTTTTTCAGAATCAATAAGAAGAGCACTGTGTTTTTTCAATTTTCAGTAGCCGGTATAATGTACTATTGTTATAGATTTGCCTAAGTGATAGATTTTTTTCTTCTTTGTCAAATCTGGATTCGTACCTAGTTACTAGCTGGTCATTTATGCATGTCATGTTCTATATTTGAATGTCTTTTGTTGAGTTTACAGTGGATATTAGTCGTTGTTTAGTGCCTTTAGTGGCTGTTTAATGGATATTTCTAATTTTTTTTCAAGTTTAGATCATTAGACAAAACGTTTTTGTGAAATACTTATGTCTATTAACCAATTGAAGTTGAATTTCTATCTCTTCCTTGTCTGAATCAGTGTTCTCAGAAGCCCGATTTGAGTGGATCAAGTAAATTAGGTGTATCACCGTTTTTAGCTAGGATTTTCTTTCAAGTTCTTTCTCCCTTTTTCTCAAGGCAGTTTTTAGCGTAGTTGAGATCCTCATTGATACATTTTACAGGAAATAGCCTTCTTTAGAGATTCTTCTCACCATTGAGGCATCCACCCTTGTGAGAAGATCCCATTGTTTCAACTGGAGCGAGGATTAGTCATTTCAGTACGTCTTTGATTCAGGGTGCAACTCCAGGTTGACAATAGTGGACTCTATTTGAAGGTTATGCATTTTATGATATTGAACCTATTGCTCAAGTATGTCAAGCTTAGCCATAGTATTTTGAAGACAAAAACCTTCAAGTGCTTCAAGGTGTGGGGATAAAACTTTTCACATTCTCATTGTGAGTAGCTCTACATTAAAGGCTGCAAATTGTACTTCAACAAGTAAATTTTAGATCGGGAGGTTGGTGACTTGCTTTTAGAGATTGCTTGATTGCATGAGAGGCCATTTCTAGGGTGGTGACTTGCATTGAGAGTTTGAAGGCCCCTTTTGGAAGGTTGCGCTACATAGAAAATCCTCTCCTAGGGTTTGATTAATTATTTTTGATTTATTCCAGCTTGGACGACTAAAATTGAGAGCTTAATTGAGGTCTTTGAGTGGCCAATTGCTGCCCTATTTGACAATAATAATTCTAAATATTATTATTGTAATTTTTCGGTAATTATCATATTTATTGGCAACCTATTTGAAGGCCATTTGGTGACCAAATTGAATATCATAATTTTGGTTTTATTTGCAATTAAACTTTGCACTTGGGCGATTCACTTGGAGGGATTTTTGCAGGGTGATTTTAGGCCCTAAATGTTGGCCAACTAATGCTATAATTATTTATGAATTTTTGATAATTATTTACAACGATATTGACATTACTTGGAGGGTGAAACAAGGTCTAAATTCTGATTTAATTAATATAGTGATATTTTGAATATTGATGACTTGGTTTGGCTTGGATTTGATCACTTTGGAGCCCTAATCCATGATGGTTCATTGATGATATGATTGTTGTAATTTGATATTTTTTTTGTTTACAATTTTTGAGGGTTTGAGCAGGGTTTGGAGTGTGGAAAAGGACATCACCTTTTAGCTTGTATGGTGCTAAGGTTTGAAGGTTGAAACCCTCTTATTCAACATCCTCCTTCCTAGTGGTGAGAGCCATTTGTGCTTAAAATCATAAGGTATTTATTTGTTTTTTTTCACAATGATTTGGAGTCTTCATTTTCAGTTTTGTGGTGCATTTACAATAGCTAGGGTTACTAGTTTGTATTCAGTATTTTTCAGAATTTATTTCAAATTTGTATAAGGGTTTGTTGCAAACTTCAATTTTGTTGAATTGCCCCATTTGGGGACATTACAAAATGATTGATATAGCTTCTTGCGATTTTTGTTGACATGCATTGGTAAGTTCAGTTGTGACATGTCTCCCTAACGGGGGTTTTTTTAGTCCCAAAAACAATATTCCAAAGTTTCCGAGGCATAAAATCGGCTTTAATACAGAGTTTTTAAATGTTATAGTTTGACCCATTCAACATTTGCGACTTATTTAGCACGAAATTTGGAGAAGTCATAACTTCCCTTCAAAGATCGATACTTCTTAGTTTTGTGTTTTATATGAAAACAACACTAAAAAGGTTGAAAAAACAAACTTTTTAATGTGGTTTTATACTATATTTTGTAATAAAACAAATATTTTGGTGTATAAAAACAATAATTGTTTAATTATATGCAAAACAATTGAGAAAAATGCAAAAAATTGCACTATAGTAAGAATCGCAAAACAAACAATGTAAAAAATATTTTCAATATTATTGCAAAAAACATATAAAAAAGTTTTAAATCATAAAATTGACCATTTCAATGTGTTCAGAATGTGCAAAAGCCTAAAGATAGACTGGTCACACGACCGCCTTCGTACAAAAGAACAACTAGACAAAAGTTGCCAGAAGTGTTGTTAGTGTCAAAATTGGGCTTTTACAAGGATAAAAAGACAAAAATATATTTCTTAATTAGTTATAATGTTTAAAAAGAAGTTTGACCAAAAAGATTGGTGGTAGTGTGTTTTGAACTCTTAACCTCGTTTTTACAAGTTTTCTTCAAAATTACACTAACCAACTCACCTACAATACTTTATGAATCTTTTAATGCATGATATTGTATTTAAAGTTTATTTAATCTATTTTTTTAAAATACAAATTAAGTGAAGCTAAAAAAAATAATATGTTTTTTTAACTTTTTGGTAAAAAAACAATTGATAAAAAAATGGCTCACCACTAGATTGCATGGAAATATTCTATTTATAAAATATAATATTTAATAAATAAATTTCCTAAACTATATCATACCTTTGGAATGCCATACAACAACAATGGTGTAGGGATGGAGGCAAGGGTGTAGCAGACGATATGTAGGAGGCCAAACAAGGGTTGGAAAACAACCCTACAACCCTGCAAAAATCTCAAAATGCAACCGAACACAAACTAAACTGAGTTTTGCCATCCAAAAATGAATTTTTGACTGTTTTAGCCCACACAAGCCATACAGGGGCCACAAAGGAGTTTGAAAAATTCCCAGAAGTTGAGTTTGATGCCTTACAGACTGTAGGAGGTTTTTATAAGCCAAAAATTGAATATCCACCACTCAACCAAAGGTACATGTAGCAAATAAATGTCATGATTTTTTTTTTCTGGTTTTTCAACGAAGATTGATTTGCTTGTTGAGTGTTGTTTATTTGGTTTGTAGTTTTAATGATATGTATATAGCAGAACACTAAGAAAAGTTTCTAATTCAATGGAGGCTGTACTACTACTTGCAGAAATGATTTTGTCGTACAAGAGCCGTACAATGACACCGTAGTGCTTGGATTGAAGGTTTGAGTGTTTGGTTGGTCCAAAACACAAAGATTCAACTACATAGGGTCCATAGAGACTGCACGAATAATATTTATTCCTCCTATGCTGTACAAGAGTTTGTACAAGGCTGATATTGGATGAAAAAATGCTTGCACAGGGGTCTGGGATGCTTCACAAGCCAAAATACATTTCCCTGGTCTTGCCACCAATTAACACCACATCAATCTAGCTCTGAAATCATGTTTAAATAATGCAAATTGAATCTATATATGCAGAATGAAGGCAAAGACATTCTCACAACTATAACACAAAGTTACGTAGGAAAACCTCCCACGAAGGTAAAAAACCCACAAAATATTATTCATTAATTTGAGAAACCAATTTACACCCAATAAAATCAAGTTTCTCCATCTCACTTCTTCTGAGACAATTTCTTCACAGAACTTTGAATGCTCAAGTTTGAATTTGTTGGCTTGAATTGAGTTATGATTTTACCATGTAAAAGCATTTATAAGTGGAGTGAACCATTGTAACCAATGGGTTCAACCTCCTACCCAATGATAAGTTTTAAAAACATTATTTATTTATGGTAGTTTAAATCATGTAATGTAAATATAAAAATATATTATTATTTATTTATTTACCAATGTAATTCAATGTATCAATGGCATTTATATACCACTTAGTTGTTAATTTTTCCAAAAAAAAAATCAAAAATCAAGATGGCACGGAGGAGGAAGCTCACAAGAAAATGAACAAGCTTCTCCAGGGCTTCCACATCCCATGGAACTCAAAGGAGGACACCATTAGATGAAATTACAAGGATTGAGCGATTACTCAATCAAAGAAGCTTATGAGGTCTAAATAGCTTCTCTTAACCCCAAAAGCAATGAAGCCCCTTGGCACAATACATGGCACTTAAGAAAATGGCCGAAAGTCAAGTCTTCCTTTTGCTTTGTAGCCATGGGGAAATTTTCATAGGGAAGCATCTGAAAAAAGAAAGGCATTATAGGTCCCACTAGATGCGTAATGTGTTTTTGGCCATGAAGAGGATGTGAACCATCTTTTGGTTCATTGCCCTTCTGCCAAGGATATCTAGAACAAATTCCTATGCAAATTCAACTCTTGGGCTCTCAATCATACATTGACCACTCACCTTATTTCCTAGAAAAGTCATATCAAATTGGGTATCCTATAAGCTCTCTGGGATATAGCTGGAGAAAAGATAGCTTAGAAATTGTAGTTGGAGAGAAATGCCAGAATTTTCAACGACACAAGGACTTTCAAAGACTAGAATCAAATTTGGGAAGAATTTGAATGCAAAATAGTTACTACCCTCTCTATCATGAAAAGAAGCAAAACCAAAGAAGCCAATCCCTTTGAGATAGGTATCCTCAAGAACTGGCCTGAGCTTGGGAAATATTTGATGGGTATACTACTACAAAGCCGAAACAGAGATAAGATCAGTTGGAATCTGCCCCAAGTAGGATGGCGTAAATAAAATTTTGACAGTGCATTGAAAACGAATCCAAGTGAATCAAAGGTTGGCGCAATCATCAAAGATCATGAAGTTAAAGTTGTGGTCTGCAGTTCCATTTAGACAGGCATCAATTCCAACAACATAGCGGAAGCGGTAGGGAAAATTTTGGGTCAAAATATGGCTTTTGATCACGGGATTTCTAATCTCATTATAGAAGGCAACTTCTTATTAATCATCAAAGCTATCATGCAGAATGACATGCATAATTGGATACTTCAAAGTCTCATCACGGAGGTGAAAGACTTGTAAAAGAACTTCAGAAAGGTCAACTATCTTCATGTCCTTTGGGAAGGAAACCAGACGGCAGATTGGATGGCTAATTTCAGATCTATGTACAGCAACACCCACATGAAAGGAAACATGGACACCATCAGGATTGAAAATCGGTTGACAAACATTCGGGATATCATTACTTTCGAATACTCTATCCACTAAGTAGCTATTTCTATGTTTTCACTCATGTGTTGTTGTGGTTCTACTTCCTTGAATTGCTTTATTAAGGAAATTCGGTTCAATGTTAAGCACAACTGAGAGACTCTTTACAGCTGTTGCTGGCTGGATTTTTGCAAAAAAGCCAATGCAAGTCTTGATTTTCCATTTTGACTGCTGCTTTCATCATCATAGGCTTTTTACCTATTGGGAGCACACTTTCCATACTATGTTCAACTCTATTCAGCTCTTTCCTAATTCATACCTTTCGATTCCTCTTCCTTTTTGGTATCCTTTCCATCCATTTTTCTGTTTATTCTCTCTAACTCGTGCTTCAACGGGCCAGCTGGATGATGATCATCAGATCTATCCATTTTCTTGGTAACTTCAATTCATGAATCTGGCTTACCTCTTTTCGATCTGCTGTTGGCATCGGCAGCTTCTTTTTTCAGCCTCTTTCCAACATAGCTTTCCAATTTGTCACTTCATGTGACCGCCTTTTAACTGGCCTTGCCCCATCCTTTGCCACTTGTCAAATGCATAGACATTTCAAATCTTTTTATGATTTGTTTATACCAAAAAATTGGTTGTGTTGGTGATTGAGTTGTTCGGTAATTGGGCTTCTGCCCACTTGGTGAGTTATTCTATTACCGCCATTGTGTTCTTGCACCTTAATTTGCTCAGCTTCTTGAATCAGACTATGAATCATTGCCCTCTGCCCTCTGCCCCCTGCCCCACCTAATGAGCAATTATTTAAGTTGTATAGGGACTAGAAGGCTTCCTAGTCCTTTGGCATGTGTTGCATGTCACTACCCATTCCTTGGTGTCACATTGAAGAGTGGATCACTAGAGCCATGGCAGTAGCTCCTTCCTAGCAATAGCACTGTGTCCCATGTGACCTCTTGCCAATCCTTCATGTGCTTTGAGAATTATTTGACTTCTTCCTTCATGGCACAATGCCAAAGAACCTGGTTTGTCTCATCATGGATGGTATTCCGTTATTGATTGAAATGACATGAATTTGGTTATTATCATCTTTCACTCTATTGTCTCATTCTTTTGAGAAAAATTTTAGTCGATGAAAAGTTTCCCATGTTTTCATACCATGAGAAGAACACTTCAATGTGGAATAGTTGGGCATTAGGAAAGTCACGAGGGAGACTTTTTGGGTGCTCCTTGAACTTTGATCTTGATAACTGGTTTGCTTTGACATAATGATTCCCGAGCTTGACTAATTTTCGAAGCAATATTAACCATTGGACCACTAGTCCATGAATCATCCACTTACACACTAATTGTAGGAAATTCTAAAGGTCAATGTAGAAGAAAAAAGGGTTGGCCAATATCTAGTGTGTCAGTTTTTGGAGTGAGTACACCATGCCTAAGGCTTTTCTTTCCATGTTCCTATAATTAAATTTTGCTCTCGATGAAGGTTTTCTTACAAGAAAGGTAAGACGATCCAACTTATGATCTCTTCCTATGCTAGAGTACATCCTATGGCATATTTGGAAGTGTCAACATGTAAGTGAAATTCCTTCCTCCAATTAAGATAAGTGAAAATAGGTTTAATGATGAGTCCCAATTTCATGGCTACAAATGTTGTTTGCTGTTTTTTTGCCAGATGAAGGATACCTACTTCATGGTTGTGGCATCATGGGTGTATGACACTAGTGTAAAATTCTTGATGAAATGCATATGGTACCTTGCATGACTAGGAAAAGAGTTTACACTACCTATGTCTCAATACACCTCGAAGTGAACAACCATTCTTTTCTTATTTGGGCCTGTAGTCACTGTTGTCAACCTAGAGTTGCACCCTGAATCGAAGACGTGCTGAAATAGCCAATCCTCTCTCCGGTTGAAACAATGGGATCTTCTCACGAGTGTGGGTGCCTCAATGGTGAGAAGAACCTCCGGAGAAGGCTGGTTTCTGTAAAATGTATCAATGGATCTCTACTCTGTGCTGCTAATCTACCTTGGAAAAGGGAGAAAGAAACTTGAAAGGAAATCCTACCTAATGACGGTGATACACCAAAATGTTGATCCACTCTACTTGGAACCTTGAACACTGAATCAAACAAGGGAAAAAGAAGACCTTTGATTTCAATTTATCACCATGCATAAATATTTCATGAGAATGTTCAATCTAATGACCAAAACATGAGGGAAAACGATGGAGAGAGGTTTGATACAAGACACTTTGCAGCGACCTAACATCCACTTACAGCTTCAGCAAAAGACATAGAGAACACTGAACATGACCTGCATAATATGATGAGCTAGCAACTAGGTACGAATTAGAATTTGGGAAGGGAGAGAAATATACCACGTATGCAAATTGCTGAATGAATGTACACTATGCCAGAACTTGAAATTTGAAAGTACAGTCCTATTGATTGAAGAGGTTACACAACTCACCAATGGCAGAGTCCGGTCTTACCAAGAGAGGGATCAAATTCAAGGCTGAAAAACCAACTTATATAGAAAATTACAAAAGTCAAGAGTTGGCGTTGGAAAAATAGGAGAGGCTAAATCCGTCCAACTCAGGGTTTACAAAAAGTCTATTTGTCTTGCATGAAGCTCCTTGGTGTTAGAGGAAATGGATGGTGAGTTTGTTGAAAGTCAAATTCTTATCATGCAAAAATGCTACGCCCACCTCCAAATATGGACTTCCTCTTGAGCCATTTGATCGTTTGAAAGCATGAGATAACGAGAGCATGCATGAAATCCACGCCATGCTAAAATTAGAACTCGGATTGAAACGGTGGAAGCTGAGTTGGAACGTTTGACAACACGAGTTGATCCGGAGATGAGCTTGACTTCAACAACTAGTCAACTGAAGCTTTGACCAGTCAATTGAAAATAGCCTTTGCTTGCATGGATTTTCCTTTATTTTGGTTTGCCTTTTCATGTTCATTTTTTGCAGACTTCTATTTTCTATCCAAGTCCAATTATTCCTTCGGAATTCTGTCTTGCCTTTGTTTTTTTTATTATTTCCTTTTAGAATTCTGTTGGTTTCTCTTTCCTTGGACTCTTTGCTGGTTGCGGACTTTCGTGCATGTCCTCTCCTTGGCTTTGGATTTCCTTGGCCAACTTTTTCGAATAAATTTCTGCCTATTTTCCCGAAGGAATCCTTTGGACAAAAGGTCCGAAGGATATCCTCCTTTTCATTTTCTTATTTTATCATAATCTCTTGAGCTTTTTTGGATTTGACTTCCCGCAGAAAGTGCCCTCTGGAATTTTCAAACAGCCCCCTCGGACTTTTTGGACAGCCCCTCGGTTTATTCTTTCGGAATTCTTGTCATGACCATTCTTCCCTTCGGGTTTTCCTGGCTTTGAATTTTCTCTTGCCAATTTTTGCGATTTTATTCCTTTTGGCTCTTATGTCCTTTTAAATTCCCGTGAACTTTTCAGAGGGCTGACTTTTCTTGCTTGCAATTTCCCGAAGTATTCTTTCGGACAAAAAGTCCGAAGGAATTCTTTCGGACTTTTTGTCCGAAGGATCTCCCTTTTCTTTCTTTGCCTTTATTTATATTTTCTCGGGTTTTTTCTGTCCCAAATTTCTTCAGACTTTTTGTCCGAAGGAATTCCTTCAGACAAAAAGTCCGAAGGAATTGTCTCCTTTGTGAGGTCTTGCCACCGACCAAGTGCTCTCCGCAAGGGCTTCTGTCTCTCCTCTGTGCCCTTTAGAACTTTTGAAGGGTCCACTTCACTGACCAAGTGCCCTCTGCAAGGGTAGGTGTCCTTCGGGACTGGGTTTTCGGAAGAATTGAAGGGCACCCGAGATTTTTGGGAGGCACCCGAGTTTTTGTAAGTCACCTTATTCCTTCGGACTTTATGTTTTCCACACCTTTGGATTTTCTGCGGACTTTTTGGAGGTTGTGGACTTTGTTGGCCTCTCCTTTGTCTTTATTCTTTCCTTGTTGGCTGCGGGTTTTTGTTTGCAAATTCTCTGAAGTATTCATTCAGAGTTTTGTCCAAAGGATATCTTCCTTTTAATTTCCTTTGCTTTGTGCATATTTCTAACCTTGCCTAAGGCATTAATTAATGTATTGTATGCAGTAACCCTATAAGAATAACCATGTTTGCGCATCGTATGCAAAACAACCTCTGCCTTTTCAAACAGTCTAGATATGCAGTATGTCTCAACAAGTATAACATATGTATCTTCAGTCGCAATCCAAGGCACTTGTAACATCCTCAAGTAGATCATCCCATGCTTTATATGAAGGTTGTAGATGGCTATTTAAGGACCCCAAAAAACTGATTTACAAGACAAACTAGTACCATAAGACCATCTTCCGAATAGTAAGGTTGACAATTTTTGGCCTGTAGAAGAATTGTCAACATTTTTGGTGACTCAGCTGGCCCAACATGCCTACTATGCTTGAGAACTCAGACCATGTACATGCTATTCAAACTCCCAAAACAATGATAAACTTGATTTCTGATTGAAAATCTCCTCTTGACCATCGTTGAAGTAACATTCCTCCTTCAAAATAAGAAGGGAAACACACGAAAGTAGGAAAACTAAATAAGAAGCAAATGTGCAAACAAACACTTATTGGACAAAACTGAAGCAAACTACTGTGCTTGAATAGCACTTGGAGGAAAGCAAAAACAACTAACCATGTACATAGAGTTTTGTTCTTCAATAACAATGTTTCAGATGTATCCCATTGACTGGGATTGGAAGCTCTTGGCCGTCCATCTTGGCAAATTGGAAGGTGTTGTGGGATTTGCAGTTGGAGATCGTGTATGGGCCACTCCAAAGGGAATCAAACTTTGTGTGCCTTCCTGGTTTGGCTCGATCCTCATCCCACTTGAGGACCAAATCTCTTTCATTGAAACTTTGTGAGAAAGCTCCTTTGTCAAATGTTCTTTTCACTTGTGCCTGATGACTTTCCATGGCTAGCATGGCTTGATTTTTTGTCTCTTCCAACTCCATAAGCTCTGCATACTTTTGATCTCCATAGGCTCATTCTCCAACAACTCAAGTTGATGCATTAGTTTCAAAGCTGAAAACTCGAGAGAAATAGGTAACCTTGCTTCCTTACCATAGACTAGCTTGTAGGGAGAGTTGGCTATTGGCCTCTTGTAGGTGATCCTATTAGCCCATAGAGCTGACTTCAACTTGAGATGCCATGACCTCTGATTGTCTTCATTAGTCTTTCATATGATCCTTAAGAGGTTCTTGTTTGTAGATTCAACAAGGCCATTTCTTTGTGAAAAATAGTTCGATGAAGTGCTGAGATAAACTCCATGTTGGACAGCCCATTGGCTGATCCTAGATTCCACAAAAGCCATTGTATTGTCAGAAATAATGGTTGAAGGAACTCCAAACCTAGTAAGCAAACCTTCATAGAAATCAAGAACGCTAGTTTTGTTTGCTTCTTTCAATGCAATTGCTTCCATCCAACGTGTGAAGTAATCCATAGCTGTTAGAATCCTCTTATGCCTTGAACTCGAAGGAGGGTTAATGAGACCAATAAAGTCCAATCCCCACTAGACAAAAGGCTGATCCATTGCAATTCGCTGAAGGGGCAGGTCTGCAAGTTTAACTTTTCCTACAAACATAGCACATTGTTTGCACTTCCTGACCCATGTATAGCAATTCCCAAATATAGTAGGCCAATAGTACCCACTTCTCATGATTTTAAGTGCTATAGTTCTTGTAGAAAAGTGTCCTCCACCAAGTCCATCATGGAATTCTTCAAGTAATCTTTGAGTTTGGCTTGGTTCCACACACCTTAGTAACATTCCATTGATATCTTTTTTGAACAAAACGCCATCAATGAGGAAGAATGGAATTGATTGCAATCTGAAATACCTTCTTTTTGAAGCACTTAGGTGAGAAGGGTAACAACCATCTTGCAGATAGCTTACCAAATCACAAAACCAACTTGAAGGTGAGGTGTGAACAACAACAATCTCTTCATCATTTGACATTAAAACAACTTCATTAGTTTCTTGCAAGTCCTGAGCTAGATGCTCACAAAGTCCTTTGCCTCTAACCAACTTTGTAACCTTAATTTCTACGTCATATTCCATTACTTTGGTTATCCAACCAGCTCTCTTCTCATTTATGTCTTTGTTTAGAAGAAATTTTTTGATGCTTGGATGAGCAACCATTAGATGTATTTTATTATTAGACAACAAATGCTTAAATTTTTTCAGAGATCTTATAACTGAAAGGACATGTTTTTCAACAAAAGAATACCTTGTCTCATACTCCTCCAAGCCTTGGCTGTAGAAATCTATTGGCTGCTCCAAATCTTCATGATTTTGCTGCATAAGAATACCTGAAATGGTGTCCACATTAGCATACGTATACAGAATGAAATCTTTCGTAAAATCTGGATTTAAAAGCGTAGGAGCACTTGCTATGGCTTTCTTAACATCTTCAAACCCTGTTATTCCCTCCTTGGACCAGCTGAAGTTCTGATTTTTCTTTAAAATGGCTGTAAGTGGTTTAGCTACAATAGCGAAATCTGAAACGTATCTCCTTATAAAATTGATTTTTAAAAAGAAACTTTGCAAAGCCTTTTTGCTCTCAGACAAGGAGAGTGCAATAGTGGATTGAATCCTTTCAAAATCTATGTTTAAACCGTGCTTTGAAACATGTCCAAGAAACTTACCTTCATGAATTGAAAATACACACTTTTTGAGATTTAGAGATATCCCAAATTGCCTACGCCTTTCAAAAACTTGCTTGAGGTGAACCATGTGATCTTCTGCATCTTTTGAACGTTTGACACCACGAGTTGATCCGGAGATGAGCTGCCTTTTCATGTTCATTTTCTGCGGACTTCTATTTTCTGTCCAAGTCCAATTATTCCTTCGGAATTCTGTCTTGCCTTTGTTTTTTTTATTATTTCCTTTCAGAATTCTGTTGGTTTCTCTTTCCTCGGGCTCTTTGCTGGTTGCGGACTTTCGTGCGTGTCCTCTCCTTGGCCAACTTTTCCGAATAAATTTCTGCCTATTTTCCCGAAGGAATCCTTCGGACAAAAGGTCGAATTAACATCTTCAAACCCTGTTATTCCCTCCTTGGACCAGCTGAAGTTCTGATTTTTCTTTAAAATCGCTGTAAGTGGTTTAGCTACAATAGCGAAATCTGAAACGTATCTCCTTATAAAATTGATTTTTTAAAAGAAACTTTGCAAAGCCTTTTTGCTCTTAGACAAGGAGAGTGCAATAATGGATTGAATCCTTTCAAAATCTATGTTTAAACCGTGCTTTGAAACATGTCCAAGAAACTTACCTTCATGAACTGAAAATACACACTTTTTGAGATTTAGAGATATCCCAAATTGCCTACGCCTTTCAAAAACTTGCTTGAGGTGAACCATGTGATCTTCTGCATCATTTGAACGTTTGACACCACGAGTTGATCCGGAGATGAGCTGCCTTTTTATGTTCATTTTCTGCAGACTTCTAGTTTCTGTCCAAGTCCAATTATTCCTTTGGAATTCTGTCTTGCCTTTGTTTTTTTTATTATTTCCTTTCAGAATTCTGTTGGTTTCTCTTTCCTTGGGCTCTTTGCTGGTTGCGGACTTTCGTGCGTGTCCTCTCCTTGGCTTTGGATTTCCTTGGCCAACTTTTCTAAATAAATTTCTGCCTATTTTCCCGAAGGAATCCTTCAGACAAAAGGTCCAAAGGATATCCTCCTCCTTTTCATTTGCTTATTTTATCATAATCTCTTGGGCCTTTTTGGATTTGACTTCTCGCGGAAAGTGCCCTCCAGAATTTTCAAACAGCCCCGTCGGACTTTTTGGATAGCCCCTCGGTTTATTCTTTTGGAATTCTTGTCATGACCATTCTTCCCTTCGAGTTTTCCTAGCTTTGACTTTTCTCTTGCCAATTTTTCCTATTTTATTCCTTTTGGCTCTTATGTCCTTTTAAATTCCCGCAGACTTTTCGGAGGGCTGACTTTTCCTGCTTGCAATTTCCCGAAGTATTCCTTCAGACTTTTTTTCCAAAGGATCTCCCTTTTCTTTCTTTGTCTTTATTTATATTTTCTCGGGTTTTTTCTTTGTCTCGAATTTCTTCGGACTTTTTGTTCGAAGGAATTGTCTCCTTTGTGACGTCCTGCCACCGACCAAGTGCCCTCCACAAGGGCTTTTGTCTCTCCTCTGTGCCCTTCGGAACTTTTGAAGGGTCCACTTCACCGACCAAGTGCCCTCCGCAAGAGTAGGTGTCCTTCAAGACTGGCTTTTCGGAAGAATTGAAGGGCACCCGGGCTTTTTGTAGGGAACCTGGGTTTTTTGTAGGGCACTCGGGATTTTTGGGAGGCACCCGGGTTTTTGTAAGTCACCTTATTCCTTCGGACTTTATGTTTTCCACACCTTTGGATTTTCTGTGGACTTTTTGGAGGCTGTGGACTTTGTTGGCCTCTCCTTTGTCTTTATTCTTTCCTTGTTGGCTGTGGGTTTTTGTTTGCAAATTCTCCGAAGTAAAAGTCCGAAGGATATCTTCCTTCCTTTCAATTTCCTTTGCTTTGTGCATATTTCTAACCTTGCCTAAGGCATTTTAATGTATTGTATGTAGTAACCCTATAAGAATAACCAGCTTTGCGCATCGTATGCAAAACAACCTCTGCCTTTTTAAACAGTCCAGATATGCAGTATGTCTCAACAAGTAGAACATATGTATCTTCAGTCGCAACTCAGGGCACCTGTAACATCCTCAAGTAGATCATCCCATGCTTTATATGAAGGCTGTAGATGGCTATTTAAGGACCCCAAAAAACTGATTTACAATACAAATTGGTACCATAAGACCATCTTCCAACTAATAAGGTTGACAATTTTTGGCCTGTGGAAGAATTGTCAACAGTCACATGGCTTGATAGACTACGTGGCCCAACAACTTTCCATATGGAACCTAGGACAAGCATTGCCTTGGTTTGAGTGATAAATTGGCTTGTTGACATTACTTCTTGCTTTCTTTCAAGGCTATAATATGTGTGTATGGCTGTCCGTAGGTTGACCAGTCAACAAGGAAGGTTTTGAAATTACAAATTATTATCTTGGAAAAGATATAGGCAAAAGTGTTTAAAAGGTAGTGTGTGCTTGCATAGTTGGAATGAAATTTTGTTATAGGCTTATATGCTATTCTCTATAATGAACAATGTCCTCTACAATGCCAATGTGGTTGCACACATGAAAGCCATCTAGGAAGGAATATATTTGTTGGCCAATTCATAGAAAAATGGAATCACTAAGCGGGATAGGGGATGGTCCTTGATCATCATTGCATTCATTGGAAGCTGATAGAGATTTGGATTTGCATTGCCATTTTCTTAAAAGCTGATGACAATTGGGGACACCAATCTTGAAAATGGACAACTTCCAAAATCTTATGAATCTTTTTTTTTGCCTTTACATGGTTTGGGTTCATTTTATATAACTTTTATTTCATAGGTTGTGCTATTGGTCTCCAATATCGAAGCTTGACTTAGCATTTATGGGAAAGAAGGTAGATTCCATATAAGACGATCAGATGGTGCTCCATCAAACTTGATTTTACTTACATGAATAATGCTACCTTTATTTCATAGGTGGTGCTTATGTTAACAACTAATATACCAATTCCTCCCCTTGCCTTTGATTTGGGTTTGGGCCATACTGTGTTTGGGTACAATGTGCATGAAGTTGTATGTCCTCAAATTTCTACTTAAAAAAATATGAAACGAAAAGATAAAGCTAAAAACTTCAAAAATAATAAACTTATCTATGACAAGATTTTGATTGCAAGGGACTGTAGGTAAGTGGATCCATGGCCATGGAGGTACCACCACATAAAAACATCCTTCTTGTATTTGTCCCGAAGAGTGCCAAGGATCCATGACCTGCAGAGGTGATGAAAACTCCCAAACTCATTCATAACCATGTATTCTACCTCAGGACTGGGGAAGAGCCTAGAGATCACCAACTTATATTGTATTTGGGTACAATGTACATACTGAAATTCATCATATGAAAGGTCATGAAGCTAGTTTGGTATTGTTCTACATTGCAATATAAATTGACAGCATTTCATTATTGAAGTTTTATGTTTCACATTTATCTCATTATTATAACATTGGGTCAGAGCCATGATGCTGCCTGAACATGCCGAGAATTGAATGGTCGATTGCCGGTGGTATGTTTAAGTGTGGAACAGTGAAGAGGATGTCACATTATATGGAGAAAACAAAGGCAACGAGTGTTTGTTTAAATGGAGAGTTTAGTTTTATATACTCACCCTAATGTTAGATTGGCATGGATAGCATATTACTGCAAGAGTTCTGCAAGGTGAATGGCACTATGGGATACCCATAACAAAAACTGTGGGATGAGCTGCTAGCGGAATGGTGTTAAATTGCCCTCTATGATCTCAATATATACAGATATATTGAACATGCTATTATATTTTTGCTTAACATTATATATAGACTATGGCCTTGTTCTCTGTCAAACCCTTTTTCTTGGCTCTCTCAGCAGCTCCTTTCAAGGGCAGGGGATTTCCGTTCACAGTATCATTTTGTATTATACAGCTTTGCATACACTGAATTTTATAGGGCTTAATCCCCTCTTTGCTAGGTTCCATTGCTTCCTAATTGTAGTTTTTGATTCTTTATTTTCGGTTGCTGGACATTTTTTACAACTCCTGGGTGCTTGCTAGTGTAGCTTGTTGCACTCTCGAGTTCTGTTGATCAACTTAAGTCATTCGTTGAGCAATCAAATAACTGCATGTGGATCGTCTGGTATTGATTGGTCATGTTTAATTGCAGCTATGTTGCGTTCATTAAGAAAATATAAGTACACCTTGGGCAAGGATAAACGTTTTTGTTCCAACACAATTTTTTATTGCTGCATAATGCAACTCATTAATGTGGACATCAAGGACAGTCCAGAGATCAGTGAAGAATATAGAATAAGCATAAATTAAATAATTTTAATGCTCACAATGTGAATTGGAGGGGCTTGACAACAAATTCAGATGAAAATCTGTGGGTATGGAATGGATGAATGAAACAGGAATGTCAAAGTTGCCAATAAAAAACAAAGATCACATGGATAACATGGATACTATAGGGTGAAATGAGGATGTACGATAGGCAGTGGCATGAAAAATAACAATTGTATGCATTGCAGACATGGATCTCGGAAGATTATGAATGATTACAAAACAACTACCAACACTATTTCTATTGTTTGTAAAGTATAATTATTTTAATCAATTCGGAACGTTGCTTAGCTTTATCATTCCTAGTTACTGTTTGTGGTTGGTATTATTTGTGGTTTGTGGTTCAAGGCAAGCAATGTTTCAAACGGCAAGGATTGTCCAATAAACATTGGAGGTGTTGTAGAAATTAGTGTTCGTCTGTCAAAGTTCTGATATTTGTATAATGAAAAATGGATAGGGATGTCAAAAGGACCTGGAGTATATGAAGAGTTGCTCATATGAAAAGTCATGTAGCTTGTATAAGTATTTATGTGCATCAAAATATAAAATTGAGTGTGTTTCATTGATGAAGTGTTATGCTTTGTGTTCGTCTCTCTTGTCCTCATGTTTTGGTTTAATCTGCTTATGCTCTGTTTTTACAACTAGCAACATGTGTATGATATAATTGTAAAGCTAATACCAAGAAAACAGTTCTCCAGAGCTTTTATAAGACATGCTATTTTGAGGAGAGATATTACAAGTGTCTGTTCTTACTAAACATTGTTAATCATGCGATCTATGTCTTGTTGCTCTAAAGTACATTCTTCTTAGTGATATACTTGGTTAATTTTAACCATGCTTTGTAATATCCTTTTTAGAATAAAAATAGAAATAGCCCTGAATTCGGATTTTTGTAAATAACCCTGATAATTCAATCAGACAGCAAATCACTACATGCAACACCACATACTGATAATCCCAAGTTTATTCTCAGTTTCAACCAATTGAAACTTAACAGCTGAAGTACAATTTAGCTACTAAATAGAGATAAATACAATTACTATTCAGTTCATGCACAATAATAACACCCTTCAATGATTCTTTATGAATTTTCAATTCGTACCCTAACCTGTATGTCCTAAAGGCAGATAAAAATTGAATCTTGGGTTGAAACCCTAGCTGGAACTATCCAGAATAGCACAGCAGGCTGGAAAAGCCCAGGTACTGGTACGACAGGCTGGGAAAGGCCCTGAAACTTGTATGGCAGGCTTGCACACTTGACACCAGCCCTTGGAAATGACGCAATTGCTGTCAAAGCAGCTGGTAATGGTCTGAAACTCCACACTGCACTCCCTAATTTGGTAAATATTGTGTGACGTCAAGATGGAGGTCCTGTTAGTGCCCCCAAACCCCTGTCAGATATGCTGCTGCAAGGGAGTACAGCTGTCAACCCTCACACAAGGTGTATGGTGCTGGAAAGTTTGCTGGAGTGTACGACCAGCAAGGAGAATGGTCCCAAGTGGGACGCTTGGGGCTTGAATGCTGAAATTTGATACCTCTAAGTGGGATGCAGCTATAAGAGGCTCCCAAATATGCTGAAACTCTGGTATTCCATTCAAACCTTTGCATGCAAAACCCAAACCTTACATGCTAAACCCTGTGATTAGTCTATGGCCTCTGGCCAACATGGAACCTGTAAATAACCTGTTGATTAGCTCAATCGTAATCCCTGTGTGGAATTGCCTCTGCAGATTTGAGGGTTTTCATCCCCAAGTCCGTTCACCAGGAGGGGTTTCGTCCTCTATGGAAAATGTTGAAGTTGCTCACGCTCTCCAATGAAATCTGAAAGTTTAATGATAATAATAATTGAAGGAATATACTTTTCCTTCTTTCCACCTTATTATAATTACCTTTTCACTCAAAAACCCAAAAAACAATTTAAAATTAATTTTAATTTTAATTTCCACTTTTGATCAGAAAATTACTTTTATTTTCTATTTTCCACTTGGGCTTTTAATCAATACACTTTTGGCCCCATTCAATTAATAACAACATTTAGATGTCCCCTTTTTAAGTTATGACTTAAAAGTGTGCTAGGGAACAATTAAAGCATGATTATTAAATTATTGTTTCTTTTTATTTGAAAAAGGGGACATGACAGTCTGCCTTTCTCAAAGATTGCTTGCCTTCAAGCAATCCCTGAATCGTTTTGTAAATCCCAGGATCCCAAACCAATCTTGTTGTTTCTTCCATTCTTCTTTGTGATGTAGTTGGCTTCTACTGCGCTACTCTGATATAATTAGGACTTCTACTGCGCTACTCTGATATAATTAGGAATTGGAAGCTCTGTATCCACTGATGCTTTTTTGACAATCCCCATGAGTGAACCCTCACCACTGTAATGTCCCTTCTTAGAATACTTTCCATGTTGGCAAGAAAGCTAAAGTGGCATAGTATGAAACAACAACAAACCTGAAATATGACTTTCCTTTTCATAGCTTGAGTTGGAATCCAATTATTCACCTCCTTTTTCTGATTTAGAAGTAGGAGTTTTTGAGAAATTTGCCTTGACACAACCATCCGTGTAATTCAGAATTAGTGGCATTAACTTACTTTCCATGTTGCCAAGAAAGCTGAAATGAAATAGTATGAAACAACAACAAACCTGAAATATGACTTTCCTTTTCATACCTTGAGCTGGAATCCAATTATTCACCTCCTTTTTCTGATTTAGAAGTAGAAGCTTTTGAGAGATTTGCCTTGACACAACCATCCGTGTAATTCAGAATTTCAAAATTAGTGGCATTAACTGAGACATTCTCCTTGCTTACATGGTTCATCACTATGGTTACTTTTAAAATTATTCTCATACGGCAATGACTCAAACTTGGCAATGCTTGGAAGATTGATAGGTGCTTCTATGGATGAAACACCCTCAATTTTGGATATTTGGCATTCAACATGTAATGCATATTCTTCCTTCACTTTCCACTTGCATGGTGGATTTCTTTATGGGTTGCCCACTAACTGCTTTCAGATTTGAATTCTCGTGTTTTGATTTCTTCTTTGGAATTCTTTTGAGGGTTTGACTTTCTCTCTTTCTTCTTCAATCTTCTATTTCTATTTTCTGTGTATATCTCTAAGAATTCTTCAAAGGTATTGTAGGATGTGTATATATCAGACTTCTTATCATATTCATCAAAGGCCAAAAGTTTGACCTCATATTTGTCACATTGCTCTTCCAACCATGCCTCTTGGATATGATCTTTCTTTCGCATTCTTCTAAATGAATCCAGGGCTTCATAGATGATAGCAAATTGAGTCAAAAGCTGGTTCTTAACATCTTGGCTCTTTGTTTGTACTTCTTGTCTTGTTTTTTCTGTTGATTGCTTCAAAACGATCCCTAGCTTTTTGCTTCTCTTTTGGTATTTGCATCAACACCTCTTGGTTAGGATTTGTCTTCTTCCTTTGGTAAGAACTTAGGTTGCCAATCCATGTTCTCTCTCCTAAGTACCCTTTCACTCCCTTGCATGTGGATTGGGCTGCAAATTAATTTTAATTTTTCACACAAGCTGGCAGGAAAACCAACTCTAATACCATTGTAATATCTTTTTTAGAATAAAAATAGAAATAGCTCCGAATTGGGATTTTTGTAAATAACCCTGATAATTCAATCAGACAATGAAACACTACATGCAACATCACATACTGATAATCCCAAGTTTATTCTTAGTGTCAATCAATTGAAACTTAACAAATGAAGTACAATTTAGTTACTAAATAGAGATAAATACGATTACTATTCAGTTCATGCACAATAATAAAACCCTTAAATGATTTTTTACGAATTTTCAATTTGTACCCTAACCTATATGCCTTGAAGGCAGATAAAAATTGAATCTTGGGTTGAAACCCTAGCTAGAACTATCCAGAATAGCACAACAGGCTGGAAAAGCCCAGGTACTGGTATGACAGGCTGGGAAAGGCCCTGAAACTTGTATGGCAGGCTTGCACACTTGATGCCAGCTCTTGGAAATGACGCAATTGTGGTCAAAGTAGCTGATAATGGTCTGAAACTCCATGCTGCCCTCCCTAATTTGGTAAATATTGTGTGACATCAAGTTGGAGGTGCTATTAGTGCCCTCAAATCCCTATCAGATATGTTGTTGCAAGGGAGTACAGCTGTCAACCCTCACACAAGGTGTACGGGTGCTGGAAAGTTTGTTGGAGTGTATGGCCAGCAAGGAGAATGGTCCCAAGTGGGACGCTTGGGGTTTGAATGTTGGAATTTGATACCTCTAAGTGGGACGCAACTATAAGAGGCTCCCAAATATGTTGAAACTTTGATATTCCACTCAAACCCTTGCATGCAAAACCCAAACCCTTACATGCAAAACCCTGTGATCAGTCTATGGCCTCCGGCCAACATGTAACTTGTAAATAACTTGCTGATTAGCTCAATCATAATTCCTGTGTGGAATTACCTCTGCAGATTTGAGGGTTTTCATCCCCAAGTCCGTTCACCAGGAGGGGTTTCGTCCTCTATGGTAAATATTGAAGTTGCTCATGCTCTCCAGTGAAATCTGAAAGTTGAATGATAATAATGATTGAATAAATGTACTTTTTCTTCTTTCCACCTTATAATTATCTTTTCACTCAAAAACCCTAAAAGCAATTCAAAATTATTTTTAATTCTAATTTCCACTTTTGCTCCAAAAGTAATTACTAATTAATAATTATTTTTATTTTCTATTTTCCACTTGGGCTTTTAATTAATACACTTTTGGCCCCATTCAATTAATAACAACATTTAGATGTCCCTTTTTTAAGTTATGACTTAAAAGTATGTTGGGGAACACTTAAATCGTTATTATTAAAGCATTTTTTTCTTTTTATTTGAAAAAAGGGACATGACATACTTAAATCAGTTTTAGCTGCAGAAATACCTGTATCTCTGATTTATTGGAACTACGTGCAATGCCCTCATCCACAATTAGTTTTGATGTGTACATGGAACTCCCATTATAGGCTTCTCAAAAGGTAGGATCTTCATTTTTTTCATCACTCAAGCAAAATCCGTAGCTTGATCAGAATAACTAATTCATCTAATTAGAACCTTCGTTGAGTGCCCTTTATGTTCCTCTTTGACATACATATGGAGGCATACAAAAGACCGTTTCCTTGGTTACTTAAAATTTGGGTGATCCTGACATCACTTCCCTGCTTACTGAAAATTACTGGGATGAGGAAATTTTCTTAACTGTCTATCATGAAACTACATGCAAGCTCGTGCTCCAAACATTGGAACACCCACCTTATTTTGTTTTGTGGGTAAGATTGTGACCTCTTCCTCCATTGAAAGAAAATCATAGCTTGGCCAAAGGCATTGATTTGCATAAGCAAGCCATTCTTCAAGCACAACTTTTGCTTATGTTTCCCATCTATGCTTGAAAGCCACTGAAGAATCTTCTTTCAGCCACCTTATTATTATATGTTGCTATTCCATCCATTGCTCCCTAGAACAATTCTCCATTGTCAGAATTGGCAGCAATGCTTTCTTCACTGTTGGATTCATTTTCTAGCAGCATGTCCAAAGCCTCTATTCTGCATTTTTCTTCATCTTCTTTTACAGTTGCTCTTGTCCGCCTCCGAACTCTCACATGAAATTTGATTGGGCTGCTTACAATGTTACTCAATTTAGAAACTCCAATCTCTCCAGAAACTCAAGCCTTTGATTCCTTTATCATGATGTTGAAATCGCATGGCATTCATTAAGAAAACAATGGATGGAAGAAACACACAAAAAAAAAAAAAAAACAAACACGTGCATACACACATGCACACACGTGCATGCACACACACACACATGCGCTCACACTCCCACATGCACATGCACACACTTGTGCAAACACATGAACACACACAGGCACACACATAATATTTCTGAAAAAATAGATTTTTTGTTCTAGGGTTGACATACAAACATATTGAAGGCTTTATTTTAACTCTGTCTTACCCTTTTTTTGAAAGAAACGTAAATGTAAAATTACAAAGAAAATGTTCTCCAAAATTACCAAAATTATTACAAAACATGCTGTTTAAATTTTTATGAGACATTAAAAATAAGTAACCTTACTAAATATTTTAAATCATGCAATCATTATCTTGTTGCATATTTTCTAACAGTAATAATGATGAAAACATAAATTGGGTTTGAGTGTTTATAGCTTGTTTGAGTTTCATTCCATTTGTAACAAGAATGTCACCATCATGTCAGATTGGTGGCTTGCCTTTGGGACTGAGCCCTTCTTATTGGCTTCTTAGATTAGTTTTGGACCAATTACAGGCTATACTTTCCTGCATTATGGCTCCTATAACTTCAACAGTGCCTTGTGTAATTTGTCTTCTTTAGGCAATCATGTCCATCTATTATAATCCTTGTAAACTTCTTCAAGGCACTGCAGATATTTTAATTCTTTTTGAGGCTCACATTACTCAACGCATGCCCAATATTTATTTACCATAACATCTTTGTAAAGTAGATGTCATGATGATTTGGCAAATTTGTATCTTATCTTTTCTTCATGCTCATTGTCTTCTGCTTCTGATTATATTTTATTGGCATTTGTGCAGCCAATTACTTTTGCCTTTGTGTATGTTGGAACAACGATCAAGGACCTCTCTCATTTAACTCATGGTTGGAGTGAAATTTCAACAACTCGTTTGGTAAGCGTCATCTTCTGTAAGCTTTTGAAGAATTTTAATGAATCTATGCCAAGGTGGTGGTTCAAGTTTCTCAGGGTACAAACTTACCCATGCAGAGTGCTATTTCTTTAATATTTTACTCAATCTTTGCTTGAACACAACGAAGAAAAATTGGATGTGTGGTTGTAAAATTGTGTTTTTATAAAGCATCATGTTAATTTTCCTAACAAGGTCAAGGTCAACTAGTGATTATGTTTTCCTTTGATTTTTAAAATCTGTTTATCTATTCCCGTGTATTATGCACCACCGCTGCCTATATAAATTTATTCCTTGTATTATTTCAGAAATTTAAAATTAGTTGGCAATGACACATAGGATGCTCGAGATGAGTCAGAGTGTGTATCAACATGTCCAACTCTATTTTGGGAAAACACCAAGAATTATTATCCTCCTTTTTGCCCAAAATAAAATCTGAAGGAAGCCAAATTACATTGAGCAACTTGTTCTCTTAAATTAAAATTAATGCCACATATAGAGTGAAGAAATATATTGAACAAAAAGCAATTAAATATTTAAATGTTTAAGAAACCTCGTAGTTCCTTAAAAGTCCCACTGAAGTGAAACTAGAAATTCTATTTCCTGCCTATATTTCCATGATTGCAACGAATGATGTCTAAGCAGTGCTACATTAGCCGGGGGTAGATATATTACAATGTTTGAGAAAATACATTTTCAGAGATACAGACTGAGCTCAGCATCCAGCACCATTGTCTACTTTACTCAGCAGTTGAAGAGTTTGCTTATTCAGGCAATTCCGATAGATAAATGATGACAATACGGACACTTGGAAGCTGTGATGCAAAGGATGGCTGCTTGTTCGCATTCACAGTAGGAAACTGGCACTTAAGAAAGCAGAGAATGTATGTATCATTTCCAATTTCCTTCAATAAAGTCCCCAAATCCCAAAAGATATTTTAAATAAGTACACAAGCTGGTAGGCTTGACCCATTGCTGGAAGACCAAAATTAGTAGGTGGAACATAGCTATGTTATGTTTCAACTCCTGATAAATATCAAAGTGGGGTGTTAGTGGATACATTATTTATTAGGATTAGACATGCAGGCAGAGAACTTTAATCAACTTTTAGCCATTATGGAGTTATCGAACTCTACAACTTGTGGATGAAAGTGCCTCTGCTACCTTCAATGCACCCATAGAGAGGAGTGTATCCTTCCATCGTAAACCAACAGGATCAATCTGATCTTTGTTCATTTGTGTCTTCTTATAATCGTGGGAGAATGTTATCCATCACATTTCTAATTCAAATAGTTATTCTACCCTATCACCAAATATGAAACAGGGTTCTGCAAGATTGTTCACATTTTATTTTTATATTCTTCTATATTTAGACGTATTTAGGTTTGGTCAGTACCACACTTGAAAATAACGTTAAAAAAAAGGTGCTTATGAGGAATGCATATACTTAGGAAAAGCAAGTGAAACACACTAGAGGATTCTATAAGTAATGCAGCAGCGATTGGGACCTGGATGTTAAGATAGAAAATGGCCATGGGTGAATGTATCATCTGAAGAAGTGTGCTCAACTCTTAGTGATGGAAGGATATGCTAAAATCCAGCCACACATTCTATCAATTGTCTTGTAAGAACACAAGGAATTGACAAATACAGTTTGCAAATAATATTTGTTGCAACTTATAAACTCAACATTGAACAGATGCAAAGAAATGAAAGACGATTGAACGAATAGAAGTATAGCCCCATGGCCTTTGAATAATTCTCTACCCAACTGCTGCACCCACCAAAATGGGGAAAAAATCACATTTTTATGATCTCTGTGTCCTTGCAAATCAATTCCAGATTGAACTGCTGGCCTCATATCGACCATATCAAAACCAAAAAAACTATAGTGATCTCCTATTAGATAAATCATAGATCACTTCTGGGATTGCATGCATGGATCTTCAACTAATTTTAAAAGCTTATAATTTCATGTACTATTCAATGAAAGCCAATAGGATCAAAACAGTGTCTGGTAGTACCTCAAGTTTCAGATACAAAAATGTTTAAAAACATTGTAGAACAAAGATAAACTAAGCCTAAATGCGATAGCTGAATGGAGGGAATCTTGCAGCAATAAAACATGATTTTGTGCTCAGGTCTACTACATTTTACGTGTTTTGCTGCACAAATTTAATTAACCTTAGAAAGTACTTACCCCTTTCCCTCTTCTCTTTCACAGTCATACATGTCTGTGGCATGCCCCTAAAAAGTTTAGAGGCAGAGTCAATTAATTTTTGTCTTTATGTTTATTCGCACGTTTTAGAACTGGTATTTCGAATATGAATCCATATATTGGACACGGAGGCTTCTGCTACCTTATCGTTAGTAATGGGCATGAGCTCTGCAGCATTGAGAGAATTCCTTTGTGAAATTTTCTCCTAAATATTTGAGGCTCGTTTTTTCAGGTGACATGACAAGTGGATGTGAAAGTTTCTAGGATTGCACTGTCAGTAATTAATAATAGGTTTCAAAGAAATGGTGATTTAAATGTCATTCCTACATCTTCTGAAATTAAAATAAAATAGTACTATGAAATGTTGGTCTCCTTTCCTCTTTACATTTATTTTCCTTCTACTTCCTTCAAAACATTCGGTTAGGAATTCTTTTTTCAACCTTGAACTGTGATTCCTGTGCCCATGCCCTCTTTTCCTCCTTCAGAATCTGACCATCTGGTACCACAATTTTACTAGGGCAGCATCATGCTTACCATTACTGTGATAAAAGTGAACTTGGCAATCAAAGGGCTCATTTTGATATGGCTGAAGTTATCCTTGAATTCTTTCTTAAATGTTATTTTCCAGTGATAAGCATTCTATATATCCTATTTACTACCACAACTCTGACGTTGTCTGGTTGATGGTGATGCAGATCTTGCTCGCTGTTGGTTTAGCAGCTTCTGGTAAGTCAATATTTTAAGATAGAATCTTGCACTGTGGTTATCTAATATTGATTATCTTACACAGTCGTATTCTGACTAGCATTTCAAATACTAAAGTGGCTTCATTTTTTTCTTTAACTGTTGTTAAAAGTTATTTGTGCCTTATTGATTGCTCTAGGTTATCTGTTAATGGGATTTTTGATTATATTTAAATTGCATGTTTGTAGTGGGTTTAATGGTTTTGGTGACAAAAGTGGCAAGGAGATCTCTGAACAAGGCTCTCGAGGGAAATAACATCAAATTAAATGGCTTTTTGGTACCGCCAGACTTACCTGTTGTAAATAAACCTCACTCGAATCTTGAACAGCCCTTGATTATTAAAATAGAACCTAGTTTGAACAATGATCAACAATGATCCTTTGTGATTAAGTAATCTTAAACTTGCTTAATATAATTTGATAATAGAAGGTATGTGGAAAGCAAATCATGTTGCCCTGATCCATGATTCCATAGTAGTGGTGTATATTGTGTACCAGTTAATTTCATTTTCCTTTGCATTACCTCCAATTCTCAAGTTATTTATTAACATCACGTAAAGGCTCTATGGCAGTTTTAGTTGTGTATCTTTGTCTCGAGGAATTCATGAACTGTAGAGCTAAGCAAGCAAAATAATCAGCAATTAAAATCAATCAGGGTGCAACATTGCTTAAACTATCCATCATTCTAACAAATGCACATAAGAAATGCATAGAAAAATGCAAACTAATAATGGACTTGTTAGATAAATCTTTGAGCTGGAAAAAATTAAGATTTCATTCCGCATGATAAGAAATGGCTTTGTAGAAGGAATTCTTCGAAGTATGGAATATGATACCTTGGGTGAAACCTTGGTGGAAAGAAACTAAAAAGATGATGCAAATATTTGGAAATAATCTGCGATGTCCAAAATTTTCATCAAAGAAAACCCAGTAGAATGCGGTACCTTTTTTTTAATTAATTAACTAATTTAATTATTTATTATTATCCCACAACGTATGTCACCAAGGAATTGTGATGTGAAAACTGAAGTAATGATGTATCTTATAAGATTATGAAAATGTATGTGATTTGATTAAGCACATGAGGTAATCAATCATCTTTTGAAGTAGTAAAACATTAATTCATTTGCAGAACATTTAAGATAATTCAATTTATAATTTCTTTATCAAGTTCAATAAGAATGTTTTATGTATGATTTATAAGTAGATACTTTCACATCAATTCTTTTCATAAAAATGACATACACACAAAATAAGACACCACAACAAAAATATCTTATTTAACTATATTTTCTTTCCATTGCTTCAAGTGAATCTAAGTAAACAATTATAAATCTTGTAAGGTGAATAATTTAATAGTTTTGTTTGACACACTAGTCAATCATTAATAAAACCTAGATTATGTATTTCATTGGATAAGGTTGCCACACCATGACAATTGAAGGAGAAGGTTTTAGTTACAATTCTTAGTCAATATTCGCTTCAATAGAACACATAATAGGAACTGTATTACCCTACTACAACTAACACTTAAGCTAGCAATCATCATCTCATTACATGCATAATAGTGAGGGCGACACCACTCAGAACTTAGACACACACACACACACACACACACATGCACACGTGCGCGCATGGTCACACATAAACACACCCTCAACAAGATATAATAGTTTGGAGGTCTTTGAACGAGTATATGGTGCTAAAATGAAAACGTAGGATTCATAAAAAACCTTAACAAATATTAAGTTTCCTTAATTTTTGCTAAACTGAGACTTCGTGAAACTATTGAGAGCAAATTGATGGCTTCTTTGCTATGGATTTGAGGAATCTGTGAGAATCTTGAATGAGGAACCCATGAACATGGAGACCTGCAAACCATGTCATGATGAATTTTGATAACCATGGATCAACCTCTGAATCGTACAACTTCTTCAAACTACTTGTAGACTGTAGATTTGCATTGATTTGTCTTCTTGAGATCCATATGACCTCACACACGTGGAAAGAAGTTGAAGAATGTCATGGAATGATGGTTCAAACTCCTGAAAAGCTCTGGAAACTTTCATTTTTCTATCATGATGCTCAAATGAAGAGAAATCTCAGAGAACCGGTTGCTTGCTTGAATGAAGAAGGCATAGTGAGTGCCTTAACTTTTTAAGGATGGTTCATGAAGGAGTGAACCAAATTGAGAACCAATTGTCAAAGATGGAAGCTCTCTCAGACCCCTTTCTCTGCTCAAATTTCAGACCTTGATTTTCCCTCTCATGGACATACCATCTGCAAACTTTAAGAGCTCTCTTGATGTGCAAAGGAGTTAGGTGGAGTATGTGAATCGGTTTTGACCCTGTTTGAGATCCTTTCACCCTGAATCTTTTTTAGAACTCCTGTAACAACTTCACCTTCAAACTCATGATCTCTGTTGTACGAAAAATGTCGTACAAATTCGTACGCCTGCATGAAAACTCATAAAAATAGCCTTTCTTTTGCATTCTCTTCTCACTTTAAGCTTGGAACCGCCAATTAGGGTAACTTAAGGAATACCAAGAGTCAGAGCTTTTAAAAACAAGTATTAAGTCTTTTTGACATCTTTGTGGGGTCAAAGTTGGCATGTGGGAACTAATTGAGGCCTTTTCTATGCTTAGACTTGCATGAAGAGATATGTTCAAAGCATGAAACATTTGACTTGCAGTAATGACATGAATATGCAGGTGTTTCAAAGCATAATGAATGATTTAAAGGTCTTTTAAGGTGTAATTTTATCATTTTAAAGCCAAAACCTGCATTTTTGACCATATACACACTTTCATAAGAAGATTGCTAATGAATATTATGAAAAAGTACCTTATCACCTTCTTAAAAGCTCTTCATGAGACTTTTATGTACGTTCATCATCCCCATTTAAGGCTTATATATCATTATGATTGAAAATATGGAATATATCTTAGAGTTTTCAACTGCTATCTATTATACACTTCATCAAGGCACTTCAGATCACAAGACCACTTGAATTCTTTGTCAGAACATCATAACAACACTTGACACCATTGACATGACACTTAAGACAAACTCTCTTCACTAGACAGTTAACAACACTGTGAAGACCATGAAATTTTTTCAATTGTAGGGGCTGTCATTTGGCCTTGACAAACCAAATTGTCAACATTTTTTGTGACTCACAGGGGTCATGAAAATTTAGAATCTCTTTACTATATCAGACTTTGGATTACACTCAGAAACTGTCAAAACTTGCAGACTTGACACAAAACAAACAAACAATACAGAATAGGAAAAAACAACTGACAACTGAAACAAAACAACTAAACAATTATGTGCAACAACACTTAGGGGAGTGAAACTAAAACTATGTACAAAAGGATGACTCTCATAATAACTATACTTGAGGAACATTCCATTGACGGGAATAGGGAGCTCCTCACCACTCAGATTGGACCATTGGAAAGCATTACTTTCCTTACAACCAGTAATGACATATGGACCACTTTAAAGACTATCGAATTTAGAATGTTTACCTGGTTTAGCATGGTCTTCATTCTATTTGAGCACAATGTCACCTTGTTGAAAGGTCTTGGATGAAGCTCTCTTGTCAAAATATCTTTTGACTTGTTCTTGGTTGGACCACATGGTATGCATAGCATTGTCTCTGGTTTCCTCCAACTCTCTCAATTCATTTATTCTTACCTCCATTGTATCATTCTCCATAAGTTTCAATTGATGCGCAAGCTCCAACACTGGAAGTTTCAATGAAATGTGCAACCTTCCTTTTCTACCATAAACTAGGAGATAAGGAGAGTGACCAATGGCCTTCTTTAGAGTGATTTTATCTACCCACAAGACAGTCTTCAACTTAGTATGTCATCTTCTCTAATTGTCTTCCATTATTTTTTTGCTGATCCTAATCAAATTCTTATTGGTGGATCACGTTAATCCATTACCATGAGGATAGTAGTTTGATGAAGCTTTGAGATAAATACCATTATTAAGAGCCCATTCACGTACCTTTGTACTGTTGAAAGCCAAAACATTGTCTGATATGATGGTTGAAGGGACTCTAAAATGAGTCATTAGGCTATCATAGAACTCTAAAATTGAGTTCTCATTTGCTTCCCTGAGTGCAACTACCTCCACCTCCCTGATAAAGTAATTTGTGACTGTCAAAACCCACCTATGTCTAGCACTTGGAGGATGAATCATGCCAATGAAGTCTAAGTCCCATTGCATGAAGGGTTGCTCAACTTGAATAGGTTTCAAAGGCATGACAGCTAGTCTCTGTTTGCCGGTGAACATTGCACACTTGGAACATCTTCTAACCTATGCATGTGAGTTTTTGAACCAAGTAGGACAAAAGTAACTAACTCTTATGATCTTTGATGTTGTAGTCTTGGTTGCAAAGTGGCCTTCTGAAGGCCTATCATGAAATTGTTCTAACAATTTGTCTATTTGACTAATTTCTACACATCATAGAAACATACCACCAATGTCCTTCTTGAAGAGTACTCCATCAATCAGGATGAAAGGTATAGATTACACCCTAAAATGTCTCCTTTTTGTCCCATCTAAGCATATAAGACACTCTCCTGTTTGGAGGAATCTTGCTATGTCCTGTGTCCAGCTGGAAGGAGAGATAGTTGCAGTTGCATGTTGAGTGTCTTGAACTGTCAAAATCATTTTTTTTCTTTAACATTTGTTGCAAGGTGCTCACAAAGGCCCCTACCTTTGACCAACTTTGTAATTTTCACTTCAATGTCATATTTCATGCTTTTGGTCACCCAATCGACCCTTTTTTCACTTAAATCTCTATTAAAGATAAATCCTTCACGCTAGGATGAACTACTATCAGAAATATCTTATTGTTAGAGACCATATGTCTGATTTTTTTCAAGCCTCTTATAACAACAAGGACATGCTTCTCAACAAATGTATACTTCTCTTCATACCCTTCCAATGCTTGATTGAAAAAAGCAATAGGCTGCTCCAATCCTTCACTATTTTGTTGCATAAGCATCGCATAAATTGTGTTACATATGGAGAAAGCATACATGAAGAAATCTTTAGTAAAATTAGGGTTGAGCAAAGTAGCAGCTTGGCTAATGAACTGTTTTATGACCTCAAAACTTCTCTTACCTTCTTTACTCCATGTGAACTCTTGATGTTTTTTAAGCATGTAAGTTAGTGGTCTTACCAATTCTGCAAATCCAGGTATGAACCTCCTAATGAAATTGATCTTCCACAAGAAGCTTTGCAATCCCTTCTTGTGTTTAGGCAAAGATAAAGTAAGGATTGCCTCTAATTTTTCAGGATCAATATAAATTTCAGCCTTGGATACATGTCCAAGAAGCCTTCCCTCATGCATCGTAAAGATACACTTTTTGAGATTCAAAGAGACCCCAAATTATCTACACCTATCAAATACCAATCTCAAATGTGTCAAATAATCCTTAGGCTCTTTAGAAAACACAGTAATATCATCAAGATAAACAAGTACCATCTCACTTATGAGCCCTTGAAAAGCTACATTCATTGCCCTTTGGAAAGTAGCTCTAGCATTGGAGAGTCCAAAAGGCATTTTCTTATACGTATAGGTACCCCACTTAGTCGTGAATGTAGTTTTGTATTGATTTTGCTCCACCAATATTTGATTATACTCGGAGTATCCATCAAGTAGAAAAAACCTTTGTGAACCTGGAACTCTTTGCAAAATTTGATCCATGGAGGGAAGAGGGTAGTGATCTCTCAATGACACTCTGTTAAGATCTTTGAAATCTATACACAACCTTATCTCTCCATTCTTTTTCTTCACAGGTACAAGATTTGCAACCCATGTAGAATCTTTGATAGAGAAGATTATGTTGGATTCAATCAACTTTGTTAGTTCCTTCCTCATAAGGATCTCAACCTTGGGGTTGATTGGCCTTTGTTTTTGTCTCATAGGTTTGGCATCTTCTTCTAGCTCTATAGTATGTTGTGCCAATCTAGGATCAAACCCCTTCAAATCATGATATTCCCATGCAAAAACATCCATAAACTCTTTTCACAATGCTATGAAAGCTTCTCTCTCATCCTTAGTATT
This sequence comes from Torreya grandis, assembly GCA_037957365.1. NCBI lineage: Eukaryota > Viridiplantae > Streptophyta > Pinopsida > Cupressales > Taxaceae > Torreya > Torreya grandis. The sequence continues at coordinate 1,547,061 of JARHVA010001433.1, forward strand.
CACTTTTCCTAACTTGAGTAGCTTACTTTTAGCTATGACAATTTGTTGATAATGTATTTTCTGATAGAGATACTTACCTTATCTTTTCTCAAGTGATCATCTTCATTAAATATGCTCTCCAAAGTTACCAAGCCCTTAGGTAACTTATTTGATCTCAATTGGACAATCTGGTCCTCATATTGGCATTGCAAGTTATCATGATTCTTTGGACAAAATTCTACCTCATGTTGTAGAAAACAAGCAATCTGTTTGTCACTAGCAAATATTTGCCAACTTACTTCGTTATTAGGAACTGAGGGCCTGCATACAACCTTAATTTGGGACTGCTCCTTAGTGCCTTTGAGCTCATAAACAATATCATATTGTGCTTCAATGGTAGCTAATTTGTCTACATGCTGATTGGCTCCTCTAGGAATGGAGCGAATGTCAAATGCCTGGAAGTCCTCCATAAGGTCCCAAACCTTGTGTTTGTAGGCCTTTAGAAGTGGATTCTTGGCTGCACTCAGACCTCTTCCTTGCTGCACTACCAATTCATTGTCACCTTTAACCTGCAGAAACTTAATACCTCTTTTCCTTGCTCACTAGAGACCATGAATAAGAGCCACATATTCTGTAGTATTAGAGGTACAACTGAATTGAAATTTTACAAAAGAATAATACTTTTGATTGAAAAGAGAAACAAGCATAACACCTACCCCACTCTCATTCTGTGATTTGCATCCATCAAAGAACAAATTTCACACTCCTTCCTAATCCTGCATTGTGCTAGTGAGACTAGGCATTATGTCATCTTTTTCATGCATACACTAGACACCCAAACCTGGTTCTTCAATGCTTTTATAAGGATCATAGCCATGATTATTAGTTGCCTACTCATCAAGGAGTAGATCTGGGATACCTTCAAGTGATTTGGAAGGTTCTTGATCACTGAAATGTCCATCTTCTTTTGAGATAGTGCAATTGACATTTGACAACTTTGGCATATAAGGTTCTAAATGCAATCTGGATATAGGTTCAGACCTTATAGTGACCTTTGTCCCATACTTGGTTTTAAAAACCATGTAGGACCAATTAGAAGAAAGATATCCCCCAATTTTAGTAATGAAATCTTTGGACAAGCATAAGACAAAGTAGGGAGGAAGATCAACTACAACCACATCTTGAGAGATTAAAATTAAGAAAAGCAACTAAAATGACCTTGAGACTCTAAGATCACCCACGGTCTTAGTAGGAGACCCATCCAACTGTAAAGCTCCCTTCTCATGAGGCTCATACTGAATTCCCAACTTATTAGGTATGGATTTAGGCATGATAAAGGGACTAGCCCCACTGTCAATGATGCAATTATGATCAAGACAATCATCTATGAAAACTGAAAGATAGAAGGGAGGTGACTTAATCACCTTTGGAGCTTGAGGCTTAAGAGGTTGATTAGAATTTATGAGAACAACACCTACTCTTTCTAATTGTTTATCTGAAACATGAAGCTTGGAGAGTTCTTGCAAAAGATCGTTTTGCCCTGGAATAAGCAATGTGTCCCACATAGAAATAGAGACAGAGGCCTTCTTCATTTGATCAACAATGCTAAGAGGATAAGTGGCTATCATGGGTTGCAATTTAGGAGCATAAGTGCTATCTAAATGTTGTGTGAATTGTAAAATGAATGGACTTTGCTGATTCTACCCCTTACCATTTTGTACTTGCTGAGTTGATGAATTTTGAGGTGCATCTTGAGAAGTGGTCTTCTGAGGTGGTTGAGAAGGTAGATGAGTTGCCTTTTCAGGACCCAAACCATCACCAATTGCCCTTATTTTGGATCTTGTATGAGCTGCAACTGAGTTATCTACATTAGACATATTCTGACCTTGAATTACTGCCATCTGATCAAAAGGATTTTCACCTTCTTGGAAATTAGCAAAAGTAGTTTTAGAAGGTGTTTTGCTACGACCTTCTCCTTGTTGACTTGGTACCTCAACTTGAGTGAAAGAAGAAATGTCTCTATGTGGTAGAGAAGCTTTCTTATGTTGTGAAGGTGGTTGATTATCATATGGTGGAAGAGCTAGACCCTGTTGCATAAAAAATTGTTAAATCACCTCCCCAGTTGGAGCCATTGCCATATTGTTTGATTGCTCCCATTGATCAAACCATTGGCCTTCTTGAGTATAATTGCTCTGAGTTGGAACCAAAACTTTGGAACTATTAGTAGCATTGGGATTGTAAGCATTGTATGGTCTTGATTGTGTATTTTGCCCTTGACCTTGTTGATTGGGTTGATAAGGAGGCCTATTATACTGATAAGATTGGTTAGGAGCTTGGTAAGGCCTATAAGGTGGAACTTGTTGCCTTTCCAAAGCCACTAACTTGTTATCTTGAGCCTTGAGTGCACTCTCTATCTTACCTAATATGTCTACCTTATTACCATTTGTTTGATGAAGATTAGCTAAATCTGGTAATGGAGCAATGATTGGTACAAAAGGATGAATCTTTAGAAACAAAGGCATAGGTGGTCTAGAAGAGAGTTTCCTTGCTTGGATTAGCCAATTCTCAGCCCTTATGGATATATCATAGGCCTTTGGTAAGGTGCTTCCTCCCATGGATTGTATCATAACCACCACATCTGAATTGAGGGCTTTCAAATAATACAAGAATGCATAGTTAGGAGTTGGTTAGATAACTGCAGGGATCCTATTCTAGGTTTTCTGAAACCTGTAGTTGAAATCCATCATGAACACCTAAGGGCTTCTCTTGATTGTAGTCAGTTGCTCCACCAAATAAAGATGATCACTCTTGTCTTCAAAGTGTTTGCACAAGAACTCTCCAAACTCATCCTAGGTGTTAATGGATGCATGTGTGAAACCTCTATACCATTGGAGTGCCTTACCCTTAAAGGAAGTTGTCAACAACCTCATAGCCATATTTTCTTGGGTTACGTTGTGCACTGAACAAAGATTGGCTATAACTGCAATATGCTCAATAGGGGTAATTGGATTTTCTCCTATAAAATAATGAAGACTCTTTAAGGCAGCAACTGAAATGCCATCAAACTAATTGAGGTTCAAGGGGATGCCACCATTAAAAGGCGTAAAAACTTGTCTTTTGGGAATAGCTATTTGAGGTATATGATTTACTACAATGTTTGGTTGGACAATATTTGTTTGAACAAAAAGAGCTCTTTAGACAACAGTACGAGAAATAGGTGTAGGATTTGGATTAGACTGAGAAGCTTTCTTTTTCTTAGCTGATTGAAAAGATAACTCAGTGAATTCAGTTTCTTTCCCTTTTGAGGAAGATCTTGTAAACACTCTTACCATGAAATGCCTTTAAATTTGCGTCTGACACCTTTGAATACTATTCATGTTCTCAAATTTGCATATGTGTTCTCCAAATCCTGTGAATAAGTAGTCCCATCGAGTGTGCCAAAACTGTTAGCAACCCAAGTTGCACCCTATTTAAGTTGATTGCTCATATCTCCTTCAAACCTGGACTACTATTGGATTGGTCTAAGGTTGTGGGATACCTGTGACTAGACCAAACCTCTAGATTATGAGGCTAGCTCATCTGATATGTATACTTTGAATTCTTTTCCTAAAATCTATTTGATATTGGAGTGAAAAGAGTTAGAAAGATTACTGAAAGGGAAAACCTATGCTAGTGATGGTGATACACCTAAATGATGAATGATCCTCTATAAACCTTGAACTCGAGCACACTTGTGAATCAAAAGGGAACAACTTGTCAACAATATTTTCTAAAAACAATCCTAAACATAAGTGTTTTAGATGAAGGTTCGATAGAAGATCTGAAAATTGAAAGTAGAGGAATGAAAGTCTATAAAGACATTGCATACTAATACTCTTCAACACAATTTCTATCCTTTAACACTTCCGGTGACCTGTAGAGGATCAAAACATAGCAGTAGGTGAAGGAGGGGACCTACTAAAGGAGATAAATATCACACTTACCTGCACATCAACAATCAAGAAATACACTAACAACCATGAATAAGTTTTCAACAAACTTTTCTTATTAACTCAAGTGCAAGTTACAATTTCAACATGGTTTTTGTATACTACCCTGAGGGATCCCCAAAAATAAGCCATAAGGCCTGAATACATAGAAAAAGAGGTGAGAAAGATAAACATGGAATAAAGGAGAGAACAAGAACATCCATCTCTCATTAACTCAAGTCTTATTTCAGTTACAAGCAGCTACAAATAGTCCACAAGAAATCTCCTCTTGATTGATGCTCCTGCATGCTCCTTGAATGAGCTCTTTGGCGTTGAAAACAAGGTGGTGAGCCATAGTTGACTTGTTCAAAATCCTTTTGAAGAATGCTAAGCCATAACTTGGTTAGATAACTCCAATTTAAGGTCAGTCATGCATTGATTATCTCTTAAAGGTCAGTCAACTCATGATAATGATCAGTTATTTAGGGTGTTTGTCACTTAGGATTAGTTAACTCATTCTTTATCCCTCTTTTGCATTGATTTCCAATTAGGTCCAATTGTGCATGGAATTTACACTTTAATAAAAATTATAAAGCATGATAACTCCACATGAACTCATTTGTTATCCCTTCTATGTCATTCTCAACTTTACTTGCTTGACCAAGTAGGTCTACTACGCCAATTAGGCCTAGTAGCCTAACTCTTAATACTTGATGACCATTAAAACCATGTATGAAACCTTATAAACTTGTGGAATAGTGAGTTGAGACCTGAAACAATGCATCACACCATGAAATAGGTCTCCTTGGGCAAGAAACACCTAAACTGGTCAAACTAGTTGACTAGGTCACCTTGTCATTCACATCCTGCAGACTGGCTGATTTGAATGAACTCACAGAGGCATTTCCAAGCATGGTTTTGATCATATGATGACTTGAGAGGATAGAACAAGTGTCAAGCTTCACTCTCCAATGATTTGAATTTTTTAAAACTGCTTTGTACCGCTCCTACATTTTTTCTTCTCAAAATCCTATTTTCTGCCATGTTTGTACACCATTCGTACAACAAATTGCCATGGACATGAATCTCTCAGAGTGTACTAGATGATCCAAGTGGTATTTAGGTGTTTTCAATCTATTTGGATGTCTTTTCATTCATATCTTCTCAACCAGGTCTGTAGTAGGGTTTTGAGAGGGTTTAAGAATACGTAGGGCTCTTAATGATGATTCATAAAGTTTGGGTCTTGAAAGCCTAAACCAATGCCACAAAGCATTAGTGTATTAGGCCCTCTAACTCTTCCAAAATACTCATCTTCCAATTCAAAAGATCCGTACCATGGTGGGCATGTAAAGTCACCTCTCAAAGTGGAAAATAGTGTTTTTGAGCATGTTTGGTGTTCTAAGGCCAAGATGATCACTAATAATGATTCTCCTGGGGCTCAAATTACGCATAAACCTCTCTAACATCCTTATGATGATGTTTATGGAGATCTAAAGTGCCTTTATGACCTTACTTTGTTTCCTGTTATGCCTTCTTGATGGCACTATCTCATGAAGTCAATAGCTAGGAACATGTGTATGCTAGGTTCTTCAGTATTTTGACTTTATGATGAGTTTTAGGGATCATATACACTATGTATAACATGAATAACCTATAGAGAATCCTTTGGAGTCATGGTATTGGTTTGATCAAGCCATTCATTCTCTGTTTGCAGGCACACAACTCTCTATTTGGACCACTTGATCTATTTGATTATGAAAATGGTCATAAAGACCTCTTTAGATGACTCTAGAAAGGTTGTTTAGGCAGTTTAGGACCCCATCTTGATTATACAACTCATTGAATGTGCAATTACCCTTTATTTTCTTGCTCATAGGCTTAAAACAACCTTCTTTAGCCTAGTCTATACTGTAAGTGTCCTACATGTGCCAATGGAAAGGATATGGAGGTGCTTAGGAGAGTTGAGAAGACCCCTAACACCATTTGATGGCTCAAATCCATCATTTGAATGCACACTTAGGCCTCTTTACTCCATTGGGTAGGTTTCATGGTTTTGCAAGGATTTTAGGGGTCTAAACTTCTTAGCAATAGTTCATAGCGTATGGACCCCTAATGGAAAACCTCTTGCCATAGATATGGAGTACATTGACCCCCTAAACAAACATGACAATTTCAAGCTCCCATGCAAAAGATGCATCAAGATGTCTACGTGGTGAAGTGGTGCCTCGACTGGTTGTCTTGGACAATGTGTGAAGAAAGATGGCTTAGGAGCCAAAAAAGACAAGTTTGCTAAATTTCATCTACTCCAACACCTTCCAAAAGGTTTGAAATGACCCTCCACCTCATTCTAATGCTCATCAAATGAAGATAAATCCCATGTATCAGTTCAAAATGGTGGCAAGGTCTCATAAGGGTTTTAACCCTGTTTGACTATGCTATCCCTCAAGGGCATATTTGCATGAAATCATGAATATGATCATTCTCATTAGGCATTTTAAGTCTAAACATCATGTTTCCCTGCCTGACAAAACCTCTCATGAAGCTCAAACCCTCTGTCAAACCTTATAGCCCTCTAAGAAGTCTGCCTAGCTCCATCTCTGACTATCAATAGACAAACATGTGACTATGACAAAACCATGGATGCTTCCAATGATCAAGTGACCTCACTAATACCATAGACAATGAGAACCATTCATGAACATCATTTGTACCAAGTATGAGAGTTGGATCTTGCCTATAGAGGCCTCAAGATGCATTTTTATCCAAACTAGATTAGGTTGCTTGTGTGTTTTCATGTTTCATAAGTTCATGACTGAGTTTCCTTCTTGTATCATCTTGTAGTGGAGTTTGAGAACGCTGGATAGGCTTTGATTAGACCATGAAAATCTCTCTTGCAATGATTCATCTCTTCTTTAGTCATTTCTTGAACCTATGCAACCCATCACTACATCATTCCTCTTCATAGACTTTCAAAGTAATGACCTCTGTCATACTGTTGTAGGTGGTGATTGGAGGAAATGGAAGTGTTTGAAATCTATTTCACCATGAATTGACACTTTGAGACCTCCCAAGTGATTTGAAACCCTCCTCTCAACTCCCTATTTGATGTATTTGCTCTTCAAGGGTGCTTTTTGGGTTCTCATAGTCCCGATTCCGTACATAGGCTTGTGTACGTTCATGAGTTCGTAGTAGAGGTTATATGATCTTGGTGAAGGTCTAATGATTTCAATTTTCCATTTGAATACAAAGATGACCTCACATGATTCCTTATTAAATGAATGTATCTTGCATTGCACCTTTATAGTATGTGGATGTATCAATGCAATTGACCCTAGCATTGGCTGTAGGTAAACATTTCAAGGTTGAATTTGGAGTAAATCTTACTTGAGGCAATATTATCTATACCCTGACCTTATTCACATCTTCATTTTCCTTATGAATCCTCCATTTGACCGTGGAACTCTCCCATAAACTACTGTGCTTCAATCCTCTTTGCAACTTGGAGATAGGTTTGTGTTGGGAAGGCTATAGATGATACTTGACCAAGGTGAATGACTGTGACAACCTTTTGAAATTTAGACCTGAGTTTTGTCATTCCTAACCATCTTAAATGATTCTCAAACATGGATAGAAACCCTAATGAATTTCAAGGCATAACAATATCCTTCTCACAGTTTTGATGTGACTCAAGTTTGCATACTCTAAGAACCTTCAAACCCTATTGTAGGTGTTTATTTACATGAAAACATGTCTTAACCTTAGTTTGATCCATACAAGGGTCTGCCTTTGAGCCAAGTTTGATGCACATCACTTTATCACATTGTCATCTCCATAGTCATTACTCCATCTTTTTGAAAATAGGCTTTTCTCCTCATAAACTTGTCTGTGTGTGAAAGTTTGGCTCTTGTACAGACTGAGCATAGTTTTAGGTCTTAAACAACACCAATGTACCTCTTCTCAATTCACTCTAATGCTCTCACCTTGATTGAAGTTTTTTTTAGCTCAACTCTCTTCTCACAGTTTTGATCTGACCCTAGTTTGCATCTTTGATCTCACCTCTTGCTAGCATGGTTGTAGGTAGACATTCCTTTGTTACTTGTATGGATTGTGACAAGGATTGGGTGCTTGGAGAGTTTGAGGAGGTCACAATGATGCCTATGATGTTCTTCCAACTGAATAAAAGTGCAAACCTTGCTTAAAAGACCTCAATCCACAAACCTTCCTTTATTTGCTCAACAAGACAATGTTGATGTTCTTCCTTTGGCTATAGATGATGATTCCTCTTTGTTTAGCAGGGTTTTAAAATATGCATACTTACTTTCTTCATGACCATAATGCTTTATAGTATCCTTGACTCTTTCTTGATAGTGGATACATGAGATGGAAGTGGATGGAAAGTGGTGATATGTGAATGGATGATGGAAAAGAGAATAGAAATGGAGTAACAAGCCTGAAATAGTGATGAAAGGTAGTGTACATACCGTGAAATAGGATGACACAAAATGGAGGTGAAATGGGTATGTGAAGTGTATGTCAAGACCATCTTGAGGGGTCTTAAGCAAGCATAAGCAAACCCTCAACAAGATATACGAGTTTGGAGGTCTTTGAACAAGCATATGGTGCTAAAATGGAAACCTAGGATTCATCAAAAACCTTAACAAATGCTAAGTTTCCTTAATTTTTGCTAAACTGAGTCTCCATGAAGATATTGAGAGCAAATTGATGGCTTCTTTGCTATGGATCTTGAGGAATATTTAATAATCCTGAATGAGGAACACATGAACATGAAGGAGACCTGCAAACCATGTCATGATGAATCTTGATAACCATGGATCAACTTCTGAACCGTACAACTTCTCCAAGCTGCTTGGAAATTGTAGATTTGCATTGATTTGTCTTTTTGAGATCCATATGACCTCATACATGTGAAAATAAGCTAAATAATATCATGGAATGATGGTTCAAACTCATGAAAATCTCTACAAACTTCCATTTTCCTATCATGATGCCCATATGAGGATAAATCTCATAAAATCGGTTGCTTGCTTGAAAGAAGATGGCATAGTGAGTGCCTTAAATTGTTAGGGATGGTTCATGAAGGAGTGAGAACCAAATTGAGAACCAATTGCAAAATATGGAAGCTCTCTCAAACCCCTTTCTTTGCCCAAAATTCCAAACCTTGATTTTCTCTCTCATAGGTGTACCATCTGCAAACCCGAAGAGCTCCCTTGATGTGCAAAGGAGGTAGGTGAAGTATGTGAATCGGTTTTGAGGCTGTTTGAGATCCTTTCACCTAAATATTTTTTGGAACTCCTGTAACAACTTCACCTTCAAGCTCATGATCTTTGTTGTATGGAAAAGGTCGTAAAAATTTGTACTCCTACATGAAAACTCATAAAAATAGTCTTTCTTTTGCATTCTCTTCTCACTTTAAGCTTAAAATCACCAATTAGGGAAACTCAAGGAATATCACGAGTCAAAGAGCTTATTAAAACAAGTATTAAGTCTTGTTGACATCTTTGTGGGGCCAAATTTGGCACATGGGAAGTAATGGAGGCCTTTTCTATGCTTAGACTTGCATGATAACTTTTCTCAAAGTGTTTTTTCCCTATCAAATAGAATTTTAATGTAGGTTTCTTATTTAGCATGAAACATTTGACTTGGAGTACTAACATGAATATGAAGGTGTTTCAAAGAACAATGAATGATTTAAAGGTCTTTTAAGGTGTAATTTTATCATTTTAAAGCCAAAACTTGCACTTTTGACCATATACACATACTTCCATAAGAAGATTGCTAATGAATATCATCAAAAAGTACCTTATCACCTTCTTAAAAGGTCTTCATGAGACTGTTGTGTACGTTCATCATCCCCATTTAAGGCTTATAGATCATTATGCTTGAAAATACTGAATATATCTGTGAGTTTTTAGCTGCCACCTTTTATACACTTCATCAGGGCACTTTAGATCACAAGACCACTTGAATTCTTTGTCAAAACATCATAATGATACTTGACACCATTGACATGACACTTGAGACAAACTCTCTTCACTTGACAGTTAAGAACATTACGAAGACCATGAAAGGTTTTCAATTGTAGGGTTGGCATTTGGCCTTGACAGGGCAAATTGCTAACAATACCATCTTTAGGTTACTATTTAGTTATGTTGTTAGGGTCACACATTGATTAGCCTTACATCTTGCAAAGTCAACAAGTTGGGGAAGTATGCTTTAACGTACAAGGAAAAACATCATAAAAGTTACTCACTATTGGTCGTGCTCATTTTTCGCGTTGTCTATATATATGCTTTTGGGTATATGTATAAGATTAATCAGGCTTGACTGTAGTTTACACATTAACAAAAGTCTTTATTAAGAAGGCAACCGACCACCACCACAACGACACAAAGCTCACTTTCGCAATGCGATCACTAGCTGACCCATACTCAATTAGACCTTACAACTCCAGAAGTATGGCTCATTTAGACTTCTCATGTTTGATCAAGATGATATAAGTTTTATTTCTAGAACACTCTCTTAACTCTACAACCAACATTATTTTTCATAGGCTTACATAATGCAACGAAAACACTACTTAAATAAATTATGTTTAAAGTCAATAAATCAAATTAATGTTTTAAATGCATTTCTTAGGTTAACAACATTGTATAAAAATCATCAACCAATTTTATTAATGGTATTATGCATCAAACAATTCGCACAAGTAAATGTCAATTATAAACAATATTTTGTAAATCAATTCTAGGTTAGTAAATGCAAATGAAATGACATTGAATTAATTAATAAAAATGATCAATAAATTTATCTTACGATTGCGCTTCACTTTTATACTAGATATAACATGAAGTCATTTACAAATTTTATCTATGAAAGAAACATTAGATGGTCGGAGAGATAAAAACACCTAACATACGTGGATGACTTTTACAAAATCAAATGTGTACTACAAATTGTTAGTGAAACTGATTTAAAAATCTATAGAATTTTAATTGCAAGAACTAGTAATCAATTTTTTTGACTATGGTGTAATTTAAAGCCATTTAAAAAGTTTCAATACTCAAAATTGATAAATTTTATTTTCAGATATTTGTTTTAAGTTAGTTTGAAACCAATTTATCTTACGATTGCGCTTCACGTCTGTACTAGATATAACATGAAGTCATTTACAAATTTTATCTATGAAAGAAACATTAGATGGTCAGAGAGATAAAAACACCTAACGTATGTGGATGGCTTTTGCAAACTCAAATTTGTACTACAAATTGTTGGTGAAACTGATTTTAAAATCTATAGAATTTTAATTGCAAGAACTAGTAATCAATTTTTTTGACTATGCGGTTGGTAATTTAAAACCATTTAAAAAGTGTCAATACTCAAAATTGATAAATTTCATTTTCACATATTTGTTTTACGTTAGTTTGAAATTGACTTTTATGAGCTAGAAAAACACTAATAAAATCCTTGTGAAAATGCTTTAATAATTCTAATTCATTTTAGTTGCAGTTATCAATAATAAAAATATTTAATCATTGATTTGGTAATTCTAATCCATTTAGAAAGTACTTCAAACACCGTATTTAGCAAGTTTCAATAGTGGGCATTCATTTTATTTCCATTCTAATCTGACTTTGCTAGACAATTATAAAAAACATATGGGGACAATTCTTACCATTTTCATCATATTTTTGCATCAGAAAAATTGTTTAGTGTTTGCTAAGAAATTCAGAAACAAGGGACAAGTGATGCAATTAATAGAAGTTCTATATGCTTTATTGTTCAAAGCATAACATTATCGTGGACTTCATTTTTGCAATGAATAAATGTTTACAATAAAAGTTATTATTTTAAATTTGAAGCCTCGATTTTACAACAAGTATTTCAATTCCATTCAAATTATTACACGGGTGTCATTTAAGTCTAAAAGTTGTTTTCTAGATTTAGTCTTCAAACTTATTTTATACATAGACAATTATAACATATGTGGCCAATTTGAGATTTAATTTGAGTGTGATTAAGTTATCAAAGATGACCTTCTTGAGTAGTTATTCATAAATTAATGAAATTTCCTTTTATACAAAAAAAAAAAGGTAATTATATTCAAATTTTTTGAAAATTTCAAATGTTACTTTAAGATAAACTAGTTGGGACACTTTACTCTTATACTACAAAGGTAAATACATTATTACTTAAACAATAAGGATAATAATTAAATTAAAAACTTCCAATTAAAAGGAGAATAATTCTCAAAAACAAAGCATTAAATCCAATCCTTAGGATCAAACCAACCTCCACCCTTGGATAAAAACCCTAAAAGTAAAACTAATTAAAATTTCTTCATTTTCATTTTGTTTGTTTCGATTTTTTTTCTAAACCTCTGTGTTTTTGTAGGTGTGGTTATTGGATGAGGGCTTCCATTCCGTACTTCTAAGAGAAGTGAATATATATGTGTGTTTGTGTGTGTGTTATTGTGAGGAGATGTGGGTTTAAGGCTGACTATCGTTTTGGTGGTCAAAAGAGCTCGACATGGGGTGAGGAGTCACATTCCACCCTTAGTCTTATGCTTGTTGCGTGCCCAAATATGACATAACTGAGGCCACCATGGTTTAGACTAAGCAGTCCCAACCTCCATGTAAATAAGCCATTACAGTCCCCCTTCCCTTTATCATGCGCACCCAGAAGAATCAAGTAAGATTGAACCCTAACCTCACCCTTTAATATGTTTAATATTATTATTTTGTGTGTGTTTCTCTCTCTATATATAAATAATTTTTTAAAGCTAAATTTAGCTAAGGATAAGGCCCAGCCCCCCATAAAAAAATGGACATATTAACACAAAACTCAACAATACCACAAATCATGCTAAACATTAAAAAACTAATTGTTCGGGTCATCAACCAGTAACATCCAATCCCCTGAATGTATATTCTACTACCGCAAGTAACTGTGCACCATCTATTGTTGTAGCAGACTGTGTCCATACCAATTGTGCATTATCTAGTATGTGGGGCTTATGCTTTCTAAAGGAGTGTGCAAAGTGTATGGCGAGATACTCTATTGAATTCTGATGGGTCTGTGAATTCAGAAGGGAATTATGAAGATACGACCTCCAAATTGACCGCACTTTTCAGACTACTCTACTTAATTATATATGATTTGCAATCTTAATTAAAACTCATATATTTATATAGAGGCAAAAAGAGTAGTATAATAGTGTTTTGGATGAGTCTTAAGGGGAGAGGGCAAATTACATGGGCCCTATATCCCTTGAAAATTATACAAAAATTTGTGTCTTTTTTTTTTCCATTTTTTTTAAGCAAATCAAAAAGAGTCCAATCTATGATCACTATTTCATCCATAGATTAAGGAGAATGCCCAAAAATTGAAGGGTCATCTTCAGGGAAATCCATGCAATAGTCCTGGAACTTGGAAAATAAGAAAGCTTGAAACCTAAGGCGCCTGCTATCTCCTTTCATTGAAAAATTGTCTTGACTGCTTTCAATAAATTGTGATCATGCCCTGAAGACTCATTATCCAACGCCATTATCTGTGACTCTAATGCAATGTGATCCTGATGGAGGAGAAATGGAGCAGCTGAGTTGGACAATATGTTGGCGTCGCTTATGGTTTCAGCCATCTCAATTACTCCTACCCAGAGACTGCTTGGAATCAAGCATCGTATTTCTCACATGCTTCCCCAGCTCTAAGTCATATGTTCCATTGAATTATTTCATTGCAGACCAGGGACGGAGAATCCAAGCGATCATATTTGTGTTCTTCATATCTACATCCATGAATTCTGTCAAGGATTTTCCCACATTTTCCCCTGTGACTAGCACCTTTAGAATTAGAGAGTCGGACAGGGAGGTAGGATATTAAGTGGGACACACAATGATGGGGATGTAAATGAATAGCACCATAAGAGGTCCCGGCTAGGGAGAATTTGGGAATATATAAAAATTATATTTAGCTAAATTTGTGGTTGATACCCTGGATGATAAGTCTTCTCAATTCATTGGGGATATCAATAGTCCATTCTTTTCCAAGTCTCCACACGCTGAAAGCATATGTACACCCATATGAGTTGCCTTATTTGCTACTTGATTTCCACTTCATTTAGTATTTAGAAATTGATCTCTTCTAGTTGAGTTGAAAGCCATCAGTTTTCTTATTGGAGTGCATGGAGTGTTCAAGACTTGATCTTCCCTGAGATCATCCCTTTTATCCAAATTAGTGAGTCTCTTTTGACAAGAAGTTATTTCCATACTTTTACAACCTCAACTCTAAGGCTCCTAATCAAGACTAAAACTTTTACAACCATCATTTTATGAAATCCGGACATATTCTTAAATACCTTGATTGATAATATTATCATTTCTGGTTTTATAATTGGTGAAAATATATTTTTTAATTAATGGGGATTTCAATATTGTTATTATTAGTTTTAATTAGTGTGATATTGGATTCTAAATTCTAGTGTGAAATTAAATCCCAATGATATGTTAAATGCTTTTTCACCTTTAAATTCATATTCATGGGAAATAGGTTAATAGTTGAGCATGGTCCAATAGTTGAAATGAGACTTGATAATTTAAAAAATGTGACCCATAGTGATCATATTATTGTTTAATTATAATTATTATCGTAATGTTTAATATTTATCCAAACTTTATCGTATATTAACCAATCACATCATGGCATGGAAGATTAAAAAATGTTAGTGCAACATTGTAAAACACACTTATTGTCACCATGTCCAAGTATTGGACAATGATTTTCATTGCCCTATGGGCCCAATGTAAAACACACATCATTATTTTTAATAATCTTGTGTAAAATGGGAAAGCGCTCATTCTACACTAATAATAACTATCATGCCCATTTTTTTTCCATAAAAACAGACATGACTATAATCATTTCACATGCAACCAAACCTTAATATGAGTAGATACACAAATTCACCTTGACTTATATACATATAATTTATTTCTACTAATTGTCATGATTCAAATATCAAGGGCATGTCATTGATCAAGAAGTCAAAAAGATCCAATCCTTTGGCCATAAAGTTAAAGAATTCATTTACTGGCCTACGCCCAAAGCAACTGTGTTAAGACATTGAGATGGCTGTCAAATTTAACCTAGGCCATGGCTAACACAGTCGATTGCCACATGGCCGCTTCAGATCTGCTCAATATTAACCCACTAGGGCTGTGGCTATGCCACTTATCGCAATTATGGGACCCCAGGTCCAACACTAATTGCTAATTCATCCGAGCTTCTGAGCTCTATGATGCTAACACTTGGTGGCTCATCATGCTCTCGGGTCCTTAGAAGCATTGGAGGTTTAACCGCAATGACTTAATTTTTGTTGGGTTTCAAGCTTTGAGACACTGCCAAGTGGTAGTACTATGAAATTTGGAACCCTGGGAGGATTGAGCCATTAGAGCTGATCCCTTAATGCCTCTGAGGTTCTAAGAGCCCGAGAGGCTTCTAGGTGGCAACATTCCATAGCTCAAAACCCCTGAAGGATAAAGTCATTGGGGTTATCCTTCAATGCTTCCAAAGACTTGAGAGCTCGATGAGATGTCAAGTGACATCATTCTAGAGCTTGGAAGCTCAGATTGCTTGGTGATTAGCATTGGACGCAAGGTACCATAATCACAACAAGTGACATAACCATGGCCCCAGTGAGCTAATCTTGAGTAGATCTAAACTGACCGCATGGCACCTGACTGCATCAGCAATAACCTAGATTAAATTTAAAACAGTCTCAATGTCTTAATGCAGTAACTTTGGGCATATGCCAGCGAATGGATTCTTTAGCTTTATGGCTGAATGTTTGGATCTTTTTGACCTCTTGATCAATGGCATGCCCCTGATATTTGAATTTTCTTCTATCTGCTCATATTAAGGTTTGTTTGCATGTAAAATGATTGTAGTCATGTCTATTTTTATGAAAAAGATGGGAATTATAATAACATAAGACTTTGTTGCTCATATTATCAATTTAGAGGTCACTTTTCTTATCTCAATGTGTAGAATGGACATGTTCCCATTCTACCCAAGATAATAATATAGACCTTTGTTGTTTATATTATTCCTATAGACTTGTGTACAATGGGCATGTTCTTGTAAAAATAAAGATGATTACCATATACATTAATCAAAATTTCAAAAGCTCATACTTTATGTACTAGTATATTTCTAGAAATAATTAATCACTTCATAGCCATACTAATGTACTTTAAATAGTTTAGATATTGCGTATTTATTAATTAGTAATGTGTAGGCAAGCCATATGAGAATGAGAGATAACTAACTTTTATAACTTTTTTGATCCATGTTTTAATAGGAATCAAACAATCCAAATAAAGTGTTTTACCTTCTCTTCCAGAAGGTTTCAAATATTGAAACCTCACATTTTTAGCTACATACACATCCATCAATGAATTAAATGCTTGTATAAATCAATTTTGAATAAATTTGTTTTGTCTGTGATGATCACTCATATATGTTTTAAATCAAGGTTCACAAATTAAACTTTCATACCACATAGTACATGATATCTTCATGACTAACATATTCAATCATAGTTTAATGTGAAATCCACAAAATCACATGTCCATGGAGGCTCCTTTTATTTTATAGTTAACACCTGATCCTCAGTATGTTAGCATATAATTGTGAGCATGGAAACATGTAAATATGGAGAAATAAAGTGGACCAAAAGTTTCAATAGATTTGTGCATTTTTTGATGCCATGTTGAGAATAAAATAGACCTCAATGATTCAATGGATTCTTGACGACCCAATCCTAAACTTGAAATAATTTCCTTGTAATTCAATGCTTCACAAGCTTCTCCTCTTCACATCATCAACTTCTATTGTGTTTTTCAAACATATATCATTAACTTAGTGTGATAGAACCCCAAAACTTATAGTGTTGCATCACTACTAGCACATCTCCCATGAACTTAAGTAGAATAATCTAGTAAATTAAGACTATTTGAAAAATATTTTGATTATATAATTCAACATTAATCAAAATATAGTATTAACTCTGCACAATTATGAAAATTATTATTTTGAAAAAAGTGTTCATCTTACATTTATATTTAATAAACAATATGGTTACCTTGTTAATGGTCAATAATAAGAAGCCTGAATAGAAGCGGGGCTAAAAAGATTGAATTGAAACTGGTCAAATAGAAGCAATCAATGCCAATCTTCAATTTATATTAAAAAATTACAATACAAATGTAAGGCCAAGTTATTGGAGCTTGCTTTAGAATAAAAATTTCAAAATACCTACATCTTGAGCCAAGATGATGTCATATATTAATTTATGACTTTCAATAGTTTCACCTTAGTATTCATTACCCTGTTCAAGTAGTTTAAGGTATGATACATTGGCCTCATGTCTTTTTCAGAAATCTTAATCGATCCACATTTCCATTTTTTGTTTGGTGTCCATACGTAGATGACACTATCCACATCAATGTCTTGTTTGATTTCATCTGATTTGATCCATGTTTTACTAGGTGTCAAACAATCCCGATCCAATACTTCACCAACTTTTCTCCCATAGGATTTCCAATATTTAATTCTCATCTTTTTAGCCACATTCTCATTTTTTGGTTTAAGATAAATATCCCCATCTGCCCTTCCCATCTATATATTTTCACTTTCATTTGTTGGTCATACTAGAAGCATATGTCCCATATACACATCCATCAGTGAATTGAATGCTTGTTTATATCTTCCACAAATAGGCTCAACATAAATATCATTATCACTTGGAATATGTTCATTAATGTAGTCTTGTCAATGGAAATGGATGGCTCCCATTATTTGGTCATATATGTCATTCTCTTATATTCTTAATGGTAAAAAATAAAGGTTCGATATCTTGTTACAATTTACAAATGGTCTATCCAAAGCACACAAAATATTTTATCAATATGTTTTCTTTGGAAGCCAATATTCTCTACCTCCACCTCTTTCAACTTTTCTCCAATGTTCAATATATGATTTTATTCCCTTTTTTAAATCTTCAATTTCTTCGAGTTATTTGAAGGGTGATAGAGGAGGCTTCCCTTCCAACAAGTTCGGTTCAACATTATCCTTTGTACGCCATATTGGGATTGAACGAGACCTTTAGATATCTTTTATTGTTGCTTTATATTCCATTACCGGTATACAGTCCATGACATGGAGTTTGAACACCTTAGGTTTGCTAATACCCACTATTTTATGGCTGCCATTCAACAAGTGTGGCTCCATAAAGGCTTTGAAGTCATACAGTTCATCAATAAGGTAAGAAGTGAAAGTACTTGACCCCTCTTGGCATGTTATGTAGGTGTCCATGATATGTGGCAAATAAAATGTGTCTAGTTTTCATAGTGATGTTGCTAATCTGCCAAAAGTCCCATCTGTATTCTCATGGGCATGTCCCACTGGGAAGAAGATTAAATACACAATGTTGAATACCCTTCTTGCTGTCAACATTGATGCAAATGTAAATAAAGTATGATTCTTATTATCACTCAAAGCATTATCCAATTACAAGTAGAGGATCGGTGGTTGTTTTTTGAATGAAGTATTTATACTAGCAACACTATTAATTACTTCAACATGGACAACTTTTTCCTTTTACCCTTTACACTTATCAATCACTTCATTTTTTAATAGTGCATCATGCAATGGTTGTTTGGATGATCCATAAGTGTATAATAAATCTTCATACTCATAAATGATGGGTTCTTTGAACTTTCTGAGACACAAACCCAATGATGTGATTGTGTAGTTTGCTCCACGTTCAACAAATGGTAAGCCAAAGTGGCCAAAATCCCCAGTCTTATGTCCATGTCTGAACATACCAGTCAAAGTAACATGGAGGTTCATAACATTATTTATTGAGTTTGTTTTTTTACCTATCTTTCTTGTAGAATTTTTCATTTTGTCCATTTTATCATACACAATGCTCAAGAATCCTTGAGGTTGTTCCTCTGATTGTAATGTATGGGAGTAGTAATGTGCACGACAACTTTGAATGTATTCAATGTGCCATGTTTATTCCTCTTAAAGTTTTGAGAGTGCTTTTGGGCATGTAGTGGATTTACGTTTGTTTTATAGATTCATACACTTATCACACTTGGTGAATAAGTTTGCAATCGAAACATGTTTAAATTTTTTGGTCATTATCTTGCCGAAACTTGGTTATGACATTGGTGGAAGTTATAACAATTTGAAATCTTCATTACACTTTTTTCACATTAAATTGTGGGTATAGAATGCAAGAAGTAGCCTTTGAAGAAATTTGATTCCATCATGTCCTACACAACAAGTTAAATGCAGATATCTGAATTTATCTCAACCATTATTGATATGCAAGTAATTATTGTAGTGGTATTTGACATTTTTAAATTTTTCTCAGTATTACCATTTAATACATGCCTACGAGCATTTATCTAGTCTGATTTATGACTATAAAAGGTGCTCATTGGGTACCCATAAGCTTTGTGCCATACAATCTGGTAGACATCCATCCCATCAAATTTCATTTTATTCACCTCCATAGATTAGTCATCCACATTAAAAATGATATTTATTGTTAATGCATCTAACACAAAATTTTGTCCTCTTTATTCATGGCTCTAATTTTGTGTCATAGAAATGTGACTCAATCCAGGGGCAATTTTTTGACACAGTCATATTTGTAATAATGATTTTTTTCATTCTCCACTTCATCCAAAAAAAATGACCATTTTATATCCTCATCAACATTTGAATTTAACGAACTAGGTAGAGGGGCATTCAGTTTTTGATATTTTTGAGCATTAAGGGTCTTTTGATCACTTTTTTGGAATGATTGTAATTAGTGGCATCAAAAGAAACTAGATGTAACATATGTAGTTTTCAATCTTCTAATACATCTCACATGTTCACCTCAACCTCATTTGGGACTTGTTTGAATCTCACATCTATAAGAGAACCATTTATGTCGGTCAATTGCCTAGCAAACTATTGTATAAGAGATCCTTATTATAAGGAGCATCCTTTACAAGGAGGGTTGAATACTCTCTTAATATGCACACCAAAGGTGTGGGATTACAATCCCTTAAATTGTACCATGTCTCCTTCAAGTACATTTGTAATTGGTCTCTCTTTAACATAATTGCTCACAGATGAACAAAAATAGATCAATTTGATAATAACTCCCCTGAACTTAAAATTATGCTCACTAATATGTACAAGGTATGAACCATACAATTGAGCATTAATTTTACTAACCATAAGGGCACCTTTTGTGTTACAGAAAACCAAATGCTTTATAGGCCAAGCTATTAATTTATTGTGTTGTAGTAAGTCTAAGAAATCAAAACAAATTTACCATATTTTCATTCATTACACCAAACATCAAGGGTCCCAATCTCTCTTCATAAATTTTATGATCTTCTAGAACATGAGTTACAAAACCTTGGGCTATGTCATCATCTCTATTAGAACATTTATGTTTGAGAATGACATTGTCTGTGATAAAATCAATTATATCTTTAGGTCATGTATAATTGATGGTGCTTTCACTATCATCACTACAATCTCCCTCTTCTATGGCACTATAAACCTCCAAGTCACTAAAAATGTAATCAGTACAAATTGTGAGAATGAACATATCTTCATGCTTTAATAAATCACTCTCTTCCCAAGGAATGTAGTATATTTTTTTCTTGACATATGCTAAGGTTTCAAATCCATCAACTGAATAAGGCAATTGTAATTTTCCATCCAATACTATGTCAATAATGACAATAACAAATCTTATTCCCACATCTCTGTAATGCAGTATCCTTCTGCTTATATACACACTACCGCCTATAACTTTGGTACCTTTTAAAAATAATTCCACATGATCATACTCTCTAAATGCAATAGACATAGATGATATAGTACAAGGAATAAATGTGAGATCAAAGTAAAATTTTATAAAACCCTATCAGATATAAAATTAAACATGAATGTGAGATGAAAGCAAAAATGTATAATAATTATTAAATTTAATATAAGTCTCATGTACTAAGGATCTATGTGTTTCTAGGAATAAATATGGATTATATAAAAATAAGAACATGTGAGCAATGTGATATACGAAAACAAATAATGTCTGATGTAAATATGATCTTAGTCTACTATCATAAAAAGAATGAGACATTATCATAATTAATTATCGATAGTTACAAATATATTTGGAACACTTTTGAGAAAATTAAGTAAAAATATCTTTGTTGGTAAATTGGGTGGGTTCCTTATTGGTAACAACATATTTATGGGTAACAATATATGTATTGGTAAATCGAGAAAGATTATACCCTCTTTGTTTATCTAGAGAGAAATTGAGGATGCCAAAAGGATCTTACAACATTTCAAAAAAGTCTCAATATCACATATTTATAGATAAGGTAATAAAGGGGCTGATAACATGGCTAATATTATTGTTTTTAGCCCCTCTTTTAATCAATGGTTGAAGCTATAAGACTTATCAATCCATGCAATCACAATCATTTCAAATGACATGGTAAGATTCATAACCCCCAAGAAAGGTGGACAATTCAAGGATGGTAGATAATTAATGAAAAACCTCACAACACGTTGAATCTCATGCAATGATTTCATCACTCATTACAAGGAAAGGAAATCAAGTTTGAAGTGTGGCAGGAGGACCTAGCTTCATCATTATTAAAACACTAGTCATGAGAGATTTAGAATGAAAGGAACTCAAACCAAAGATAATTTACATTAAGACCTTGAGAAGGAATAAATAGGCAACCATGGGAGGTGACCGTGACAAAGTCAAAAATATTTCTTACACTGAAGCCAAGGAAGATACGATGGTGTGGAGAAAACTCTCGAAAGGGGGATCACTAGTTTTATGACTAGAATTGTTCCCCATGATCTTGTTAGGTTGTGGAGTTAAAAGCTTCACCAGGTTGCGAACAGGAGGAGTTGCTGAAGTGTCACAGACACCAGTGTCGGTCAGGCCAACCGACGTCGGTAGGATTAGACAAGAAGAGCAATCGACGTCGGTCAGGGATCAGCCGGCATCGGTCATTTCCAGGCAGACAGGGACTGATGTCGGTCGCCTGTGCGGTTCAGAACTGCCAGTTTCACAGACAGTTAGTTAACGAACTGAGTGTTTGCATGTTAAGAGCCAATTTTAGACTAGAAGCTGTAGATCTAATTATTGTAATTAGGGTCTAATTATTGTATGCATGAGATCTATATAATAGACTCATGGGCTATATTGTAAATGTGTGCTAGAGAGTAAGAGAGCAAATATTAGCTCCTTCAGAGGGAAGAGAGCATGGTGTGTTCCTCCTAGTTCCAAAGGGGTGCTGAGTGTGTATGATCTTGGAGAGTTGCAGGTGTGCAAGTTCGGGTAGAAGATCCACCGGGGTACTGGTTGAAGAATCATAAGGACTTGGTGAGGCAAGGACAAGGGTTCTTCAGGGTGTAGAGATATCTACAGGGTAAGTAAGGTCTGTTGATTTGTAGGTGGCAGCAAGGAAAGGGAGATCTACTTGGAGTACGATTGTGTACTTGGTGTACTGGCAGTGTTGTTACTGACTGGTGGAGGTGAACAACTCTGTATTGGAGTTGTGTGTTGGGACCGTAAGAGAGAGAGGAAATAAGTCCTTGAGGTGTGGCAAGCCTTAGAGGTGGAAGAAGAACTGACATCTTCTTTATTATATTTTCTTCTGAGTAATTATTAATACAATTGTGTATTATCTCTCATATCCTGTGTTGTTTCATATTTCTAGTTACTTATCATTCTGGTTAAATTTCGTGTTTAGTTGCTAATACAAAGGTAATCATATTGTGCTCTAATTGAGGAGCAAGATCCTAACAGTTGGTATCAGAGCTTTTGGTTGGGTTGACTAACAGGTGGTTCAGATTTGGTTAGTGTTTGTTGATTACAGGTCACTCTCAGGGGTTTCAGATTGAGTGGGAGTATAGCAATGGCAGAAGAAAGTAAGCTACGAATGGAGAAATTGAATAGCACAAATGGTCTGATTGATGGAAAGAAAGAGCAGGTAAAAGAAGATTGTTGGTTGATAGAAGATCAGCGTGTAGAAGCAAATGTTGCAGGTGTTGTTGCACAAGTTGCTCTAGATAAAGTAGAATCTTGGTTTACAGATTCTTTTGCCTCTTTCCATGCAGCCCGAAATAGAGCATCTTTTCATGGGTATGTCTTTGGAGACTTTGGAGAGATTTGTTTAGGGGTTGGTGAGCCTTGTCAGATTATTGACGAAAGGGAAGTGAAGCTAAAATTGTAGACAGATAACACACAGGTGTTGAATGAGGTCATGCAGGTACCAGTCTTGGAGATGAGTCTAATTTCTTCAGGAAAGTTGGGTGATGAGAGATGCACAGTAACTCTCACAGCGGATGCACTTGAATTAGACGGTGGTAAGAAATTAGGTATCCTTTATCTATCTACATATATTACTGATTCACCTTCTATTGCAGAGATGTGGCTTTGTAGGCTTGGTCACATATGTAGGAGGGGAATGCATGTTCTTAAGTGAAAGACATATATCTTTGATAAACTTAAGAACTGAAAAGCCTTGGTGTTCATGAAGGAGATGACGGACAGAGATCAGTTGAGGAGACTAAATTATTTTGAGCAGGGCTGTGTTAATTTGAACAGGGTTTTGATCCATGGAGAGCTCACAGGTAAAAAGTCATCACTCACAGGCAAACACAAGTACCGACGTCAGTAAAAAAAAACCGACGTCAAATAGACAGGCACCGACATCGGTCACATGCAGATCAGCAGAGTCGGTGGTGTCAGGCAACAGGAACTGATGTCAGTCATAAAGGAACCACTGTCGGCAGGATGTACACCGGTGTCGATCAGGAAACCGACATCGGCAGATAGGGTCAATCGCAGGAAACCAATGTTAGTCAGGTGCAGATTGGGAGATGGCTGAGATCGGTCATTAGAACAGATATTGGGCGGACAACAAGCTATCAAGGAGTCTCAAATGCCCATATGGAGGACTGAAATGATAAGTGGACCTCATATTCGTTGTTCACCTTCTTACTAGTTGCTTACTAATGGTTGAGAACCAGGAAGATGTAAAGAGGCAATGCAGGTAGAATCCAAAAATAGTGGGAGCTTGGCATGGATGAGGAGTGTGAGTCCTTGGAGAAGAACCAAACATGAGTTTTTTGGTGGAGTTGTTAGCTGGAAAAAAGCATTGAAAGATGGATGGATTCCCAAGTTAAAGAAGAGAGTGGATGGATACGTGAGACGGAAGGCCAAGGTATATGGTCTTGAGAAAGCTGCAGGACAGTGGTACAAGTTTTGACAGGTGGATGACAAAGCATGGCTTTAGTCAATGTCAGTGTAACTATTGTGTTTGTCTTTACCAGGTGGATGATGAGTCGCGACATTATCTTGTTACTGTATGTGGTGTGGTTGCTTGTTGCAGGGTTACATATGCAGGGATTTTTTTGAGCTAAAGGTAAAGTTAGTTCAGAGGTATGTCATGGAGAATTTGGAGCAATGCAATTCTTTGGCATAAGAGACATAGAGATTTTGTCTCCAGTGAGAGCTGATGTGAAGAAGGTGTTGGCGAGGTTCAAGATGCGGGATGCAGAATCGGTAAGCACACCAAAGGCTGGACAGTTCAAGCAGAGCTTAGAACAGTGTTCGAAATCACATGAGGTCTAGTGTAGACCTGAGTTTTCCCAAGCAGTGGGAGTTGTCAGAGAGTTTGGAGCCAATTCGGGGAAGGTGGATTCTCAGGTATCTAAGAGGGACCAACAGCAGGGATTCATGTTATGCAGGGTCAAGGTCTTCACTACATAGGTTTGTAGGTTCGGATGTAGCAGGTTACTTGGATGACAGGTGTAGCATCACAGATTGTGTGGTGGTTGGTCTTCAAGATTGATCTTGAAGAGGGATACAAGCCAGGAAATGAATTAGACGAAGGTACAGGTGTAACTATTTATCTCCAAGTGGGAGATTGTTAGGTCGTGGAGTTAAAAGCTTCACCAGGTTGCGAACAAGAGGAGTTGCTGAAGTGTCACAGACACCGGTGTCGGTCAGGCCAACCGACGTCGGCAGGATTAGACAAGAAGAGCAATCGACGTCGGTAAGGGATCGACCGTCATCGGTCATCTCCAGGTAGACAGGGATCGACGTCGGTCGCCTGTGCGGTTCAAAACTGCCAGTATCACATACAATTAGTTAACGAACTGAGTGTTTGCATGTTAAGAGCCAATTTTAGACTAGAAGCTGTAGATCTAATTATTGTAATTAGGGTCTAATTATTGTATGCATGAGATCTATATAATAGACTCATGAGCTGTATTGTAAATGTGTGCTAGAGAGTAAGAGAGAAAATATTAGCTCCTTCAGAGGGAAGAGAGCATGGTGTGTTCCTCCTAGTTCCAAAGGGGTGCTGAGTGTGTATGATCTTGGAGAGTTGCAGGTGTGCTAGTTCAGGTAGAAGATCCACCGGGGTACTGGTTGAAGAATCATAAGGACTTGGTGAGGCAAGGACAAGGGTTCTTCAGGGTGTAGAGATATCTACAGGGTAAGTAAGGTCTGTTGATTTGCAGGTGGCAGCAAGGAAAGGGAGATCTACTTGGAGTACGGTTGTGTACTTGATGTACTGGGAACATTGTTACTGACTGGTGGAGGTGAACAACAAATCTGTATTGGAGTTGTGTGTTGCGACTGTAAGAGAGAGAGGGAAGAAGTCCTTGAGGTGTGGCAAGCCTTAGAGGTGGAAGAAGAAGTGGCATCTTCTTTATTATATTTTTTTTTGAGTAATTATTAATACAATTGTGTATTGTCTCTCATATCCTGTGTTGTTTCATATTTCTAGTTACTTATCATTTTGGTTAAATTTCGTGTTTAGTTGCTAATACAAAGGTAATCATATTGTGCTCTAATTGAGGAGCAAGATTCTGACAGATCTTTCCATCTTTAAGGATTTTGTGAGAGGTTGGGATGGTGTCATCAAAACGAGAGGCCTACGTATAAACATCATCGAGGAAATCATTGGAGAGGTAACGAGTATGGATTTTTAAGATAAAAATCCCTTAGAGGATAAAAAATATAGGAAGGAATTGATAAATACTTTTTTCAAAATAGATAAACCCATTATACATAAGAAAAAAGGCTACCTTAGATTAGAGATGTCAAAGAAATGGTCAGAAGTTTGCTTTGAAATCATGAAATACATTAAACTGGAGGGTAAGTTCACTATAATTTTCTCACACTTCTTGCTTATGAATCATTTTAAAGGGCATGAAATTAGTCTTCTATTTTTCTTGTTGAAGTCCCTAGAGGCCACTGTGACTTCTTACAGGTCAAACTCTCCCACTATTTTACTACACCAAGGACTCATTGTTTAATAGTCAAGAGGGGGGAAGCCTTGTGGGCCAAAGACGTGGTTGAATCCATTTAAGTGAAAAATGGTGAAGATGACTCAGAAGAAAGCATTGAGGAGGAAAATGTAACTTAGGAGGATGATGACTTCTCAGCCTAGAAGGTGAATTCAACTGACAAGGACAACACCCCTGTTGAAAAAAAGGATAAGAGCAAAGGAAAAGCCAAGGAGAAGGATCCCTTGAGTGATTTGGAGGAGACCCATGCTACCACCTCGAGAGGGAAAGAGAGAGTCATAAAGAAAATAAAAATACCTGAGCCCCTTACCCCTAGAAGCAAAAAATAATAGAGTTTGAAGAGGGAATAGAGAAGCTCAAAATAAATTTTTTTATGCAATAGTTTATATACATCGAGATGAAAAAGAAAGTGAAGAAGATGAGGTCCTAATTTTCACTCATTCAAGTTGAAGGAACAAGCTTCCACAATAGAGGAAAATAGGAAGCAAAAGAAATAGGTAGTAAAGGGGAGGTGGGGTTGGCCACCCCAAACAAGAAAAAGAAACATGACAAGAGCACAACATAACAACATGTGTTGGCCAATAAAATAATATAGTAAAGGAACTATCAAAACACTGACTAGGAGGTGGAAGAATGAAGAAGAAGACTTTGCATAGGGCCCTAGTAAGATAACTCAAGGCCATATTAAGAAAGATGAAATCAAGAAGGTGAATACCACTACATTGGTTGAATATGTTAAAGGTATAATCAATGAGAGGGTGGGGGGGTGAATCAGTGAGTCTAGATTTTTCAAATAAAATTCCAATATTTTCAAACTATTAGACAAACAACATATATCAACTTGATCAAGCAACATTAACAAGAGATAGCTCATTCAGTCAATGCATACACAAGATCAAACACACAACACATAGTTCATGTGGGAAACCCTCATGGGGAATAAATCCCACTATCAAGTCTGAAACACATAGACTACCTATCCTATAAGAAATTATAAACAAGAGACTGCTCAACTCTTTTAGACCAAGAAACCTTGATCATATCCTCCTGACCAAAGGACTTTAGTGAACCACCTATTTCATAAAGAATAACTAATCCTAAGGAAGATCAATTCAATTAGACCCTATTTTGATATGAACACATCCACCTTATAAGTGATGTCTTCAACACTCGATTATGGATATCTATTTATCTAACCCCTGCACAAACTCTCTCTTTATTTCATACAAACCTCTCACATAGGCTTGCCACAATCTCTCTCCTTCACTCAAAATGGCCTCGTATGTACACTTAGATCTCTTTCATATCTTCAACTTGAAAGAGCACTATTTGGACATCAGAAATATGACCTATAGGTCATACACATAATCCTCACTCTACTCTACTCATTAACTCATCAACTGGACACTCTACCTATCCTCATACATAATAAAACTTATAAAAACACTGTTATGACATCATAAATATGACCTATAGGTCATACACACCATTATCAACCTAATCTACCCTCCAAGTGATTTATATTCCCTCCTTAAGTTCCACCAACCATCACAATACCCCTATACTTAAGTATAATTCACTTAAACAACATTTTGTGCATACAATCATCATGAATGAATACATAGTCAACTTCTAAACATTTATTCTTATTATATATGATTGTTAAAACCTTCATCATGCACATATATTATCCTCATGGAGTCTAAAACATGATCCAATAGCTATTTAATCATTAAACATCAAAACAACATCAACACAAGCTCAATTATTCTTCCTAAGTTACTTGCAGAACATAGTCAAACACATAGTCAACTTTGGAGCTAATATAGTTGTTTGTACATTTATTCAAATCTTCAAATTTATATTTTAAGATGCACCTTGGAGTCCTCTACAAATTCACTTTTAACTACATGGTCAAATTTTATATAGATCAAAATTTATGGCTCAAAAATAAGACACTAGTCTTTCCTTTATTAAATTCAAATATTTGAATTGAAACAGTCACAGTTAAACTTTGAACACTATGCTTTCATCTTGAGTCCTCGTTACTAAGGTTAAAAATGAACCATAAATATTTTTTATGAATCTTGACCTTTAACACATAATCAAGTAATGCCAAATGTTAAACCTTGAACATGTTGACCTCATCTCATGCAATCTGACAACTTTGACCCATCACGCACCATCGATCTCTATAGATTAAGCAGGTCTCTACCTTATAGCGCTCACTATTCGATCTTACTCATAACCCCCATGATAATGACACTTGGTACCCTTACATTCCTTTTGAGCACTTATACCATTAACCATCAAGCACATGTCCTCATCTCACTGCTTCCTGAGTCCTTGGAACAAACACGCTCTGTTGATCCTTTTGTGAGGAGATCGATCTTTACCTTCGTTAATTAATGAAAGATTTGATCTCTTTCACTTGATGTGCATCATATATCTTCACTTTACAATCACTTTTGAGTCGTTATAACTCCATGTAGTCTTGATCTTTAACATTGTGAAAAATAGACTATGGGGACTATTGCTTATCTACCTGGAAGGTCAACTTTGCACCTCCATATCTTTTTGCTTCGCTCAAGTGCATGTTATAAAAATTAGAACATATAATCTCCTCACATAAGAAAATCCAACAATGTGTCAATATGCTCCTGTAACCCTCATACATGTGAGATATAATGACATTAAAATGCTCATTCATATTTATCTATTCACAGAGCCAACTATGTTAAGAACATGCCTTGAAGGCCATCTTTGCACACACATATCTTTTGATGTGCTTTAGTGCTTGACTTAAAAGTTAGTATAAATCAACTAGGCACAAAACTAAACAAACCCATATGATCACCTTCTTCTAAAATTTCTACACATGCGAGATATAAATTTATCAACATGCTTACTCGACTCTTCTTGCCTCATTACAAATTTGGCTAAGTATGGGAAAACACTGTCAAAATGCCCAAGAGCCCAACTTTGCATTTGTATATATTTTATCATTTTTAGGTGTATGAATTGAGATTTAGTGTATAAAAACTAGGGACTAATTTGATCACAACCATATGACCAACTCCCCCTGACTCATTCACACATGGCAATGGTGATGTCAACAAACTTCTTACTCATATTTTCTACCATTGGACCCAAAATGTCTAGATGAAAACTATGGAAAATCAAATGAAATCCAGTCATGTACACAAGAACTAAAAGCATAGAAAACCTATTATAGACCCATTTCACATGCTCCATAATCCATACTCATCCCTGAACATATTTAACCATGCTAAAAATTGAAGATCAACCAAGCCTCCTTCAAGCATACTAGGACAAACACATTGTAGACTTTGTCATTATCACTTGGGTTAACAAGGCACTTCATCTACTCCCCAAGACACCTCCATGACATCACCATGACATCATTGAAAAATCTCCAAAAATCTCCCCCTTTGTCATTGATGTCAACAAACATCATTCAACTCACCTTCTCTCTCTTCAAGCACTACACAATAGGAACTTTCTCCTCCTTTGACATAATGACAAATTGGGAACCAACTGATCTTAAGGCCCTAAAAATACTATCAATAGGAAAATACCATATTATAAAGATGATAGAAAATCCCTCTTACCTTGAGCCTACCTCTTCTTGTCTTGCCGACTTCCTCTTGCTCCATGCCAAATACTCTCTTCAATTAAGCACTACAACCAATGAAGAAAGAACACATAATTATGACTAGGTTTGATCAAGTCATCATACCAAATTTATTGAAATCTCATCTATAACAGATATCACCACATCTTAAATATGATTTAAGCATATCACATATGCTTCCCCTTACATCATGCAAAGCTACTCAAGCCATTCAAGCTACCTGAGTTAGCTCCCCCTAACTCTATGCATACCACCTTGTACTTCTCAACCATGCACTACAATCTGATGGAAATATTCAAGAAACATTTGAGAGGGACTCCCTCTAAGATCTATGAGGAATTTCATCACTTAAGCATTTTCAGATCTCCATATACCATGAAGAACCACCATATAGGCTTACTAACCTTCTATATCAAGCTATCATGAGGACCACCAACATAACTTCATGCCACTCACTAAATAGAAAACATACTCTAAAACAACCTGAGAAGTCTCCTTGAAACATACATACCTTTCTCTTTTGGAAATACTGATAAAAAATATCAAATCTTCATACTAGGCCTGTCTAGACTCCTTGTAGCCCTACCTGGAACTTGCGAATCCCATAAATTTTAGTAGACACATCTTCAGGACCTAAAAATTCATATCTGAAGCACTCTCATATTCCATCTCAAGCACACCAATTTGAATCACCAAGATCATCCTATGCAACATACTTAATAAACCTACTTATTAATTAGGCCTCCATCTTTACAAATATATGAATAATTTGAAAACCACAAATCTTCAAATCTATGTAAAGCTTGATTTGACAACCCATTTGTCCCATTCAACCTATTAAGAATCCTCAAACCTCAAATCACAAGGCATGACACTTTTATAGTAGATCCCAAAACCCTAAAATCTCAAAATAAATAGAGTCAACAAACCTCCTTCTGGTTAACGTCCACCTTTGAAACTTCTTATACACATGGACATAACCATTACATACTTTTGAACCAAGATTTGAGCTTCCACATCTTTTGGAACCCATACATCCTATCCCATTGCTTTTGACCTGCAATAAGACAAATAAATCCAGGAGCAAACAAAAACCTCCATACCTTCTTTCTTAGATTCAACTACTCAGTCCTCTGATCCTAGGACCTGACCAATTTAAAAATATCCTTGTAACTTCATGCTTCACCTGGAACATGAAATATTTAATAAATCTTTAAATACTATCCAATCATATTCAATACTCATATAGAGACACCTCATCTTCATAACAATGTGAACTTTCATGGCATACATAATTGTTCAAGAAGCCTTTAACAGGCTCAACAAGATCTAGAATATAAGGCCTTCCACTTATAGGCTCACCTGACATCTACCACAAACTAGTATGCAGATAGATATTTGAACTCAAATGTATACCAAAACATCCAAACCATGATCAACAATCTAACTCCATCTCAAGATAGGACCACTAAGATTCTTCACAAGCTTCTTTTCTCCAATAAAAGATATATAAAAGAATGTAAAAACATACCTTATTTTCATACCTTCTCATCGTACAATATTTGATAGCTACCAAGCTTCTTCTGCTTGATAAGTTTCTCTTTAAAGCCTAGATAGAGACACTCCCTTGACATAGTGAGACTAAAAGTCCCAAAACTCAGGAGACTCCCATATCTCCATAATCTCATCTAACTTAAAGTCCTACTTGAATTTAAATGAATCCTTGAATTCATTCTTTTCTTCAGGTTTGTTAATAAATGCTGTCAGCATAAACTCTTGACTTTCCTTCATTTTTGATCATTTTTCTACCTTGGAAAAAAATCCATCAAAACTCTTGGACTCAAGAGGGTTAGTTTCCTTAGTCGTTAATGCCTCAGGTCTCCATACCATATTTTGACTCTTCTTGTCTTCTGCATACATCTTACCTACTTGATCCTTGAGCTTATCCTGATTTGCAACAAAGCCTTCTAGAGTAACTTTCTTATCATCCTTATGACTAGAAGAATTGGCAATGATTACCTTTAGTTTCCATTATTTGAGTTTGTCCTTTCTCAGACCTTATAAGAGCTATATATCCTTTGACATACCTTGAAGACCTCATAACATCATTTAGACAGAACCTAATAATATGTCCACTCTTATGACAAGTGAAATAAATAACATCATTCATACCTTTTAATAGATTTGAACTGTGATCAATCTTTGGCCAAAAACTCCTATCATAGCTCCATGAATGTCCATACTTGTCTGACTTCCTTCTACTTTCTAAGCTCTATGATCATACTTATTACATGTATAACAATGACCATGATATAAACTAGCATACCTTGAAGCATTTGGTTGTCTAAAAGACCTTCTCGTATTACTTTCAAAGCTTGCATTCTCTTTGACATATTTAGACTTCTCATGCTTATTTTCTAGCTTATCCAACTTGACTATAAAAATCTCATGCTCACTTTTTAATGACTTCATCTTAATATTTAGTATAGTGTACTCATCTTCTCTTTCTATCAATTTGCATCTTCAGTCCTTAACTGATCCTCAAGAATACTGATCTTCTCTTCATCCTCTTTGGCCTTATTGGCCATGTCTTTCAATCTATATTCTTTCACTTCAATAGACTTGATCTATTTTAGATACTTATTTTCTTCTTTTTTGGACATTCCTAATAAAATTACCTCAAGAGAACTAACTTGTGCTTCAAGACCTTTGATCATATTCCTCATTTTATGATTCCTCTTCTTTTGCTCTTTTAGTTCACCAAGTGCACTTATGAGCTTAGTTTCTAGATCAACTTCTTCTTCCTTACTGTCATTCTATCTACTATTATGAAAAGTTTCTTTATCAACCATGATGTCCTTTTATTTTGAATACAAAATTGTCTTTGCATCTACTAGTTGAACCTTGAGATCATTGATAGCATTCTCATCCTCTTTGGCATCTTTCCTCAAAGTACATATCTACTCTTCAAATGCCTTGATCACAATCTTTCACTATTGATTATCTTTCTTCAAATGTTTAGCCATACTTATACCAACTCGGGATCTCCTTCAAGCTATTAAGCTTCTTCCAAAGGACCCACTTTGATACTAATTATTAGAGGTACAATCACTGAGAGGGGGGAGGTGAATCAGTGAGCCTAAATTTTTTAATTACAATTTCAATCCTTTCAATCTATTAGACAATCAACATATATCAACTTGATGAAGCAACATTGACAATAGAGAGTTCAATCATTCAATGTATACACAATATCAAACACAAAACACATAGTTCTTGTAGAAAAACCTCGTGGGGAATAATACCCACTCTCAAGTCTGTAACACATGGACTACCTATCCTATAAAAAATTACAAACAAGAAACTGGTAAACTCCTTTAGACCAACAAACCTTGATCATATCCTATTGACCAAAGGCCTTTAGTGAAACACCTATTTCACAAAGAGCAACTACCCCTAAGGAAGATCAAATCATTTAGACCATCTTTTGATGTGAACACCTCCATCTTAGAACTAATGTCTTCAACACCTGATGATGTATCTTTATTTATCTAACCCCTACACAAACTCTCTCTATATCTCATACAGGTCTCTCACATAGGCATGCCACAATCTCTCCTCTTATTCACTCAATTATCCTCATATAAATACTCAGACCTCTTCACATATCCTCAACTTGTAAAATCACTATGTAGACATAAAAAATATGACCTACAGGTCATACACATAGTCCTCACTCTACTCTACTCATTAACTCATCAACTAGGCACACTACCTCTCCTCATATATAATCAAACTTGTAAAAGCACTATTGTGGCATAAAAATATGACCTATATGTCATACACACCATCATCAACCTACTCTAACCTTCAACCTATTCACTGAGCACACACAACCTTCACCTTGCCTTCGCTCACCAAACACACTCTCTCAAAATAACCTCTTGAGCATACTCTCTATTTCTACCTCTTTTAGGATTATTAGGTCCAATGACCTATGTGATCACCTTCATCACCTTGCTCAAACAAGCATGTCTGATCCTCTTTTCTCTTTGCTAGTCCTCACTAGCTTGCACCTTCTCTTTCAAAGGTTCTCTCCTTTATTTTGTTCCACATTCACACAAGCCTTCATATTAAGCATCTACTCATAAATCTCTCTCTCAATTCTAGAAATCAACAAATTTTGTTTCACCATTTATAGAGAAATCATGATTATAAATATCGCAATATTTCCTTGTTAGACACAATACATGAATTTACCCTTAAGGCATCTGACATGTGTCACACTTAAGCACAACTCTCACTCAATAAGCTAAAGTCACTTTTAGGTCCTATGAAAGTGCATTCAGCTCTTTGACACTTCTTCGAGAAAAATAAAATACATGAACACTTAAAAAATGCATAGAACCATTCCAAATGATCTATAGGTCCTCCTTAAATGCCAACAACCATCACAATACCCTTCTACTTAAGTACAATTCACTCAAACAACATTCTATGCATACAATCATCATGAACAAATACAAAATCAACTTCCAAACCTTTGTTCATACTACTTATGATTGTTCAAACCTTCATAATGCACAAAAATGATCCTCATGGAGTCTACAACATGATCCAATATACAATTCATCATTAATCATTGAAACACCATCAACACAAGCTACATTATTCTTCTAGGGTTACTTGCAGAACATAGTCGAACAAATAGTCAACTTTGGAGATCAATATATTTGTTTGTATATATATTAAAATATTTAAATATGTGCCTTGGAGTCCTATCCAAATTCAATTTTTATTGCATGGTCAAAATTTTCATAGATCAAAAGTTAGGGCTCAAAAATAAGACATTGGTCTTTCCTTTATTAAATTCAAATATTTGAATTCAAATGGTCATAGTTAAACTTTGAACACCATGCTATCATCTTAAGTCATCACTACTCAAATTAAAAATGCATAGTAGATATTTTTATATGAATATCAACCTTTAACACATAGTATACCAATGCCAAATGTCAAACCTTGAACATGTTGACCTCATCTCATGCAATCTGGTAACTTTGACCCATCGCACACCATCAATCTCTATGGATCAGTCAAGTATCTATCTTATAAGGTTCACCATTTGATCTTGATTAGTACCCCCATGATCATGAAACTTGGCACCCTCACATTCCTTCTGATAACTTATACCATGAACCATCGATCACATGTCCTCATCCTTGGAACAAACACGCTCTATTGATCCTTTTGTAAGGAACTCTATCTTT
This sequence comes from Torreya grandis, assembly GCA_037957365.1. Classification (NCBI taxonomy): domain Eukaryota; kingdom Viridiplantae; phylum Streptophyta; class Pinopsida; order Cupressales; family Taxaceae; genus Torreya; species Torreya grandis. The sequence goes on from JARHVA010001433.1 coordinate 1,582,379, forward strand.
ACCTTCGTTAACCAAAAAAAACTTTGACCTCTTTGACTTGTTGTGCACCATAGATCTTCACTATATGATCATCCATGCACCATTATATCTCCATCTATTCCTGATCTTTCACATTGTGTAAAATAGACTAAGTATGGGGACCATTGCTTATCTGCCTGAAAGGTTAACTTTACACCTCCATATCTTTTGCTTCACTGAAGTGCATGTTCTAAAAATTGGACCATATGATATCCTCACATAGGAGAATATAACCATGTGTCAATATGATCCTATAACTCTCATACATGTGAGATATTACAACATTAAAATGCTCACTCATATTTATATGTTCATAGAGCCAACTATGTCAAGAAGGCCAACTTTCCACATGCATATCTTTTGATATGTTTTAATGCTTGACATTAAAGTTAGTGTAAATTAACAAGACACAAAATTGAATAAATTCATATGATCAACTTATCCTAAAATATCCACATGTTCCAGATATAACTTTATCAACATGCTTTCTCGGATCTTCTTACCTCATTGCAAATTTGGCTAAGTATTGGAAAACATTGTCAAAATGCCTGGGAGCTCAACTTTGCACTTGCATATCTTTTGTTGTGATTAGGTGCATGACCTGAGATTTAGTGTATAGTAACTAGGGACTAATGTGATCACAACCATATGACCAACTCCGCTTGACTCATTCACACGTGGCAATGGTGATATCAACAAACTGCCTACTCAGATTTTATACCATTAGATCCAAAATATTTAGACAAAAACTATGAACAACCAGATGAAATCCATTGATATACACAAGTACTCAAATCATATAAAAACTATTATAAGACCCCTTTCACATGCTCAATACTCCATACTCATCCTTAAACATCTCTAACCATGCTAAAAAATGAAGATCAACCAAGCCTCCTTTAATAATACTAGGATAAACACATTGCACACTTTGTCATTATCACTTGGGCTAACAAGGCACTTCATCTACTCACCAAGACACATCCATGACACCACCATGAAATCATTGATAACTCTTTAATAGAATACTCTGACATGGAGGAGTCATATTACCTTTAACCCCCTACCTTCTAGTTTTCTCATCAATTTATTGGTTAGGATATTTTTGTTGATTTTTGGTGGTAGTTTCTTGTTAGTTTACGATTTTCTGGCTAAAGTCAACTTTCTATGTTTGGTAGCCCATGGAGCCTTTTCCTATGTATGTTTTACTATCTTTTTTGTTGAATATAATTTGGTGTTGTAATAGGAATGAGACCCTTTAAAATCCATCCTTAAAACTTATCAACTAAAAAAAGAAGATTATATATATATATCCTTTAATATTTTGTAGTCCGAGGATGTTTTTAGAAAGGTTCATATTTTAACCTTATCAAATAAAAAATATAAAAGATATTAAAAACACACACACATATATTTTCTAATATTTTTTAATCTAAGGATGTTTTTAGAAAGGTTATCAGAGAATATTTTTAAAAAGATTAATCTAAATCTTTTAATAGAAAGATGTATTCATTGATCCCTAATACCACAAAATATATATCTGTGGAGTGCTAATGAATGTAATAATTTAACATTTAAATATGTCTGACTCATATTCTAATAAATTATGATAAATCGATGCCTCTCAAGGAAATGTCCAGCTAAGCCACAAGCCATAAAATCAAATTCAAATGGAAAGTTTGTTGTAGAATAATATTGGATTCTTAATTGATAATAATATTAAAATTCTAGACTTGTATATAATAGACATGTGCCAATTATACATAAGGCCATAATAATTTTATCAATTAAGAATCTAGTTCAAAGTTTCAAAGAACATAAGCATGTGACAACTTGACTTTGAGCGATGATGTCCCATGTCTTGACTCATGTTTCCGCTGTAAGTTTTGAAATGGGTAAAAATAAGAACAAATATATAAAATGATGTGACTTTTCACTATGATGCCACACGCCATAATATCACACTTCGATGCATTCAATAGGTTTAAAGTGGGTAAAGAATAATAATAATATATTTGTAAGGTCCATAATGTCAGGTAGTACCTTGGTTATGGTCTGTAAGATAGCTTAAAATATATGGGAACACTTTGTACTCCCAACATGTAAGAGGCACCTTACTATCCTTCAAGTATAAGACGTGCATACCTTAACCCCTATAGGATTTGAACCCATGACCTTCCTTTTGAGAGCACATGTTCTTCACCATTAGGCCAACTCATGTGCATACAAATGTTTATGACAACACAAATCTACACAATGATGCCATGTGGATCACATTGTTGCTAATTTAAATCATAAGATGAACCTAAAATATATTGATCAAAATTTAGTGTTAATTTATTTGAAATATTATGATGTTACACTGTTTGACACTTACAACTTTCTATAAGGGACATTTAACACCATCGCAATTCAAACAATCTCAAATCAATTTTAATTACCATTTACAATCAAAATATTTGTAAGATTGAGTATTCATAGCTCCTATGCAATTTTAATTATTTAATATAAAATCTATCATAATGGCGTCCTCATCTCAAACTGAAACTCCATCTTAGTTGATTATTAAACTAATGAGATTCACCTAAAAAGAATAATTGACTCTTTTATTGGAACTTGATGATGTATAATCAATTAATGATATAAAATAATACTACATTGATAGATATTGGTTAGTATTTATGGTTAGTTAAATTTGATGGGAAACCTTGGCTAGACTATGGAGAAAAATTATGATTATTATTCATTCAACACTGTACTTCAAAAAATACAAAAAACATATTTAAAGAAATGCTTGATGTGAATTTAATACCTAATATTTAAAGATATTTATGTTATAATATCAGTTTATTGTAATTTAAATCTCTTATAAAGTGAAAACTAAGATGTATTAGACTATTTAAGGATTGACTTAGCAAATTTAGATTGATATTCAATAGATTAATTTGATTTAATTACGTTAAAAACAAAATATAATATATTGCAAAAAATGTAACACTATAAATAAATAAATAAATATAACACCAATATAAAATAAATAATATATTTTAAAAATTTCTTCTTACATAAAATAAATTGATCACAAACCTATAGTCATATAGATTACGTTCTTCCATAAATATTGTTAAAAAAATTTCATTTATTTATACTATTTGACAAGGGTCACTCCCTTTATCATGTTAGTACCAGTGCTATAGACAAGAAAATCACTATCTTAACATTTTAATTAAAAAATTTAGAGGGATAATTCAGTGGGAAATAAATCTAAACGACTATGATTAAATAGCTGGTAGTTGGCAACATCTTTTAGATGACTTTATTTAAATGTGTACAATGCAACTTTACATGAGACCCATATGAGCATGAACTACAATGAATCCCAACATGGTGGGTTTTTTTGGTGAATACTTATGTGATAAAGCATTCCTTACTTACCCATGTGCCCATCTAGTCAAGATTTATTTTTGTAGATTGATCACAAATAGATACATTTTTATAAACACTATAATTACCTTAAATTATTGATATGAATATAGAACACAGAGAAATATTAATAAATTAAATATAGAAATAAAAAGTAGAAAATACAACACAATAGAGACACATATTTAATGTGGTTCACCCAATATGGGTTATATCCACACAGAAACAACCAATCTGTATTATTATTCAGTCCAACAAATGAAGGTAAAAACCTACAATACAACCACTGTAATATCCTCTTCACTCACATACAACGTGCCATCATAATTACAATGCCCTAATATCAAAGAAGGGTTACATATAGTGAAAAAATGCACAAATATAATTTTTACTGTTAGATCTGCAACCTAATAGTGAACAGTCCAGATTTACTATGAAATTAAAATAAGATTAGGCTCCACCATCCAATAATTATCGATTTGTTAATATTTGAATCATGGAAGATCGTTTACAAAGATTGAGCATGGTAGCATGAAACTCTTAAATTAAATGAATTATACCTATCTAAGTAAGCCCACAATTAATGTATAACATAAAAAATTAGGCATAGGTGGCTACTCATTCTATTTGACTAATAACAACTTCATTGTTTCGAATCAAGATCTATGTTGAAGTTATATTATTAGTAGTTTATTTCAACACTCAAACTTTCTCCATGATTTTAACATCATCGATGAGTATATTAAATAGTTTACTATTTGATAGTAGCTAAAACAAAGTTTAAGTTGATCCTAGATATCCACATTCACATAAAATATAAGTGGCCTTAGATAGTATTTATGTTCGTCAAGACCATCAATATTCTAAATGTCACCCCATGTTAAAAGCTTCAAAAATTATGCTGGCATCAAAATTTTAATATAAATGCATTGAAATATAGAATATTAGTGCATATTTGAATATAAATCATGATATGTGAGGATCTGTGTTACATTTTATTTTAATATAATGTTATTGTAATTAAGTTATAAGTAGTATTTACCATTTCAATAAATGTAAGTAATAAGATAAATGTGCATGATGCCATGAAATAAATATCAATAGAATGCTCTGCATGTGACAACATTTGAACTATATACTTGAATAATATTTCGTCTTGTTCTATCATATTATATGCTCGAGGTTTGTCCCCTGTGTTTTGTTGAGCCTCTCATTTGATTCCCTCTAAATTATGAGGAGTTGGTATGGGTGTGGATGATGAATATTTTCATGTTTTCCTATTGTCTTATGAAACTCTCTCATTTTTGTATTAATGAGGGCCTACAAATATATCTGCTACCGTGTGTATAGTATGTTTATAGATGTATGATGCCACGTTCTAATTTTACTTACTTTGCCACTAATGTATATCATTTAGATTTGATATAAATAAATATATACATTAATGTACATTGTCAAATACTATTTATAATACTTGATTTTGATTCATGGAAATGGATTTGTAATCACCACATTATTATTTTAATAAATCATCTATTATAAATAAACTTGTAATTTTTTAGGTACAACTTATTTTTTTTGCTAGGTAATGAGGGTTATGGAGATCCTCTCCCATTTATTTATTTTAATTTTTTTAAAGGTAATGAGTATAAAAATAGAGACAATTATAAAAGTACACGATGCAATCTTCATTAAGAAAAAAGGTTTTAAACACAAAACATAAAGATGTGCACATCATATTTATTAGTACTATTAGATATGAAAGGGATACAAAGGGTAAATTTATATAATTAGGACTGATAGGAGTGCATTAGCAAAAGAGGATTGGAGGATTAGTTTTATAGATGATTTCACAAGTCATCATACACCTGAACTGAACTTGTTGCTAGTCCTTGATCAATCAAAATATTTGTTCATAGCAACACAATTATCATAAGTCAAATGGTTTTTTTCTATCTGTCCCTTATTTTAAAAAAAAACCCAAAATTGACTTCTATCTTCTTCCATTTCCTATCTTCAATTCTTTCATTAAATTTCTCTATTCCCCTCCAATCAGGAATGAGAAATAAGAAAGTAAGAGGTTGATATGTTATGAAAATCCAACTCAATCTCTTCCTTCTTACCATGTTAATATATTTGGTGACTCTTTTGAGAGTTGGGGTGAAATTATACTTTGAAAATGGCTCATTCCTTTTCAATTCAAGGGTAACCTCCTTCCATCTAACTAAACAAGCATTGTAGGTTTCTTGAACTATTTTTATAATTAACGCTAAAATCTCAGAAACACATCACCCAAATACATGTTTGGATTTTATTCTTGGTCAATGTGAGGAACAATATAGTTGTATATATAGAATTCACATAATTGATTTTGATCCTTGGGAGTGCCACTATTATATATTTCAAAGAAGGAATGAAGCTCATTTACTAATTTGGGCATGTTACAATAGAATCTCATGAACTAGAATTTTAACCTATGCTTCTTAAGGTAGACAACATATACTATTGTAGGAGGTTTACAACTCATTAGTTTCCATGTTAACTGGCTCATTTCTTATACCTTGTTTTTTAGTTTTAAAATTTGTGACTCCACATCTTTGACCTTCTTCTTTAAATTTATTTTTTCATATTTTAATTGGCTATATTGATTAAGCCATCGAATTTACATGGTCTATATTTTGAAATCCATTTTCATAAATAATTCTTCTTGACTAAGCTCTCCAATCTGAGTGAAAGTTGAAAAAATATTTCAAATCTAATTCTTTGTGGGATACCTTTAAGTACAATCAATTATACTGTGAATGACATATTTAGCTATCAAATACTACAGTACCATCAAAAGGTTTAGCGGTATACCTTGAGAATTATTCCTTTTCAATTTAGGGTAAGCTCATCCCATCTAACTAAACAAGCATAGTAGGTGAATAATTTTTTTAAGGTTTATAGAGCGTAATCCCTAGGTTGTTAAAGGTTATGAGTACAATAAATCAAGATATAAAATATGCAATAAATATAATCATTGATTTGTGAAAGAACTTAGTTAAACTAATATTTTTAAAAATAGTAATAAAGGAGACAAATGAATATTTAGTTAGAAATTGATTGAGATGAAGGATTTAGAGATTGAAAACTAGTACAAGAGCTAGTCTAAATGTCACAAACATGATCTAGGTTTTGAAACCCCTCTTAGACAATAACTCCCTACCCTAAATAATAACATCGTGGTGCTAGTGTCCACTTATGGCATTAGTGTCCTATGTGCATAAACTATTTTGAGTTTCTAAAAACACTTGTGTCTAAATCTACCAAGCCTATTCCTATGTAGATAAACCTTGATTTACTATCTATGACCTATCATGACTAATTTTGTATGCAAAATCTAGACCTCATGTGATTAGGGAATTTGACTTGGAAAAAGTAGTAAATGTGTTATGTTAGTTGGGTAGTATGGACATCCTCAATGCCCCATTATGATGAGAGTTACCTATATACCAATACTCTGAGGAGGGATCAAGCCCAATGTAGTTCTCCCCACCTAAGTGTTGGTGCAAGTACAAGTTAAGCTAGTATGAATGCTAGTTTGAGTGTTTTGAGTGATACTTGAGACTAAAAATATGAGTATTCTAAGCTTAAGAAGGTTGTATATTATTGTATACAAAATTAGGGTAGAATAAGGATTGATAAACTTGATTGTACACAACTTATTTTGAGCTTGTTTATATGTATTACATCTAATTTCTATCTAGTGGATAAAAGGATAAAAATCATGTATATATACTAATTTGGTACTTTTACATGGTTTGAAATAGGTCTAGGCTAGCCCTAGGTGATTTATAAATTGAAAATATATTCATTGTATCTCAAAAGAGGGAAAAGGATAATAACACCCAAATAGGATAATGACATTGTGGTGCTATTGTCCACATATAACGCTAGTGTCTAGTGGTATAACTTGAAACCCTAGGGACTTAGATGTCTAAGGATTTAGGATTAATTTTGAGATGTCTAGGGATGTCTGTGGCCCACATGAAAGCTATATAAGTATCTAAACATGAATTAAGCGAGGTCTAGGGCTAAGCTAGGAATGGATGCTCTCAAATAACACTCTTAGCACCTAAGTGTTATTTTTAGATGATTACATTTACCCCCTTCCCCCACTTTATTATAGATATGTAATAAAGTAAAATGATTAGGATAAAGGAAAAAAGTGTACCTAGACTTACCTATGAGGCCAAGTCCATGAATTTAGATCTGAGTATGTGAAGTGTGCTCCATTACATGTCCTACAAATGAAACATGCATAGATCAATCCTTAATTAAGAGATATAAAAAATAATGACAACTAAGTAAAAAGATAAAAGATAGGAAATGGAAAAATACACCTCATTGGGTATATAAAATAATGCATAAACTTGGTGACATCTTGTATGCATGTGTGTAGATAGTGATCAATCAATAAATAACTTGGAATGAATTGATGGCTTATTCAATCCCCATGTGTGGGTGTCTCAAGAACTCAAGTAGCCTATGAATCCATCATTTCCTACTCATGTGGAGTAGATGGAAATGTAATTGAATTTAATAATGTACCTAAAGTTGTATGATTATAATTAAGACTCTATATAATAGTTCCATGGCCTCTTAGAAACTTTGGAATGAAAATTGGCATAGGGTCCTCTTTGGGCACTTGGGTATGTAGTTCAGGGACTACATAATAATGTTAACCAATGTATATAGAGTAAGGCATAAATATAGTATATTACTTAGAATATGGTGTGTACAACATAGAGAATTCCATGGAGTTTTTCATTCTATCTGATTAGCTGGTGCATAAGTGAGCATAAAAAAATAACATGCCACACACATGCCCTCAAATCTAATATCTAAACATATAGATTCTGGACTGAATTGTAATAATCTATATCTGAGTATCTAAAACTAAAATATGAGTGCTCATGCCATGCATGATTCCCTCAATATGAGCAAACTAGTATAACTTTCTATAAAACTGAGCAAACACTAGTAATTTGTAACTAAATATGTGAAAACCTAGACTGTACCTGTTTCTATCGCTAATTCACTTTTCAGATTTAAGAGAAAGAAGAAACTAAAAGAATAATGGACAAGGCTTGTGAAGTACCTGGATAAAGATTGCGCACCGTAATCCAGACGTTTGTGAGCACCCCTCTTTGGCTGTGGAGGAATGACACCTGCAAAGAAAAAGAACTTGGACAAGAAAATGTTAGATGGATAGGCGGTGGGTTGCCAAGCGAAGGCTTGTTCTCGGAAGTGTGAAAACTTCCTCAAGGGAGGTCAACCCACTAATAACAGACAGATAAAAGATCAAGAAAATACAGAATGCCAGAATACAGAAGTGATAAACAAATTAAAAAGGAAAGAAAAGACAAAATGATTACCTGAAGGAGTTGTTGGGCTGAAGACAGTCGCCGAGGTCGGAAATGTTGCCGGCGTCGGTTATGCGGTCTGCCGACGTCGGTTGGGGAAGTGACCGGCGTCGGTCGGGGTTGTGGCCTGTGGTCGGGTTTGGTTTGGTTTCTGGACTGTGGACGGGTCTGGTTTGTGAACGGGGTCGAGACAGAGTTCGGGGATGAATTTGGATGGACTGGGGAGTGGTCTAGTTCTGATTAGGTGCCTTGTATAGGGTCTTTGTTGACAAAGGGATGAGGAAGTTGTCTGGGATTGTGTAGAAAGGGAGACAGGGAAGAGGAAGATGGACAGGGGACAGGTTCTGAGAAGGCTTTTCAGCCTCTCAGGGGAAGGACACAGCTAGCAGAAGACAGTAGATAGGATAGAAAACTGAGACTAAATGAAAGAATGAAATGAAATAACAGACGGTGCTTACCTTTTGGCTTGCTGGCTGAAGAATGGAGGAGCTGTTGTTGGAGCCATAGAAGACTTGTTGTAAGAAGAAATCCCTGATCCAGAGCCTTTGCACCTGTTGCTGCTGTTGCACAAGGTCCAGACGGAGGAGAGACGAATGCCAAAACGCCAAGAGAATTCTGTTTGCGAGCTCAAGGGTTCCGGGGCTGCAACGGATGCAGAAAGGGGTAATGAAGGCTACCAACGCTGGCAGTTTTGCCGACATCGGCCAAAGGGTCGCCGATGTCGGTGGTGGCAGAATGGGGACAGAGACTAAAAATAGCCTCTGCCCATTCTTGCACGCCGCCGGGTGAGGGGTTATGGGAAGAATGGTCACGAGGATGCCTAAATGGGCGTGGGAGGAAGATAATGAGGAGATTTGACATAATAAATGCTAGGGGGAAGGTGGAGGGATTCAAGGGAGGATCCAAGGTGGCAAGGGTGGGGTGGAAAGGGGGCCACTTTAAAATATTTAAGTTATTTTAATCATATGAAGGCCAAGGGTTAGGATATGGGTTTGAGGCAAACAAGGGGGAGAACCAAGGTGCAGACACGTTTGCGGTGTCTACATTTGCCCCTTTTTGTCTTGTTGGTTGTTCTTGACGAACTGCAAGACAAAAACAGGAGTTGGTTGCCCCAGGAAAAGGATGAGGTGTTCCCCCCTCAAAGCGATAGTCGAGAGAAGGGAACCGAAGATTGAGTGTCGATTTGACAGAGAAATGGATAGAAGAGAGTGAGTGAAAACACTGCCATAGTCATGATTGCGTGTAGTCCACTTCACGAGAGGGTCGGGTCAAATTGTCGCATGTTGAGGGTTAAGGAGTGCCAAAATTGAAGTAACTGGGCCCCAGCATTTAGTCGTCTGCTGATCGGGTCACTCAATCTAAGCTGAAGCTCCAAATGGTCATCGTGTTCCAGGTATCCCAGGCTCAGGAAGTGCTCCTAGAGACATGAAAAAGCCACAAGTAGTAGGGATCAATTAGCTCGTGATCTTGTACTTGTGAAGGGTCAAAAAGGTCTGCGCACAATTCTACTAACCAGTCGTGAGGTAGCACACATGCAAAAACAACCAAGGCAACATTGGCTTGAAAGTAGTCGAAGGTCGAAGGAGATACGCATGATCTCCAATGGTTATTGGTCAAGAGGATGGATGGATGAAAGGATGCGGCTGAGCTAACCTCAAAAAACGTCCTGTGATCTGAGTGCTGCCTACATAGCCCTTGTGATAGGGCCTCAGGTCGATGTAGTTCTCCCTAAAAGGGAGGAAGGGTCAAAGACAATGATTGGTCTTGGTCAAAGTCGACGGAGTTGGGCATGATTAAAGTCACAGAAGAGAAGGTTTGTCCATCAAAGAGACGAACAAACGGGGGTGGTCGAGCTAACCTCAGAAGATGCGGTATCTGAGTGCTGCCTACATAGCCCTGGTCATAGGGCCTCAGACCAATGTATTTCGGACCGCGAGGGTCAAAATGGTCGATGATGAGTTTGGTCATGTGAGGGTAAGATGATGCTATAGACGTCATAGGGGTCGAGAGGCTTTCATCTCTAGCAAGTTTCCATAGTCGTGATGGATGCATGCTAAAAATGAATGGAAGTCTATTTATGCTTCAGCAAGTATTGGTTTATGCTTAACATAAATTGGGTCTGGTCGGTAGTTTCCATGTGTATTGGTGTCCATAGAAACTATGTGAAAAGGACAAGGTGATGCCGGCTGAAAATGATGAAAATGGCTTGGTTAAGGATGAGTCGACAATTGATGTGACCAAAGTGTAGAGAAAAAGTGAAAGGCAAATTGCTCTTTCATTGACAAGGACCAGAAAGGAAGCATAGATAGGGGTTATTAGAACCAAAGCCCCGTTCATGCATTACGTCGTTGACCAGTATGGTGTTAGGGCGGTAATCGAATCACTTTGACATTAAAGTGAGCTCGAAGTCCCTTGAGCAGGTGATAGGAGGAGGATAGGGTAACCCAGTTTAAGAGCAGGAATAACCTTGCCCCTTTTTATAGGCGACCCTGAGACAACTACAAGCCAAGTCCATGACCCATTTTTTTTTTTTTGTGGTGCAGGCTGATCGATGTGGGAAGCCTACATAGAGATGTCTTTTGATGTATGGTCAGTTTGCGAAGCTGATCAATGCGAGAAGCTTCTAAGAAAAGTTGCTGTCTGTAGCAAGATTTAGTCATAGCCATCCTTCGAGGGAGTGGTCTATATTTTTGCTTTATAAAAAGGTTTGAATAGCTGTCCTTCGAGGGATCAGTCTATTAGCTACAACAATGATAGTACAGCTGTCCTTCGAGGGATCAGTCTATCTTTTTGATTTGATTTTGATATAGTGACCTTGGATATGTTTTGACATCTTGATTTTGATTTTTTGATAGGAATTTGAGTCATGGACAAGACTGTAGAAGCTCAAGGACTCCCCTTTTATTAGGACAAAGCATCCATGCATCATAAAAGGGTCGTAGAGGACTTGTTAAAGGGGAATAGGGTTGAAAGGGATGAGGATTAAGAGGACGAGGATTGCTCAAGGGACGAGCTCAAGTTACGTGTCAAGTAGGCGAGTACTCGACTAACAGAAGAATGGTCGAAGATGCAAGCCATAAAAAGGGGTTTAAGGTCTAATAAGACCCTGGGCCATGCTTGTATGTTATGATAAGGTCCAAGTCAATTAGGAGCAAACTTGCCCCAATTTGCCTCTTTCCAGAGATTGGTCAGGTGTTGATTGATGGCTGTGAAGTTGGTTGATATTGTCGTTGGTTGGTTGAAAAATGTTGAATGTTTGGTCGAGAGGTCTGGTTGATTGATATTTGGTTGAGACTGGTCGAATAATTGGTCGAGGGTTGGGTCGATGGACACTTGGTCGAGATGAGTGATTGATATGTGGTAGAGATTGGGTTGGAGAGTTGGTCGAGGTTTGGATGAAGGATGAATTCCCCCAGCGGGCAGGGAGAATGTTTGAAAGATTGGTTAAGGTCGGTTGAGGTTTAGTGGTCAGATGGATGGTATTAATGTCGAATAAGGGGGTCAAAGGCGGCAAAGGGACCATATTCCAGCGTGGAGACCCCGATTTAGGTGATGAGGTTGGAGAGGCATGAGTCGGGGTTGATGTTTTGTCGAAGAGGTGGTCAAGAGGATCCTTGATGAGAAGGGAATCCTTTTTCTGGTGCTGACGAATGACAGCTTTGAGAGCACAACAATGCTCAGTGTCATGTCCCGAAATGTGATGATAGTGGCAAAATTTAGAGTTGTCGAACCAAGATGGCCTTGATCCGAGAGTTGATGAGTGAGGCGGTGTGGTGTTGAGGGTTTGTTGATAACGTGGTTGAAAAGGGAGGTGTCATTCTCCAAACATTGGCGAATGGCGACCTTAAGGGCATGACAATGCTCCGTGTCGTGCCCAGGCGTGCGATGATACGCACAAATGTGAGTGTCATCGAACCAAGGTGGTTTTGGTCTGAGAGAGTGATATTGTCTAAGAGGCGGGAGATCGAGGCGAGAGGACTGCAATAAGTGCCGTAAGAGCAAGGCATATGAACCTGCTAACGGGTGTGGATGTTTTATTGTAGTGGGGGTTGATGACGTTGGTTTGGGAGGTGAAGGAGGCATAGGTCGAGGGTTTGGAGGAGATGTATGTCTGATGGGATGAGGGAGTAATGGAGGTGACTTACCTCTGTGAAGGATGGGAGTGGGAAGCACTCTTATTAAAGTGGACAGATGCGGGCCCAAGATAGAGGGCAATGATGAAGGTGGGGGATGATTCCTCCGATGAGGTCTAGTAGCTTTCGTGTGTTTGGGTCGAGGGCCACCGTTGTGTGAGGTGAGGTTAGATGTGGGTTTGGGTTTAGATGTGGACGGAGGTGCGTGAGATGTAGAAATCTCACGCAAAGGGCAAGAGGAAACAGTGACTGGATCTTCCTCGGTTGAAATGGGTGGAGAGACTGGTTCTTCTCTTGGTGGAGAAGAAATAAGAGAGGGTGGCTCCTCGAGTGGGTAGAGGGCATGGATGATCGTGCCTTCTACTTGTAGTTGAGGAGTAGGCAAGGTAGGGTCTTCGGATGGAGGTGGGCTTGATGGCATTGATGTGGTCAAAGCGTCTTCCAATACAAGAGAGGTAGATGGAGGGCTAGTAGGAGAAGAAGGTTCCTCATCCTTTAATGGGAGAGGTTGGTCAAGGACAAGAGGCAAGATAGTGCTAATCGTGTGAATGTCATGGTCTTGAGGGTCATTGGTCGAAGTCTGGACGTTGTTTTGAGTAGGTGAATGATTCGGAAATGGGTGTTTGAAGATGTTGATATGTTGGTTAGGTGGGGCGTTCGGGTTATCTAAAATAAGATCCCCCTTGTCGATCATGTCTTGGACGATGTTTTTGAAAGTTTGACAGTTGTCGATGTCATGGCCTTAGACGCGATGAAAAGGACAGAAGTCGGCCTCCCTATACCACGTAGGGATAGCTTTTGAAGGGTCAAATTGAGGTGGTCAGATTGGAGGGAGATTGAGGACCCCCTGCTTGAGAAGTTTTTCCAAAACGAAAGCGTATGGTTCTCCAAGTGGAGTGTAAGAACGCTGAATGTACCGTTGTTGGAATTGTTTGGTGATGTTAGGAGATGTCGAAGGTTGAGAGTAATTAGTTGACGTCGATGATGGTGATCTAACGACCACAGTGTTGGCCACTCCTTTAGATTCAGAATTGGCAGAAGAAGAAGGTCTGGAAGAAGAATGGCCATTGGTAGATTTTGCGTTGGTATGACGCAATTTGACCTTATCTTCTTCAAGGGCACGGAGTTCAAGCTTTTGAGCCATGATGAAAGCTTCGTCAAAAGTGTGGAATGTCTGAATCTGCAAGGTAGAAGAGATGTGTCTGGCACATGCTCAAGAGAAGAGCTCGATGAGCTCGAGTTGAGGCAAAGAGAAGGAGAGTTGGTTGATCAGACCTCTCCAACGAGCGACAAAATCGACTACAGATTCGTCGTCAAATTGCCTGATGGAGTAAAGGTCTGTGATTGAGACTTGTTTGGTGATGTTGATTGAGAAATGGTCAAGAAATAGTTGGGCGAGTTGGATGAATGAAAAGATAGAGTGTCTGGCAAGAGAACTATACCAGTCAAGGGCTGGGCCAGAAAGTGACATAGGAAACGTGCGTAAAAGCAACGCATCGTCATGGGCAATAAGATAATAGGCATGTTTAAATGCCCGTAGATGTTGTTGAGGGTCTTCCTTACTCTGAAAGCGAGTGAATTTAAGAAGCTCCCAATGGTTAGGGTATGGTCGAATAGGGACAGAAGGATGGATGGGCTCGTTGCAAATTTGCTCATATGACAAAGTATTGCTTGAATTGGAAATGGAGGCTTCGAGACTGGACATTTTATCCATCAGCATCTTGATAAGATCTGCTGACGGATTGGCGGGTTGAGCGCCCCCTAGGTTGTAAGGCGCTTGGAAGAGGCTAGAGGAGGCGTGCGACGTAGTTGGTTGTACAATGTACGGATGACTAGTCGCAGGGGCAGAAGTGGAGGCTAGAGGTGGTTGTGTTACGAAGGTCGAAGGTATAGGTTGACTGGGCACCACCAAAGGTGGTTGAATGGCGGCACTGGTAGAAAGATAGGTTGGCACGCCTACATTTGTGGGCGCAAGAGTATGAGGGGTCGAGACAATCAAGTTCTGATATGATGTAGAACTTGGTTTAATTGCAGGTGGTTGAGGGGGTAATGGAACCTCGATGAAGGTCAGTCTAAAAATAGGCGGGGAGGCTAAACTTCGCGTATTGGCCATGGTTGGGTTGATAGTTGAGGCGAAAGGCTGAGTCATAAAGGGTTGGGTGGCGAATGGTGTGGATGTCATCGCCATGTCACCTGAAAGGTCTCGCGTTGGGTTTCTCGCGAGATAGTTTTGGAGGGCTGCGGTATTGAGGTCCAAGAATCTCTCGAAATCTTGGTCCCCTTCAGGGATGATGGGAATTTGAGTCGGGGTCAGGGCGGGGTTGGTCCTGTAGGAGTTCTTTCAGTCTCCGAGTGGAACTCCATGATAGGACTGGTTAGGGACGGGATAGACGGAAGCAGTTGTTGGCTAAAGTGGTTAAGAAGAGAGTCCCAGTTCCAGAAATTGTGTTCCTGCAGTCTCAGAAAACCAGAATGTGGTGTTTGATAGAGAATGGATAGGTTTTAGGCTGCTGGTTTTGAAAAAAGAGGACAGTGACAGAGACCGACGTCGGTTGAAAAACCGATGTCGGTAAGAAATGTTGCCGACGTCGGTCAGATAACCGATGCCGGTAATAGAGGAAAGACGACGTCGGTGACAAAACCGATGCCGGTAACAGGGGAAAGCCGACGTCGGTGGAAGAACCGATGCCGGTGACTATGTTTTCCAGAGAACCAAAAGATTCTTGGAAAACAATGAAGAAAGCGTCCTCACTCACTCAAACAAACAGATGAGAAGAGAAAAATAGAGAGAGACAGACAAGCTTAAGCGATAAATCCTAGGAATTAACTTTAGAATTTGTGGCCTATGCCTTAGATGAATGTTTGGGGAGATTAGCTGTCAAGAAGGTCCTAGAAGAAGCAGTCTAGAGCTGGTTTTGGGTCTTGTTTTAGGTGCTCAAAGATCTGTGTTAGGGTCTGGTACGTGGCCTGGTGCTAAGGAGCAAGCTCCCCTCACTTCACGATTCCAGTGGTTAGTTGGTCTCGCTTAGCCAAGATATACCTCGCCTAGAGTTTATCCTCCGCCAGAGAACGGAGTGGGCCTCCCCCTTGGTGATGAAATCCAAGTAGGGTCACCGGGATGGGTAAAGTATCCGCTGGGGGATGAAATCCCAGTCGGGCCTTGTCTCAGGTAAGTTTTATGTTCGTTTTAGTGCATGTGGTCAGGTAGTGTAACATCAAGTGTCTACGATTTATTCAATATGCGTATTTAAGTTACTAGATGTGGACTAATGCAAGCACAAGCAAAAATGAAAGTGCAATACGTTTTAATGCCCAAGTCAAAATGTGATGTTTGTTATGAAGACAAGTTTGAGAAAGGGTTGAGAGTATGACGTTTAGACTAGTCTAGAAATGCAAGGAAGAAAGATTCGTTTTAGTCCTGCTTATAGTGTCATTGAGAAGAAAAGAAGGAGGAGAAAAGGTAAGAACCTAATGCTCCTAAATGAATGAAGAATAAAAAGGAACCCAGGAAGAACCTAGGGTCCCACCGGGCGTGCCAGAATGTTTCTATCGCTAATTCGCTTTTCAGATTTAAGATAAAGAAGAAACTAAAAGAATAATGGACAAGGCTTGTGAAGTACCTGGATAAAGATCGCGCACCGTAATCCAGACGTTTGTGAGCACCCCTCTTTGGCTGTGGAGGAATGACACCTGCAAAGAAAAAGAACTTGGACAAGAAAATGTTAGATGGATAGGCGGTGGGTTGCCAAGCGAAGGCTTGTTCCCAGAAGTGTGAAAACTTCCTCAAGGGAGGTCAACCCACTGATAATAGACAGATAAAAGATCAAGAAAATACAGAAGTGATAAACAAATTAAAAAGGAAAGAAAAGACAAAATGATTACTTGAAGGAGTTGTTGGGCTGAAGACAGTCGCCGAGGTCGGAAATGTTGCCGGCGTCGGTTATGCGGTCTGCCGACGTCGGTTATCCTGCCGACGTCGGTTGGGGAAGTGACCGGCGTCGATCGGGGTTGTGGCCTGTGGTCAGGTCTGGTTTGGTTTCTGGACTGTGGACGGGTCTGGTTTGTGAACGGGGTCGAGACAGAGTTCGGGGACGAATTTGGATGGACTGGGGAGTGGTCTAGTTCTGATTAGGTGCCCTGTATAGGGTCTTTGTTGACAAAGGGATGAGGAAGTTGTCTGGGATTGTGTAGAAAGGGAGACAGGGAAGAGGAAGATGGACAGGGGACAGGTTCTGAGAAGGCTTTTCAGCCTCTCAGGGGAAGGACACAGTTAGCAGAAGATAGTAGATAGGATAGATAACTGAGACTAAATGAAAGAATGAAATGAAATAACAGACGGTGCTTACCTTTTGGCTTGCTGGCTGAAGAACGGAGGAGCTATTGTTGGAGCCACGGAAGACTTGTTGCAAGAAGAAATCCCTGATCTAGAGCCTTTGCACCTGTTGCTGCTGTTGCACGAGGTCCAGACGGAGGAGAGACGAATGCCAAAATGCCAAGAGAATTCTGTTTGCGAGCTCAAGGGTCTCGGGGCTGCAACGGATGCAGAAAGGGGTAATTAAGGCTGTCGACGCCGGCAGTTTCGCCGACGTCGGCCGAAGGGTCGCCGACGTCGGCGGTGGCAGAATGGGGACAGAGACTAAAAATAGCCTCTACCCATTCTTGCACGCCGCCGGGCGATTGGTTATGGGAAGAACGGTCACGAGGATGCCTAAATGGGCGTGGGGGGAAGATAATGAGGAGATTTGACATAATAAATGCTAGGGGGAAGGTGGAGGGATTCAAGGGAGGATCCAAGGTGGCAAGGGTGGGGTGGAAAGGGGGCCACTTTAAAATATTTAAGTTATTTTAATCATATGAAGGCCAAGGGTTAGGATATGGGTTTGAGGTGAACAAGGGGGAGAACCAAGGTGCAGACACGTTTGCGGTGTCTACAGTACCTATTATGCCTTTTTAGAAAATCTAGATTTTTCTACTTGTATGGATATTGGACAATATCACCGTATGTTGGATAGTAGAATTATGGTACTAGTGTCCTACTATGCTATTTTTTTTACCAATTGAGTCTGATCTCTATTTGACTATTTTCTACTATAGTTTTCTAAAATTGAGCTCTATATTCTATGCCTATGTGCTTGAAAATATATTCAAAGTGCATTCAGATGGCCTGATATTTATGACAAACCTCTATTAATTCCCCCTCTTTTGAGGGGAGTTTTTGAACCTATGCATGAACTTTCCTCAAAATAAAAATATCTACATGATATGTGTTAGCCTAAACATATATGATATCTACATAATAAACCAATATAATGTATATACATAATATCAGAATGTAAGATAATCTAAGCATAAGTTTGTAATGTATGATGTATGTTAGATCTAACATTCACAAGGCTACCAAGATAGATATAAAAATGTAAGCATGTATATGAACAACAAATCTGAGTAATAAACTAACTACCTAGGAGGATGAGGCATGATGTCCATCATGACACCTAAGGAGGAAAGGGGAGATGCATGAGGTCCCTCATGGCATTTAAAACTGGAGTATGTAACAAGTAAGAAATAATTTCCATGGACATGATACATACATGAAGGCATATATACAACACACATGAGGCATGCAAAGTAGGCCAAGGGGACACAATGCAAGGGATGGGCACATATCACTAAATCTGAGAAAGCAATACATACAAGGACATGTTTAAATGTCTACATATGCAAGAGAAAACAAGTTAGATTTCACACACAAGGACATGGGCACATATCCAAAGCATACATATAATGAAATGAAGTGGCATAGAGTTGTAGAAAAGTGGCATACATATATAGTGTTACCATGTATTCATACTCTCCCACAGGGACAATCAAATCTAAACTAGTAAATCTAGAAGTGAAAGTATGAATTGAAATGTAGTACACATACGTATAAGAGCAAGGATGTACATAATCTGAGTCTAGAGTAATAGTAGTTAGAAAAAAATCTAAGTAGTGTAGTATGATCAATATCAAGATATAGACAATGATAAATCTATGATGTAGAGTATAGAAAGATGTAACCTGGCAATCATAACTATGTATAGGATGCCCTCAAATAGACAAATATGTCAAATAAGGAATATGTATATGTGCCTCCAATGAGCAGATAGTAGAAAATCTAGATCTTGTGGTGGACCTGAGTCTTATAACAATCTAAAAACACTTGAAAAGAACAAGTAAAGCATATATGTGTGATAAAAATGACTACACTAAGATAGCTAGTATATGTTGTAAATGATAAGTATAATAAGTGTAAACATGAAAATGCCTACAATCTATAATTTATATTTTTAGTAATAATTTAAATGTTTTTGTATTTTTGACATGTTATATTGTTTTTATTGTTTTATAAATACAAGCTATTTACAAGCAACATGAGAATGAAACTATATACAAGGAGAAAAATGAATGAAATTATGTACAAGTAGGGAGGAAGATACTAATTCACGAGTCTTATAAGAGACTCACTATCAAGGTGTACTATATCTAACAAAGGATGAATGATCATGCATGCTATGCTAAAAGGTATTTGTGGTCTAGGAACCAATTATGTAGAGTGATATATAATTGACACTACCTATGAAGTAATATTAGGAATTTGAGTAGTTGGCTGAACTAGCCTGTGAACTATGATATGAACTTGTGAATCTAGTTGAACTAGTATGTGAATTGTGATATGTACCTATGAAGTTGGTTGAATTGGCCTATGAACTGTAGGGTTATTAGGGATCCATATAATAGAATATGTTTTAGTTAACATGGATGCTCCGTGTTGAGAACTATGGAAACTCTGTAACACTAAACTTAGAATAAAAGAGGTAGAGAGAGGCTATATAGAATATATAACATGTATCTGACATAGGGGTTTATCAAATAAAAGTCTCTGTGGGAGAGTATGAATACATGGTAACACTATATAAGTAGACCTCACATGCACCAGTAGCTCAACTAAAATATATGATGTACTAATAGAAATTGTACTTAGAACTTTAACTGGTAGTTGCTATGTAATTGCATATGGGATAAGTAAAGGATACTCATATGAAAGTCTCTTAACTATAACCACCTGATTAACATGTATATACTTGAGGTATCTATGAATGGTGGATGGGATGGATTGAATTTGATGTATCCATGGCCTACCTAATAACATGTCAAATGTGAATGCACTAGGTACAACTAAGAACCTAGTGGCCACATGTGCTACCCCAACTTGTAATGGCTGTACAATCTCTCTAATGGATCTCTAAACATGACCACTATAGCCATAAATAATTGTATAAGTTTCATAAATGTCCTAATTTTAATAACACAAATGCTATATAATTTTAATGGTATACATGTTAACACTTGATCCATTATCAACCATGGCACTCTAAATAAGATGATGATCAATGTAGACTCATATAAAAAGTGTATGTAAATTTGAATCATCATAAAAAATATCCTACTTTTAGAAAGTGACGAGATTTTTAGTTGGAATTGTAGTATGATATATCCCAATGATATTAAGTAGGGGTGAGTATCCTCTATAATAGTATGATAGGATATCAATGGTGGATGACCCTGATATGTGTAGTGAACACCTAAAGTGCATCCTACCTCATTAGATATGTGTTTTAGAAATATGTTTGAAAATAATTTTAATGCCTTAACTTCCATAAGTCTAACTTTAGGTGCCTCTATAAGTTTTCCCACATCAATGATATTGGCCTCTATCAAGTCCTATATCTTATGAATCAGACTGATGCATTTATTTGTAATATGGATTGATGCCCTATAATAGTCATAGAATGCATTGGAATCATATATATTTGGAATACTCTTAGTCATATGAACCTCTTTGATAGGAGTGAGAGATATGACATTACATTATAAGAGCTATTGTAAAACCCATGCTAGTGATTCTGGAAGATTTATGAAGACTCTCCATGGAGGAGATGATAAAACCAAGTGAGGAGGTGACTCTGAATTTGAATTAATTGTGACCTTTTGATCATTATTATTTTCACTAAGTTTTGTCTTGTATGGAGGCTTATTAAAACTCTTATGAGTTGAATCTAATTCATTTGTGTACTTTAGTTTTATCATAGAGAGAAACTTAAATTCCATTTCTTTCACTGTGACATAAATATGTGAATGTTAAAAAATTATTGAATAATATATCCTCATGTAATGTTGGTTTTAGACTTTGTTTGAATATGTCTTTGAGTTGTCTATCTACCATGGGGCTAGTCATCTTTGCCAATATAGTTTTATATCACAAGACATATTATGCTGTAGACTCATTGGATTTTTAATTAAGTTATGCCACTTGAGCATATGAAACCTTATCACTGATGTTGATTAAAAAGTGTGCCAAAAACATATCTTCCGATGGATTGAATGCAATGATGGACTAATTTGGAATATCATAGAACTATTGTAAGGCATAGTCATTTAGACTACATGGGAACAAATTATTAAGGAACTAATCATTGGACATAGTCCAAATATTCTATGTAAAAATCTCATAGATGGTGCTCTGGGTCACCCTTCCCATCATACAAATTAAGTTTATGTGCCAAAAATCTTGATGGAAAAGGAGTTTTCGATATGTGTTCCAAAGGTGTTTGTAAAATAACATGAGAATCTAAGGCATGTGATGCCCTAGAAGCACCTTGTTAAAGATGTAAGACCTTGGCCTATAGATTATGGATCTCATGCACAAGGGATTGTATATCTAGAGAGGAGGAACTAGTCATAAGAGGTGTTACCATTGTTAAAGGTTGTTGAGTTAATATAGGTTATTATACAATTTGAGTTGCCCTTAAAGTAAGTGTAATAATATTGTTATATGGAGGAGTGGAATATTAACCATTGTTTGATTTTTTAAGTTTTTCATGGACAATATTGATAAGGTCATCTTACATATCTAAATGTTTAGAAATGAAATATTAAAATTGTCTCTTATCTATTTTATCAAATCAGTTGTTGAATTTTTCCATTGCAGGTTGCAAAGTAGTAAAATGAGTAGTTAAATATTTTAAACCTTTAAATAATTTAATCTATGAAAGAATGTAAGAATTAAATACTAAAAAAATATGATATTTTTGAAATAATAAATAAGCATAGAAAATAAAAGGATACAAACCTTAAAACAAACTAAGTTTAGGGTTTGGGTAGTATTCAAAGTAAGGCCGGTTCACCAAATGAATTAATTTTTTAGGGTTTATAGAGTGTAAGCCCTAGGTTGTTAAATAGTTTTAGTACAATAAATCAAGGTATAAAAGACATAATAAATACAACCACTAATTTGTGAAATAACTAAGCTAAATTGATATTTCTAATAATAGCATTGAAGGAGACAAATGCATATTTAATTGGAAATTGACTAATACAAAAGATCCAAAGGTTGAGTACTGGTACAAGTTCTGATTTGAGTATCACAAATAAGATTCAGATGTCAAAACCCCTCCTAGACAATAGTTACCTACCCTAGATAGTAGCATTATGGTGATAGTGTCCACTTATGTCATTAGTGTCCTCTATGCAAGAACTATTCTAAGCTTCTGGGAACACCAATGTCTAAGTCTTCCAAGCCTATTCCTATATGTATAAACCCCAAATTTTTGTCTATGACCTATCATGACTGATATTATATGCAAACTCTAGACCTCTGTGTAAATAAGAAATTTGACTTGGTATAAGTAGTAAATGTTTTGTATTAATTGGGTAAGATGGACATCCTCAACACCTCGCTATGATGAGAGTTTCCTACATACCAATACTGTGAGGAGGGATCAAGCCTAATGTAGTTCTCCCCACCTAAATGCTGGTGCAAATGCAAGTGAAGATAGTATGAATGCTGATTTGAGTGATTTGAATGATTATTAAGACTAGAAATTTGAGTATTATGAGCTTAGAAAGATTGTAGATGACTGTATGCAGAAGTAGAGAAGAATAGTGATTGATAACCTTGATTGTGTACACCTTATTCTGAGCTTGTTTGTGTGTATTAGCATCAAATTTTTATCTAATAGATAAATGGATGAAAAACATGTATATATACTAATCTGGTACTTATGTGTGGTTTAAAATAGTTCTAGGCTGACCCTATGTTTAATAATTGAAAAGATATCCATTAGAGCTCAAAAGAGGGAAAAGGACAATAACTCCAAAATAGGACAATAACACTGTGGTGCTCTTATCCACTTATGGTGCTAGTGTCCAATGGTATAACTTGAGGCTATAGGGGCCTATATGTCTAAGGAAGGTCTTGGAATAGTTTTGAGATGTCTAGGTATGGGTGTGGCCCACACAAAATTTGAATAAGTGTCTAAATAGGCATTAATATAGGTATATGGCTAAGCTAGAAAAGGATGATATCAAATAACACTCTTAACACTTAAGTATCATTTTTAGATTATTACAATCAATTTATTAAATTATTTCTATAATTAAGGCTAAGTAATAATTTTGGGCCTTTATTTATTCCATCATAATTCTTGTAGTTACCTCCCTTTTGTTCATTAAGATAATCTAATATACTTCTATCACAATTGGCCTGGTAGCCACCCCTCTAATCATTAATGTGGTTTATTTTTCTTTCTCATGATACTAATTTATCACCTCTTTTTTCTCTCATTGAAAATATAAGAAGAAAAAGATATTAGAAGCACATCACCCAAATACAAGTTTTGATTATGTTCTTGGTCATTGTGAGGAACAACATAGTTGTATATATAGAATTCACATAATTGATTTTGATCCTTGGGAGTTACACTATTATATATTTCAAAGGAATGAGACTCACTTACTAGTTAAATGTGCATGCCACAATAAATTCAAATGAATTAAAATTTTAACCACTGATCCTCAAGGTAGGCAACATACACTCGTACAAGAGGTTTATAACTTATTAGTCACACTATTAACTAACTCATATCTTCTACCTTATTTTTTAGTTTTAAAATTTGTGTCTCTACATCTGTGACCTTATTTAAAGCTATTTTTTCATCTCTTAATTGACTATAATAATTTTGCCATCAAATATTCATGGTTTGTATCTTGACATCCCTTTTAATTCATGAATAATTATTCTTGACTAAATTCTTCAGTATGAGTGAAAGTTGTTGAAAAAAATATTTTAGGTACAATTCTTAGTAGAATGCTACTAGGTACATTCAATTATTAATTTTTTGTATAATGTGGATGTTCATATTATTTTTATCTTATTTACAATGGGTATGTGCCTATTATACATAAGATTGGAATAATCTCAACTATCATCCTCATGCATATACATTTTAAGACTAATGATGTCAAAGTATTATCAAAAGATTCAATAACATACTATCATGTCTAGTACTCCAATGAAGAATCCTCCCAAGCTTGTGTTATAAAATATTGGTTAGAATGTAGATGTTCATATTATTTTTATCTTATTCAAAATGGGCATGTGCCATTCTACATAAGATTGGAATACTATAAATTGTCAACAATATTTATCTTGTGTAAAATGAGATTAAATATTAAAATTATTAATAACTTGTGTATAGGTAAGCATAAAACCATTGTGATCAAGATATAAAATATTCTCTCTAATTTATTAAAATATATTGTTAAGACTAAATAGGATAATATAAATTTAATATCAAACACAGACATCTCATCTTCATGCATATATTTTTCATATCTAATTCATCATGTGATGCCACTAGGTACAATCAATTATACTGAAAACAACTTATATTGTTGTCTGATACCATTGTACCATCATAAAGTTTTATGTTATATTATCATGTCTAGTATTCCACTAAAAAATCTCCCTTGAAGCTTGTGTTATATAATATTGGTTAGAATGTGTATGTTCATATTAATCTTATCTTGTTCATAAAGGGCATGTGCCCATTGTACACAATCGGGGAATACTATCAATGGGATATTCAAACAATAGTGGGTCCTCAATTGATTTCAAAAAATGGGGTGTTTGAGTGGAAGTTGTTGAGAAAATATTTTAAGTCTAATTTTGTGGAATGCTTATAGGTACAATCAATTATATCGTAAATGACATATGTAGCTAACCGATATTGTGGTACCATCATAAGATTATGCAATATACTATTATTTCCAATACCCTACTAAAAAATATATCTCAAAGCTTGTGTTACAGAATATTGGTTAAAATGTGGATGTTCATATTATTCTTATCTTGTTCAGAATGGATATGTGACCATTATACACATGATTAGAATACTCTTAACGAGATATTTAAGTAATAGTGAGTCCCTATTTGATTTTAGAAAATAGAGTATTTGAGTGGAATTTGTCAAGAAAATAATTCAAGTTTAATTCTCTGTAGGATGCTGCTAGGTACACATGATTATACCATGAATGACATATGTAACTATTTGATGCCATTATACCATCATAAGGTTCTGTAATATACTATCATGTTTAGTACCTCATTGAACAATCCTTGAAAAACTTATGTTACAATATATTAGTCAGAATGTGGATGTTCATATTAGTCTTATTTTTTTTAGAATGGGCATGTGCCCATTATACATGATTATAATACTATCAATAGGATATTCAAGTAATAGCGGGTCCCCATTTAATTTCAAAAAATGGGTTGTCTTAGTGGAAATTGTTAAAAAAATATTTTAGGTCTAATTCTTTATGGGGTTTTGCTAGGTGCAATCAATTATATCGCGAATGACATATGTAGCTATCTAATGTCATGGTACCATTTCAAGGTTCAATAATACACTATTATGTCAAGTACTTCATTGATGAATACCCTAAGATTATGTTACAATATATTGGTTAGAAGATGAATGTTCATATTATTCTTATCTTATTCAGAATGGGTATGTGCCTATTTTACATAAGATTATAATAACTCTTAGAGTGGGTGGTCGACACTCTAAATGAGAAACTACTACACAAAATGATAACCATCAGTCCCTGTAATTATATATTAGTATTTGAAAATCTTCACATATTTTTTTCAATCAAATTTACATAAGATGAGTGATAACAAGCATGTAATTCTTCTTTTTTCACTAACTCTATCTTGAAAAACCTCAATTAGAGTGGGCAACCACCCACTTTAAATTTTGATAAACTATTATTAATCTTTAATTAGTGGTAGACTATTATTATTTGAAAAACTGAATTACATGTCAACATGTTTTCACTATATTTATTATTTGGAATAGTGTTGATCCATAATTTACAAAGAGTTATATCATTGATTCATAATTTACATATGTTTAATGTGAGAGATTAAATTTGATATGATGATGTTTACTTTTCCTTTACATGTTCATAGATACATTGTGATAAATTAATATTAAAGGATAATCATATAGTTTATGTTCTCGACAATGTCAAAATCTCATTCGAGTAGCATCATTGGTAGATAAAATATCCAGTAGTCAAATTGAAATATTTTTGAAAACTAAATATTTGGTTAAATACTCTTTTTGTGGCATCTAACATTTATGATGATTGATTACTTTGGTTATCATCATTAATGTGATTGATTTAGATGATGTTAAATTAATATGAGAGATTAAAATAATGATATTTAAGTGATTAATTTTGTGCTAAGGTGTCATTATCGATATATATTCGTTATGGTTTAGAATTTAATAAAAGGTTCATTCATGACTAGACATGTGATTATGAAAATGTTAAATACTTTTTTACATATTAACAATCTATAGACTATTGATATTTAGTCATAAGATTTTTCAATAGTAATTTTATTTTTAAATTATAAAGGCTAAATTCTTCTTATTTTGATTGATATGTACAAATTATAAAATAAAATGACAATCACATTTCAATTAACTTTGACATTTTTGGAGATCCAATTCAATCTAGTCGTGCATATAATCTTGTTATTTTGATAATTTATTTTTTGCTAAAATGAATCTCTCTTATACATTTTTAATGGTGAGTTTATTCTTTCCATTGATTATTAATATTTATATTAATAATTATTCTTTTAGTAAGTCTAATTTATCACATACTATTTAAATCTAAATTTTGAGAAAATTATGATAAAACTCATGACATCAAGGTGGAGCTAGAGAAGCTATTCTAGAATTGAATGTTAAAAAAATTGATGCTCAAAATCATTGAAAATCATCTTTCTGACGATGTCAAAATTCTATTTTAGTGGCATCATTGGTGGATAAAATTCTCAGTAGTCAAACTGAAATATTTTTTGAGAAATAAATCTTTGATTAAGTAATTTTTTTGTGGCATCTAACATTCATGATGATTGATTAGTTTGGTTATCATCATTAATGTAATTGTTTTAGATGATGATACATTAATGTAAAATATTAGAATTATGATATTTGAGTGATTAATCTTGTGCTAAGGTGTCAATGTAAATAGATTTTTGGTATGATTTAATATTTAATAAAAGATTCAGTCATGACTAAACATGTGATCATGAAGAGTGAGAATGTTATATTATATATATATTAATACTTTGCACATTGTTTATATTTAGCTAGAATGTTTTTTAACATTAGTTTTATTTTCAAATTATAAATTTTAAATTCATCTCCTTATCTTGATTGATACATCCAAATTATAAAATAAAATGACAATCATATTTCAATTAACTATATTATTTTTGGATATCCAATTCAATCTAGTTGTGTATATAATCCTACTATTTTAGTAATTTCTTTTTGAATGAAATGAATCTCCATTATATGTTATTAATAGTGAGTTTATTCTTCCAATTAATTATTAAAATTAAAATTAAAATTAATAATTATTCTCTTAAATTATTTATTTTCTCACAGACTATTTAAATCTATTTTTTAAAGAAATTATGATAACACTCATGACATCAGGGTGGAGCTAGAGAAGTTGTTCTATAATTCGATGCTCAAAATCATTGAAAGTTATGTAATTTTATATATTTTGAATTTTGACATGATAAATTTGAAGCATGGGTGTTATGATGTAAGATGTGTTACATAGAAGTCACTACAATTAATAAATTATTTCTAAGTCTGGAAAATTAATTTTGCGTGCAACTTTTGGCTCATTACTAGTTTCTAATATAATTGAATATTATATTAGAATTACATAGTTCCATTGTGTATTTAATAATATAAAAATTGAGTTATTTTAATTCCTAATTTTAAGTCCAGAGTGTTTAGAGTTTAGTCTATCAGGTGACTTTGACTCTACATCGTATTGACTTAGACTATTTTTTTTACCATTGATTTAGTACACTTCAACTTGTATTTTACAAATAATTTTATTTAAATATATATATTATGTTTAGTTTTTATTCAAAAAAATATAATAAAAACTTTGAGAAATATAGTACAAACAAATTTATGACCAAGATAGTCTAAATTTTGTGATTAATTTTTATATTTTTAATTTTAATAAAATAAGACATACCTTGATATTCAATGTTACATTTGATTAAGTATTGACATAATTTGGCACTAATTTTAATATAGGATACTTGTAATATTCATTGAGGATGCCATAGGATATGCCACCATATGAATTAATCTTGAGCTGAAGATATTAGATACATTATTATATGTTACGAAACATATTTCACAAAGCAATGCAATTTTGAGATAATCATGGTTATATAAAATAAAAGAAAAATTGGATAACATTAATATAAATTTATTATATTTCAAAATTTAAGTTTTAATTTTATACAAGTCCCAAAATCTAGTTAAAATTTTGAGCTAATAAGCATAATTTGGTCTCAATTCAATGTTTTTCTCAATGATTTCATATTAAGTAAAAATTTGATAGGATTAGGGAATCATCTCCCCCTACTAGTCTTGAAATAATTATTTTTAATTTATGTAATGTTATAATAAAAATTACATAAAATGATATTACAGATCTACTCACTTGCATTTGTTATAGTACCTTAGTTTATATTTATATCTTTCTTATCCCTGTGGTTAAAGCATACTATTATTTATTATAAGTGTTCTCAACTATATGAAAAGTGTTAAAAACATGAATGAAAATATTTTTGAAGGATTTTATTTAATTATAAAATTTGATGAAGATGAGTTTATGGTATTTTCAGTGGTTTATGATATTTATGGTATTCACAACACAAACAATATTTTTGAGGAAGAGGTGGCCATATAATTTGACTGGTCAAATACATAGGCCTTAAATATTATGAAACTAACAAATATTTCAATTTTTATATGAAAAAAACCATTTCAATTTGAGAGATCGGTGTATTTTTTGGAGCAAATGATTAATAGATGAAGTATAAACTCATCTCTTTGTTATGATTCTTCACAATCAGATGCATTGAAAGTAACAATAAATTTAGTAATATGCATAGTGAAAACTATAAATTAGGAGATGATGTTAAAACATTAATAAAAATATATAACAAGAATTCAAGTTGAGACCTTAAAACTAAATTCAAATTAATCTTAAAAAATAGTCCCACATATTAGAAATAAGATTGTTTCCATTGTTTGATTCTTTATTAGAATTTATTAAGTTTTTATAATCAAATATGTCCATAAATGAATGGAATACAAATTTAATATCAAACACACATAATATATCATCTCTAATTTAATTACAATGCATTATTAAGACCAAATATAATAATACAAATTTAATATCAAACAATACACATATCATCCTCATGCATATATATTTCACATGTAATTATTTGTGGGATATTGCTTAGTACAATGGATTATAGCATAAATGGTATATATAGCTATTTAATGTCATGGTACAATTTTAAGGTTCCACAATACACTATTATGTCCAGTATTACACTGAAGAATCTTCCAAATGTTGTGTTAGAGTATATTGGATAGAAGGTATATGCTCATATTATTCTTATCTTGTTTAAAATGGGCATGCACCCATTCTATATAAGATTAGAATACTATCAACAAGATATTCAAGTAATAGTAGGCCCCCATTTGATTTCAAAAAATGGGAGTTTGAGTGAAATTTGTTAAAAAAACTTTCAAATTTAATTATCTATGGCATGCCATTGGTTACAATCGATTATACTATGAATGACAACTGTCTGATATCATGGTACCTTCAGAAGGTTTCACAGTGTACTATTATGTCCAATACTCCACTGAAAAATCCTCCCAAGCTTGTGTTACATAAAAATAAAAACCATGTAGATGTTTATATTATTATTATATTATTCATAATGGGCATATGTCCATTCTATAAAATATCAAAATACTATCAACTACCAAAAATCTTTATCTTGTGTGTAATGAGATTAAGTGATAAAATCATTAATATCTTGTGTAAAAGTAGGTGTAATGCCATTCTGAGTAAGATATAAAATATCATCTCTAATTTAATTTTAATACATTATTAATACCAAATATAATAATACAAGTTTAATATCAAACAGATACATCTCATCCTCATGTATATATATTTAAGGTCTAATTTTTTATGAAATACCACTAGGTACAATCGATTATACTAAAAAAATTATATGTAGCTATCTGATGCCCCACTACTATTGCAAGATTCTAAAATACACTATTATTTCTATTACTCCATTGAAGAATCCCTCAAGCTTGTGTTATAATATATTGGTTAGAAGGTGGATGTTTATATTATTCTTATCTTGTTCAGAATAGGTATGTGCTGATTATACATAAGATTGGAATATTATCAACAAGATATTTAAGTAATAGTGGGTCCCTAATTATTTTAATAAAATAAGGTGTTTGAGTGGAAGTTGTTGAAAAAAACTTCTAGATCTAATTATGTATGGCATGCCACTAGTTACAATTGATTATACTATGAATGACATATGTAGCTATTTGATGTATGGTATCATCGAAAGGTTTTACAGTATACTATTCTATCCAGTAATCTACTGAAGAATCCATCCAAACTTATGTTACATAAAAATGAAAACTATGTGAATGTTTATATTATTTTTATCTTGTTTAGAATGGTTCTATGCCCATTCTACATAAGATTGAAATACTATCAACTACTAAAAATATTTATCTTATATAAAAAGGGATTAATTGATAAAATTCTTAATATCTTGTATAAAAGTAAACACAAACCCATTCTGATCAATATATAAAATATCATCTCTATTTTATTACAATGCATTATTAATATCAAATACAATAATAAAAATATAATATCACACAGACATATCTCGTCCTCATACATATACTTTTCAATTTTAACTCTGTATGTAATGCTGCTAGGTACAATCGATTATACCAAAAATAATATATGTAACTATCTGATACTACAATACCATCTCAATGTCAATGCTACGTGATATACTAAAAATTATTCTCATAATTTAGATGGATTGCATAGAATAAGTACATGCCCATTTTGAAAAAGATAATTTTCACATCTTCAATTATGAATCTAACAACCTAAACATTAGAATAATATTGGCTTTTTAATTGATGACGTGCTTATCTTTTCTAGATGTTTAGGCATGTGCCCATCCTACACTATTAATGTAAGTCTAACATTATAACTTAATAATCCAATACTCTTAGCTTATGTGGAAGGGGCACATACCCATTTTACACAAGATATAAATATTAGATTTTTAATTAATATTTTTTAAAAATATTATTAATATATTAATTTAATGGGGCATAACATGATTAATCTTACTTTATGTTTCTAATATAATTAATATATATTTTGTGTACAAAGGGCATACTAAACTCTTATTAATATTAGTGTTAATATAATAATGTGGAATCATGGGCACATGCCCATTGCACATATGCAAAGCCTATTAGATTTTTAATCGATAATATTCATAATATATTATAAGACCTCTATATTATAGGTAATTATGCTCATTCTAAATAGGTTAAAAATAATCTAATCACTTAAGACTAAAAACTTTTTATTTTGTGTAGAGTACATGCCTCTACTTATTAATAAATTCTGATTTTAGAAGCAATGAATATCAATCACTCATTATAAGGTAGTAGTACACATTCAAAGAGGAATAAGTGCTATTGTAAAATCAAATATCTTTTAATTATAACTATTTTTTTATAATTTTTTTTTACATATAAATATGAATCAAAAGTCAAATGAGAGTTGAAGTTATCATGAGGAAGATTTTACGTAATATTTCATAGCAATGATTTTAAAATTTTATATTCACCATTTTAAAGGAGAAAAAAGTCATTACAAATTAGAAAAGGAATTACTTCCTAATTTTTTTATTTATATGGTACGATAACTGAAAATAGATAAAGTGAAATCGGTGGAGATTACAAAAGAATTCAATAGCATCTGATATTAATTATTTTTACACAAAAGATACATCTACAGATAGATAAGAGTCAAGCTAGACTTAGAAAATAAAACTGAAAGTGAGAAAGAGATAGGCAAAGTGATTATTCAGAGACCCAATTACTGATTATTATTTTTGCTCAAAACTACATTTGAAGACAACTTAATAAGATTACACAAGGAGATTATAAAGAGTTTACACACAGGTATTTATCATTTTTATTTTTATGTCAATGTTGTTCTCAGTTTAAATTATAAAAAGGAAACTAATGTTTAAATGAGTCTGATTACAATTGACATTTGAATTTAAAAATTGAATGCCATTAACATGTTGAAAATATAAGGAAGAAAAGAATGATAAGGAATAAACTCTTGTAGTATATGTTATAGATGTTGATATTTGTACTAGTTATAGAACTTGATGTTTTATTTCTTCTTTTTATTGAGTTATTGAAGATAAAATTTTGATGTTAAAAAATTTGGATGGATGGTGGTATCTCAACTCTCTTTATCTCTCTATAATATCAATAGGATCAATGATGGTTGCTATTATCCTTGAAATTTGACTATTTCTATCTATTTATACTGGTGATAGTCTCTTAAATAGATACTAGATTACATGAAAATCACTATATTTATCTATCTATACTATTGATAGGCTCTAGGATGGTTGCTAACATCCCTAAAACTTGACTATCTCTATTTTTTTATAGTGTTAATAGGTTTTTAGATGGATGTTAGTATCCTTAAAACTCGAATATCTATATTTGACTATAGTGTCAATGCTAGTATGCTCTCACTCACCTCTCTTTCTATCTATAATGTGTTTTCCTTGCTTACTCGAGAATAAACTAAGGAAGTAAACCTAGCTCTTTCAATACTCAAAAAATTAAAATGCATGAAACTATGCATAAATGCCACCCAACATGTGAGAAAAAAAATTTCAAAATTTGAAAAATAGATGCTGCATTAAATGTAATGCCTATTTTCAAATTTAAAAAATACTCCACCATAAAATTTTAAAATACATCACGATTTGACAATTGTTAAGCATATGAAATCTAACATGGTATATGTTTGACTTATGCTCTGATTATTAATGTAGGAGGACTTGTCAATATGACATGATTTGAAAATTATACTTATTTGAGATGTGATATAAATTATTTGAATATTTTATGTACTACTACCTACATAAAATATTTTAAAAATATCCACAAATCTATTTAGGAGCGTAGTTAGTACTAATAAAAAGAATATGGATATAAATTAAAGTAATTGTACAAATTATTTTAATACATAACTTTAATATATCAATTAAATAATTAAAAAAGAATAATATTGTTAGTATTTAAGGGTTATATTCTGGTAAAAGTGCCATGTTATTACTCTTTGTGTGTGTACAATATTACTAATATTAAAATCAAATTGCATACTTTTAAGAAAATATGCCAAGTTCATGAAATATTATAAAGTGTACTTTGAATCTCATGCTTCATTGAACCATTAAAGAAAGCCTGCTTCAAATCCCATCCTGATTTGAAAGTTTTATAGAAAGTGAACTTGATTTTCTTTGAATAATGTCATAATTTAAAAATAATGGTGATACTAATGATATGTCTTTATCATCAATTGTGATTACATTTTAACATTTGAAAAACATTATTTAACTCTAAATAGATTTTTTAAAATAATTATAAAAATTAATTATTATTATTTAATAAATGTAAGATGTAAAATAAATTCGAGCAATACATGTCGAATCATTTGAGGTCTATTTATTATTTTAAATTATGTTTCAATTTACTTACAACTAATATAACCACTTGAACCTAAAAATTAATTTGACATTTAAATAGGATTAAAAAAATAGTCTTTTACCATTATATATATAATTGGGCACTTTTTTGTGTATAATTGTAATTAAGTAAGAATAAGATAAGAATATTCATCCTATAATTTTCAAAAAAAGCTTAATAGATGTCCCATTACACAATAATATTATTTAAGAATATTGATCCTATCTTATGTCGAATGGTCTTAATTGATTATTTATAATGGTCATAATTGATAATTTAGAGTGGGCATAAGAATGGAAACACATTCTAACTAGAATCTGATATATCAGTTTTATCTCCATTATTATAATGCATTCTTAATACTAAATAAAATATAAATTTAATATCAATAGACTCATTTCATCCTCATGCATATATATTTTAGGTCTAATTCTCTTTGGGATGCTGTTGAGCACAATAAATTATACAATGAATGGCATATGTAGCTGTCTAA
Organism: Torreya grandis; assembly: GCA_037957365.1. Classification (NCBI taxonomy): domain Eukaryota; kingdom Viridiplantae; phylum Streptophyta; class Pinopsida; order Cupressales; family Taxaceae; genus Torreya; species Torreya grandis. The sequence goes on from JARHVA010001433.1 coordinate 1,617,006, forward strand.
TATCATATTACTATCATGAGGGTCTGTGTTACACTATCATGTTTAATCTTCCACTAAAAAATCCCACCAAACTTGTGTTATAAAAATATTGGTTAGAATTTAGATGTTCATATTTTTCTTATCTTGTTCAGAATATGCATGTGCCCATTCTACACAAGATTGGAATACTATAAACTATATTATTTATGTATATTCAATTCAGTTCTAATGATGTTGTAGTACCATCTCAAGGTAACTCTGTTGGAAATATTGTCATTGATGTCAAAGGTCTAGCATTATTGGTGATAAAGGCCCCATTGTATTTAATGTTATTTTTAATATTCATATCTTGGCTAATGTGTGTTAATATTTATTTAATATTAATGAATATATTTTTGGTTGCATATAAGTCAAAAGAGGGCCTATGGAGAATTCAAAGAGTCATAGGGTAAAAGATGAAAGAGGAATGGGATGCATTTTCTCATGAAGAGTCATCTTGAGGAATTCCAAGAGTCACCATGTAAAGACAAAAAAGGTATGGTGTTGAGGAATACGAAAAGTCACCAAGATAAAGACAAAAGAGGAAAAGATGATTTTGCTTATGAAGGGTCACCATATGAATTTTCAAATGCAAGGATATGAAGGGTCATGTAATTTTGGTGCCATTTTCCATGAGGATTGAAGGGTCACAAAGGGTGAATGCCAAAGTTCATTTGGAAAGCTATAAATAAATACTTGAGAAGCCATTTGTTATATGCAAGAGAGTGCATGGTTTGTATTTATTTTTGAAGAGAGAAAAACAAGAGATATTGTAGAGTTATATCATTTTTTGAGTAAGCAACACTAAGAGATAGTTGTGTTTTATACACAAGAGGGGTTGGTGCTCCTATAAGTTGGTGCTTACGAATTTTGTATTTTGAGTTGGTGCTCATTCATATACTTGAGATTTTTCTTCATGATTTTTCCCACTTTAAGTTTCCACGTAAAAATTTGGTGTCTCTCTCTCTCTCTCTCTCTCTCTCTCTCTCTCTCTTATGTGGTGCAAATTATTGTTTCAATTTTATTACATATCTTGAATGTGTGATTAAGTGGCTAAAGAAAAGAAATCAGATTAATTAAAAAGATATATAATATATTGATTCACCCCCCTCTTAGTATATTTTATGTTTAACAATTGGTATTAGAGTAGGTTCTTTTTGAAAAAGTTTTACAGCTTGAAGGTGGATTAGAAAAACACGATGGCTAGATTACATGAAGAATTTTCTATAAATAAGGAACCTTTGTTTGATGGGATGAATTATGTTTTTTGGAGCATAAAGATGAGGACTTATTTGATGACCCTTAGATTCGACATATGAAAAGTAGTGGTGTAAGAATATGAAGAGCCACAAACACTTGAAACTACTCTGGCAGAAAAGAAGGCAAGTGAAAATAATGCTAAAGCTTTAAATGCTATTTTATGTAGTTTATGTGAATCAAAATTTGTTAAAGTTATGCAATATAAATCTATTCATGAAACTCGGGTAAAACTTGAGAATATTTATAAAGGTGATGGAAAGGTTCAACAAACTAAGCTTCAGACTTTCAGAAGATAGTTTGAGAGTTTGAATATGGAAGAGGAAGAAAATATAGCAAGTTATCTTTTGCAGGTTGATCAAATAGTTAATCAGATTCAAGGTCTTGGATAAAATTTAGAAGAATGAAATATGGTTCAAAAAGTTTTGAGATCTCTACCATTGAGATATGATGCAAAATTTTTAGTAATTAAAAAGATGAAGAATTTAGCCAAGCTAAAGATTGATGAGCTTCATGGTATTCTTGTGACATATGAGATGCAAACTAAATAAGATAAACCTTCAAAGAGAGAAGTTTATTTCAAGACATCAAATAAAGAGAAGGATAAGATTCAAGAATCAAGTGATATTTCTAGTGATGATGAAGATGACAATGAATCTTTATTCATTCACAAACTGAAAAAAGGCACAGGTAAATATCAAGAAAAATTACCTTTTAAATGTTTTAATTGTGGAAAGATTAGACATTTTGTAGCTAAATTCCCAAGGGTAATGATGAAAATGAAGAAAGATAGTCTACATACAAGAATAATTTCAAAGGTAAATTCAAGAAGAAGATTTTGTATTCTTAATATCTTAGCTCAGTCGAAGATAGTGGAGTCAGTGATTCAGAAGAAGAGATTCTATTCATGGCATACATGAAGATGCCTCTACAAGCAAAAGTAAAAATGATCAAGAAGAAGAAAAAGATAAATCCAAAGTGAATATGGAAGGAGAACTCATTTGTGCCTTAGAAGAGTTAAAAGCTCTTGAAAAGAAGAATCAAAGATTAAAGCTCTAGATCAAAAAAAATGAAAAGGAGTAAAAGGAAATAATTGAAGATATACAAGCACACTTTGAAGAAGCCAATAAAAATGAAGAAGATCTAATGAAATAGTTGAAAATAGTAAGTAAATAATGTGAAAGGTATGTTATTTAAATTACTTCTTTAAAATTAGATCTTAAGAAAACAAGTAAAGCAATCAATGATATAGCATCCAATGATTTAAAATTTGAGAATAACACTAATATGTTGAATAAGATATTGGAAAATCCAAGATCAATATCAGATAATATAGGTATTTGATTTGAAAAAGAGAAAGAGGAGGTCACTACTTTCATAGATAAGAAAAAAGGAAAAAACTATGCTGAAGCTCTTACAAAAGAAAAAATAAAAAGAGAAGAAGTTAAGAATACAGATGACATCTCAAACAAAGAAGGCTAGATGGAACAAAGCTACAAAAGGTAATCAAGTTAGAGATACAAATATAAGGCCTATTTTTATGGTTACTATTTTTTTTATAATGGATATGGTCATAATAAAATAGAATGTCAAAAAAGGGATAACAATTTTAGAAATAAGGAGAAAGAAATTCATGTAGAGTCAAGTAGAAGCCACAACTCTCTTACTTCATTATCAGGCTTTAATGAAGAGGCCATAATATGTTACATGTGTAACAAATTTAGACACATAGCTTGGTATTGTCGAAGCGTGTTTGAATCAATTAATGACCAGAGTTTCAAGGCTCCATTCATCAAGAAGAAAGTTTAGACAAGAAGAAAGTTTAGACAGATTCATGGCAAAAAAAAGAACCTAAAAAATATATGTTGGTGTAGATAGCTTTGCATGCAAGAAAATAAGAAAATCCATGGTTCATTGATAGTGGATGTTTGAGGCACATGACATAAGATAAGAACAAGTTCATAACCTTAAATAAGATCAATGGTGGCATAGTAAAATTTGGAGATAATACTACTACCAAAATTGTTAGAAAATTTACACTAAATTTGGATAATGGTAGAACTAAAACTAAAAATGTTTTATATGTATAAGGTCTTAAGCATAATATTTTGAGTGTAAGTTAAAATGTGTGATTAGGGGAACACACTAAATTTTTATGCAGAAGGTTTTGAAATTAAAAGAAAAGATTCAGATGTGTTGGTTGTAGATGCTCAGAGAATAGGGAATATTTGTATATGCTATCATACATCAAAGGTCAAAGATGTTGTTTGAGTCAGATTGAAGAAAATTGGCTATGGCATAGGAGAATGGGACATATAAATTCTAACAATCTTGTCAACATCAGCAAGAAGCAATTAGTTAAAAATATTCCAAAGATTACAAAGGCATTTGACACAATTTGTGAACCTTGTCAGCATGGGAAGTAGGCTAGAAGGCGGTTCAAAACAAAAAAGTACTCAACCACTCAGATGCTAGAGCTTGTTCACACTGATCTGTATGGACCTATGAAAACTCAAAGTACTCTAGGTGAGAAATATTTTATGTTTCTTATTGATGATTTTTCACGTATGACTTGGGTAATGTTTTTAAAAAAAAAATGAAAAGCTTTCAGACATTTCAAAGCATTCAAAGTATTAGTTGAAAATAAAACTAGTTTGAAGATTAAGTGTCTAAGATCAGATCAAGGAGGAGAATTCATGTCAAATCAATTTATTTAGTTTTGTGAAGACCATGGAATAAAGAGACATTATTTAGTAGCCATAACTCCACAAAAAAATGGATTAGTTGAACAAAAAAATAGAACAGTTCAAGAGATGATGAAGATAATGCTAAATGAATCCAAGATAATAGATAAATCTTAGAGAAAGGTAGTTACTACAACAGTTAATATTTAGAATAGATTATTATTGAGAGTCAATAGTGAGAAGAATCCTTATGAGCTATGGAAAGACAAACTTACAATAGTTGATTATTTTAGAGTTTTCAGTAGTAAATGCCTCATAAAGAGAACTGATGAAAAACTTGGTAAGTTTGAATCTAGAGCAGATGAAGGTATATTTCTTGGTTATTCTTGAAAAATTAAAGCTTATAAATATTATAATAAAAGAACTAAGAAAATTGTTGAAAGGGCAAGTGTCAGGATAGAAGAAGATGGAACACAAAGAATTAGTGATCTAGTAGACATTCCTGAAATCATTGAAGAGGAAGATTTTGAAGAATCAGATGAAGATGAGAAGGAGAAAAAGGACACCAAAACTCCATCCAAATATGTTTAAAAAAATCATAATAAAAGTGACATCATTGGGGACATAAATGAAGGAATTCAGATTAGAAGAATGATGGTAAGTGAATCTGAGCAAGTTAATTTCTCTTTGTTATCCAAAATTCAGCCCAAAACTTTTTCATAAGCTAGACATGATAAGCATTGGATTAAGGCTATGGATGAAGAATTAAATTAGATAGAAAAGAATGATACTTGGGAATTAGTGCCTAGATGAAAAGACCATAATGTGATAGGAACAAAATGGGTTTATAGAAATAAGTTGAATGAAAATGGAGAAGTAACCAAAAATAAAGCAAGATTAGCATGTAAAGGATATGCTCAGATTGAGGGAATAGATTTTGAAGAATATTTTACACTAGTGGCAAGATTAGAGGCTATTATAATGTTTCTTACATATGCAGTGTTTAAAAATTTCAAAGTGTTTCAGATGGATATTAAATCTACCTTCCTAAATGGGAATCTAGAAGAAGAGGTCTACATTGAGTAGCCTAAGGGATTTATTCTCTCAAATATTAGTAGCCATGTATGCATATTGAATAACGCATTGTATGGATTAAAATAAGCTCCCAAAGCTTGGTATGCAAGACTTGATAAATACCTGCATGATCAAGGTTTCAAGAGAGGATTTGTTGATAGTAATCTCTACATCAAAATAAAAGGTGAGCATCAATTGATTGTTGTGGTATATTTTGATGACATCATTTTTGGAGGAAACATTGAAAATATGACAAAAGATTTTTTTGATAATATGTAAAAAGAATTTGAGATGTCTATTCTTGGAGAATTGTCATTTTTCTTAAGATTGTAAATATTTCAGTTAGATAAAGGAATTTTCATATCTCAAAGTAAATATGTAAAGAAATATTGAAAAAATTTGGTTTTGAAGATTCTGTACCAGTTGGCACACCAATGCGTACATGAAATAAGGTGAGCAGGGATGAAGATTCACTTGTTATAGATAAATATTTGTATAGATCTATGATTGGTAGTATTTTATATTTGACATCATCGATATTAGATAACATGCATGCAGTATGTATGGTTGTAATATATCAATCATATCCAAAAGATAATCATGTTTAGTTGGTGAAGAGAATATTCAGATATATCAAGGGGACATTGAATTATGGATTATGGTATCCCATAGGTAGAGATTTCACTTTGGTTACTTACACATATTTAGATAGGGTAGGGTGCTTGGATGATAGAAAGAGTACAAGTACAGGAGCTTTCTTTCTTAGTGATAGCTTAATATCATGGTTAAGTAAAAAGTAGAATTTAGTATCACTTTCTACAGCTGAAGCAGAATATATTGCAGTGGTATTGTGTTGTACTCAAGTGATTTGGATGAAGAAAACTTTGGAAGATATCAAGGTAAATTATGATGAACCTATTTATATTTTTTGTGATAACACAAGTGCTATTAATATTTCTAGGAATCTAGTAATGCATTCAAGAACAAAACATATTCTTATTAGATATCACTTCTTGAGAGACCAGGATGTAAATTAATAGGTTAAGATGGAGTATATTAGTACTGTAGATTAGATTGTAGATATTTTCACAAAGACACTACCAAAAGACATATTTGAGTATCTATGAGAGAAGTTTAGAGTAATTTATTTTACTTCCTACCATTGAGGTTCAACATCAGTTGAGGGGGAACTAGGTGTTAGCTCTAGGTAGGCCCTTTGGCATTGATGTCAAAAGGGGAGAATAATAGACATAGATGTAGAAATAGGTATAAAGAATAGGAACATGTTGCTACAATAAGGGGGAGTTATTGTATGTTTTTTAGATGATAGTATGTACAGGTTTTAAGATGTGATAGTTTCAGGTTGAGGTTGCCATCAATGAAAAAGGGGGAGATTGTTGGAAATATTATCATTGATGTTAAAGGTCTATCATTATTGGTGATAAAGGCTCCATTGCATTTAATAGTGTTTTTAATATTCATATCTTGGCTAATGTGTGTTAATATTTATTTAATATTAATAAATATTTTTTGGTTGCATATAAGTCAAAAGAGGGCCCATAGAGAAGTCAAAGAGTCATGGGGTAAAAGATGAAAGAGGAATGGGATGCATTTTATCATGAAGAGTCATCTTGAGGAATTTCAAGAGTCACCATGTGAAGGCAAAAGAGGTATGATACATTTTTCCATGAAGGGACACTTTGAGGAATATGAAAAGTCACCAAGATAAAAAGAAAAGAGGAAAGGACACTTTTGATTATGAAGGGTCACCATATGACTTTTTAAATGTAAGGATACAAAGGGTTATGAATGTTTGGTGCCATTTTTTATGAGGATTGAAGGGTCACAAAGGGTGAATGCCAAAGGTCATTTGGAAAGCTATAAATAAAGGCTTGAGAATCCATTTCTTATATGCAAGAGAGTGCATGGTTTGTATTTGTTTTAAAAGAGAGAAAATATGAGATATTATATAGTTCTATCATTTTTTGAGTAAGCAACATTGAGAGATAGTTGTGTTTTATACACAAGAGGGGTTGGTGCTCCTGTGGGTTGGTGCTCACAAATAGTTATTGTGCTGGTGCTCGATAAAGGGGTTGGTGCTCCTGTGGGTTGGTGCTTGTAAACTTTGTATTTTGAGTTGGTGCTCATTCATATACTTAAGATTGTTCTTCATGGTTTTTCCCACTTTAAGTTTCCACGTAAAAATCTGGTCTCTCTCTCTCTTATGTGGTGAAAATTATTGTTTCAATTTTATTACATATCTTGAATGTGTGATTAAGTGGTTAAAGAAAAGAAATCAGATTAATTAAAAAGATATATAATATATTGATTCACCCCGCTCTCAGTCTATTTCATGCTTAACAAACTCCATATTATATTATCATGTCCAAACAACTATCAATTTCAAGTCCTACATTTTTTTGTTAACTTGACATGTTGATTTGGTCAATGATATTCATTTTTGTCCACTCAACCAATATTATTTTGACATGGCATTTCCTTGTAGTTCTGCTCATCTTTTGCCACTATCTAGTCTTACCATGCTAGCCCCAAGACTATAGAGTAGCATGATATCACCATGTGTTATAATCCTATTAACTTCTTGCTTTGAGGGTTAACTAACTGTATGACTATCTTAGGAATGTAGAATAGTGGGATGTCACCATGTAGTGTAATTTTGATAACCCAATTTTTGGAAGGGTTATAAGATTTTATGGTCTCACCTAGAGTAGTGGAGTGGTGGGATGTCACCACGTGACAACATCCTACTAACCCACTCACCTAGAGGGTTAGCTGCATGTATGAATCTACTCAAGTCACCACATCTTTAGGTTTGTGCCACATGGCATGATCCCATTAACCCAAATGTTTGGAGATGTTCATTATATATGGTTTTCCCTGAATCATTGAGTCCCCCTACACATGTCATCCCCATGAATATATTTTTTAGGTCTAATGATGTCACAATACCATATCAAGGGTCTATGTTATATTATTATGTCTAGTAATCCATTGAAGAATCCCCCAAGCCTCTATTATAGAATATTGGTTAGAATATGGATATTCAAATTATTATTATCTTGTTTAGAATGGGCATGTACCTATTCTACACAAGATTAGAATACTATCAAGTATCATCCTCATGCATATATCTTTTATATCTAATGATGCTTCAATATCATCACAAGGGTATGAATTATACTATTATGGTTAGTAATCCATTGAAGAAGCTTCCAAGCTTATGCTACATAATATTAGTTAGAATGTAGATGTTTATATTATTCTCATCTTATCTATAATGGACATGTACCTATGCTACATAATATTATAATACTATCAACTATCAAAAATATTTATCTTGTTTAAAATGGAATTAATTGATAAAATACTTAATACCTTATGTAAAATCAAGAACAATCTTATTCTAATTAAGATACAATATATCATATCCATTCTATTATAATGTATTTATAAGACCATATACAATAATAAAAATTTAATATCAAATAGATACATCTCATTATTGTGCGTATACATTTCAGGTCTATTTATTTGTGGGATGCCTTTAGGTATAATTAGTTATACTGTGAATGACATATGTAACTATATAATATATTGTATTGTTAAGATTAGATACAATAATATAAATTTAATATCAAATAGACACATCTCATCCTCATACATATACATTTCAAGTCTAATTATCTATGAGATGTCACTAGGTATACTATCTTTAATACCAATAACGACATATGTAGTTATCCGATGTCGTGATACCATTGCAAAGTTCCACACATTACTATTATGTTTAATACTCCACTGAAAAATACCCCAAGCTTGTGTTATAACATGTGCCCATCGCCCAAAGTCTATGAATTAATTACTCAATTTGTGTGACTTCAATACGAGTGATGACTTTTAATTTTGTTACTATTTTGATTTAAATTTACTAGTCATTTTCGGTGGTTTATAGGTTTTCTATATGGTGAATTTTTATTAACTTTTTAGGTGTCTAGTCATCCTGTTCGAGTCATTTGTCACCTTCTCACTTACCATCTTCTTTACTCTATTATCAAATTCATTTATGCTCACTTTGGGCATACATCTCCTAGATTGTGACACTTTTATACTATTTGATCATGTTGGCATTTTGAATTTTGATATTTGATTTATAAGTTATAGGGTTGTGAGTTAACATGATTGTGTTAACTATCATATTCTCAAATCTTGAAAGCTCAGAGTTATTAATCCATGGGGCTCAAGGGCCATTAGACTTGTTTAATCTTTTTGTCATTCTAGGCCATTATAATTCTACCACCCATCAAGCACTAGGAACTACAGGACCTCAAAACCATTAGATGATTTACTTTATTTTTAAAGCATCCATGGTTTTGGGTTCACCTAAATAAAACACGTGGTATGTTCTTAGATATTTGAGACTTGAATACTTAGAATTTAATTTAAAGTTTTAATGTCTGCATTTAATGTAGTAAGGCCACCTATCTAACTCTCAAAACATTTAATCTTTGAATATTTATAAACTTTTGGAATAGATGAAGGCTCTAATGTAATAATGCCACTTGTCTTAATGTTTGATGAATAAAGGTAAGTCTCATATGTAAATTATTTAACAAGTATTTATTGATGGTCTTGTGAACACATAAAAATATAAGAAACTAGGATGAAAGACATTAATTCCATTAGTCCAAATAAATCATGAAAATTATGAAAACACAAAGTTTAAGATGAATTAAAATGATCATTAAAATAACCAAACTTCTATAAATATAGACTTTGAGGATAACCTTAGACTCTTACAAATTAAAACCAGAGTTACAAATGTCTAAGACTTAGAGGACTCTAAATAAATATATTTAAACTATAGTGGGTCCTCATTGAAATTTTAGAAAATGGGGTGTGTGTATTAGGACACAACAATTATAATGTATTATTAATACTAAATACAATAATAAAAATTTAATATCAAACAGACATATTTCATCTTTGTGTATATACATTTTATGTCTAGTTCTCTATAGAATGTCATTAGGTACAATCTCTTATACTACAAATGACATATGTAGTTATATGATGTTGTAGTGCCATCACAAGGTTTTATGGTATACTATCATATCTAATAATCCACTGAAGAATCATTCAAAGTTTATGTTGTAAAATATTGATTATAAAGTGGATGTTCATATTATTCTTATCTTGTTAAGATTACACATGTACCTATTCTATACAAAATTAGAATACTATCAACTACCAAAAATATTTAGCATGTGTAGAATATGATTAATTGATAAAATTCTTATTCAGTCTTATGTGCAAGAAAACACAAGTCCATTATGATCAAGATATAAAATATCCTCTCTATTTTATTACAAGGCATTATTAAGACCAAATATAATAATACAAATTTAATATCAATAAACACATATTGTTCTCTTGCATAGACATTTCAGGTATAGTTCTTCATGGAATGCCACTAGGTATAATCAATTATACTATGAATGACATATGTAACTATATGATATTGCAGTGATATCACAAGGTTATATGGTACTATTATGTCTAGTACTCCATTGAATAATATTCACAAGTTTGTATTACATAATATTGGTTAAAAAATGGATATTCATATTATTCTTATCTTGTTCAAAATACACGTGTGCCCATTCTACATAAGATTGGAATACTATCAACTGCTAAAAATATTTATCTTGTGTAGAATGGAATTAATTCATAAAATTATTAATTAGTCTTGTGTACAAGTAATCACAATCCCATCCTAATCAATTTATAAAGTATCATCTCTATTTTATTATAATTCATTTTTAAAATCAAATATAATAAAACAAATTTAATAGAAATAGACACATATCATCTTTGTGCATATACATTTTAAGGATAATTATTTATGGGATGCTATTAGGTACAATCGATTATACATTGAATGACATATGTAGTTGTCTAATGTCACAATACTATTACAAGATTCTCATTATTTCACTATGTCCAATACTCCACTGAATAATACTCCCAAACTTGTGTTATAGAATATTGGTTAGAAAGTGTATGTTTATATTATTCTTATCTTGTTCAAAATGGGCAGTGTCTATTCTACACAAGATTAAAATACTATCAACTACTAAAAATATTTATCTTGTGTAGAATGAGATTAATTGATAAAATTTTTAATAACTTGTGTAGAAGCAGGTAAAAATCCATTTTGATCAAGATATAGAATATCATCTCCATTTTATTACAATTATTAAGAACAAATACCATAATTTTTTTTTTTAATGAAATAACTACTCATACATAACTATGAATTCACATAACATAAAAAGATTCAAGATCTCATAAGTATTATTTATTAATATCTATAAATGGTTACATATGATATACCAGTAAAAAAATATGATAGCTTCAATGATATTCCATCTATCTATTTTACTAAGTCTAAATATAATGATATACTCCAATGGTCTAACACTTTAATTTGTGTAGCTCTATATATTGGTATGAGGTGCACGTTATGTCATGGTAAATAGTCATGTTTAGAACTATGTTGTGGTACAACCATATACCTCTATGGTTTGATATAGAGTTATCTAAATAAACCCACAAACATTATCTCCAGACTTAAACTTTTATCTCATCTTTGAGACAAGCAAAATTTTAAAAATACCATAAAATTAGTTAAGGACTTGGGCCTTATGGTAAAAATTGCTGATATTTATTGAAAAACTTGGTCTCAATGACTTTTCATTCTTTGAGGTAATTGTGACTCATTGGGCTTTCTATTATAACTATACATTTTCTTGAGTTAGTTCAATGATGTCAATAGGGGTGATATGAGCTATAACATGATTGAATAAGGTATCTATTTTCTTTGTAAATTTATCTAATTTTTCCATAAAATGATTTATTAGTTCTGATTATTTGAGCTTAATAATTATTTTTACTCTTTTTTGATGTTGCTCCCCAAAAAATTCACTTAGTGCCAAAATTCTCAACCTCTCTATACCTATGAGATATTTGGATATCGTATTAGGTAGTGGTTTGGTTTAATTATTAGTCAAGTCTATTTAAGACCCTTTTATCTAGTGTTACCATCAGCCAACCAAGAGTAAAAACAAAATATGAACTATTTTTTGATATTAATTTATGTAGAGAATAAATATGATATTTGACTATAGTGTAGTTTTTTTTTTCCTCAAAGGGCTTAGTATTTTGTTCAAGTTTGAACTCTTCTATTACACTAACCTTGATGTTTTGACTGTCTTCCTCAATGACAACCTGATGTTAATTTTTTTTTTAAAGTTTTGGTGAACCATTGAGTGATTGACAAATTTTGATCCACTTTAAATTGTGGCTTTCCTTTCATAATAATCTAGATGATATCATGTAGTGCTTCCTTTAAGATTGTGTATCTCAGCATCCAATCATATTACGCACTCTCCTGAAAGATGTTTCTCAATTGTTTCTTTTGACTAGAGTTAATTTTGTGTAAATTGATATTAGTTCTTTGTGGCATTATTTAGGTAAGGGTGGAAGACAAATAGATGTTATTGAATTTATGATGTTGGAATAAAATTTATTTAATTTGGATGATGGAATCTTGGAGGTTTAGAGTGAGGGTGGATAAAGTGGTTGTCAATTATTGAGTGGAAGTGTAAGGTGAAGTGGAAATTGGTTTTTCAGACAAAAAATGGTGGTTATGGAGTTTGGGTAAGTATGTTTGACTCAATTTATATTTTGAATTTATTTTATGTGTCATCAGTATTTTTGGTGGCATCCTCAATCTTCTAATTCTTATTCTACTTTTTGGACAATTTATTTTTCCAATTGTTCTTTTTTGCTTCTTCAACTTGGAGGGCAACATCCTCTACCACCTTTTTCTTTTTTTCTTTGAATAGGAGAGAGGCATCCTCTATCACCTTTTTATTTTTTACTCTTCATCTACTTTATGTTATTTCTCTTTTTCTAGTTTATCTTATTTTTCCTTTTCTCTTTCTCTTCTATCTCATTTTCTTATTTCTCCTTTCTTTTTTTCATTTTTTTTTCTTTTTCACATTGTTCTTTTTATTTATTTTTCTTTACCACTAATGCCTCAGCTACTGCTTATTTGGTTGAGACATATTTTTGAGCTTTCTTGTTAGCTTTAGCCTTTATTTTTACCATGACCTCTTCTCTATCTTTCTTTTTTTCTTTGTTTGGCCTTTATCTTGGTTAAAGATTCAACATATTCTTTTTGATATTTATTCAACATGATAACCAAAGTTTTGTCTATATTTATTCCTTTTTCATCTCTATGTTTGATATTATATCAGATACATAGATGGGGGGATCTCTATAACTTGGATCTAAATGTTTGGGGATGTATTTCTTCCTTGTGCTCTTTTATTTTTGTTTATTTAGACAGTATCTCAACTGTTTATGGTGGGGAATGTGTTCTTTATTTTATTCTATGAACAAACCTACCACCCATGGATCCACCATCTATTTTGATATACTGTAATGACTTGCCCTTTTTAGGTACCTTTATGTCCCCCAATATTACTATTTGTTTTTTAACTTGTAACCATACTCATTTTCCCTTATGTTTTTAATTTCCTCTAGTGATGTTATTTTTCCAATGGATTTATCAATGTTTTCATATTTTTTTAATACTTTATCACTAGATGATGTTCTTATTAATTTAGCCACTAACTCTTCTATAGTGGATTGTGTGTTAGTTCAATAAGACTTCCCCAAGAATCATGGAAAGGACCGATTGATGGGAACAAGTTATTTGATTTCATTATCTAACACTTCATACTATAATGGAGGAATAATTTTAGTACATTGATCCTATGGATGGATATAGATGTAGTAAATGGTGGTAGAAGTAAAATTCTTTATTGTATTTGTCTACTATTTATGTAAAAATATAGTACCATGAATTCAGGGTTTGTTATAAATTAGTTCCCCACCTTTTCACAATGGTAATTTATTGTTTCACAATCATAGTCTCTAGATGATTTTTGACTTGTTATCCTATGGTAATTATTTTATCCCATTCTATTTTTCTAATTTTTCTTAAGAGGATGTTTGTGTAGTACATAGTTAGGTAAAGTAACAATGATTCATATCAAAAATTATGCTTACCTCTCTTATCTTCTAAATGTTGGCATTTAAGTTATCCAATAGGCCTTAGCAAAGTTTGAATTTAGTCTTTGTTTACATCATTTAGAAATACATCATTTCACTCTTTGGGTTCATGGTATCTTATATGTTGGTAAAGTATATTATTCATGCTATTATTTTGACTATGTCTCTATAGGCAACATTGATTGCTATTTCGATGCCATATTTTCCTTTAGTAATATTCAGATAATTAGTGGTTACTATTAATTTTTCTTAACCTTTATTTTCATACTTCATAATAATATTTCCTTCATCATCCTCATTACTCTTTCAATATCTTAGGTAGTAATGACATGAGACTAGTCGAGGAAGAAAATACCATTATGTATTCGACTAAGTAAAATTTTAATTATAGTATCTACTAATATGAAGTAGGGAAATATTACCCTTATATAAAGTTTCATATATAGAATTTATTTTTATTTAAGGTTCTAATCCAATGTATTTTATTCTGGTATATGATGTATGAGTTCTGCCCAGTCTACCTCCATTATTGTATGGTTAATATCTATTAGATGTGCATAAATATATTTGAATGTATTTTCAAGGTGATCAACCTTTTATTGTAGCTTAGAAAATGATCCTTATAGATCTGGTGCCATAGCTTTTGGTGGAACATTATTTGATTTTGAGAAGATGAATGTTCTTGTGTCTATAAGGATTGGGGCATCTATTTTTTTCCACTGTGTTATGCTATAGCTCTCACAATCTCAAATGCATCTAGCAATTTTCTTTTAGGGTTTTGGTGCTTATAAATTTTAGAGGAATGAAAGTGAGTTTGGATCTATTTTTTAAAACTTCTCATGATTATAGCAGTACAAAAGATCATGTGTATATTTATTGGTGATCGTGTATCAATCATTTTGCTAACATAACCTTTCCTTATTGGTTGGACCTATTTTGTCCATCATGTTAGTTTTGATGACTCATTATTTGACATTAATGTTATTATGTGATTTAATTTTTTTTATATTTATTGTATTTATTTGATTAATGAACCACATATTGGTTTATATTTTTATTTTATGTGATGTGATTGCCTATTCACTTGACATCATCCATGTATCTATTTAGGGAGTTGTAGTCAATCATCCATCCTTGCTTACTTGGCATAATTTATATGACTATAAAATACTATCATGAGTTTTGTTTTATATCTCTCAAGTTACCATTTACCAAATTTTAACTTGAAGGTATTATTTTTATCCATTTTATTTATTTAAAAGTTTAAGTTTAGACACAACAATTTAATATTTTTGTGTGTTATGTGAATTATCTTATAATTGATCAAGAGGACATAATAAATAATATAATTGGATACTTTATCTATATATTTGCATGTCTGGAACATCAAACTATGAATTCATATTTTAATATTGTTTTCATATGAAAAAACTCATCTCTTCCTTTTGAACATTCCTATCCATTATATTTCATGCGATACCACAAAGAAAAATAGATACCATAAAATATGTTTATACATTTCTCATGCTACGGTAAGAATATAAAATTCCATGATTTATCTTTATACTTCATGATAAAGTCTGCATAACTGGTTATTGATAGGGTTGAGTGGCTCAACACATGACTCAGACATGCAATATCAGAGTTGTTCAGTCCAAGAGATGACTTAACCACATGATTTATGGATATGTGTTTATAAAATTGGGAGTCAAATTATTAGGACAACTACCAGCCTATGAACCAAATCAATTGGAAATAAACTCTTACAACTATAGATATAGATATTTAGCCTGTGAATAAAGTTGTTAATTAGACTCTGATAAAAAGATAAAAATGAAGGAAAGTTAAGGCATAAAATAAGGGTGATATATGATATAATTTATGTATAAACCATTCCAAGTTTACTTATTATAAATTATAGTGATGTATCAAGTTATAAAATAATATATGATGTAGGTTAGTTGTAAAAAAATATAATTTTGTTAGCACACACATTAAATTTAAGAAAAAAATAAGATAAATCATCAACATTAGTTAGAATAGATAAAAACTCATTCTAATTAGGTACATGCACTAACAATCACCATTTTAACATGAAAATAATGAGAAATATTCCACAAAAATAATATAAACAACATGTCCTGTATTCTTAACTTATGTTATATATGCAAGATATTATTAATATAGGCTTATGATGTTCATATTATTCTTAGATAATTAATTCAAAATGGGTATGTGCCCATTATACACACGTATATAAGATTATTATCAATAAGTGACCAATAATAATAAATGTTTAAATTCTTCTATCAATCCTATGTCAAGACTTTACATGTTTAAATAATAAGCATCCATTCAAAAAATTTATTATCTGGTGACTAATGTATCTAAATAATTTATTTTTACATAGTTTCAAAACATTTTATATTTCAAATCTCATCATTATGTATTTAAAATAATAAAGTATGACTAACTTTTTACAACATGAATTATAATGGTCATTGTGGGCACTATTTTCCCATCGAGATATTATAGTTAATGAAGGTGCATTGGACTGGGAGAAAAAAGATGAGGAGTGGTTTGTATAAATATATTATTTATATAACTATAATAATGACCTTTAGTTGATTCATTCTTTATCAGAGGAACATTAAGCAGTTGGGATAGTGTTAAATTTGAAATGCATTATAAATAATGTAATAAAGGTTTAGGTGGAGCACATAAACAATAATGACTTCTTATGCCAAATTATTCAAATAGATCTAGAGGTTATATTATATATAAAAGTTGGCATGGTTTATTTGGTAAAACATCATAGAGATTTTTACTTTTATTATGGTTGAAAAATTTAACCATTTACAGATGGAGACACCACCAGAGTGAAAACTAGTGAAAATATTTATAATGGAATTAAATTAGCATTCAAAATATTTTATCAAAATGCATTCACTTCATCCATTAGCCACTGCTTGAATATGGACAAAGAATTAGGAAAAAAAATTCATTTAAAAATGTTTACATAAATGAGAAGGCAACTATTGGTGAAGTTAGAAAAAAAAACTTTAGTATCACATTTCTAAGATCTAAAGGAATATACAAGGAAAAAAAAATATTTTGAAATAAGATGAAAATAAATTTAATAAAAGTGAATCTTTAACATCTCAATAGATTCAAATTTTTCTATTCAATAAAAAATTATTCAAGATTGGAGTTGAATACTGCCACCAAGCTCCTCTTAAATACTAGTATTGATCCCTTGAGCTATCTAGTGTTGATAGACTAGTTAGCTCAATGTTGTGTAATCTTTTACCTTTTTAGTAGGAGACAATATTTATTCCCTTCATAAAAATAACTAGTGATATATTGGACATTGAACTCAAGTATGCATTGTAGGATCTAACGACTAACTTCTACATCATCGATAAACAACATATCATTACAACTATGAAAATTATTCTAAAAAACTATGATTTTCTATATCTTTATGTTAAATTTAAAAAAAAAATCAGCTTGTATTATCTACCAAAGCCACAATATATTAGGTAATCAATACCTATAAATATAAAAATTGACCAATAAATTATGGGTTCCAACACATTTTATTGATCATTTATACAAATATAGGTCATTGTGGATAATGAGAAAAATATCACATCACTCCAATTTAGGAAAATAAAATATAGATAACTAAAAAGTATTTTAAATATTGAATTTAGTTAATCTAATAATAAAACAAACAAAAAAAAATTCATTTAAATACTTTATATGTCTAATTAGTGTATTTTGTTTTTATGTTTGCATACATGTATTTGAAGAAGAGATTATGAATATTTTTAAAAAATAAAAAATTGACAACCTTATTGATAAGATGACATTTCTCATTGTTCTTGATGACATATGGAAAAAATAGGTTCTAGTTTTTGATCTCTACATAAATGGTGCACTGGATTGTAGCCTCAATAAAGATAGCGACCTGGATTTCAAGCCAGCTTTATTAGAAAAATTTATAGTGGGTTTATTTAGAGGTACATGGGGTATGTTTGTGAAAGAATTAGATGTACTCATAGACAATTTTATGAGTGGATAGGTTTGGATGATGATGAGTATTGACCTTGGTGTGGAGGTAACAACTTTAAGTGCATATCACAAAAGAGTAAAAGATACCAAAGTCTTAATGGTGAAAATTTTAAAGTATTTGAATTTATGGGTTCTTGAAGAAGTAGTTATTTTGGAGTGTGATGCATAGTATATGATAAATTTTTTTTACATGCATGAAAATCACTTTGTTCAAATCTATGATGAATTCAAAAATGCAAAGAGAAAAAGAAAAAAATAAAACAAGGCAAGGGATACATAAAATAACAAAAGATAATATGACAATATCAATGGATTCTATCAACCTTTTAAAACTATATGTATCATTAGTTACAAAAAAATTTATACCAAGGGAGGAAGATACTTATGAATTTGTATGTCATTATGATTTTTATTTTATATTGGACAAAATATTGGGAGTATTAGAACACCATATTTTTTTAATTCCAAAATGTTTATTTCATATTTTTATAATGTTATCATCAATGTTACACAAAGTGATATTATAGATCTACTCTCCTGCATTGGGTCTAGTGTAATGACTTGTGTGTGCATATTTCTTGTTACAGTGCTTAAAGCTTACTTGTTTCATAATTCTATACACATTTAAATGGAAAAAGATAAAAAAATAATGAAATAATTTTTGAAGGATGTTATATGATTTTGAATGGGGAAAATGGGTTCAAAGGACTATTGGTGGTCTTTATCATTTATGGTGTGCAAGTTGATGAATAAGTCAGAATATCACTTAACTAGTCACACATCAAACTTTTAGACATTTTGAGGCCAACCAATATTTCAATTATCTTGTTAAAATATCCTTTAAAGTATGAAATATATATCAATTTTTGGGAGCAGGTGTTATCAATAGACAACATAGATTCATCCCCTATTTTAGTACTTTATGGAGACACTAATATGATACAAGTTTCTACAAATTTAAAGATGAATTCACTGATATGCAAAGTGAAAAATTCAAAGTAGGAGATGATTTTTAAAAAATACTACAAATATATCATGACACCCCTAGGTACCTACATGGTTTGATAATAATTTATATCATAAAATTTGCATAGTTACACACTAAATCATTTTTAAAGTTGAAATCAATCCTTTAGATCATAAGTTTTAAATACGTAATATGTTGTTGACCACTGAATTATTTATAACATTGCACTATTTTTAAGAATATACTTCCCTTGATCTTAGATATTAGACTTCTTGATGCATTTGAGAAGTTAAGAGTGGCTACTCATTCTAAATAATTTTGAATTCTCATTTTAAATTTATATATTTCATGTTCAGATATAAATTGCTAAGTTATTACAAACAATGATGAATAAAGATGATAAATTGAATGAATATTTAACTTCAGCTCAAGGGGAGATAAGTAAACAACTAGAGATCATATCTAATTGAGAAGATAAACTTCAACATAACATGTAATTAGCTAAATAAACCCATCAACTACATCAGAGAATGTACCGATAATTATCACATTTGACTCATAAACATGAATTAATTAGTACTTAAATTAATAATCAATTATTACTTAAATTAATAATCAATTATTGAAAACTTTATGATTAAGTCCCAATAGAATTTGTTTGATTATATTTATCAAGTATTAATATTATAATTTTAAATTATTGTGTATGTTTGACTGGAGATGATGTACAATCTATGTAAATTTATAAGAATATAAGGAAAACATTAAATGACATATTACTATAATAAAATTAAAAAATAAATTAGATGTAAAATTGAATCTCAAAACTATTATCTATAGTGCCTCAAAAAAAATATTTATTTATTTTTGACTTATAAGAATTTTTAATTCAGAAACATTATTTGAAAAAGAATAACACTCCATTCTAAGTCAACAACGAGCATATACAACCAATAAGATATTTGACCCAATTTTTAATAGTTGCATCTTCACAATTTTAATTAGTATTTTAATCTACATCTGATACAAATGTCAACATATAAAAAATTTCAATGAAATTACTTTTAAATGCTAAAGTAGATTCCTGTCCTTTCGTTTTTTGGGGTTCTAAGTATTGCAAAAAAAATATAGAAATATTTATGAAGAATTTGAACATGATTTGGAAGGAACCTAGAATTCCTTTTAATTATACAATCACCATTAGAGTCAACCCACTAAACAAAGGTGCACCTTAATAAAATTTTATCGTTCCAACAAATATTTTATTTGAAAAAGAGTTTACAAAGGGAAAATGGCTTATGATGACATTATTTACACAACTAGTCTAGATTAGGAATGCAAATGATGTAAGATTATTTTTGAAAGAATATCTAACTTTCTATGACAAGTATTTAATGAAATAAATGAAATAATTGAGTTTACATTGCTTATATAAAATAAATATTGTGAACATTATTCAATTTGCATTACTATCCAATGTTAATACTAATATTTAGTTAGATGTTTGTATTCATATTTGGTTCACATCTCAAGTAGGCTTTTTAAATATAATTTAAATTTAAATAAAAATAGTTTTTGGTACTCTTTCTAGTATTTTTTATATCACCCAGTTTAATTTTTTTTTAATTAATCATGATTTGTTGATAAAGAGGTACTATTGACTTTCAAAGTCACCCATTTAATAGGTGCTAAACTCATAAGGACCATAAAAATAGTTGTACTCTTTCTTAATATTGAGTTCTCTAAGGAAAAGTCTACACACATATGATTTCCATCTATGATCACACCCAATAATAAGCTTAGGTTGGCATATTAATTAAATGTTAATATAGACCTATAAGGAGTTTCTAATACATATCCCATACAAATATCCTTCACCACATCAACATGAAAAACAAATCAGAGCGTGTAAGTCTCCCTAACTTTAAGTAGTGAAAGAGACTAATGCACATGAAAGGTTCCAAATCATAAAGAGCGTGCTCAAGATATTCAATCTTATTATGCACTCTCATTCAAAGAATTCCTTGTACTCAAATGATGAATTACCATGCCAAATCATAGAGTTTCACATTTGTGTCCTTGCAAAATGTAGAATATGGTTTTGAGTACACAACATTCTCTTTACATACTGGAATAAGTTAGATGAAGGTGCAGACTATGAAGGCCATCATAAGAACAAGGTGCAGAAGGAGTTTAGGGAACTATGTATTTTTGTAGAAGATCTCCTTCAGTGCCTTAGCCAACTGGAGTAGCTAATTACTTTATTTATCTAGGTGCTCAAGGATTATGAGCTTTACTATAGCTTTGTAAAGAAGCAAACCCTTATGGTAATAAGAACACTGAATAAATTTAGGCACATGATCTCCAATAATAAGGTCTAACTCATGGTCTTACTCAAGTATAAAGGAGTTCTTACTCAACAGGGATACTAGCTAGAAGAGAGCCAATTGGATTATAAAGGTGATGGAATATGACATAGACATCTAAATCACTAGGCTAGTGCGAGGCAAGGGAATTTATTAGTAGCTTGTAGAAGATGTGAAAAATTAAGAATGCATAGTTCTTGCACTACATGAAAGCCAACTAGAAGACCAAGATGCCCCAATAATTTAGACTGAGATCATGAATATTTTCCTTCAGATCAGTGTGTATCTATAGGGATTGGATAAATCTAAGTGTAGACACTTCAAATTACACGCCATTCCTTATGTTATTATTAGTGGTGCACTTTTTAGAAGAGATATCAATGGAATACTCTTGTGATGCATAGAGTAGAATCAGAAGAACAAGATCCCATAAGAGTTCTATGATGGATTGTCAATAGACCATTATTCATTGAAGACCATTGCAATGAAAATCATGTGAGTTGGGATAACCCTATTCAAATATGTACATACATGGGTGAGATGTTGCAAGAAGTGTTCCTTCTTTTTAGGTAAGAAAAAATTGGTAGCCCTACCCCTACACATGATATAAAATGATGAGTCATTTATGTATTAGGGACTAGACTTTATCAGCATGATAAATTCACCATCAAGTATTGACACAAATTAATCCTCATGGCAACTAACTATTTTACAAGGTGGATGGAGGAAATAATGCTCAAAGAAGTTGATGAGGTTTCCATTTTGGACTTATATGAAAGCATTGTTGCAAGATTTGGTGTCTCAAACACTATTATCTCAAACAATGCACTTGTTTTCCTCATATCCAAGATCAACAAATGGGAGATTAGACATAACATCCATTTGAGCACATACTCAAACTAATACCCCCAAGGTAATGGTTTGGTTGAATTAACTAATAATAACTTGGTTTGCATCATTAAATGAACCATGCAAGATAATAAATGATCCTGGCATACTGAGATCAAGATAACCCTCTAGGTAGATTGAATAATGCCAAAAAAGGTGCTAGGCAATTCACCCTTCATGTTAGCCTATGAAAAGGAAGCAAGGTTACTTGAATCTCTCAAATTACTTTAATTAGATCTATCTCATCAATTGTAAGTACGTAGAAGTGACCCCATGATAGTAAGATTAGTTGTTCTAATGGATCTTAAAGAAATTAAGGTACAAGTCATGTGCACTATGGATATTCAATAAGCACATACCAAGAAAACATTTAATAGGACTACTGACAAAAACTTCAATGAAGGAGACTTAGTACTCAAATGGGACACAAACAGAGCAAATTATGGGAATCATACAAAGTTTGATGCTATATGTCATGATCCATATACCATATTCAATTGAAATCAAGCCAATGCTTACCATTTTATAATAGAAAACAAATAAGTGTTACCTATTCTATCAATAGGATTCACCTCAAGCAATATCTCTGATGATCATGAATACCCTTGTAAAATTAGTTTAGATGTTTTAATTTCCCTACGTCCCATGCACACATGTTATTGTTTAGAGTAGTTTCTTTCCTCTAAGCACTTGTGCATAGTTTTATTAGCATAGTTTTATCATTCCTCTAAGCATCATTCAATGCGATTATTTGTTTTATTTGTCCTTATATAAGGTATCTCAGTTCCTTCTAAGGTCAAGTGGGATTCTCACACCTAATCACAATCAAGAGAAAGAAGAGCAAGGGATTCTAGGTGATTCCATACCTAAAGGATTTCTTCAAGGCTATTGTATTTTTTATTAGGTAAGTGACCTATAGAGGATGATGAGGCAATGCTTAAAGATACACTTGTGTAGTTTCATATCAATAGATTAGACCTATGTGGATTGACACGTGGTATCCATATATAATAGTAGTAGTTGAACTTGATAGGTTGTCGAGGAGAGGTTGAATTAAAGGAATAATTAAATGTAAGGGTGGTTGTCAGAACATGGGCACATGATATATTCTAAAAAAGATCACAACTACTTCTCTACACCACCATTAAATGTTATAAATGACCTGATATTGGGTGATATTCTAATTAATGACCCATGAGCTTCTCATTTTCCTATAAAATCCTGGGTCCTTCATTGGAAAAGGGTCAACATTTTCTAAGTATCATAATCCTACTAAAATTATCCTCCAAGAGACCTCTTTTGGTATAATAAGGATTTTCCTATTCAAGTTATAATATTACCTTTGACCTTGAGATTAATAAGAATTGATTTACTTTTATCATGCTCTACATTATGTGTGCATTCATGGTTGTTGATCCTTGTCCGTGGATATTTCTCTCTCTTATTGACATCCTCCATTTTCACCTCTACATAGAATCAAAAGTATTTACAAGTTGTATTTTGTGTATACATGAGTTTGTATAGATATTATCTATGGACCATTTGTCATCCATCTTAGCATTGTGCTGTATTCCTTTACCTCTATGTAAAACACTTATGCAGTGCACATTATTTGGAGATTTTGTACTCACTATGTTATATTTATTATGCCATTAAGTGAGTAAGGTGATTTCTCTATCCTTGGTGCATCACCTCTTATATTTCAATAATATTTTATCTTCTCCCTCCCTTTTCCCCTTGTTAATTTTATGTTTAACACTAGCTATAGATTTTAGTCTGCTCTTTATAGGTTTTGCACTAGTCCTAAACTAGATACATATAGAGTAAAAGGAAGCTAACCTACTCTAGAGGTTCATCCCAAGGATTAAAAGAGTCCCACACCTTGGGGGATGATCCCATTGTTACAATGAGACAATGAATTGCTCTCTAAAATGCAAGTCCAATGCACTAGGCATGGAAGAGATATGTGTATTCAAACATGAGAGCCATTCTCACATGATGCATGTTTTACGTGATAAAAAGTACAATTGAAAAAATAAATTTTACCTTAAGAATTTTTGGTATTATGAGATTCTCCTTAAACATTTTTACAATTATAAATTTATCATAAAAAACTAAATTTTTAAAGTGCATTCTAAGATTAAGTGTTCAACATAAACTATGATCATATAATGGTGTCAAGAACTTTATTTGAATAAAATATTAGTAATTAGATAGTTATTGAAAAATAATTATTCTATTGGTTTACTATTTCAGATATTATCTTTTCACTTGGAAGGAAGTTGTTGATACTAGGAGTAGGAGTGTTGTTTGGGGTTCTTGGGACCACTGAATTTAAATTATGGACCAAACACCAAGAATTTTCATATTCATGTTATGAATACTTTAGTCATATATTTATACCTGACTTATTGAATATTACAAAGAAACATTTCAATATTGGGTTGTGGTTTAAATAGCCTTTAATTTATTATCACTACCCAAAGTATATTATCCCATCGCCTGACTCACAATGAATTAGAGAGTGATAAACATCAAAATAATTGGGGAAAGAATAGTAATTAGGTCATATATCAGCTTAATTTTCATGAAGGGTGGGTCAATTTTTATTCTAAATACCATCAATTCTTGATAAATCAATCTTTTGGTGATGATATCACCATCAAAATAGTTACAAATAGCTGTAAAAGATAAAATTATAGAGTCAGGAGTAGAACAAGGGATAAATGACATGTAAGGACCCTCATGATAAAACATGGTGATTATTAAAATAAATGATGATACTCCCTTGGTGATGCTAATTACAAGGTGGGTAAATCATGCAAATGGTAAGAATTAGCTAAGCAATGCATGAATTATTGCCTTATATTGGAATTAAAATTATGCATGCATTAGGTGCTATATGAATATCAATTCATGACCTTGTGAATTACTTGTTAAGCTAATTATGTTGGTTTATATTGAAAGATTTGGCATGTTATGATTTTAAGCTTCAGGTATTAGGATAATGGATTTCATGGGTGAAATAAGTGTGCAAGAACAAACATTGTTAATGAAGGTAAAAAGGACCATGCTAAACATTATTATATCATGTGTGATCCCATCTCTAACCTTAATCTTGTCTTGGACCTAATTGATCCTAATTGAATTCCTTGTCTACCTTTAGGCTTTCTTTGCAGTCTTTAATTATAATTTATGTTAGGTTGTTCAAACCACCTTTGATCTTGTCAAATTTAATGTCTGAGAAGAAGTGGGCCAATGTCTACTTTGTCTATTGAAAGTTTGTAGGCCTATCCATTTATTAGATGATACCTTAAACCAATTAAAGGAGGTGGATTAATCTTAGGATCCACTAAAGATCTCTATAAGAGCCATCATGCACCATTATGGGTTGACAAAAGATCATACATTATGAGTGTATGAGATAGCAAGAAGAGTGGTTGGGAGATCCAAGGAAATAATAAAGACATGTCATGTTTTGATTGGGTTGTAAGGGAGAATGCCTATTTGAGGAGGGTATATCTCTGAGAAAAGGTTGTTGATGTTTTGGGTTTAGAATTTTTAAATTTTTAGCGAACTTGGGAACCAAGGAAAAAGGAAAAAGAAACAAGAAGAGAGATGGGAGAGGGAAAGCCTTAGTTGGTAAAAAGCTATAGAAAATATCCATGGAAGGCCCTTGATCAATTGATAGGTATCCTATTGATTGGAATATCTTTTTATCTAAACAAATTAAGTTTGTGTTATTATGGAATTTTTATTATGTTTAAGTGGAGTAATGCCACTTGACTTACTTCTTATCTTTGTTTATTTCTCTATGGTTGTGACTCTGCTTGAGTCACCCCATAGTGTTATTACACTTATGTGGGAGCTTGGAGTTGAGATATTCCTCAATGATAGTCGTAGTTGTTAAGACTTATGCTTGCCTTGAGAGAAAGGTTTTACCATGAATGATTTTTGATGTTTCAAAAGGTCACATTATTCACAATGGAGGAAGGGTTAGGTCCCTTGTGTTGGACATGATGGTAGGTTTTCAAATCCCTCTCATGACTTCTTATAGAATATATATTAGTGGTTGTATACTTGATGAGTTATATCTTTGTGTCTTCTCTTTTGTGTTTATTTCTTGTTGAAAATAGATTTGAGGTTGGTAACCTCTTGACTTAGAGATTCTTGGATTATCACCTTGTGAGTATCTATCTCGTTGACCCCAAGACATCTTGATTATTGTTTGCCTTTGTTTAATTTTCACCATGATGTGAATAGTCCTAGAGTTGAGAATACTACTCGGGGGGGCCTAGAGTAGTCATTAATGATGGTAAAAGGTTTGGAGGT
Organism: Torreya grandis; assembly: GCA_037957365.1. Classification (NCBI taxonomy): domain Eukaryota; kingdom Viridiplantae; phylum Streptophyta; class Pinopsida; order Cupressales; family Taxaceae; genus Torreya; species Torreya grandis. The sequence goes on from JARHVA010001433.1 coordinate 1,643,831, forward strand.
AATCCCACCTTCTATTGGCCTAAGTTTCACTTGGAGTGAATAGGATATTATCTTTAACTATTGACTGCTTGTGCATTGTTGTTGTCTATATCTAGCTTGGAGCTAAGGATTAATTATTTTAAATTGAACTTACTATATTTATGTATTAATGATTTATTGTGAGTTGTGTGAGGGATAATATTATTATAAATTTTATTAGATGAATGATCTGGTTGTTACTATAGATAACTATTTTATGGTTTGTTTATTTTATTAGTTTATTAGGCCTCTTTGTGAAGGATCCATGTAGAAAATGGAACCCTTGTGGATTCTTGTATATTCATGTTGAACTTATACAAGTTAAGGGAATTAATAGACACACACACACACACACATTCTATTGAGTATTTGGTGAATACTTATTTATTGCATCTTGAGTTGCTTGTCAAAGTACTATATATATATATATATATATATATATATATATATATAGATATGAAGAATGGGTCTTAGGTGAAGGAAGGTGATATAGTATACCTATGCTTTGGGAGATTAACATATAAGTAGTGTTACTTTTATGAATCTAGTTAGATTAACCCATTCATAATATAGATTATACTTAGTTAGCCAAGATCTAGTTGGCCTTTTAAGCATTAACCATCTCTTTTGATCTGAATGTGAAGAGTCAAGGGAATTCTAGAATATCTAAAATGAGTGGAACTTAGATGTAAATCCATGAGATTGTTATTGGGAATAATAATATAGTTTGTTGAAATAAACTAAACATTGATGTTTTTTTGTGTACTTATGCTAGTCATAAATAAAGACTTATGTTGTCTTTGTGTTGAATTTTTTGTTAAAAGAGTCAGAAGTTGGTTATGACTGCTAATTTAGATCCTTGACAAGGAGTCTTCACATAAATTAATATTTATGGCCTTATTGAATTTATAATTAAAGACTGTGAGTTATATGATTAAATCTTGTTGAGAACAATCTCTTTATTGTATTTTGGACTCTCCTTTAAACCTACATAGTTTACGTATTTAATCAAGAATTTGAAAGGATGAGTTGAATATAATGATTAAATTATATGAATTTATATTGGGTATAACATATAGATAGTTCATAATTTTTTTGAAGCTTTTAGGCCTGTGGTGGAGTGGAGGATGTCATGTGAATGAATCCCCTTGGCCCTTGTAGTGGGTTATTGCCTATTTGTGCCTTTCCTTCATCTAGATCATTTTGATATCATTATATTTATTAATATTATATATCTATGCTTATTATACTCTTATAATATGTTGTTCAATCTCTTAGCCTTAGCATAGTGGAATGCATCTTTGAAATGTCCTAGAAGTCTTATATTGGGATGAGCATATTCATCAGCTCATATGTTACGTAACAACATAAAGGTGTGATTTGATTGAGTTTCCTATCTATATCTTGTTAATATACTAAACCAATGGAAATATTAGTTTATTTTCATAATATTGATTTAGATCCAGACTTACCTTATCAAAAAACTTGATTGTGCAATTCAACCTTAGATGTTTGTTATGTTTTGCCTTGAGTGTTGGCTCATAGTCTTGATAAATTATTTTGCACAAGCTATTATTTGTTTAGATTTTATTGAACTAGTCATTTATCTTGACTTTTCCATTATACTTTAGCCTTTGGTTGAGATATCATGTACAAGTCTTCGATTTAGCCATATTTTGTTTGGGGCTTCTTTTAGATGCTTCATCCACTTGATCATTCCTTAGGTGCTTTTATGCTAGCCTTTTTATGACTTTTGCCTTAGCCAATTTTACCCCTTAAAATTTTGTTTTAAATTTTGACTTAGTCATTTTTACAACTTTTGTGTGTGGTTCAAAATAAGCCATGTGTCATACTCTTGCTAATGTGAGGTGACATCAACTTGGTCTATGATGTAGATGGTGTCGAGCCAGTAGAGGAGTCAAATGATTTCATGTGGCACCATCCTAGAAAATCATGGCCCTAAATATGGTTGTACACAATTTTTTACCTTCAAGTAAGCAAGTGAGTGGGATATCTCCATGTGCAATCATTCTAATGACCCATAATACTAGGGAGGACCATATCATTTACAAGGCCTCTAGGTTAATAGGATAGCATGATGTTTACACATGGTATCATTCAAATTACCCATGATCTTGGAAATTAATTTATAATGAGTGATTCCCCTAGGCTAAAAAGATAGCAAGATATTTCTATGTGGCATCATCCCAATGACCTTGACCTTAGAGATATTCATATAAATAATGAGCCCCCTAGAAAACAAGCTAGTGGAATGATGCCAAGTGGAAAAGAAGCTACCCATAGTCTTAGGGCATCAGAGTTGTTAGAGCATGTCAGAGGTCAAGGACCAATAAATGCTCAACACATGAACTATGTAAATCCCAGATTCAAACTCCTAAGATGACATGGTTTCAAAATTTTCAAACCAAAAACATCTTAAAAGTCACCTCTTGTCATGTGTCAAGACTCCAACCAATCAGATGGCCTTAAAATTAGATGTGCAACTCTCTTAGTCTTGATAAAGATGTTAGATCTTGGGAGCTTGATCCAACTAGGAAGTGCCACACTAACTGATGGTAAAGTGGTTAGTATTTTATCCTTGAATGTGATGTTAGTGATCATAAGAGATTGATCGATAGAAAACACCATGTGTCACATTTGTCATAGTTGTCAGTCCCCTTAGTCTAACAGAGATGTTAGATATCAAGAGAGCCCAATGAACTATAGAGAGTCACATGGTCAATCTATTCACATAAATAGGTGGATCCCTTGATATCCTTGATAGTTAGAAGAGAGGCTAACATGGCATTGGTGCTCGCCCAAATGGCCACATGGAGCTAAGTGTGCCTATAGTGGTTGAGGTTGAATTTGATGGCTGTCTCATTGTGAATTATGCAAAAAATATCTGGGAGAGATTTTTTGAATGAATTTGAGTCCAATGTCAAATGATTTTTGGTTCATTAATACCTAATAATTATGGTAGTTACAGTATTATATGTTTTTCTTGGATTAGATTTGATTTGTTTCCCATTATAATCATATGTCATGCCTATCTTTTGGAAAAAAATGGGCATTACATTTTGGTATCAAAATACTAGGTTAAACTCTAGGAGATTTGAGGATGTTCTTTATGAGTACATCTCCTTTATAACTCTCATTAATCATGATTTATTTAACTTAACTATTGGTCTACTACTTGCTAACGTGGTTAAACCCTAAATTATGTAGACAAGATACCACAAGAGGAAGGAATGAAAAATGTTACATATGGGCATCACCAATATCCCTAAATTATACATCCAATTGAATTCCATATTCAAATTATTAATACCTTATAATGAGTGATGGTTGTGCTGGAGGAAATGTTGCCCCAAGTTTTTATGCTATGAAAAGAAGCCTCGCCACCCTAAGGAAGGGACTAGTAGATTAGGAAAACTTCATAGCCTCAACATACAAATAAAAATAGGAACCACCTTCATAAGGACCATATGAATCATGGTAATCAAACATGAGCTCAACCTATGAAGACTCTCAATGCAGGATTGGGGCAAACCTTGAGAAAATGAGCTGGGAATGGACCTTATCAGTTTATGTGCTTTAGATGTAGGGATATTGGTCATTACACATAAAATTAACTTAATAATGATTGATTAATGGATGCTTTATAATTAATTTGAATTGGTTGATAGAGGAAAATTTTGTTATGATCCCTATTATACTTATTTTTGATTAATTCTAGCATGAAAAGTGTATATACCTATGATAAACTATTATATTTCAAATGATGGTGGGCCCTCTTATTAAGATTCCATAGGAAATTGATATATATGTATATGTGTGTGCATGCATAGGTGGATGTGCATGATACTTTCCTTTTATAATGTTTTGCTTGATAGATGAAATTCTATTATGGTACTACCATGTTAACTATAGACTATAAACTAGATGTAATTTGGCTTATGATGATTGAAGTAATGCTCAAATGTTTTTAATTGAACTTATATCTATAAAAAATGATATAATTATCTCTCTTTTGATATTGTGAAATTCTCATGATATGTTGAGGCATATATTTGAAATGTGGGAATGCTATAGAAAATGTGTTCTTGCTATATAGAGCATTGAAACCACTCAAGGAACCATGGGATGGTGAAACTCTAATATTGAGGATATGGATTTTACTATGAATAAGTTTAATATTACATTATGCTAACTAGGATGAGTAGTAATCTTACATTTTGATTGTGAAGTGAGATGAATCTCCTTGGAATAAATTGAAGTAGGTATGTGTCTATATAATTATTATTTCATGAAAAAGAACATGCTATAGTTGGATAGATTTGGGCTATTAATCACCTTATTTATATATATGAGCACATACTTATATTTTCTATTTATGAGTGCAAGATAAATGGTTACAAGTGAATCTTCTTGGTTGTGAATCATCTTGAATAAATTGAGGTAACCTTGCACATTCTTACTACTATGATGATAAATCAATCAATAGGTGCATTTAATTATATAATAATGCTAATTGGTTGAAGAAAGCCTATAAGGGATGAAAACCATGTTGAAATTATAGTGAAGATGTGTGGTAGTAAAATTGAATGAATACATATGGTATTTCTAAATCTTATCATAACGAGAACTTGTCAATTTTGATAGCAGGAACTGCTAACTACCTTGGGCACTTGTATAACACTATGTGTTTGCAAGAATTAGAAGATGATGATTATGGAGGTGTCATTCTCTTTTAATATTATCCATGCATCTCTCTTTCCATAAAAATTAGGTGTGACATAATTATATGTGGAATTATATCTTAATTCTCATGTTAAAATAGGTAAGGCCTAATTTCAATGCCAAATCACACCTTGGTAGGTGGTGAATATAGATGATTTTTAAGTATGAAATAAATAGAGGCACAAGGTAAAAATTAATCTTGTATATCATTTTATGTAGTGGAATTGGTGTAGCACCCTCCTAAATGTTATTACTTATAACCAACCAATAATGAAATCAACATGATAAATAGACAATTTGCTCTATGAGGTGGTCTTATCGGTAATTAAATTCATGAGGGTGTCTTATGAGTAATGGATAGTGGGACAATTACCCTCTTACCTTATTCATTATCCCCTTTTAATGACTCCCTAAGTCACATAGTGATCGTATTATGATCTGATTTTTGCTAAATGTGCTTGCCAAACTTATTTAAGTTATCTAAGCTTTTATTTTATTGCTTGGAAATCGACACCATTTTCTTCTTGAATTTGAAGTTTTGAACTAGACGCTAATCATGGAATTATTTTATAAAATTTAAGTTGGATTTTATTTCCTTATTGAGACTAATTGGTATATTTTTATTGATTTTTCACTTACATGATCAGTTGATGTTTCTTCTAGATTGTGATGCTTTCTTATGTGGGTCTCATGTGTTAGTATGTGCATAACTATCACTTCAAGAAATTATAAAGGGGGAAAATTAGCTTGAAAATGATAGATAATGGGTCATGGTGGGGATATATTTCATAGGTCTAAGATACCACCCTTCCTCACCCACTAGATGTGGTGGTCTTAGACACTAAGGTATCTCAAGAGCACTGAGGTGACTCTTCACTCTACACTTGAGATGGATGGGGGCCCTATGTCCTAAAATACCCTTACGTATTAACTATTATCTTCAATTTTTGATTGATATGGATAGGGAAACCATGTACTAAAATCCCCTCACATATCAATTATTCTTTTTACTCTATGCATTGCATTAATGAGGAACTCATTCCTAAAATCCCCTTGCATATCAACTATGTTAGTTGGTAGACAGGTGTCCTTAAGGCCACATACAAAATTAATAACACATAATTATTATCATGTTAGTAGTGTATCAAAGTTATCTTGTGAAATATTTGTTTGTGAACAACATATTCATGGTGGAAGAATGGTAAGCCTTCTTGTGCTAGGCATGGTGGTATTGATTTTGGTTCAAGTCAACACATTTAAAGAGAAAAAAATAGTCAAAAAAATAAAATACTAAAAACACCATATAATATTATTTCTCATGCTACAAAACCATATGGGAAATAAAATTTATATATGAAAACTATTTCTTATAATAGGAGAGATCAAATCTCCATAAATATCTCAAACAAACAAACAAAACTAAATATGAATATATTATTATTAAAAATATATTCTATTAACTAATCAATCTAACCAAAAGCTATTTAACATATTATTATTCTACCAAACAATAATTTCATTATACATTAATAATGTTTACACAATAAATCAACATTCACCCCCTTGTGAACATTATTAATCATATCTACACCCTGTTAATGTGAGAATGGGGAAATATACATCTTCAAGAATTGGCCTAAATAGAACCATATGCCAATTCATAATTTTAATGTGATATTTATACACATGACCAATAATATGCGAAGGAACACATCCCACATTTACTTTATGTGACCATATGTACATGTCACTAGGGGTCATCTCCATAAAGAAGTAAGGCATAATTGTGGGATCTATCCTTTTTATTCAAATATCAGAGGATGTATAAATAAGTATAATAATGAAAAAACACAACTTAAAAAAGATAAAATCACACCACACATGTGAACATGAATTCTCTTTTGTTCTTATTCAAACACACACACACAAGTCACCAAATCATTGGTGTGACCTCATCATTGGTGACTAATGAGATGTCACTAAAAGAACTCCAACCTCCTGTGCCTCCATCCTCTATTTTATGCTACTTACTTATTCGATGTGTTAATGAAACTCAATTTAGGATAAAATCCTCCCACAATTTAGACGTCATGTACAAGTGAAAATGCGTCCATGAGGCAATTTTTTTTTTTTTTTTTAACAATTTTGACTCTTTGATAAAAAATGATTTTGACACTTTGGATTTTGGATGGACATACTCTTGACATAAAAATATGACTCTTTGATAATTTAAAACCATAAATAATTAAATTTATAATATAACTAAAATTTATAATTATAAATTTAACTAAGGACTAAAAAAAACATTGACATCTTTGAAGACTTTTGATATCGACATATGATAAAAGACTATTAAAATTGTAATGTTTATAATAAAAATAAAAAATTTGTATTTTAAACATAAGCCTATATAGACTAAGATGTTTAAAAAACTAAACTCTAAAGACTCCCTTTTTTTGTTTTTGTTTTTATAAAATCTGACATATACAAAACAAAATAAAACTTTAAGACTTGTGAACTAAGAATTTATACTCATAATATAATTGATATAAATTTTTTATTATAAGATAAGACTACCTATTAACAATTAAACTAATAAAAAGATGCTATGAATAGACTGGCGAGTTGAATTGACTCTGAACTATATATTACTTATTAAACTATAGACCAAAGACAACTGTTGCATGGTCTATGATGCATAGAGAGATCCCTATTTTTTTAAAGAAAAGAGAAGTTTTTTTTTGAAAACTATAAACTGTAACAACATCAATGATACTTTAGAAGATAAGATATAACTATTTTTAGGGGTTGAGATTTGGCAGTGAATTCACAACAAGGTAGATTTAGAACTATAAAGTTCTCTGATATCTATGCCAATGATCTAATTCTTGGAACTATAGATTTGATATGAGGTATGAAGAAAACTACACACCATCAAATATTTATGAGTTATGATTGGCATGATTAATAGTTGATTGGATACAAAGTTTTCATGTTTCAAGACACCTTTGATCTACTACGACTGAACGGATCTCATGGTGGAGACACCGGGGAAGAGACACCAAGGAAGAGAAGAGACATGACTGAGTAAAGGAATGGTTGGATCTTGGCATGTAGTGCTGACTAGGGTGACTTCAAGATGTAACATTTTGAGTTGCTGATAAATGACATACACAAAAGAAGGAAATCACACATGATCTTGAAACTCTGAACTTGTAGGCAATCTAGTTTTTTTGTTACAACATTATGTGGATGCTATTATTAATCAACATACACAATAATGTTATAATGTAATGAAATTTAACCCACAAGAGATGTCAAACCCATCTAGAGATATCACTAGTCACTGAGGTATAGAAATAAAATTTAATCTTTTAAACTAAGCTATCATCACTCGAGGTAATTGAAAAAATAATAGTTTCCCCTTAGAATGAACAGGATTCCATTAAACTGTAGCTTGCTCTGATACCATATATTGATTCTCGTTCAAGTCTGAGCACTTTTAAAGAGAAAATAAAATAGTAAAAAAACTAGAATACTAACAAAACCATATGATATTATTTCTCATGCTACAAAACCATATAGAAAATACAACTTATATAGGAAATCTATTTCCTATAATAGGGGAGATCAAATATTCGTAAATATCTCAAAATAAAAAACTAAACTAAATTTAATATATTGTTATTAACAATATATTCTACTAACTAATCAATCTAATCATAAGATATTTAACGTATTATTATTTTACCAAATAATAATTATGTTATACATTAATAATGTTTACATAATACCTCAACATGTGATAGAATGCTTGACCCTCTTATGAATGTCATGGTGGAATATGTAATCCCTCTCATGATGAGACATGATGGTAGATTGATTAACCCTCCCATGAAAATTAAAGGAATTCAATAGAGTGATGGTATCATCTTTTTATTCCATAAGTTTTAAGAACTTATCTGCTTATAATATATTCTTGAATGCTTACTTTTATTGAATCATATATGGAGAGCCCTTTGAATATTGACTTGTATATGATACCTGGGTTGGTAGGCCAAGATATTAAGAGCATAATGATATAGAAGGGTATGATAACATGTTGCTTAAAACCTTTCATAAATGGCATAGAATATTAAAAATGTGAGGTAGTCCCATGTTGATATTTTTATACAACAAAATGGATTTGATGGGGGGTCTTTCCTCATACTTTGCTTATTCATAAAATCCCATGTTTTAGAAAATAATGGCTATGGTAAATCAACACTACCACTTGTGTTCTAAAAACTCTTTATGAACTTGTAATGGTATGACCAAAGAGTGATGCCTAGTATGGCAGGTTTTCCATGATTAAAAATTGTCATTCCTTTATAAGAGGGAAATGTATGTTCAAGGAGTGCTTAAACTCTCATGCTTATAACAGATAATTTGTGGGTCTCAAAGGATTGAGATAGATGTGTTTTATAGTATGAATTATGTTAGAGTGAATTGCCTCATCTAGAAATGAATTGTAATTTAGCTAGCATCCAATGCTCTCAGTGAAACAAAAGTGGAAATATAACCTTGTAATTAATCTTGGGTCTAAAATTGGACCATTTCCATCTCTGAAATAGAGAGATTATACTAATAGGAAGTTCTCTTTGTTTTGATTAATAATTGAACCATCCATATGAGTTAGTCATGGGAAATTATTACATGCTAAAATTAGAATCCATAACTCATGTTAAAAGTATGGAATGACTATGTTACAATTGATCTAAAGGCCAATAAGAAAATTGGTGTAAAAAATGATTCATGATGAATAAACTTTGATGAAACTCAAAGGGCTATTAGAAGTAAAAGAGGATTAATATGTTTTGTTCCATGTAGTAGTTGATCTCCATATCTGAGGATGTCCTTTGGGGATGTAATAAATAGATCATGTTATGGCCTACTTTAGATGGCACATAAATAATTTAGAATGATGTTCTAGTATTTAGGTGGATATATACAAACATTTTTGTATTGGAAAAGTAGTCTTGCATTGAAGATGATGCCCCTTTTAAGGGCAGAAGAATGTAAGGCCCCTCATGACAAAATAAGGTGATTTTACAAATAAATGATGATATTCCATTAGTGATGTTGATTTCAAGGTGGGAGAATCATACAAATGGTAAGAATTAGATAAGTAATGCTTGGATATTTCCTTATGTTGTAATTGGAATTATACATGCATTAGGTGCTACATGAATATTGCTTTATGACCTTGTGTATTAATTGGTAATATAATTACATTGGTTTAAATTGAATGATATAACATGATATGATTCAAACTTTGGCTATTATGATGTTGGATTTCATGGGTGAAATAGGTGTGTAAGAATAGGTCACTACCAATGAAGGTAAAAAAGACTACGCCAAGTATTATTACATTATGTGTGATCCCACCTCTAACCTTAATCTTATCTTAGACCTTGTTTGATCCTAATTGAATGCCTTGTTTACCTTTTAGCCTTCTTTTTAGTCTTTAATTGTAATCTCTATTAGGTTGGTTGAACCACCTTTGAGCTTATCAAATTTAATGCATGAGAATAAGTGGACCAACATTTAGTTTGTCTAGTGGTAGCTTGTAGGCCTATTCCATTTATTGGTTGCTACCTTCAACCAATGAGAGGAGGTGGATTGATCTTAGGATCAACCATATATATCTATAGTATTTATCATGTGTCATTATGGGCTAAAAAAACATCATTCATTATGAAGGCATGGGATAGTAAGAAGAGTTGTTGGTCGATCAAAGGAAAGAATAGACACATATCATGTTATAATTAGGTTGTAAGTAAGGGAGAACACTTATTTGAGGAGGGTGGATCTTTGAGAAAAGGTTGTTGATGTTTTGGGTTCTAAACTTTTAGATTTTTATCTAACCTAGGAACCAAATAAAAAGGAAAGAGAAACATGAAGAGAGTTGGGAGAGGGAGAGCCTTGTCTAGTAGAAACTTGTAGAAAATATCCATGGAAAGGCCTGGATCATTTGGTAGGTATCCTATTAACTAGAATATCCTACTATCTGACTAAATGAAGGTTGTGTTACTTTGGAATTTTTATTATGTTTAAGTGGAGTAAGGTAGCTTGGCTTACTTCTCTTTTTTTATTTCTCTATGGTTGTGCTTGAGTTGCCCCATAGTTTTATTACCCTTATGTGGGAGTTTGGAGTTGAGATATTCCTCCATGATAGTCTTATCTATTAAGAATTTTGATTACCTCGAGAGAAAGGTTGCACCATGAATGACTTTTGATGTTTTTAAAGGTCACATTATTCATGATGGAGGAAGGGTTATGTCCCTCATGTTGGACATGATGGTAGGTTTCCTAAGCCTTCTCATGACTACTTATAGAATATATCTTATTGGCTGTATACTTGATGAGTTCTATCCTTATGATCTTTGTATCTTCTCTTTTATGTTTTTTGCTTATTGAAAATAGATTTGAGGTTAATAACCTCTTGACTTAGAGATGTTTGGATTATCACCTCATGAGTAGTTATATCCTTGACCCCAAGACATATTGAATGCTATTTGTCTTTGTTTAATTTGAACCATAATGTGAACATACCTGAAGCTAGGAGTCCTGTCGAGGGTGCCTAGAGAAGTCGCTTGATGATGACAAAAGGTTAGGAGGGGATCCCACCTTTTATTGGTCAAAGATGCACTTGAAGTGAAGAGGAGCTTATCTTTAGCTATTGACTACTTGTGATTTATTGTTGTTTATATCTATCTTGGAGCTAAGGATTAATTATTTTTAGCTAAATTTACTATTTTTATATATTAATAATTTATAATGAGCTATGTGAGGGCCACTTTTATTATAAAATTTATCAATTGAATGATCTAGTTGTTGGTGCAGAGAACTATTTTATAGTTTGTTTGTTTTATTAGTTTATTAGGCATCCTTATGAAGGATCCATGTAGAAAATGGAACCCTTGTGGATTCTTATATATTCATGCTGAAATTGGCCAACTTAAGGGCCTTAATATATATATATATATATATATGATTGAATATCTTGTGAATGCTTATTCATTGCATCTTGAGTTGCTTGTAAAGGTACTATCTTAAATGAACCATATAAATATATATATGAAGAATGGGTCTTAAGTGAAGGTAGGTAATATAGTCTACCTATGCTTTAGGAGATTAAGATATAAGTGATGTTATTTTTATGAATTTGGATAGATTAACCCATTCATAATATGGATTAACTTAGTTGGCCTAGATTTGGTTGGCATTTTAAGCATTGACCATTTATTTTGATCTAAATGTGAAGAGCTAATGGAATTATAACATATCTAAAATGAGTGGAACTTAAATGTAAATCTATGAGATTGTTAATGGGATTAAAAAAATAGCTTGTTGAATTAAAAGCTTGTTGAATTAAACTAAATATTATGTTTTCTAGTAGACTTATGCTAGTCATGAATAAAGACTTATGTTGTCTTTGTGTTGAATTTTTTGTTGAAAAAGTCAGAAGTTGGTTAGAACTACTACTTTAGATACATAGGGATGAATCTTTATGTAAAGGTATCTCTGTGGCCTTATGTCCTATCTAATAAAGGATTGTGAGTTATATGATTAATTCTTGTTTAGAATAGTCTCCTTATTCTATTTTGGACTCTCCTTTAGACCTGTATGGCTTACGTATTCAATCAAGATTGTGCAAGGATGAGTTGAATGCAATAATTAAATTATATGAATTGATATTTTATATAACATAGTGATAGTTCATATATTTTTTGAATATTTTAGGCCTGTGGTGGAGTGGAGGATGTCTTGTGAAAGAGTCCCCTTGGCCCTATTAGTAGGTTGTTGTATGTTTGTGCCTTTCCTTCATCTATATTATTTTAATATCATTATAGTTATTAAGCTTATATCTTTTTATTTATTATATTATTATAATATTTTTTCAATCTCTTAGCCTTGTTATAGTAGAATGGGTCTTTGAAATATCCTAAAAGTCTTATATTGGGATGAGCAGATCCATCAGCTTGTAGGTTGCGTAGTAACATAAAGGTGTGGCTTGATTGATTTGCTTGTTGATATCTTGTTAATCAAGTAAGACAATGAGAATATTGGTTTAGTTTCCTAATATATATTTAGACCCAAAGTTACCTTATCATAAAAATTGACTACACAGTTCAACCTTAGATGTTCGTTGTGTTTTACCTTGAGCATTGGATCATAGCCTTGCTGAACTATTTTACACAATCTACTGTTTATCTATATTTAATTATTTTAGTCATTTATCTTGAATTTTTCCTTATCCTTTAGCCTTTAGTCGAGCTACCATGCATAGGGATTTTCCTTGGTTGTATTTTGTTTATAGCTTCTCTTAGTAGCTACTTCATCTACTTGATCATGCCTTAGGAACTTTTAAGCTAGGCTTTTTCCTAACTTTTACCTTAGTTGATTTTCCTTTTTGGATTTTTTTTAAATTTTTTTCCTTAATCATTTTTACAAATTTTGTGAGTAGTTTGAATGAATCTAGATGCCATCCTCACACTAACCGATGAATGACATCAACTCAATTTGTGGTATGGATGGTGTCAGGCTAATAGAGGAGTGGGATACTACCATGTGGTACCATCCCATCAACCCACCATCCCATCAACCCATGACCTCAAAGATGACCATAATAAGAGTTTTGACTTTGGGAAAGTGGGTGAGTAGGATATTACCATGTGGCATCATCTTAGTGACCCATGATCTTAAGGAGGATAATACAATTTATAAGGCCTCTAAGGTAATAGACTAGCGAGATATTTCCATATGGCATCATCTTGATGACATACAATCTTAAAAAGGACTGTACAAGGAGTGATAACACTAGGATAGAAGGATGTTGCCACATCAAATCATCCTAGTGATATATGAACCCATATATGTTTGTAAAAATATCAAGGCCCCTAGGCAAGTTGGTCAGTGGAATGCTACCAAGTAGCAAAGAAGCTACCCACAATTCTAGGGTATCAGAGTTGTCAGATCATGTTAGAGGCTGGGAATAATTAATGCATGACACATGGACTATGTCAGTCCTAGATTCAAACTCCTAAACTAACATAATGTCAAAATTTTCAGACTAAGAACCTATCAAAAGTTGCCTCTTCCCATGCATTAGGACTCCAACCAATCATATCACCCTAAAATTAGATGTGTCAGTCTCCCAATATTGACAAAGACATTAGAGCTTGGGAGATCCTAGTCTAACTAGGAAGTGCCATGCCAACCAAAGGCATATTGGTTAATCTCTTGACCCCAATTGTGATGTCAAATCCTATGAGAGTTTCATCGATTGGAAAGTGCCACACATCTTATTTATCATAGTTTTCAGTCCCCCTGGTCTGACAGAGATGTCAAAGACCAGGAGAGCTTGACAAACCATGGAGATCCATGTGGCCAATCCATTCACATTGATAGGTGGAGACCTTAGTATCCCTAGAAGTCATAATAGAGGTTATCATGTCATTGGGGCCTACCTAAGTGGCCATGTGGAGCTAACTATGCCTATGGTGGCCTAGGTTAAATTTGATGATTGTATCAACATCAATTACACAAAAAATATTTGGGAAAGATTTTATGAATGAATTCAAGTGAGATTATAATTGATTAATGGTACATTACTATTTAATACATTATGATAGTTATAGGATTATGTATTGTGCTTGGATTAGATTTAGTTTGTTTCCTATTGTAATTGTGTATCATGCCTATGTTTTGGAAAAAAATGGGCATGACATGATATGTTTTGAACTGTGAAAGGAATGACATATTTTAGAGTTGAAGGAACTTGATAGTTCTATAATTAATGAAGATGAATAATTTAATGATAAATGGAGGACTGACATCATAACTGCTTGATATGATGGCCATCCTATGAGCATGGGAGAGGAAATATTCCTTTTATCATGTAATCATCTTTGAGCATGAGAGAATTAATACTATATTTTTTCACATAGCCATTAAACCTCTTTGATCATCGTAGATATTAAATACTATTTTATCATTTTATCAAACCTCCCTATACATGCCCTAGAGTTAATATGGTATTTTGTCAAATGATTATTAATATCAATGAGTCTGCTAAAGCCTAATATAATTATCGATCATTATTTTAAATATCATGCATTCACCTTTTTTAAGTGTATGGTACCTTAGATTGGCTATGATAACAAGAAATTTATTTAATAGCCTCCCTAAAATAATGATTATGATATCAACAACTTCATAAGCTTGATTTGTAGAGAACATTGTCAGTTTCAAGATTCTCTGAGCTTAGCTTCCAATTGGGGGAGGTCTAAAATTTCATTGATTTTGGATCGATTGCATAAAAAAAAAAATTAATTACGTAACCATTATTTGAAAAAAAAATTGAGTTATTCCAATAAATAATAATAATATATATTACTCATTTATTAATAATTTAATTCCAAAATCATTAAATGTAGAATCTGTAAAATATGATATGTAATTTCAATAAATTAAAAATTGGAATCCGACAGTATTAAAATTGGAATCCAATATTTTAAATAATTGATACTATAAAAAATAAATAATAATAGTTTTAGTTTTCATTCTAGATTGGAATATGTCCAAATTTAATGAAATGATGGTGCTACTTAATTATTGGTACCCAAATTGAGGCCAAATGCCATTGTCAATAGTAGTTGGCTTGAGTTGTTTTGAAAACAAATCCACCCCTAGCTAGACTTGGGTTTTATTTTCTTACACCATTGAAATTTAATTTTATATATCCTGCTCGTAGGATGTCTAAGTAGTGCTTGTTTTTCTATTTTGATCTAATAAAACCCCATTATATATATCCTTGGATGTGAAAATTGCTTTGACCTTCTTACCCACATCCAATTGATAAACCTATGTTACTTCTTCTATGAATTACTTCATTAATATATTAAAGTTATTTTTTTTAAGAAACAAATTTCATGTTAAACTAAATTAACAAAACAAATAAATTTTAACTTTTACAATCAAACAAATAGGTTTTACTTCATTACCACTCCCTTTTTTTATCCTAATAAATCTTTTTTGAAAATATAAGAAAATAAATAACTAATGTCAAAATTTTATAAATATGAAACTTGGATCAATTTTGAAAAGGATAGGATATATCAACTTAAAAATTAAATTATATTTTTCCAACTATTGTAAATAAATTGGTTCGATTTTGGAAGACTTTTTCACAAGCAAATTTTAGTACTTTTCTATGTTGCTAAAGTCAGTTTAGATTGTAGTTAAATTAAATACCCAACAAAAAATATATCAAATATAATGATTGAAACATATTTTAAATGTAAAATTTATTAGTTAAATATATAAATAATTTTATGATTAATTTTTTAAAATAAAGGTAGAGGAATTTAAAAAAAAATTTGCAAGTGGAAATTATGAAGAAACTTTCAGCTTGTCAAAACCATTTCAAAATGATAATTAATTTCCTAATTAACCTCATTTAAAATTTACTCAATGTTTGAAATGTATTATCTCTAACTTATAAAATATGTAAAAACCATAAAAAAAAAAATATTTCTCATTCCGTGAATTAATATAATGGCATTTTCAAACCCATTTTATAACCCTGAAACTAGAGTAAAAATAAAGTTTTGAAACCACAATTTTTTTTTTTCTATCGTGACTAGTTAATGTTCCCTTCCTAGATAAAATATATAGGTATATTTATTATCTATAATAGTAAAAAATGTGAGGTATTATCACATAAATAACCTAATGACCATCACATGTAATGAATTTGACATCATTTCTTTGCTCATTTTCCTAGTCGAGAATAGATGAACTAAAGCTAATAATGTAAATTGTTGTTGATTTTTATTGATTTTGGTTACTAATAGAACTAATTAATGGATACTCTACACTTTCATAATATAGGATATAATTTTGAAAACCTATTCCAAATTAGGGGCCTTAAACATAGATCCTTTGGGTATTGGTTTAATTGTTTTTATTATCTCTAAGGAGGTTATTGAATCGCACTAGAGTAGGGAAAACTCTTATTATCCTATTCTTAACTTAGGTAGTCTCGTGAACCTTATTATGAATATGAGGGTGTCTAGGATTAATGATTGGTATCATCTAACTATGTATGGGCCAACTAGAGGACATAATATTAATCATAAGGGTTATTGTGTGGACAATAGTTATAAGGTTGAGTGGTGAAGGTCATTACCTTAGGAATTGAATGAACAATCATTTTCATAACAAATGAACTATTTCTATCCATGATTATACATATGAAGGTGGTTATAATATATATGTAGGTATCTTGTGAAGTGAGAGTGTTCACTATTAATTAAATCATAGGGTGCATTTCCTTAATGAAGGCATTAAGTACTAACATTTAGGATACTTTCTTCATGTAGGATTTAGTCACTAACCTTGGGATGTACCTACTTGTGTGCGAAGTAGACTTTCCTATTTTATATCTTCTTAAAAAATTAAATGAATAATATGTGTGATTATATTCATATATTTAGGTGGTGGCTTGAGTTGTATCTCTAGTGAGTGAACTTGGAAACTTAACTATATATAACTCAACCTTTATCATCAATGGAAACACACTTGAGAGATGGAGCTTCTTAGAATAGTGTGAGACTATATTTAGTGAGACTTTTAAATTAATTTAAGTAAAAGGAATGCATGTTTAATTAATTTTACCATCAACACTTATATGAACTCTTGTGAAACATTGCTTTGTATTAGCATGATGAAATTAGGATGTAGAAGTGTATTATGCTAAGGTTTGATGAGAGTAAGGTCTTATTTTGTTAGTCATTGTTTATGTATTATATAAGGTCATTCATGTTGTGATAGTTATTTTTTTCTTTTTTTGGCTTATATTTCCAACCTTTTTTGGTGATGATGTATTATGGTGGAGACTTTTCAAAAGTTTAAGTGGAGAACTACATTTAAAATTTTATTTTGAGGAGCATATATATATGTTTCCCAAGATGTGGGTATTGATTCTTAAGTCTTATGCGAGGTTAGGGTGGTCATGTCATATTTCCTTGATTTGGGTGAAAACCATTTATAAGGGGTTATTTCGATACATTATTATTGAAACATCTTAATGGGAACTTGTGTCCCTTTGTTAGTTAGACCTTGCTACTTAACATTAGAGGAATGACTATTGTAGGATTATCCCTTTGTAAAATAAACCTAACACATCCTTTAAGTTTCAAATAAAGGAAAGGGAGATTAATTGAATTAAGACCTATACAATCCAAAAATAAATTTGAGACTCACTTCTTAAATGATTAATTAACTAAATAAATAAACTTTCTTATAAATTTATTTATAGCTTTATTGTCTTGTTATGGGGAAGAAAAAACCAAATCAATAAACCATTTAATTAATTATGCATTTCACACTTCTTGTTATAATTCTATATGATTGGAAAAAATAAATTACTCCATTTTAATTGGGTTTTATTAGTTCAAATTTCATGCAAAACATTTTGGTATCAGAGCCCATGTTCAACAGTAGGAGCTTTGGGAAGTTTTGATTTGGTTCACATTTTTATAATATTTTTAAATTCATGTTATGATTTCATTATGCCACACAACAAGAGAATGGGTAATACAAATGTTTTGATTTGATAGGACTTACCATCTAGATAACCATTAGACATAAACACATAAATCTTCCAAACCATGCAACACGTGTTAAATTTATTATAATAAAGGTTACATATAATTTAAGATTTATCATGGATAACCTATTCATAGTAGAATCAATTATTAGAGAGGTCCACATAGTGACATCTAATTAGGGTGCACAGATCCTGCTGATTGTGGGTTCATGCCAGACATCATGCATGGATGCATAAGAGAAACCCTCCTCACTATAATAATATAGTTATTTATTTTAGGAGAAGGTGTGCAATCTTGAGGTAATAGAACAAACCTTCTCAGGCTCAACATCATGCACATACTAGGTCTACTAGGGCTCTAGGTGTAATATTAAGTATGGAATAAGGGGTTTAGCCTAAGAGGGGACTTCCATCAAGTACTTATATTACTTACGGTGTTTTGGGAACTATGCATAGGGGTACCCACAGAGGGCCTAGTAAAATTATTGATGGTTAGAGATTATGGAGGAATTAGGGTTGACCAATGAGTAGAGGACAACCCTAATGTATGGTCCAAATTAGAATTCATGAAGTTTCCTCAATGAAGAATCAAATACCCCAAATAGAGGCAATCATGCATTGAGTAGTAGGGCACCATATGAAAGAACATAGAGACCATGAAATGGACCAAATAAGGGGCAAAATTTTTTAGTACCTTATTTATTATATATTTACCACCCTATTATACTCAAAAAATTTATATTTTGTTTTTGATAGGAATAAAGTGCCATTATTGTATATTTTGGATACTATGTTGGATATTGTCTTATCATTTTGTAACTCACTTTATATATGTGGAGTTAGATATTTTGGAATATTGATTATATCACGGGTACCTAAATTTTATCATGGAATAACATGTGATAGTGTGTTGAGATGTTTAATTTGTGTTGACAAATATATTAATACTAGCTAATCAGCCACCCTTGACCAAGGTTTATCCAAAATAGTGGACTGAGTCATCTAACCTTGTATATGGTTTTGTTGAGAGGCATGTATTGATGTCATGGTTTGGCCTTCTTAGGTTGTATCAAGGTCTTATTAGGATGTTAAGGTTTATCACATATGTATTTTCCAATCAATCTTATGCCACGATCTTTTATGAGGTCTTTTACAATGTAGTTTAGCAAAGTTTAAGGTAACTTTGGAAAGATTAATGTTTTTTTGTGAAAGTCAAGGTATAAGTGATACATGGTGAAAATAATGAGGTGGTGATCATCCAATAAAGTATGGTATTCCATATTGAACTAGGAGATAAACTAGTGAGATAAGCATTTTTGTCTTCAAGAGCATTTTGAGGAGTTTAAGGTAATTTCTGAGATATTAAGCTTTCATTTGTCTTGTTGTATTACTTGTTGTAATGTGGTAGTGTAACCCCTTGAAGAAGAATCAAGTGTGAAGGAAAAATATCATGCATAGGTGTCAAAGAGGTTTTTTTGGGGTCATTTAACACTTGTTGAAGAGCATATTATATCTATTTTTCCCGTACACTTGGTCAAAGTGTCAAAAAACTTCTTTTCCAATGTACACTTACCTTAAAAAATTACTTTGTTAATTGTTTTAACACCCAAATAAAGTATGATGTAAGAAATGGTAGGAAAAGGAAATGAAGATATGTTTGGTACATTACACCATCACCATAAAATCCAATTGGAACTCCATTAACACTTTGTACACAACTTTAGCATGGTATTATCTAAGAATAAATAGGTTTTCTTGATGAAGATAAGTTTTAAATGAATATGTAGTTTCAAGATTGATAAACAGGCCTCATTGAGGGGTTTTTTATACTAAACATGATTAAAAAAACCCTAAAAAACCTCCTCCAACCTAGAAAATATCAAATACATGCATAGAAAGAAATTTTAAGTCCAAAAAAGGCAAAAAATCATTCAAGTTTTCTATTAGTTACTTGCAAGAGAAGAAAGCTCATTTTCATAAGGGTTCATAAAAGAGGAGATGTTTTAGAAAAAATTACATTAGGGTATATTTACCACACCTATACACTTTAAATCCATTAAATTAGTTTTGGGATTAGGGGGAAAATATTTATGAACCATTGTTAACAAGTTAGATGCCTTTTAAACCCTACTAAACCCAAATGTCATGGTTTTTCTCTCTAAATGACATTTTTATGTTTGATAAATGATTGTAAATGGTTTGAAATTATCTATTAGAGGTCAAATATCCTCTATAACATCAAAATCAACTCAAATTCCCAATGATCATGTTTGTACTAACATGAAATCTCATGGTTTTATTGGTTTTAACATGATAGGCAAGATTTATTGGGGTTGTGAGGTGTTTTCTAGCATAAGGGTGATTGAAATAAAGTTAAAACATTGTATCTTATCTCAAAAAATCTAAGTATCCTACCAAAATGAGCAAAATGTGAAGGTACAAGTTTGCAGAGTTTGAGAAGGTGTAAGTTTTAGAGTTGTTTGATACTATTTAGAATTTTTGGCTTGTGAAAAAGATTAAAAACACATGGAATGCATCTAAAATAGACTCCCACATCCAATTTAATCTTTATAAAATATTACATTCATCACCAAACTAATTTTCAAGAGTTTGTTCAACATAAAGGCCTTAAATGTAAGAGATACGGTCCTATGAACAAGTACATTTGATGTTTTGATGGGAAATCTATATGAAATGGGGTTTTAAAAACTTAATAAAAAGTGTATATGATAATAAAATAATATAAAATAAGTGGGTAAACTATTCATGATCATCCATTCATAGGAAGTTGGAGGTGGCAAGCTTAAGGCCATTGATCTAGTGTTCTTAAACAAGGTTTCAAGGGTGCAAAGGCAAAAGACTTGAAAACCAAAATAAATATTAGTAATAAATTATTAAGTGTTCACCAGGATGATAATACCTCAAAAAATTCCCTAAAAATCTTTCAAGATACCAACATAGTCAAAGTGATAAAAGAGCAATGTAGTTATGCATGCTCTAGTCGACTGTGTTAAGCCTACCAGTTTGAAATGAGAGTTTTTTTGATGCATGTAAATGTATAAAAAGGTTATCATAGTGTTGAAAAAACTTCTCATTTAAATATTAAAATAATATTTTTCATGAGTTTTTGGTTGTGATCTTCATGAGATCCGTGGTGGAGTAACGGTTGAGCTATTTGACTATTTCACAAAATGATTATGCAAGTGGTTATTGGGAGCAACCGTGGTCCTAAAGTTTTATGAAATATGAAAATTATTTTAGATAAATATAATAAATAATGATCAAAATCTAAATTTTAAAACTCTAATGAGAAAGTAAACTATAATGATTTGATCAAAAAATGAGAAAATAGGTAGGGTAAGGTAGAAAGAGAGATGTTTCTGTTGTTTAGTTCAAACATCTTGAAAAAGATCTCATTTGATAAAAGATATACATATTCAAACTATAACATGACATGAAATTACCAAATAGTATAAATCCTATCATATACCAGATAAATGTCTAAGGAGATTTGAAAACATGCAAATTAGAAATCAGATTTACTTAAATAAGAAAATTGCATTTGCACATCTTCTAGAAAAGCAATGATAATGAAATGAATATTATATCTTTCAATCAACCTAGAATAAATATAAAATTAACAAATATACATTAATACATGCACATATATAATTTATAAAATCAATTAAAATCTAAACATTAGAATAAAGACTTGAAGAATCAACCATCATAACAAACAAACAAACAAAATGAGACAATCTTCACAAAATTTTCTTGTTTGTATTTCTTGCTCCAAAATTTTCAAAATAGTTTTTCTCTTCAAAAATTCCTCCTCTTATCCAATGATAATACCCATTTTTATAGGTTGGAAGAGCAACCTATGGTTAGTCATTATCAAATAGGAATCAGACAAGTGTCAAGGATAGATGTCCTTTAACAAATATTTTAATACCAATGACACTTTTCAAATGTGACTAACCTATAAACAATGTGCATTAAACATTGCACATGATTTTAAAAAATAGTATATTATTTTTAAAATTATTTACATGGTTTTGATACAAATAATATTCTAAGTCAACCTTATTGACTTTGAGATGCCCTTGTAACTGTAGCATTTTGCTTTTGTTCCAAAATCTTCATGGATTTGTCATATTGTTCATCAATCAATCTGAGATTGATGATTGGATATATAAATAGCTCTTCTATTTACCCTGATAAATCTCTAAATATTTCATCCATTTTGTCCATGGATTCTATTGTACCCAACACACACCATTTCTAAAAATGAGGACCCTTGTTCAAAATTCTACAAATTTGTGTTATAAATTAGACATTCAACTTGATCAGGAACTAATATGGAATATCTTGTGTTGATCTAGTTTTCATGGGTCTGTTAGCAAATAATATTCATTTGACTTCATCTAATGTTACTAATGTTTGATTCTTATGTTTCCATGTTGCAAGTTTAATGGGTTCTCAATGATGTGAATACTGCCTAAGGTTTTACACCCTAATGCTAAATTGACTTTTTGTTTTGATTTATCCTTGGTCTCTTATTGATTAAATTGAATTTATGTTTAAAATAATGTTAAAACCTTAGCCTAATTTATTTATCCTAAAGTCATTTTGAAATAGATTCAAAATTTACGTATGGTCAAAATTAATAGGGAACACTTTATTATATTGTAGAATTAGTTTAAGATTTTAGCCTAGGTCCTAATCATATTTATTAATACAACTCAGAACTTAGGTTAAAATATTTATGCTAGGTCCTTTATTTATTATGATTTACGAGGGCTATTTTATTATATTCTAAGCTTAGATTAAAATTTATACTAAGTTTCAAATTATATTTGTTAATACAACAAAACTTTAGGCCAAGGCTTAATATATTTCCAAAGTATTGACTAAGCTTTTATGCCCATATAAATAGACAAAATTATGAAAGGTGGTGAGATCTCGAGGCTTCAAAATAGATCAACGATTCACGACAAAAGTTTAAAGTCATTGAAGTTTAAAGGAAGATTGATGGTGTGTGTTTGTTTTTGAACTAAAGATTTAACAACATAAGATCAAGGTTGAAATGTAAAAGGTTCTAAGAGTTTTATGAGAGTCACAAGTGTCACCATCTCAATGGGTACCCTAAAGATCTAAAGTTGTGAGGAAAAGTTATGAAGTCAAAAGATCTATGGAGTGACCCAAGAGTGAGAAGTGGCAACATCTTGAGAGCTCAAAATGGTAGATCTAATGGTTTGTGGGCCCTTCCCTAGAGTCAACAAGTCAATAGATCAAAGCCCCCATATATATTCATAGATCATAGAGTCTCAAGGAAGTGACAAATGTCAAATATTTTAGGCCCTTCCCCAAAGTTAAAAGGTCAAACACCAAGATCTATGGTGCACGTTAACTTGTGCACCAAATATCTAATAGTGTGGAATCAAGATAAAATCAACAAAGGCTTTTTAAAAGCAAACATGGTGGTGACAAGTGTCACCATCATGGGATCACTTAATAGAGATCTAATGGTGAGAAGTTAAAACCCAGTACATCAAGATCGATGGATCAAATTGATTCATGTAAATGAGATCAATGATGAAATATCAATGAAGATTTTTTAAAGGTCATAGAACTAACGAGAAGCCACCACATGGCATAAAGGAATTTAAACTAGAATTGTAAGGTACACAATAAACCATGAGGAAATACCAAGTGGCATACTGGCATTCAATTATGCAAAATTAAGATCGATAGAGTGTGATTGATTTGTGTAATTGAGATTGATAGTGTAAATTGAGATAGAATTTTCAAAGGTCTTAGAACTAATAGGAAGCTACCACATGGCATGTTTTTCTGAGCTTGGAGATGAAGATCAATGATGCAAAATTGATTTGGCTTGAGAGAACACTAAGGATGCATGTTCAAAGGTAATAATGGTCACATTTTTTGAATCAAATGGATAAATCAACATGGGATTTACCGCATTAACATGACACAGTTGATTCTTTAACTAGTGAAGATCAAGAATGTGAACACATGTACCTTAGACTTAATCTAGTTAGTGAATATAAAAGTAAAGATCCAACAATAGAAAAATAGAAGGCTACAGTTATAGAGACATCTTAAAGGTCAAATAATTTGACACAATATATTCTTTTAAGTTAAATACCCTATAAATCCTTTCAAAGAAATATTCTATTTTGTAAAGGTAGGGGCAATATGCAATGCACAATTTTGTTAGATTAGTCATAGTTAAATAGTGTCATTAGTTCTGAGGCATTGGTAAAGGGATACTTGTCCTTAATACATGTTTGAATTCCATTTGAAAGAGGATAATTTAAAATATCTAATAGGTTGTTCTCACAACCTATAAAAGAAGTTATTGTCATTTAATGTATATATTTAGTTTTCATGCAGTTAAAGATATAATTTTAAAGTTTCCCTTTCTTTGTACATATGTACATGTTGCATAGATTTTTCAAAGGCTAACTTAAACTAATAACTGTAAGTAGACTATTATACGATCTTGACCATAGTTATAACTCATTTTTTGACTATTATTGGTGGAATATTTTATCGATCAGCGTACTGATAAACAAAATAGGTCTGATCAGCCAAAGTAGGAAGATTGGTCATCCAAATGTGTAGGTTTACCACACCAAAAGGGGACTAATCTCTCCTCTCATAAAGGGGAGGTTCCCTATAGATATGCTATATATATATATATATATATATATATATATATATAAAATAATACTCAAGGATAGGATAAACCATCCATCTCTCTTTCTTCAAAGATGATGCGTGCAAATCAAAGGAAAAACTCAAGAAAAATAACAGAAAACACTCCTCTTCTTTCAGAATTACTATTCATCAAACCACAAGAATGCTCCTGGTAGTAATTGTAAAATGTAACCAAGGATGTAGTAACCAATAAATTGAGATGTAGTACAAAGTCTCCCCCTGAATTTCCCAAGAGTGAGATACGAAAGACAATGAGGGCACAAAGTCATCCCAAGGTCCTTTACACAAAAACAAAAAGAAAACATACTAAAGACAATTATGGGGGCACAAAGTCTCTCCACAGTTGACTTCAGGACACCTTCCTAACTACTTTCACTAATTCTGCTTGTTGAATTAAAGGAACATAAAATATATTAAGGAAAAAGACATAAGAACAGTTTCCTCAACAACAAAGATATCACAGCACAAAGTCTGAAAAGTCACTTGCTTTCTTATTCTAATAACAAAATATGATCAACAATCTAAGCTCAAAATCTCAGTAATGCCTTTCAATTTGGACAGAGTTTCATTTCTAATTATTAGAGAGAGATATCCATTTACAATAGAAGATTCCCTTATATAGCCTCTTCAAGGACTCGAGAACAGTAACACATCATGTTGCATTGAAATTTGTTAAGAAGACATGCTAAAATTTAGGGGCATTTACCCATTTGCTTTTCTCAATGAAAATAAACAAGTCACGCTATTGAAAGTTTACATCTTTCAATGTCCACCTGGCGATCTGATCCTTCTACATCATTCCTCCTTTTCTGGTTAATTGAATCAGGTCCTTGATTCAATTTGGTGCTCTATTCCTTAATCACTTCCTGCTAATCTTGGCCTTAAAGCCTTTGAATGCATTTGGGTCTATATATTTAAAACTACAAGGATCAATGGCTATTTCATTGTCATAACTTTGACGTCCACGGGCACATCAATTTCCTCGACAATTCCTTCAGTTTTGTCATTTGAGCTTTCCTGAAGGGGACCTGCCTTTTGGGCCTTAAGAAATGATCTACTTTGGGTCGGGAAGAGCCCCCCCACAAGGGTATCTACCCTTTAGGTGGTCTTTGGATGGCCTTTAGGCTTCTTTATTCTGGTGGGTCGCTAAGTCCTTTGTTTTGCATCCTCTCGAAGGGAAGGTGACCCTTCAGCTTTGGGGAAGTGTCTTTTAAGTTGGTAGCCGAGAGTCCCCCGCAAGGGCACCTGGCCTT
This sequence comes from Torreya grandis, assembly GCA_037957365.1. NCBI lineage: Eukaryota > Viridiplantae > Streptophyta > Pinopsida > Cupressales > Taxaceae > Torreya > Torreya grandis. Next base: position 1,670,246 of record JARHVA010001433.1, read on the forward strand.
TAGGGTCCTCCGATGGCCTTTTATTTGGAGTCCTTAAGAACTTTTCCCACAAACATTTCCCATGGATATTTTCCCACAGATAAAAAGTTCTAAAAATTTCCCATAGACAAAAAGTCTGTGAGAATCATTGCTTTGTCTTTGGCTTTGAGAAACTCCTCGGGCTTTCCTCCTGTAGCCTTTCTGAATTCCTTTGGACTTTTTGTTCGAAGGAATTCCTTTAGACAAAAAGTCTGAAGGAATTATGCCTTAGTCTTTTTCTCGAAGGAAATCCCTTTGTCTTTCAGCTGCCTTAAACAAAATTTTGAAAGAACTTACCTTTGCAACTTCTTTGAAAATGACCCTTTCGAAGGGTGCTTTTGTTGATGAAGTGCCCTCTGCAAGGGCACTTGTCCTTTGGGAGGCTCTCTTGATCTTTTGCATTGAACTGATCCTTTGAACCAACTGTTGAACCAAGCTTTGAACCACGCTTTGAACCAAGATTTGAACCAAGCCAATGATCCCTTCGATTGAACCAAGCTGATGAACCAAGCTTTGAACCAAACCGATGAACCATTTGATGAACCGACTGAGTGAACCAAAGCATTGAACCAATTGTTGAACCAAGCTTTGGTTCAATAGTTTAATGGTTCATTCCCATTGATTTGGCTAAGTCCTTTTGATCCTCGTTGAACCAAATGCATTGAACCTATTGAACGTTGAACCCGTTGAACCTTTGAACCAAAGTGGTTCAATGGTTCAATGATTTAAGGCTCAAAAACTTGTTCTTTTTTATTGAACCTACTTGTATAAACCTTTGAACCTGACTGAAGAAGCCTTTGAACCTGGAAGTGATTGAACTCTTGCTGCTAATGTTGAACCTTTGAACCTATTGAGCCCATTAAACAAAAATGGTTCAAGGTTCAACGGTTCAATCCTTGCTTAGAAGCTTGCTAATGAACTCTTTTGGTTGAACCTGGTCATTGAACCAACTTTGAGATTGCCTAAGTGTTGAAAGCTTGTTTCTTTCTTGTAGAGTCCATAAAAATCAACCTGTGAAGCCCGTTGAACTTGGTCTATAGAGTCCATAGATTTTATTTTCCTGTAGAGTTCGTAGATTTCTCTTCCTATAGAGTCTATAGATTCAAGCCTGTAGAGTCCATAGATTCAACCCTGTAGAGTCCATAGATTTATGAGAATCTTGAAAAATGAGGAATTTGAATACCCAGGACAAAATTTAGAAAGGGAAGAGACAATTTTGGTCTGTAGGACCAAAATAGTTCAAATTTTGTCCCAAAAATGAGTGATATTTTTGGGGGACAATAGCCAGCTCTAGTTGGGGAACTTCTATCAATTGTAAAAAAGAATTGAAGGAAGTAGAATCTAGAATCTCCAGTATCTTCATGTGTACCATTGGGCTATAGAGTCATGCTACCCAGAAATGAAAGGCATGAAAAATGGAAACAAACAAAGAAAAATAGAAATAAAAACTATAAAAATATACATATATACAGATGCAATGATCTGATACTTCAAGAGTTGAAGTGTTTCAGATGCTGCCCATTGTGAGGTAGAGAAAAGAGTGTGCCATCTTGATATTTTAGTAAAAATCTATTTTCACCATTGTGTTGATGAATTATAAATGGGCCTCTCCAAAGGGAGTTAAATTTTCCATGCATCCACTTTGGTTCTCTCCTTTTATCCCACAACAAGACTTGATCTCTAATCTAGAAATCATGATTTTTGGCCTTCTGGTCAAAGAGTTTCTTTACCAGACTTTGATGAGCAACAATTTAGTCCACCACCATGGTTCTCTATTCATCTAGGTCAGTCAGGCACATGATTCTCTTATCAAGAGAGCTTTCATATGTCTGATCTTCAATTGCCTTTGCCAATTTCAAGGCTGGCAATTCTAAGGTGATTGGTATCTCAGCATTGATACCATAAAGAAGTTAAAAAGGAGACATACGAATTGATCTCTTTGGTGTGATTCTATTTGCCCATAGAGCATCAACCAATGCTTTATGCCATGTCCTTTGATTGTCATTTGCTAGCTTCTTGATGATAGTTACCAGGTTCTTATTGTTGGATTCAGCTTGTCCATTCCCTTGTGGAAAATAATCAGAAGAGTGAGAGAGTATAATTCCATAATGGAAACAGAATTGTGTAATCTCCTAGGAGGTGAAATAAGCTACATTGTCAGAAACAATTTTGGTTGGAACTCCAAACCTGGAAATGATATTCTCTTTGAGGAAATTGCATACAACATCTGAAGTAGCATGCTTATTTGGGATTGCTTCTACCCACTTGGTGAAATAGTCAGTTGTTGTAATGACATAATCATGTCCAGCACTTGAAGATGGGTTTATTGTCCCAATAAAATCAATACCCCATTGCTAGAAAGGTTCTTCTATGATCACTGGCTTGAGAGGCAGGGCAACTAACTTGGGTCTTCCAAAAAATTGCTGGCAAAGTTCACATTTTCTCACCCACTTATATGCATCTTGGAAAAGAGTTGGCCAGTAATACCTGGCTCACAGAATCTTGTGAGCAGTCACAGAATAAAAAAATGTCCTCCACAGGCCAGATTATGGAAAGATTTCAAAATTTGGCTTTGTTGTTCTTTGTCTACACAGTGAAGGAATACTCCATCTATGCTTCTCTTGTACAAGCCATTGTCCCAAAGGACAAAATTGGCAGCTTTCAACTTGATAGTCCTCCTTTCTTTATAAGACAAATGAGCAAGACATTCACCATAAGTAAGGAAATGAGCAATACTTAAATACCACTCATTGGTAGTGGAGACAAAAAGGACTGTTGGAGTATCTTCCACTTCAACTTCTTCATGTTGTGTATCTTCTGGCTTATTGTCAATAATTAATTGGCATAGACCTTTTCCCCTGACTAGCTTTATTGGCTTGATGTCTAGATTGAACTCTTGGATCTTTAAAATCCAATTGCCTCTTTTTGTGCCAAACTCCTGCTGAGTTGATATGGACTTGACTGTGGTGTCAGGAACTAAGGCAATAGTGTGTGAATTCAGGATATAGAAGTAGAGATATTTGACTGCTTTCACCAATGCATAAGCATGCTTCTCTACATTTGAATACTTCATCTCATGGGTTTTGAGAGGGTAACTCATGAAAGAAATAGGATATTCCATACCTTCTTTATCTTGTTGAACAAGAATTGTTGAAAGTGTGTGTTCAGAAGCATAACTGTATATGATGAAATCTTTGTTGTAATCTGGACAAACCAAGGTAAGGGCATGGGCAATGGCAGTCTTGATATATTGAAATGCTGACTTGCCTTCTTTAGTCTAGCTGAAGGTGGTCTTCCCTTTCATCTTGTTCACAATGTGTCTAGTCTTCTCAGCAAATTTGGGGATGAACCTCAATAAGAAATTCACCTTTTTGAAGAAAGAATGAACAACATTCTGACTTATAGGAAAATTAAGCTCTTGAATAGACTTGACTCTATTTGAGTCAATATTTATGCCTTCTTTAGATATAATGTGTCTGAGGAGTTTCCCCTCTGTTACTCCAAAAATAGACTTCTTGGGGTTCAAGGAAATACCATTCTGGTGGCAGTGCTCCAGCACTTGTGGTAAGTGGCATACATGATCAGATCGATGCTTTGAAAAGATAGTCAAGTCATAAAGGTATACCACTATGAATTTACCTATCTCATCTTTGAAATCTAGGTCCATTACTCTCTAAAATGTGGCACCAACATTTATCAAGCCAAAAGGCATCTTTCTATATGCAAATGTACCCCAAGGTGTGGTGAATGCAGTCTTGTGTTGGTCTACTTCACCAACTTCAACTTGATTATATCTTGAGAAGCCATCCAGCATTGATAACATCTCTGAACCTATCACTGTTTGAAGCACTTGATCCATAATTGGCAAAGGATAATTATCTTTTAAATATGACTAATTTAGATTCTTGAAATCTACACAAATGCAAATTTTGCCACTCTTCTTCCTTACAAGCACTATGTTTGCAATCCATGTGGAATGATGGATTGGGAAGATGATTCTAGCATTTAACATTTTTTTTTATCTCAGACAGAATAGTACCTGATATTTTTGGATTGTACTACCCAGATTTTTGCTTATAGGGCATTGAGTTAGCCTTGAGAGGAATGTCATGGCAGATTTCATCAGGTCTGAGAGACTTCAGGTCTTCATAATAATATGCTAAGACATCCATGTATTGATAGAGTAAAGTGGTGAACTTGAATCTTTCTTCAGGGGTGTAGCACTTACCAATGTTAACCATCTTGGGATTTTATTTAGTAGTCAGATTTACTTGATCGAATCCCTGAGAGAAACTTGAATTTGTTTGCTATTGTTTGATGAATCTATCATGCTTGTCAAATAGTTTCTCAAGAGAAATCAGGCCTTTGGGAATTTTATTTCCTTTTAGCTGTAAGAATTCTTCATTTATATTTGAACTGGATTCAAAGGCTGATTCATACTTCTGAGGTTCACTGCCTTCAAAACATAGTTATTCAAAATTGTCTTTTCATTCTAGGAAGGCAATGATTTGATGATCATCATTGAATACTTGCCAATGATCAACATTGTCAGGAACACTTGGTCTACATACTAGCTCAATAGTATACCTATCTTATTTGAAATCTGAGTGAGGAACTAAAAGAGTTCCTAAAATAACAAGTGCATCAGCTCTATCATTAGACTCTCTAGGTATGGCAAAAATGTTGAAAGCATCAAAGCTTTCAATTTGGTCCCAAACCAGGTTGTGGTAGTGGCATAATTTTTCACTCTTGGTTTGGTATAAGTTTCTCACTTGACAAACCACTAATTCAGCATCCCCTTTGGCATGAAAAAACTTAATGCCTTTGTCTTGAGCAGCCTTCAATCCAAGCAATAGAGATTCATATTCAATTGTATTGTTAGTGTTGCTAAATTGTAATTTGTAAGATTAAGGAAACATATGTCCTTGAGGAGATATCAACACAATCCCATCTCCCAAACTGGTAAAATAATAGCTACCATCAAATTCTAGAGTCCATACTTCATCAGATACTGATTTTTCTTTGGACTTTCCTTGATTAGAGAGGGAGGGTCCTTCTTCATTTGTATTACAACATATTAGTTCTTCTACTATTTTAGTTGAACTGATTTCTGGGTCGACACTTTCAAGAATTTTATCAGATACTTCATATACTTCATTTATAGATAGAAAGTAGTTATCCATACTTGTGGATTCAAAAAGAATTTGAGCTTCAAGGGCTAATGTTTGGGTGACCACATATTTTGCCTCCTTTTCAGGGAACAACCTCTTCATTACGCCTTGTACAGGGATATTTGCCTCAGATAGGTCCATGCTTAGTTCTCTTCCCATGTCCTTACAGAAATTTCATCCAAGAAAAATGCCATAGGATGCTAGGATGTCAGCCACCAAGACAGTCATCTTGATTCTCTTGTCTGGAAAGGCTACAAATGAAAATTGGGCATCTTTGATTTGCCCCAGCAATGGTACTTGCTTGTTCTCCATGGAGAAACATCTCTCAAATGTCTTAGTCAGTGTGATACCCAGAGATTCAACTACTTTAGCAAGCATGACATTGTCAGATGTGCCTGAGACTATAATACAATTACTTACCTTGTGACCATTTATTAACAGAGAAACATAAAAAGGTTCTATTTTCCCAGGGGTAGCTGGAGGAGTAATGACAAGATTATTCATAATGGGCATGTTCTTTAGAGAATCAGGAGTTACCTTTTTAGCTTTTTGTCTTACAGGGATGGTTTGGTTCTTGACACATTGGATCAACTTATCCAATTGATCAGGATTGGACTACAAATATTCAAATTCAGACATCTGTATTTTTGTCTTTTTGACATGATCGATTATTTGAAATGGCTGAATTAAGCTAGGTAAAGAGGAAGGTATTTCAACCTTTTGAGTTTTAGGAGGGATGGGAGGAGGGCTAGTTTGCAAAATTGAAATAGAAGGTGAAGGTGAAATTGACGTATTTGCCTTTTAGATGATCACCGAATCCTTTGACTGGAAAGGCAGAGTGGATTCACGCTTAGCAATTGTAATTGCTAGTTGAGGTTGTTCTTCTATCTTCTTTTTATTAGCTTGCTGGACTAATTGGTTCTTGGATCTGGTAAACACTACATATGATCCATTAAAAGCTTTTCTTTCACTTCTGGGTTCATCCTGGTAGTTCAAGAAACCAATATGGGAGTTGCCAGCTGATTCTTCTTGATTTTCTCTAAGGATATCATCATCATTTTCTTGATTTAATTCAGGCTAGAAAGAGAACTCTGATTCTACTTCAAGATATCCCATTGCTGAATTGGTTGGAGGAGCTTCCAAGGCAAGTTTCCCTTATGGGGGAGGAAGACAATTTTGTTGCCCTTGATTCTTAGCAACATTACCCTGATATGACTAATTTGGGAATGTCCTTCTTGGCATATCTATGTATGGAGCAGAAGACATTTCTTGCACCATTTTCTTTTTGAGAGCAAGTAACTCATTTGCCAACTTTTGCACCATTGGATCTGTGGTGCTTGTAGATGCATATTCAGAAGATGATGAAGGTGTATTTCTATTTGGATCTCTTCTTATCTTCCATGCTAAGATGAGATCATCTTCTACCTTAGTGGCCAAATGTTGAGCTATAGCAAGATCTATTTGACCAGCACATCTCAAAAGAAAACTTACTTCAGGTAACTAATAATTAATGAAGAAGCATTTGAGATTCTCAGCTGTAGGTTGAGCAATTAAAGGAATTCTATTCCTTAGTTTGTCATATTTAGCTATGAAGTCTCCCATTGGTTCATGAGGCTCTTTCTTCATCTATGTAAGTTAAGCTAGAAGTGCATATGCATCTTTTGAAAGTTTGAATCTGGCTTCAAACTTAGCTTTGAGGGTATTCCAATCAGTTAACGATTGATCTTGTAGATGATAAAACCAATCTACAACAACACATTGTAATGTTTCTATAAATAGCCTGACTGCTACATCTTCAAATTCTACTTCAATTACACCACATGCTATGCTGAAGGCTGTAATGTGTTCATCAGGATGAACTTTCCCATCACCATAGAATTTGGGGAAATTCTTTCTTAAACTATGTGGAAGCTCATGTAGAGGTGGAGTAAGATTGAGAAGACCAAAAGCATTACCCCAGGGGCCTTGAACTGCCATTATATGACTATGAAAAGGAGGAATAACAAATCTTAGAGGGGTAATTATTGGCAAAGATTTATCAATAGCAGAAGTGGATACTTTGTTTGGCAATAGAGATCTGACTTTAGTAGGAAGAAAGCTCTTGGTTCATTGGAGATGAGATGGTGAAGGAAATAGATCAAAATCACTTTGCTGTACCAACTCGAATACAGGGTCAACAAAACCTTTAGCCATTTAGCTTTGTATATACCTTGAATCTGCCAGATTGTGAAACAAAAATGGAAAAGAATTAACCTTGCTTTAGTTTAAAGCTTGAGGCTTTAAACTGTGTGTTCTTTCCTAGTTAGTGTGGAGGTGAATGGTAAGGCTATAAATAGATAATGGGTTATAATCCCCAGCATAGTCGCCAAAAATTATTGGTGGAATATTTTGTTAATCAACATACTGATAAACAAAATAGGTCTAATCAGCCAAAGTAAGAAGATTGGTCATCCAAATGTGTAGGTTTACCACATCAAAAGGGGACTAATCTCTCCTCTCATCAAGGGGAGGTTCTCTATAGATATGTTTTATATATAAATAGAAAATAATACTCAAGGATAGTATAAACCATCCATATCTCTTTCTTCAGAGATGATGCATGCAAATCAAAGAAAAAACTCAAGGGAAATAATAGAAAGCACTCCTCTTCTTTCAGAAGTACTATTTAGCAAACCACAAGAATGCTCCTGGTAGTAATTACAAAATGTAACCAAGGACATAGTAACCAGCAAATTGAGATGTAGCACAAAGTCTCCACCTGAATTGCCCAAGAGTGAGATACAAAGGAAAATGAGGGCACAAATTCATCCCAACGTCCTTTACATAGAAACAAAAAGAAAACACACAAGACAATTATGGGGGCGCAAAGTCTCTCCATAGTTGACTTCAGGACACCTTCCTGACTACTTTCACTAATTCTACTTGTTGAATTAAAGGAATAAAAAATATATTAAGGAAAAAGACATAAGAACAGTTTCCCCAACAACAAAAATATCACAGCACAAAGTCTGAAAAGTCACTTGCTTTCTTATTCCAATAACAAAATATGATCAATAATCTGAGCTCAAAGTCTCAGTAATGCCTTTAAATTTGGGCAGAGTTTCATTTTCGATTGTCAGAGAGAGATATCCATTTACAATAAAAGAGAGTCCCTTATATAGCCTCTTCAAGAAGGACTCAGGAACATCAACACATTATGTTACATTGAAATTTGTTAAGAAGACATGCTAGAATTTAGGGGCATTTACCCATTTTCTTTTCTCAATGCAGATAAACAAGTCACGCTATTGAAAGTTTACATCTTTCAATGTCCACCTGGTGATCTAATCCTTCTACATCATTCCTCTTTTTTTGGTTAATTGAATTGGGTCCTTGATTCAATTTGATGCTCTGTTCCTTAATCGCTTCCTACTGATCTTGGCCTTAAAGCACTTACCTTGCGGCTTCTTTAAAAATGACCCTTTTGAAGGGTGCATTTATCGACCAAGTGCCCTCTGTAAGGGCACTTGTCCTTTAGGAGGATATCTTGAACTTTTGCATTGAACCAATCCTTTGAACCAACCATTGAACCATGCTTTGAACCAAGCTTTGAACCAAGCTAATGATCCCTTCAATTGAACCAAGCCGATGAACCGTTTGATGAACCGACTAAGTGAACTGACTGAATGAACCAATGCATTGAACCAACCATTGAACCAAGCTTTGGTTTAATGGTTCAATGGTTCATTCCCTTTGATTTGGCTAAGTCCTTTTGATCCTCATTGAACCAAATGCATTGAACCTGTTGAACCTTGAACCCGTTGAACCTTTGAACTAAAGTGGTTCAGTGGTTCAACGGTTCAATGATTCAAGCATAAAAAATTTGTTCTTTTTGATTAAACCTACTTGTAGAAACCTTTGAAATTGACTGAAGAAGCCTTTGAACCTGGAATCTATTGAACTCTTGCTACTGATTTTGAACCTTTGAACCTATTGAGCCCATTGAAAAAAAATGGTTCAAGGTTCAACGGTTCAATCCTTGCTTAGAAGCTTGCTGATGAACTCTTTTGGTTAACCCTAGTCATTGAACCAACTTTGAGATCACCTAAGTGTTGAAAGCTTGCTTCTTTCCTGTAGAGTCCATAGAAATCAACCTGTGAAGCCTGTTGAACTTGGTCTGCAGAGTTCGTAGATTTTCTTTTCCTACAGAGTCCATAGATTTCTCTTCCTACCCGCTTTACATTATCAGCCAACCATCCATCCAATTCACATAGAGATTCACTACCTTTTAAGAGACCTCACCTCCATCCAAAAACATTTTCAACAACCCACATGCCCTACCAGCCATTCCATCAATAGGTTGTTCAAACCACATACATATAACTCATGCCCTAGAGTGGAGTTTACCTCAATTGAGATCCTAAAATGTTAGAGTCTATCTCATTGACTATAGCGTGTGAGAAACTACTTCAATAGTTCCACTGGCACTAGAAAGAAGGCCTTACCTCTAATAATAGTATTTATTATTTTTTTAGAGTTGCATTGGAGTCACCCAAGAGAGTAACTAGATCTAACTCTTAGGCTATTTTTCTAGTCTCACCTTTATCAAATCATAAGAGACCTAGAAATATATTAATAGCCTTAGTTTATAATAATCCACCTACCCCAAATAGGAACCATTTACCTATAAGGAACCCTTTTCCTATTAATTATCTGATGGCCCAACCTTGGTTAGTTATATCTACTATTACTATTGCCAGAGACATGCATGACTTACCTATGAATCCTAAAAGGTATTTGCCATCTTTTTCTCCTTCAAGAGAAATGATAATAGAGGAACACATCATATCTTGTAAATTTGCTTTAAGATTAATGAATTTTGTCAATTAATATGTTACATGTATGTTATTCCATTTTACATTATGGATGTTGCCTATGATTGGTATTGAAATCTAATAGAGAAATCCATCACCTCTTGGGATGGATGTTAAGCTACTTTTCTTGCATAGTTTGGATAGGTCACCAACCTTAGTTTGGTATACCAATACTTTACCAACATGAAAAAAGATCCTAATGAACCTATCTATGCATTTAATGCAAGGTTTCAAAAGATGTATAGTTTGTTAACCACACGGTATAAAAAATAGGCTACATTAGAGTTAGAAATGTACAAGAATGATCTTGACCCAATCACTACCATGTTCCTAAGAAGGGAAACCATAACCAATAATTTGGTGTTAGTATATGAAGGAGACATCAAAATTAAAAGACAACTCAGTCCCCAAATGCCTGGCATACCTAATTTCAATAATAACTTCCTAGCATTGAATCTGATACGACACATGAAGCTAAACATTATGACATTCAGTCAAAACTAGATCTACACACTACCTCCATTGATGTAGACAACAAAACCAAATTTTAGCTTCTTGAATAATCATGCATCAGACAATAATTACTAGCAAAATCAACAACTAGCTGCACTTCCCACTACTATTTTACAAGGTATAAACTCTATAAATTTATAACTAGATTTTATTCAGAAGATGGTTCAAAAGTTGAGCAATGACTTCTTAAATATGAAATAGAGGATAGATAATGCTAATAACCCAACTGGTAATAATAACGTTGGATTCTAGAGATACAACAGACCATTCAATAGGATTTCAAATAATATAGAGTAGCGTAACAAGATCCTAGAGATCAATATGGAAAAAACAACTCTTCTTAGTTGGTTCAAATTTCACAATACTTCTAAGTACGGTGAGATCAAATACATTGAATTTTATGTAGCATTAAAAATATTTCAAAGAGAGGTAGTTAGGCAAGACTAAATGCATAGTCCATTTGAACATCATCCAAATCCTAGCCCTTCTAGAACTATCATGTTATTTGAAACTCACAAGTTTCCCTTTTCATGTGAAGATGATAATGAGACAGAGGACAACATGGATGAAGTTCATGCTTTTCAAAAATTATAGAAAGGTGGTTACAATCTAAGGAATAAGATGCCACTCACAACATCAACACCTCCAAATACTACTTCAATTCTAGCTAATCCTAAAGCTTGAAATAATCCACCTCCTCCAAGAGGGAGTGCATAGCCTCAAACTAAGGAAGAACCTAGAAAAAGAGGATACAACATTGTTGAAGACATGAAGAAGATCAAAGAAAATATAACTCTTCACAAGTTAGATTAGATTACCAAACAAAAGGAGATGCTCTATAAATCTATTATAGGGAAAACACCTATGGAAAAATCAAAAGCATCTACAAATAAATCAAAAGCATCAAACAATAATGTTATCTACAAAAATAAGCCAGAAGTTCCAACCTTCTTGCTATCTATAAAGGCATTTGGTAAGAATATTCATATTTATTTAATTCATTCTAGAGATTCTACAACTACCATACCTAGTTTGATATGTCAAAAACTTGATTTGATTATAATCCCTTCAAAGAGGATAGTTTCATAATTTGACAAGACAGTAGTGCCTATAGTTGGTGAATTAAGGGATGTGCACATCCAAGTAGCATTTGAACCATGCTTTCAGATGACCATTGATATCTTGGTGATGGACATACCTAAAGGCTACAGTCTGATGCTACTAAGTAGAGACTAGTCCAAAGCACTCAATGGATATCTTTTTATAGAATTTTCTCATATATGGATGCTATAGATAGGAGTTGAAAATCAAATCAGAATTCACAGAGAGTTGAGAATAAAGTATCCCATCATGGAATATAACAACAAGAATGAAGAGGTAAAGTATAAGTCTCCTAGCATTGGTGTTTATAATTTTACTAAACAAAATCAAGGTCAAAAGATAGAACCCAAAGGTTCCAAATAGCCATGGAATTTACACTTTGATGGTGCTATATCTAAGCAAAGATTAGGCATGGGAATCGAGATGATTGATCCATAAGGTAAAAAATTCTTGGTAGAAAATAGATTACAATTTACATGCATGAATAATAGAGCTAAGCATGAGGATTTAATTTTGGGATTACAATTTGCACTTAATAACAATGTAAAATAGATATTAATATTTGGTGACTTAGAACTGGTAGTTAAGAAAGTCCGAAATAAATGCCAATGTAAGCTTATCTTATTTGAGAAGATACAATCATAGAGCATGGGACATGATCAAAAGTTTTAAAGTTTTAAACATAGTATCCCTTCCCAGAGAGCAAAATCAAGCTATAAATTCACTAACTAATACCATTGCTAATCTGGAGCCCCTTCAAGAATCTAAGGTAAAAAGTTTTTCCATTGAATTGGTGCCTTGTCCCTCTATTCTTGATAATGTAGAAAATTTCCAAGTTTTTAATGATGACCAGTACATTATCTAGTTTTTAAGTAATTCAAGGGAATTTGAGTCCCAAATAATTGATGAAAAGGATATTAATCACCTCTATTAAGAAAAATTAGATAGGGAAGGTATTCTCCAACTCAAAGAAAATTGCATCCCAACTGGGTTGGTCTTTTTGGTAAGGTAATTTAATATAGACCCTCAAGCTCAACAACTCAGACAACCCTATGTTAATGAATCTAACTTTAAGAAGGAAAATGTGGGAGATGAACATAGCCCATGATATGCTAATATCAGTCTTAGCTGTACCCTAGAAGAGAGACAGTGAGTGAAGGATTTAATCACTCGATATAGGGACATCACTACTTGGACATATTAAGACTTGAGAGTATATGATCTATAGGTCATTACTCATATTATCCCCTTGAATATAGATCATAAGCCATTTAGATAGAGGCAAAGACCAGTCAATCTTGTGCTAGATCCTCTCATTCATAGAGAAGTGGAGAAACTATTAAGTGTAAAAATTATCTTTCTAATCCAACATTCTACCTGGGTGGCCAATTTAGTCCTAGCAAGAAAGAAGAATAGTGAGATCAAACTATGTATAGATTTTAGGACCCTAAATAAAGATTATCAAAGTGAAAATTATCCCTTCCTTTCTATAGATGAGGTGATATAGATAGTAAATGGTTCTAAAATGATGTCCTTCTTAGATGGATTCTTAGGCTATAATCAGGTACTGGTGCAATTTGACGATAAAATGAAGACTATGTTTACCATGAAGTGCAGGACTTATGTGTATAAGAGGATACCATTTGGCCTAATAACTATAGGCACTACCTTTTAATACACCATGGATCATGCATTCAAAAGATTGATAGGAAAAATCATAATCATTTACGTGGATGATCTTATGGTGTTTTCAAAGAATAATGATCATCATATAAGCCACCTCTAATCCATATTTGAGAGATGTATAAGGTTTAGTGTTTCATTAAACCCAAAAAGGAACATATTTAGAGTCACTAAAAGCAAGCTCTTAGGACACATCATCACCAAGGATGGGATCATCATTGATCCACATAGAATTCAAGTAATTTCAAGGGTTATACCACCAAATAGCAAGAAGGATTTGAAATCATTCTTTAGAAATATTAACTTCTTAGGGAAGTTCATCTTAGGATTTGTAGAGATTTTTAGACCCCTGAACACCATGATCAAATAGGATGTTAAAATATAATGGATGGCTGAAGCCCAAAAGTCCTTCCAGGACATTAAATATGCAATATCATAGGCTCCAATATTAATCAATCTAGATTTCATGAAATATATTTTTTTATATTCATTCGCTTCAAAACATACAATTGTTTCTATCATAACACAAAAGAAAGATGAAACTAAGCATCCAATTGTGTTCATGAGCACAAATATGAAGGATGAAAAACCCATGTATTCCATGATTGACAAATAGATTTTTTCCCTTATCAAAGTAGTAAATAAATTTTGGCATTACATCTTGGGTAATAAAATCATTGCCATCATGCTTGATCCTAATGTCAAGCTCACCTTACAATGAAATGAATTAGGAGAAAATTGAGGCAAGTGTATGGTAAAGCTGTAAGAATTTTATATAGAAATCAAGCCTACAAAAATAATTTAGGGTCAAGGCATAATTCAACTTATGACTGAACCTGATCCACACATCACCATTAATGAGATATGTGAGGCTCAAGTATCTAAAGGAGAATGGTATAATGATGCCATATAGTATTTGCTTATAAGTACTTGTTCCCCAAAAAATAATAGATAACAAAGGAGAGCTTTGAGGCTTAAAGATACTCATTACATGATTAAGAATGGAGTTATCTATAGAAGAAATTATGAAGGTATTTACCTCAAGTGTGTGTCTACAGATGAAGCTAAAGAAATTTTATAAAACTTGCATCAAAAAATAGGCAATGGTCATCCTTATAAGAATACCACAACTCATAAGATCTTAATAATGGTATACTATTAGCCAATAAACTTCAAGGATGCTCATGCTCACCTGAGGACTTGCCATGAATGTCAATCTTTAGCCAAAAAATAAGTACACATAATAATGACTTTACAATCAGTTGTTGAAGGAAGGCCATTTTACCAATGGGGTTTACACTTCATTGGTGTCATCAAATCAAATTTATTATTAGGCCAAAAATTCATGCTCATTACTACTAACTATTACACTAGATGGATCAAATCCATAGCCACAAAGAATTGTAGAGTACAATATGTGTTTCATTTCTTTGAGGAACACATAACGACTAGATTTAGCATGCCCATTTATTTGGTTTGTGATAATGGAAAAAATTTCATATCATTAGAATTTACTAAATGGGCACACAACAACTAGATTATTATCAGGTTAGCTTTTAACCATTAACCTTAGGGAAATGGACTGACAAAATCAATGTACAAGAATCTAACAGATGTAATTAATAAATTAATAGGGGGCAAGCCTAAGGATTGACACAACTTATTGAAGTATGCTCTTTGGGTAGACCGAATGAGATACAAACAAGACCTTAAAGCTTTACCCTATCTATTGGTGTATGGATGTAGATCTTTGTTCCAAATTATGCTAAATTTACCCACTTATCAATTCATTCAAGACTACATGGAACCGTGTGATCAAACAGAGTCAAGATTATTAGTCATAATAGAAATGGAAGATTCAAGGATTGAGGCTTATAGACATTCAAAAAACACCAAAATGTGGTCAAGAGGTGGTTTGATAAGAGAGTGAAAGTTGAAGCATTCAATATTTTATATCTAGCGTTAAGTTGAGATAAAGCCCATGAGAAGAAAGGATAACATGATAAGTTTGCCCCATTATAGATTGGACCTTACTAGATTTTAGAGATAATGGGAAATAATGCATTTCATCGGAAGGACCTACAAGGTAATGAGATTACATATATAATCAATAGATAGTTCCTAAAACACTACTTTAGGGATGTGCCATCCATATATGTTACTAATTCATGAGGGACAAATGAATGTAGATGTAGGATTAGATTAGATTTCGTTCTTTCTTAGATTAGATTTCTTGCTTTCTTATATTAATTTCTTATTTTCTTAGATTAGTTACTTTTTTGGTGATCTAAATTGTGTTTGCTTTGACCATAACCAAGATAAAGATCCAAATCAACTGAGCTTATGACTTGTAGAAAGGGGCAAAATTAAAAAAATGGCAATTTGGGGCTAGTTTATAGATTGGGCATATTTCTATGTTTTGAGTCTTTAGGATAAAGGTATGTAATCATGAATCATTATGGATATTATCACAATTGAATAATTTTACCATTTATGTAGAAGTTTCTCTTAGAGTACTTCATACAAATTTAGAAAGTTTTCTTGTTGTATTGGATCAAATGCACTTATCGTATTAAATACCTATTGGAAATGACAATTCCAGGTATAGGTGTAGCTGGTAAGAATGTTTAGGTAATGATTTGTTTTATAATTATACCAACCCATTGGGGTTCCAACTCTTTTCTTTCCATTTAAGAACAAAATAAAAAAAAGAAGAAAATAATTGATGGGTTCAAAAGAGAAAAATAAAATCAAAAGATGCACATGATGAAATAAGGTTGATGTACCATACATCATGATTAAAATAAAATAATGAAAAAGAAGAAAAAGAGACTAAGGTATCTGTATTGGGGCTATGGATGCCTGGCTAGAAGTAGAGTAATGCCTAAGCTTTCCTTATTTTAAAGATTTAATAGACATGAGAATGAAACCTACAACTTCATAAAGCCTTTGAAAAACTCATCACAACAGGTGTTATATGAATCACATGTCTGACACATATAGATCCAAAAAATTGAAAGGCAAATATGTTGTGTGAATCAACTTAGGAGTCTCTTTCATATTTATGATTTAAGCATTCTATGATTGATTTAAGGATTGTTTATTAAAGTTTTGGGTTCTTGAATACTCAAAAGTATTCCCCCTGTGAGTCACCATTTTTTGTACTCAAAACACCCCATTTTTGAAAATGAGGACCCTTGTTTAAAATTTTGCAAATTTGTGTTATAAATTAGACATTCAACTTGATCAGTAACTAGTATTGAATATCTTATGTTTATCTAGTTTACATGGGTCTATTAGCACATAATATTCATTTGACTTCATCTAATATTTCTAATATTTGATTTTTATGTTTCCATATTGCAAGTTTAATGGGGTCTCATTAATGTGAACATTGCTTAGGGTTTTACACCCTAATGCTAAATTAACTCTTTGTTTTGATTAACCCTTGGTCTCTTATTGATTAAATTGAATCTATGTTTAAAATCATGTTAAAAACTTAGCCTAATTTGTTTAGCCTAAAGTCCTTTTGAAATAGATTCCAAATTTACGCAAGGTCAAAATTACTAGGGAGCACTTTATTATATTATAGACTTAGTTTAAAATTTTATCCTAGGTCTTAATTATATTTATTAATACAACTCAGACCTTAGGTTAAAATATTTATGATAGGTCCTTTATGTCTTATGGTTTATAGGAGATCTTTTATTATATTCTAAGTTTAGCTTAAAATTTATACTAGGTTTAAAATTGTATTTATTAATACAATAAAACTTTAGGCTAAGGCTTTATATATTTCCCAAGTATTAACTAAGATTTTATGCCCACAAAAATAGAAAAAAGGGTGACAGGTGGTGAGATATTGGGGATTCAAAATGGATCAATGACCCATGATAAAAGTTTAAAGTCAATAAAGTTCAAAGGAAGATCGATGGTGCACGTTTGTTTATGCACCAAAGTTCTAATGATGCAAGATCAGGATTAAAATGTCAAAGGTTCTAACAGCTCCATGAGAGTGACAAGTATCCCATCTCAGTGGGTAGCTTGAAGATCTAATGGCATGGGGTAGAGTTATGAAGTTAGCAGATCTATGGAGTAACTCGAGAGTGCCAAGTGGTAACATCTCGAGAGCCTAGATGATAGATCCAATAGTCTACGGGCCCTTCCATAGAGTCAACAAGCCAATAGACTAAAGCCCCGATAGAGATATCAAGTGGCACATGCATAGATCAGAGAGTGTCAAGGAAGTGACAAGTGTTAAAGCTTGTAGGCCCTTCCCTAGAGTCAAAAGGTCAAGCACCAAGAATTATGGTGTGCATTAACTCACACACTGAAGATCTAATAGTGCATAATCAAGATCAAAACAACAAAGGCTTTTCAAAAGCAAACATGATGGTGATAAGTGTCACCATTGTGGTAGTATTAATAAAGATCTAATGGTGTGAAGGAAAAACCCAATACATTAATATTAGCATATCACATTGATCTATGCTAATGGGATCAATGGTGTGAGATCAACAAAGAATTTTTAAAGGTCCTAGAACTAGTGAGAATCCACCACATGGCATAAAGGTATATGAGTTAGGAATGTAAGGTACATAAAGAACCCTAAGGAACTACCAAGTGGCATAATATCATTTAATCATGTAGAATTAATATTGACAGGGTGTGGTTGGTTCGTGCAATTGAGATTGAAGGTGCAAACTGAGGTAGAATTTTCAAAGGTCATAAACCAATAAGAAGCTACATGTGGCATGCTTTTGTGAGCTCAAAGATGAATATCAATGATGTAAAATTGATCCAAACTGAGAGATAATGAAAGACACATGTACAAAGGAAACAATGGTCATATTTTTTGAATCAAATAGATAGAACAAAATGGGCACTACCACATTGACATGACATGCTGGATTCTCAAACTAGTGAAGATCAAGAATGTGAACACATATGTCTTAGACTTGATCTGGTTAGCAAATATGAAATTGAAGATCTAGAAATAGAACAAGAGAATTTTGCAGTTAAAGAGACATCTCAAAGGTAAATTAAGTTGACACAGTATATTCTTTTGAGTTAAAAACCCTATAAATCCTTTCAAAGGAATATTTTATTCTGTAAAGGCAAGGGTAACATGCAACACACAGTTATGTTAGATTAGTCACAATTAAATAGTGTCATTAGTTCTGAGGCATTGGTAAAGGGATACTTTTACTTCATACTTGTATGAATTCCATTTGAAAGTGGATAATTTAAAATATCTGATAGGTTGTTCTCACAACATATAAAATAAGGTATTGTCATTTAATGCATATATTTAGTTTTCATATAGTTAAATATATAATTGTAAAGTTGTCCTTTCTTTGTACACATGCACATATTGCATATATTTTACAAAGGCTAACTTAAATTGATAACTATAAGTATAATCTTATATGGTCTTGACCATAGTTAGAACTCATGTTCTAACTATCACATATAATTATTTTGCATGGACTTGGAGGATGAGGCAACCCCTTCCCCAAGACTATTTAAGCAATTATAATTCATTAGTTGGAAGTGGTTAGAAAAATTTCAATATATAAGAGCATCATAAATTTTAATTGTCAGTGAATATGTTTGTGTATTCTCTCTCTAATTTCTATGTAATTAGGCTTATATTCTTTTGGTTGTGTGATTCAATAATTCTTAGTGTGCAACAATTGAAATGAATTCTTTCTTGTATTGATTGATATGCTAGTCTTAAATTGGCAATAGATATTGAAGGATTAGTAAATTACATTGATTATTGGTAATTAAGTTGATTGATTCATGTTTTCAAGTGCCTATAAGTGCTTTATTTTGATATAATTTTCCATGTGTGTGCAAAAGCTACCTCAGATACCTCATTAGCTCGAGCCATAATCTCTTGATTAAGGGTATGTAATAGTTGCTATAAAAGGGGCAAGATTTGATTGAGGATTGTGATTTTTCTATATAAGTATCCCCTTAGAATTATAAAATATGTTTGATTATTAGTGTGTAATAACTAATTTCAACAAGCATAAGTTTTGAAAGCACTTGTCCATTTAGAAACCAACTAGAGAGGTGATATTTGAAAACACAAAATCTTCTTTTTGGCCTTACCCTTCCCTCATTTTTGAGTTTGTTTTGAGACCTACCCACTTTATATTAACAACCAACCATCCATCTAATTCACATAGAGATTCACTAACTTTTAAGAGACCAAACCTCCATCCAAAAATCTTGTCAACAACCTACATGCCCTACGAGCTATTCCATCAATAGGTTATTCAAACCACATACCTTTAACTCATGCCCTAGGTGGAGTTTACCTCTATTGAGATTATATAATGTTAGAGGCTATCTCATTGACATTGGTGTGCATGAAAACCACATCAACTTCTTTTATACTCCTAGAATTACCAATCTTTTCATTTAATGATAAGATCATGTCCAAGATACATTTATTGTCAAGCTCTGTGGTGCCCTTGTTTCTATTCTTAACCTGCTAGATGAATTCAAAAGATCTCTGCTGGAATTATTTATGACTTATTAGGCCTATTTGATTGGGGATGGTGGGATCCTTATAAAACCTCCTAATATCTATATCATTCTACCCTTTAGTTGTTTGAATTTTCTTAAGAGACCTTCCATGCTTTTTGACCACTTAATTATGTCCTTAATTTTATCCATCAAGATTATCATAGCCATAAATAAGTGTGATGGGATGACCATTTTAAATTCAAGGATTTGGTTTTCCATTAGAATCTTCATTAGTGCATTTATCTTCTTATCTAAGCCTTGAAATTAATTAGCCTAGTTTAGAACTAGGGCATGTTGCTTACTCACCATGTCTAATTTGGACCATATTGCCTTCAAAGAATTGAATGTCTCATAGATAATTATTTCAAAGCTATTAACAATATCTATAGGGACTGATAGAATAAATTTTTCTTTCAATATTTTCTCCTCTTTTTTAACCCTTTGATGGTAGCTTGTAGCCTTTCTGACTAGGATTGGGCTATCTCTATAACATCTTCTTCAAACATGGGATCTTTCCTTGGTCTCTCTTCTCTCTTCTGAGTTAGGTGAACAAAAGGCTCAACATTTTGGTGTATAATATCTTGACCTTACTTTATGACAATGATCTTAGTCACTCTTTATAGGCTAGTAGTAGCTAGATGATACCTAATTGCCATTGAATACTATCCCATATTCTTGATTGGAACCTCTACTCATGAATATAATGCTAATGGAGTAAGAGTAGCAAGCCTCCTTTCTTATTAATTTTTCAATGATATGATCCATGGATTTAACTCCTATTGTATAGGGGTGTCAATAGTTTTTACTATAGCCCATAGGTGATAGGAAGTAGTGAGTTTCTCTAACCTTAGTTCATATATGAACCATTCAGGTATAGATGGTCCATAGATTAGATTCTATTCACTGAATAGAATTATATCTTTCAAAGGGAGAATGATGAATATTTTTAATTTATTTGCCCTTGAGATAATTGTAGTCTCAACCTTCCTATTGGGAGGATCAATGACCACTAAGTCCAATGGCTTCTCTTTTCCCTTTTTTTGATTGGATTATTCAACATTTTCCTCCTCTACGTCTATGTTTATTTCATATGTCATGGAGAGCATTCTGAATGCATATTCAAGAGATTCCTATGGATCTAAAGCTATCATGTGAATTCCTCTTGTTGAGGAAAACTTTGTTCTTCTATTCTATAAGATTTAGGGGATAAGGAGATTGAAATAACTTCTAGTCTCCTTTCTTCATGCCTATGCTCTATTTTTATGTCAGCTATGGGAAGCCTAGAAGGACCAACATCTACCAAATTATATTGTATAGGACCAAGTTGCCATCTCTATTCCATCTTCTAATCTCTTTAAAACTAGATTCAGGCTTTATATTATGTTTTTTAGCCTTCTAGAAACTTCATAATAGGTGGATACCTTAATGTACACAAATTCAAATGTACTAGGTTCATGTTTATAAGGCACAACTAGAATACCTTTAATCTTCAAAAGCTCCTTTAACCTACCATTGGGATCCCACTTTATATGGTCATCTATCTACAAATTGAAAGAAAGCATATGTTTTGAATTTACTTCAATTTGGTCACATTGTCTAAAAGTGGTTATGAAAATAGTCATGGGAAAACCATGGAGAATTCCTTTCCTCTTGGTATTGTAGATCCCATCTATTCCATTGAATAGTTGGTATGCTACTTCATGTTCTACCAACTTATCTGGCATGTGTACTAATAATTTAAGGGGGTACTTTAGGTTCCCTCTATTATAACAACCATAAAATCAAGGTATAGCCATATATCTCCCATTGTCTCAATGGAATTATTGACTAAAGGAGTTATCCTCATCATGGGGAGACCATTGATGGTTTAACTCAAAGTAGGATATATATAGTCACAAATGAATTGTATATGGTCGCTATATTTGTAAATATGCAATTTTGAGTAATATTAGGACATAATTTGGATGATACTGGGGGACCATTCTCTTTGGTTGGGGATTTTAGTTGTGGCACATAGGGAATCTAATAAATATGAAATTAGGAAGTATTTAGTTCTCTTCTTTGTCTTAATCTTAGAGATTTTCCTACTTAATAAAATGCTAATGATTTCACCTAAAAGAGGTACTACCACTTCCTCAATAATGAAATAACAACATGCAACTAAGTAGGTTCCACATGTGTATTATGTGCAAATCCATATAATTTGTTCAACATGGTCATAACCATTCTGACTCCTGGTATGAATTGGATCATAGGGATTTTCTTGTTAGGATCTATAATGACCTTATTACCAGCTTCTAACCATTTTATTAGGATATCCTCCATGATATGTTTTTGGGCCCATGCATTAATGAAGGTGAGGTATATTTGGGGCCTAGGTATTTTATAATAATATTTGAAGGTAACTTGGATATATATGTTATTTTTATCAAACTAGGTTCGTGGATAAATATATCCTTATCAATTTCAGTATCTTTACAAATATAATTAAGGACATTGATGCAATAAAATACCTTTGGCCTGGTGGCAACATAGTAGAGTCATACAAGCTAAATTACCATGATGTGATCATACAATCTCTTTACTAAAATTAACTTCTCCTCTTCCTTGGTTTAAATTCCTTGGTTCTCTATGGTTTAGAATAAGCTTGAATAGTTACTATCTCCTATATTTAGTGAAGAAGCTATGAACTCTCTATCTTTGAAACATTTTCCCTCTACATCTGATGATAAGTATAATTCAACCAATTTATTCAAATCAAGTCCATAGGTTGACATTTCTATGATTATGATCAAATTGTCCACTTGTGAATGAAAATTCAACTCTTTCAGCTATCTGGTTAGATTATTTGAACAAATTTGATTATCAAGATCTTCCTTTTGGTTTGAAATAGTGAATGCATAAATATTTTTAGGGATTTTTTGTATGTCTAAGGGTTTTTAGAGGGTTTAAATGAGCTTCAATGGTGGAATATGCTAACCCAAATCATATTTTCATCTCATATTTATACCTTCACATACTTGGGTCCATAAAGTATTTTGATCTGACATGTCTACCTATGTGGCATCTCCTTGCCATGTTGTTTATTTAATTTTAAAACATAACCATTATAATTTTAAACACATGTCTTCATATCATGCCCCCTATAAATTTTATCAAATTAACTTTGTCTATCTCCTTGGGAGTCTCCTATCCTTGAATTTAAATGTAGGTTATTTATATTTGATACGAGATTCCAAGATTGTGACACTTGGTAGCCTTACATGCTTTATGTTTACCCTATTATCAACCTCCGTCCAGTTAATGCTATTATGCCATGTTGCAAGCTTATGTGCAATCTAGGATTATTGACTTATTGACTCGATTCAATTCATCAATCTCTATTTATATGGTTAAATGTGCACCATTGATATTTAATTTACATAATAAAATGTGTACCATTGATCTACTAAACATATGATCAAACACAGGTCATTGATCTATTTATAATTCACCATGATTATGACACTTTTCACCATCATATTTGATCTTTGGATCCTTTGACATATTGACTTTGTGCTCATCATTAGATCTCCATCTACACTATTGAATGCACACCATTGATCTATCTTGACTTATTGACCCTAGTCTTCAATATAGATCACTGATTAGAATTTATATGTAAGAATACATACCATCGATCTTGATATATGGATTTTGAATTATTGAATTTGGGCGGTCACCCGTATGCAATTGATTCTTGATCCAATCGAGTGAGGTTTTAACACTTGGTAACCTTATGTTGAATTCATACCTATAAATAGTAAAATCAAAGAATAAGTGCTCAGGACATAAAAGAATTAGCATATATCTTAGATTAAAGTTTTAATGAATTAATAATCTCAATCAAAACTTAGGCTAAGACTAAGATGAAATAAATTGACCCATAAAAAATATGAATCCATTTTAATAAGAACTAAGGATAAAGTAATTTAGACTAAGGTTTTGAACATTATTTAAAATTGGATTCAAATAATAGATTAAGGACCAAATGTGAACATAATGACTTGAATGTGACAATATTAGTTAACCAACTAAGGGTCAAATTAACATTGAAGCATAAACCCATGAACATTTGTTCATTTTAATGAAGATACATTGATCTTGAAAGATGGAAACACATAGGCCAAATGTTAGGAATATTAGATAAGATCAAATGAAGATTATGTGATAGAATTTTAATGAAATATAAATCAAAATATGATATTAAAAAATTCACTCTAATCAAGTTGAATGCCTGATTTATAGAATAATTTGCAAAATTTGAACAAGGGTCCTCATTTTTTAGAAATGGGGGGTGTTGACCTCAACAAGGTTATTGGAAAAATTTATGTCATTTATAATTTTTAAAGGTTATAAAAAAATTAAAAAAATCTCCACATTAATCTCAATATCATTCAATTTCAATAAGAGGCAGGGAAGTCAATCGAAGAGTAGGCCTGCAATGGGTTTTAAGCTTGGAATAAACACCTACAGGGTTGCACAAAAATATGAAAGAGAGAGTGTCATTTTGTGTTTAATTTTAGGTTTTTAGGTTCATTATGAGTGTAATATACCATTAAGGTTACTTTTATAATGATTTCAAAAGTTTTAATAATGATAAAACACCAAAATAAGGCCATTAGGGCTAAAACAATCATGTTGCCTATAAACCTCAATTTTGGGTTACTAAAACAATCACATTGCCTATAGACCTCAATTATGGGTTAAATTAAAATGTTTGGATAAGTGTATAGAGACATTATATAAAATTTATCAATCATATAATAATCATTTACAGCCAAAAAATAACATGGAAAAGGACTTTTGCTTAAGATAGTCATCTCAAATGCACACCTACAGTCCTGCAAAGCTCGAGAAGTTAAACTTTCTCATGTGAGAAGTTGAATGAGAAAGTGCATGGGGAAAAATGTAATCAAGGGATATCAGTAAGGTTTTTATACTCCAAATTCATGGAATTTTTCATTTCTTTAATAGGCTTAACTCTATGAATAATTATTAAGAAGATTGGAGACCTAAAATTGCCTTTTGTGCCCTCAAAGAGCTCGCTGACTGTGTATGTTTCAAAATGGAATAAAATGTGAATTAAATGAATTAAAAAAAACTTAATGATGTATTTAATCCTCATTATCACCTATTTGATCCATAATCCTGGCACATGTGGAGTAAAAGCATAAGAAAATGGCCTAGAAATTGCACTTTCAAGCCTATTTACAAGTGTTTGAAGGAGTAAGGTTTATTTTAACCAATTAGAAAGATATCTAGAGATTTTAAAGAGCTATAATTACCTCAAAATAACCATTATATATATCTCGATGATGATTATATGGGTTTAAAGTCACTAAACCAAGCCTAATGAAGACTGTTCTCATACTTACATAGAGAGTTGAGTTTACAGACCTTTTCAAGGTCACCCATGGAAATAAGACACTTCATGACATCTATGTGGGAATATAATGGCATCATTGTAAGGATATATAGTTTATATACAATCTCATTATAATGACTATAGGCATTTTTGACAACCTACTCATAGGTAACCCACTAGTTTCATATTTCTAAGAACCTTTAAAGAAGGATATATGTCTTTATCAACTTGTCAAGGTTGCCTCAAGTTGAACATGATTTTGAATAATACTAAGAGGAATTAAAAAAAATTTAAAATAATTTTAAAGGTCATGAAACATGGGAAAAAACCCTGATATAGTTCTCAAGTCTACATGGAGATTCTATAGCATGAATACTTATATCACTCTTCAAATATCTTGTTAGTAAGATGTGAAGACTCATTATATAAAATTTATCAATCATAGAATAATCATTTACAGCCAAAAAATAACATGGAAAAGGACTTTTGCTTAAGATAGTCATCTCAAATGCACACCTACAGTCCTGCAAAGCTCAAGAAGTTAAACTTTCTCATGTGAGAAGTTGAATGAGAAAGTGCATGGGGAAAAATGTAATCAAGGGATATCGGTAAGGTTTTTATACTCCAAACTCATGTAATTTTTCATTTCTTTAATAGGCTTAACTCTATGAATAATTGTTAAGAAGATTGGAGACCTAAAACTGCCTTTTGTGCCCTCAAAGAGCTCGCTGACTGTGTATGTTTCCAAATGGAATCACATGTGAATTAAATGAATTAAAAAAAACTTAATGATGTATTTAATCCTCATTATCACCTATTTGATCCATAATCCTGGCACATGTGGAGTAAAAGCATAAGAAAATGGCCTAGAAATTACACTTTCAAGCCTATTTACAAGTGTTTGAAGGAGTAAGGTTTATTTTAACCAATTAGAAAGACATCTAAAGATTTTAAAGAGGTATAATGACCTCAAAATAACCATTATATATATCTCCATGATGATTATATGGGTTTAAAGTCACTAAACCAAGCCTAATGAAGACTGCTCTCATACTTACATAGAGAGCTGAGTTTACAAACCTTTTCAAGGTCACCCATGGAAATAAGACACTTCATGACATCTATGTGGGAATATAATGGCATCATTTTAAGGATATATAGGTTATATACAATCTCATTATAATGACTATAGGCATTTTTGACAACCTACTCATAGGTAACCCACTAGTTTCATATTTCTAAGAACCGTTAAAGAAGGATATATGTCTTTATCAACTTGTCATGGTTGCCTCAAGTTGAAAATGATCTTGAATAATACTAAGAGGAATTAAAAAACATTTAAAATAATTTTAAAGGTCATGAAACATGGAAAAAAACCCTGATATAGTTCTCAAGTCTACATGGAGATTCTATAACATGAATACTTATATCACTCTTCAAATATCTTGTTAGTAAGATGTGAAGACTCATTTGAAGATGGTATATAAGATTGGATAGAGATTAAATGACATTATAAAAAAAATATATGAGGATGACAGGTTTTTATTTTAGTTTTCAAGCAAATACTTGACCTTGGAGGAAGACATGGACTTCTCTTCATCACATTATTTTGGATCAAACAAACTTTAACATAAAATTACAAGTTATAGTGATATAGAGCATAATATGAGGAGGTATAAATATTAGTTTTAATTCTCACCAAGATGGAAGATACATTTTAGGAGTCAATAATGATGTAGAAATATGACAATAAGGTCAAGTAGGCCATGTGTCAAGATAAAAACTTATAACTCCTCAACCAAGAAAGGGTAGTTTCAAGAGAGAAAAGATGAGTCATAGGAGATGAAGAACCACTTTCACACCAAATATCATGAGACCATCATCAAGATAAATTGACAAATGTTGAATATGAATGATAGGACTATTTTTTCACCTTTTATTGGCATTGTAACTAGTGTCATGATAAATGACAATCATAATAGACTTCCTACATATCACCTTCTCTCTTTTTTCTAAATTCTTTTATATATACTCCTAAAAAGGACATTATAAAGGATCCTCAAAGTTAGCATGGTGAATCCCTACTATAATTGATACTTGTTGTTCATTTTAAAGTGAATGTAAACTATTTTTACCTACTTCATCTCACATTTAGTGTGTTCAAGGTGAATTATTGATGAATGATAGTGTTGATGTTCAATATCATTGAATTTTTCCTCTTCATTCATGTTTATTTGTGAGTAAGTTATCTTATTGTAGGTCATATAGCATGTATCAAGTGGTTGTTTAAATGTTAAGTGTGGAAAACCTTCATTAATGACTCATTATAGTCCTCTTGATTTTCCTTCTTAGTTGATGTATCAGTTGTAACCTCCATATTAAAATACTTATGCTAGAGAACTATTCAAAGTTATGTGATTAGATTCAACCTTGTTTTAGATATGTTATCAACACATATAAAATAGGAGGAGACATATAATTTGGTGCATAACCCTTTTTTCTATTTTCTTTTAGCTTTCTCTTTCCCTTTCATTGCAATTTGAATAGGTGTAGTGATAGTATAGGTATAACATCAAGGGAGATAGCTTTATTTGGAGGTTCTCTTTAGTTATAGAACACCCACAACCTTAAAGAGTTAATATTATGTCAATTGAGTGAGGACATCCTAAACACCTCCTCAAAGGGTTTAAATCAAAGTGACAACAATTTTTGGAATTCCTGATGGGACTTAAATTTAAGAAGATTGAACAAGTTTGGTGTTGGTCTTGACATAGTTATAGTTTTTATAGTATCTACATTCAACATCTGGTGACTCCAAAGAAATTTCAAGCATCTTGGTTACAAGACTAGTGTCTAGTTTTCATGCCAACGGTAAATAAAATATCCTCTACTAAATATAATCCTTTTGAGTTTTTAAAATTATTTTATTACTAAGAAAAGGATATTTGATACTACATACCCTTATCCAAAGAGGTATTTTGTTGTTTCAAATCTATCTATAAAAAAGTTTTATCTACCTCTAATTTTCAAGATGACAGTGATTATAAATTTGTATTTTGTTCTTTTAAGTGGTGGAAACCATCTAATCCTAGATCAATATGATGATATCTCTATTTATGCCCTTAAAATCATCCCACACTTCATTATAGAAGATTCCACTACTCCTATTGAGCATATAAGAGACATTGCTAACATTTATTCTATACACCATGTGATACAAGAGAATTTGGAAATAATATTACTAGCCACTACATTCAAAGGGAAGGCTATTAAATGGTTTAATGGCTTGAGGCCTAATTATATTTCTACTTGAGATTAATTAGGAGAACACTTATGCAAGAATTTTGAGGATAATAATGATCACTTGTCCTTGGTGGAGTAATTAACTACTATAAAGAGGGATCCTAAATAATTCATGGTATTTCAATTACAAGTTTCAAAATAATTTTTATGGGATCCCAACCATAGGAAATCCCACTAAAAACTATGCATTCTTGTACTAACTAAGGGCTTTGAACAATGACATAGCAGTCATGATTCAATCAATAGGGGAAAACACATTACTTGATGTATATGAGGTGGAAATAAGGTATGAAAATTATCTTATCTAAGATGGTAAAATTATTCCAAGGACTCCTATGCATTTGATTCTAGAATTATAACCCCATAATCCTTCTACACCTCTTTCATTGATTACATTGGCTCTAATTACTTCACTAAACAATAAAGAAAATACTTCCTGTACTCTTTCTAATGACTTACATTAAGTCAAGAATCTTCTTCAAAGTTTTGGTGATGAAATTGTAAACATCAAGTGGTAATGAAATCAACACTATAGACATTGGTAGCCCCTTAACCAATTCAACCAGGCTAATAGACCTCCTTTCCAAGGTAATTAGCAAGGTCAAACACACATTGCCAATGTTAGAACTTACAATAGTTATAACCCAAATGTTTCTATCTCTTCAAATTTTGTTTTTATATCTCAAAAAAATCTAGTCCAAGATCAGTCATGGTTCCTTCCTTATGATCATCTCCAAAATTAGATTATGTACTCCAATAGTATGTCTAATTAAACTCCAATGGTGTAAGGTGTTCAATATTCTCAAGGTGTTCAAACTTATCAAATTCAAAAATTTGAAATGCCACCATAAAGAGAAGGTAATCAAGGGAAAATGAAATCTGATTCCACATTTTTAAATTGGAAATTAGGTGATTATTGTGCTATGAATTAGTTTGGAGGCATAAATAACATTGATACTTTTGTGGTAGCCAATACAAGTATTAAAAAGAGAGAAATAAAATGTAATCAAGAGGCAAGTCAAGTACTTATTCCACCTTCTCAAGTGCTTCAAGGAAAAAATAGGCATAATATAGCTCCTAAATTTTAGGAAATGTAGAAAAATTTGAATGTGAGAAGTTTTCCTCTACCTCAATCTTCACATGCTCAAGATAATGTTGTTGATCTTAAAGGAAAACTAAAGGTTGTTAGTAATTATATCAACATTTTTGATCAAATTAATAAGGCACATGTGAACACCTCAATGTGGGAGACAATGGACATTTATAGATAAAAATATATACTTCAAGAAGATCTATCTAGTCTTAACCTTACAACTAGATCAACAATGAAAGAGAGAGGAATACTCATGAATGAAACTCAATGTAAAGGAGGGAAAAAAATTCAAAAGTGATAAGCATACTCATTTATACATCTCTATCATTATAGGTAAGTCTTTAGTTCATAATTATATGATTGATAGTAGTGCTAGTACCTATGTAATGCCTAAAAAAGTGGCTAATAAGCTAGGTATAAAATATGATCCAATCACCAAAGGACATTTCGTAATTGGATAGGAAAATCACCAAGATTTTGAGTATCATCAAAGGTATGAACTTAACTTTGCATTATTACCCTATTTTTTCAATTCCTCAGGATATTGCTGTAATAGAGCTACCACCCCACTTTGCCCTATGTCTATCTAGGGATTTGAAAACCAATATTGGGGGATACATATCATTAGATTGGTCTTACATGGTTTTAAGACTAGGTATGACATCAAAGTAAATATATAATAAAAATAAATTTATAAAATTCATATAGAACCTTATGTGCTTAAGGTCTCCAATGTTAATTTCACTATTCTCAATGAAGGAGATCTCCATGTTGATCAAGAACCAGTTGTTTCTCTTGAAGGCATACCTAATCATTATATTTATGAGTGGGGAGTTGATCATCATGAACACGATCCATATAAGTTCATATAAGAAGTAATCCTAGGAGTGTATTACTTACATGAGGAAAGTTATTTCATTATAGATTTGTCCAAGCCTAGTGAGCCCATAGATGGTCTATAGATGCTTTTCTTTGATCAATCAAGGAGTAATATTGGTGCAAGAGGTGGTGTAATGTTGGTGTCTCCTAATAAATAAAGGTATAATAACACTTTTATATTTAAATTCACTTGTACTTTTTAATGAGTAGAGTATGAATCACTTGTACATGGAATTTAATGAGTTAAGAAAAGAGAAGTGAAGTGCTTAAAAGTATTTGATGATAGTGTGTTGATTGTTTATCAATTGAAAGGTCAGAATGTAATATATAACTCTTTGTTAAAGTCATAAAAACATAAGGTGTGGTATATTATGGAATAATTTGAGGTAATCAACATATAAGCCATCCCAAGAGAGGAAAATAGATATAATGATAGGTTGGCTGTAGTTGGAGCTCAGTTTGATATCCCCAATGATGTTAAAAACTCAAGATGTCAACCACATGTAAAGGTATTGGTAAGGCCCTTAATTATTGATAATGATAATAACTATAAAGTATTTGATAGTGACAAACAAATAACATGATTTATCCAAGAAGAATATGAATTTTCTTCAAGAAATTAGTCTAAGTCATAGCAATAATATGGTGATCAAATAATGTTACTAAGGTCAAACAAACTTCTCAAAGTCCCAGTGATACATGAAAACATTTTTAATGATGATGATCAAATTAATAAAGATAAGATAAGCATATATACGAAGCAATATATTTTTGAGGGGGTCACCATCTTCAAAAACAAAATTCTAGCACTTGGAAAGGTATGTAATAAGGAAGAGAAACTTGCATTCATTGAGTTGTGCAAAGAGTTTGATGATGTATTTTCTTGGGAATATATTGATCTAAAAGGTTTTTATCCTAGCCTATATCAAAACACTATAGAGATAGATGCAATTTCCAAACTAATAAGGCAAATGCAAAGGCCTATTAACCCAAAAATGGAAGAAAAGAATTGATTAAGTTGATAAAATATAACATCATCTTTCCCATCAAACACTAATATTGGGTTACCAATCTAGTTATTATAAGGAAGAAGAATGGAGAGATAAGATTGTGTGTGGATTTTGTGGACTTGAATATATTTTCATTGAAGGATCTGTATCCTTTTCCTTCTATGGAAAAAATCTTGCATATAATAGTAGGTTATGAATGTTTCTCCCTCCTTGATGGCTAATCAAGGTATAATTATATTTTAGTGAAAGCAAAAAACCAATATAAGACAACCTTTACTAAAAAATGGGGCACATATTCATATAATAATATGATTTTTGGATTTTCTAATGTTGGAGCTAAATTCCAAAGACCCATGGACATGTCATTTTAAGGTCTGATAAATGATATAGTGTTGATTTATCTTGATGATATCATAGTTTTATCCAAGGATAAAAATGATCATTTGACTCACATTAGGTATTTTTTTGAGAGGTGTAGATAGTTTGGGGTATGTATCAATCCAAAAAATTATTTGTTTATGGTCCATGAAGGCAAACTCTTAGGCTATATTATCTCTAAGAAAGGTCTCTCCATAGATACTAAAAGAGTAAGTGCTATCTTGTCCTTATCATTTTCTAAGCATAAGAAAGGGATGAAAAATATATTTAGTAAAATTAAATTCATTAGAAGATTCATAAATTATTTTTCTAATCTGTTCAAGCCTCTAACATCCATGTTAGTATAAAAATTAGGATTTTAGTTGGACTAAATAAGGAAAGAATAGTTTTTATGCCATCAAACTAGCCATAATTTAAGATCCAACACTTGAAAACCCTGATTTAAAGAATTACTTCACCTTATATTCTTTTGGAAATGATGAATTCATATCAGCCACGTGGACACAATAAAATAAGGAAGGTCTTAAATAATCCATTGCTTTCTTCAACCAAGGGTTAGAAGACTATGAGGTAATATACACTTTTGTAGAGAAGAAAATGCTTGATTTCATAAGAAGCCTTTAAAAATATAGGCATATTATTTATAATAAAAAATTTAATGTGATGGTGTCTCATAAAAGTATCAAATACTTCCTTTTAATTAGAGATTTGAATGAGAAAAGATATGGTTGAATCACCAAGGTAATGGAATATGATGTAGATATCAAGGTTGCCAAGTCGGTGAGAGGTAAGGGACTATGTTAGAATTTAACATTAGAATTGAAAGAACAAAAACAAGATATAATATAACTCCAATATGTCACTTAAAAATCTGTACCTACATCTACAATGATTTAGACACAAGACATGGACAAATTTATCCAAATAGGTGAGTGTCTATTAGGCCTAGACAAGGATAAAAGGACAAATTTCATACTACAATCCATCCCATATCTTATTGTAGATGGAATAATCTATATAAAGGAACTTAATGGAGTTATCATAAGGTGTGTAGAGGTTGATCAGGTTGAGAGAGTATTGGTAGAATTCTATAATGGACCATTAGGTGGTCTTTTTGCACTAAGAACTAAAACAATAAAAGTGATGAGAGTTAGTTATTATTGACCTAGTTTTTTCAAGGATTCATATGGATGGGTGATAAAGTGTCAAAATTGTGCCTTATTCATGATAAAATAAAATCCTATATCCCTCCCTCTCCATCCCATCTAATTAAACCAACCTTTCATGTAGTGGGGTTCATATTTCATAGGTATGATCAACCCTCCTTTAAATGTTGGTCATAAGTGGGTGTTGACTACAACTAACTACTTTACTAAATTGATAGAGGATGTAGCTCTCAATGAAACTAATTAAACTAATGTTCTAGACTTATATGAAATCATAGTAACTAGATTTGGAGTACATTTCACACTCATCTCAGATAATGCAATGGTTTTTCTTGGTACTATGATAAATGGGTGGGTTGTGAAACATATAATCCACTTAATTACATCCTATAAATACTATACTTAATGAATGGACTATCAAAGTCCACAAATAATAATCTAATCAGAGTCATTAAGAGGACTATGGAGCAAAATCAAAGAACATGGCATACAAAATTGAAGACAACCTTATGGGATGATATGATCATTCATAAAAGAGATATTGAAAACTAACCCTACATGTTTGTGTATATAATTGAAGAAAAACTACCCATATACCTTGAGTTACCATCTATAGAGGTTAAAAATTAGTTTGATATGATGGATAATGTTTCCATGGAGATTAGACTAGCTGAGTTGATAGAAATAGAAGAAGAAAGAGATCATGCCATGCATACTATAGAGTCTTACCAAGCTCAAACCAAAAGGTATTTTGATAAGAGAGTTTTTATAATATAACTATAATAAGGTAAACTTGTACTCAAATGGGATGAAGATAAGTGCAATCCTAGAAGACATACAAAGTTTGATAGTTTATGAAGTGGGCCCTATGTCATCACTCATTGTAAGCAACACAATTATTTTTAACTCTCAAATCTGAATGGATAAGTACATATCCTAGTCAATAGGACACACCTTAAGTGTTAATATTAAGGTAATTAATTCCTCTTATACATAGTAGATTAGGCTTTGCTTTCTCCAAGTGATTATAGCATATGTTTTCTATGTTGTGTGTATCTTATTTTGATGTGTGTTTAGAAGGTATATTTTCAATTTTTAGTTTGTTTCAAAAGATAATGTCATGTTTAAGTTTAGTTTTGGTCTCAAAAATAAGCAATGTTATTGACTCCATGACCAATGGGTGTCTAAGGCCACTAGCCTATATGTTTAGTAGAAAAACTTCCCAAGAGGTCACCAAAAATGTTAGCTAATTAGCCACCCTTGACCAAGGTTTATCCAAAATATTGGACTAAGTCATCTAACCTTGTATATAGTTTTGTTAAGAGGCATGTCTTGATGTCATGGTTTGGCATTCTTAGGTTGTCTCAAGGACTAAAAAAGGTATTATTATGATGTTAAGGTCAATTACATGTGTCTTGTCTAATCAGTCTTGTGCCATGATCTTTTATGAGGTATTTTACAATGTAGTTTAGAAAAATTTAAGGTAACTTTGGAAAGCTTAAGGTTAGTTTGTGAAAGTCAAGGTATAAGTGATGCATGGTGAAAACAACAAGGTGGTGATTATACAATAAATAATGGTATTCCATAATGGATACTAGACTAGGAGATAATCTAGTGAGATAAGCAATTTTGTCTTCACAAGCATTTTGAGGAGTTTAAGGTAATTTTACAGATATTAAGGTTTCATTTATTTTGTTATATTTCTTGTTGTAATTTTTTAGTGTAACCCCTTGAGGAGACATCAAGTGTGGAGGTAAAATATCATGCATAGGGGTTAAATAGGTATTTTTGGCATCATTTAACACTTTTTAAAGAGTATATTATATATCTTTTGCCTAGACACTTGGTCAAGGTGTCAAAATACTTCTTTTCCAATGTACACTCACCTTGAAATTTTGCTTTGCTCATTGTTATAATGACCAAACATAGTATGATGTAAGAAATGGAAGGAAAAGGAGATTAAGAGATGCTTGGTACATTACACCATCACCTTAAAATCCAAGAGGAACTCCATTTTCATTTGGTTCACAACTTTAGCATGGTATTCTAGCAGAATAAGTAAGTTTTCTTGATGAAGACAGGTCCAAAAGTGAATATACAGTCTCAAAATTGATTAGGAGGCCTCATTGAGAGGTTTTAAAAACTAATCAGGTATTATAAAACCTTTAAAACCTCCTATATCCTAACCAATCTCAAAACCATGTAGAGAAAAAAAATTTAGGTCTAAAAAAGGCAAAAAATTGTTCAAGTTTTCCATCAAGTTACTTGCAAAAGAAGAAAAATCATTTTCATAATGTTGGTTCATAAAGGAGAAGATGTTTTATAAAAAATTAAAATATGGGATGTTGAAAACCTATATTACCTTAAAATTCATGGAAATAGTTTTGGGATTAGGGGGTAGAGCTTTATGAACCATTGTTAACAAATTAGATGCCTATTAAACCCTACTAAACCCTAGTGTGATATTTCTCTCTTAAAATGACATTTTTGTATTTTATAAATGAATATAAATGATATTAAAGTATATAATTTAGGTTAAATATCATATGAAACATAAAAATAAATTCAAATTCCTAATGATCATGTTTGTACTAACAAAAAATCTCATGGTTTTGTTGGTTTTGACATGATAAACAAGGATTCTTGGGGTTGCGAGGTGTTTTAAAACATAAGGGTGAGTGAAAGCAGGTGAAAATTATGTATATAACCTCAAAAAATACAATTATACCTACAAAACCATCTACAAGCAACATCCAATGTGTGAATGAGTAAAATGTGAAGGTACAGGTCTTTAGAGCTTGAGAAGGTGCAAGTTTTGGAGCTATTTGATACTATTGAGAGGTTTTAGCTTGTGAAAAAGGGTGAAAAATCATGGAATTAATATTAAATATTATACCACATCCCATTTAATCTTTCCACAAGATTTCATTCATCCCCAAAGTGATCTTCAAGTGCTGGTTCAACACACAAACCTCAAATGCAAGAGATACAGTCCTATGAACAAGTACATTTGATGTTTTAAGGGGTAATATATCTTAAATGGGATTTAAAACACTCAGGTATAAGTGTATATGATATTTAAATAATATAAAATAAGTGGGAAAACTATTCATGATCATCCATTGATAGGAAGTTGCAGGTGGCAGGCTTAAGGCCATTGATCTAGTGTTCTTATATAGAGTTTTAAGGGTGCAAAGGAAATTAACATAAAAAAAAAAAATATTCATAATAAATTATTTAATTTTTTATCATAATTATCATACCTAAACAAATTCCCTCAAACTCCTTCAAGACACCAACATAATCAAAGTGACATAAAGAGTAATGTAGTCACTCATGCACTAATAGACTGTGTCAGGCCTGCCGGTTTGAAATGAGAGGTTATTGGAAAAACCTATGTGATTTATCATTGGTAAAGGTTACAAAAAAATTCAATAAATATCAACCTTAATCTCAATATAATTAAATATTAATAAGAGGTAGGGAAGTCAATCCAAGAGTAGCTCTGTAATGGGTTTTACGCTTGAAGTAGGCACCTACAAGCCTACACACACAAATATGAAAGAGAGAGTGACTTTTTGTGTTGAATTTTATGTTTTTAGGTTCATAATTAGTGTAATACAAAATTAAGGATAATTTTATAATTATGTCATAGGTGGTCATAAGGATAAAACATCAAAATGAGGCCATTAGGGCTAAAATAGTCACATTGCCTATAAACCCTAGTTATGGGTTAAATCGGTTTTTAAGAATTTTAAGTAAATATAATGTTTGGATAGGTGTATAGATAAATTACATGTATCAATCATGGAATAATAATTTATAACCCAAAAATAACATGAAAAATGACTTTTGCTTCAAATAATCATCTCAAATGCACACCTATAGGCCTGTAAAGCTTAAGAAAACAAACTTTCTCACATGAGAAGTTGATTGGGAAAGTGCACGGGGAAAAATACATTAGGGGATATTGGTAAAAATTTTATACTATAAATTCATGGCATTTTTGAGTCCATCAAGGGGCTTAAATCTATGAACAATCATTAAGAAGATTGGAGACCTAAAACTACCTTTTGTGCCCTCAAAGAACTTGATGACTATGTATATTTCTAGATGGAATTGAATGTGCATGAAATGAATTTAAAACATATTTAATCCTCATGATCACCTATTAGAGCCATAATCCTAGCATGTGTGGAGTAAAAACACAAGAAAATGGCCTAGAAACAACACTTTCAAGCTTGTTTGTAGGTGTTTGAATCAGTAAGATTTTTTGACTAGTTGGAAAGGTCTATTAAGATTTTGAATAAGTATAATGAAATCCCATAAGTGTATATATATATATATATATATATATTCATGATGATTAGATAGGATTTGAAGTCATTAAGCTAGGCCTAAATGAAGAGTGTTCTCATACTTGCATAGAGAGCTGAGTTTATACACCTTCTCAAGGTCACCCATGGAAACAAGACACTTCATGACATATATGTAAGAATATAATGACATCATTATAATTATTATAGGAAAATTTGAGAACTTATTCACAGGCAACCCACTAGTTTCATGTTGCAAATAACCTTCAAAGAAGTATACAGGTCTTTATCAACTTGTCAAGCTTGCCTAAAATTGAATAGACTTTTGAATAATCCTAAGAGGAATTAGAAAACATAAAAAATTAGTTTTAAGGCCATGGAACATGGACAAAACCCATATACAATTATCAAGTCTACATGGATCTTCTATAGCATGAATTCTTACATCCCTCTCTAAATCTCTTATTATTAAGCTATGAAGACTCATTTAAAGATGTTATATAAGATTTGATAGAGATTAAATGGAATTATAAAAGATATAAATGAGGAGGAAAAGTTGTAATTATTGTTTTCAAGCAAAGACTAGACATTGAAGGAAGACATGGACTTATCTTCATAACATTCTTTTGGATCAAACAAACTTTGACATAAAGTTGTAGGTTATAAAGACACAAAGTATAGTATTAGGAGGTTTAAGTCTTAGTTTCATTCTCAAAAAGATGAGAAATACATTACAAGATTTAATAATGATGTATAAATATGCTAAGAAGGTCAAGTAGGTCATGTGTCAGGATATCAACTTGTAACTCCTCAACCAAGAAAGGGCATTTTCAAGAGAAAAAAGATGAGTCATAAGAGGTGAAGAGACAATTCCATGCCACCTCTAATGAGTCCATAATAAATCCAAGATAGTACATGTTACATATGAATGATAGGACTATTTTTTCAACTTCTATTTGAATTGTAACTAATTTCATGTACAATAGTTATAATGGGCTTCCTACATGCACCCTTCTCTCTCTACTCTACATTATTATATTTATACACTCCTAAAAAGGACATTGTAAAGGATCATCAAAGTTAGTATGATGAATCCCTACTAAAATTGATACTTTTTATTGATTTTAAAGTGAATGCAAACTATTTTTACCTTATTCATATCACATTTAGTGTGTTTATGGTGAATTGTTGATGAATGATAGTGTTGACGTTCACTCTCCTTGAATTTTTTCTATTCATTCTTTCCTATTTATGAGCGAGTTATCTTCTTTCAGGTCATATGGTGTGTATTAAGTGGTTATGCAAATGTTGAGTGTGGAAAACCTTCATTAGCGCCTTAGTTTATGCCTCTTGATTGTTCCTCTTAGTTGATGTATTAGTTTCAACCTACGTATTGAAATACTTATGATAGAGAACTATTTGAAGTTGTGTAATTAGATTCACCTTTGTTTTAGATTTGTTATCAACTCATAGACCATAAGAGGAGGCCTACAATTTGGTACATCATCCTTTTTTAATTTTCTTTTAGTTTTCTCTTTTCATTTTCATTGAAATTTGAGTAGGTGTAGTGATAATATAAGTGTAACATCAAGGGATCCAACCCTATCTAGAGGTTCTATTTAGTCATAGTCCACCGATAATAAGGATTTTCCATTATGTAAATTAAGCGAGGATACCTGAAACACCTCCTTAAATGATGTAACTCAAAGTTATAATAATTAACAAGTAAACATGTATATTATTCATGAGAAATTTTATTACTCTATCACACTAAGGAACTATATGTAAGGACACTACTTTTATATTCATTATTTCAAATTAGTTATGAGTCATGATTAATCAACTATCTAAGGGATCATATAAAACTTATATTATTCATAAGATTATTTTTATGCATTAAGAAACTATACACTAAGATATTCATTTGAAATTATTTTATTTTGGAATTAATTGAGACTCTTTAATTATTTAAGGTTACACATAAAACATGTACACTATAGTTGTGGACCGGTAGGATAACTAATTACCTCATGTATGTTTCCATTTTTATTGTATAGTTGTGTTGTTATGTACTTATACCTTATATACCCACTATTGTGGATCATTAATATTACAAAAATGTTCATATGTATTTGTTTTGATCTTTGGTGGCATCATATGTATGTATGCGTAGATGTGAAACCTATTGTTTTAACCCTTGCATCATATTTTATCTATATAAAACCTCATAAACAAACTAATACTTTCTAAAATAAAAATATTTTTGTGTGCTCATAATGTATACATCAAAGTACACAATTTCAATTATGTTATGTAGAAAACTTGTCCTTATGTGAATGTGAATATATTTGTGTGTATACCACCCATGTGAAAATATTTTGTAGAGTAACACACATTTGTGTAAATGTATAACACCCATGTGAAACTATTATGCAGTGTGATTATTGGATTTATAATAAAATGTTATGTTATATAACCCTGCACCATTGCTCTAATAATTGAGTACTAATACAAGTGTGGGGTTGAGGGAGATATTGAGTGCTTGTACATAATTTGACCAGAAAATTGGGCTTGAAAGTGAAACATATCATAGGTTGAAAGTCCACATTTCCACTATGCACATGTATACAAATTAGGTTTGTAACATTGGTTAGTATTATGGTTACTATGTGACCCTTCACTCACCCCTTATTGGTTGTTGGAAATCGAACCTTTGTGATTACCACTCTATGTTGAACCTTGTGGAGAAAATTATATTATTATTCTATCTCTCTTTACCTCATGGAGGTAATAGAGGATTCTATGATGATTGTTTATATCCTTCTCTCCTCGGGTGGCTTCCTAAGCCACATATTGCATGTAATGTTTTTGTGTTGGAATTTTATTTTGAGTTGATTGATAATTTAAGTTGATTTCTAAATTAGTACTATTTTATTTTTAAATTGAATTTTTGAGGTTATATAATCACTTATTACTTGAGTTACTTTTGTTTTAAAATTTAAAATTTTATTCATTCTAATGATGACACTTTTTTGTGGCTACTTGTCCATTAACTTATTTTAGAATATTATGTTGATTCTTTTGAGATTTATTTTATTAATTAAAATGTTGGTTTCTTGTAAGTCATAATGTGAATAATTATACACCTTAAGTGTGCATGGGGGATAATGTGATAGCTTAAACAATAACTATAGGGTGAGATGGACAAGGTTATGGGACAAGTCTTAAGCCCATGATACCACCCAATAGACATGGTCATTTCATGCAAGATCTATCTAAACTACTTGATTTCATGTTTTTTTCTTGAAAGGTATAAGAAGGATTTGATTGGGATCTCTAAGGAATAATTTATTGTAAGTTATAATAAGGGTTTTCTTGGGATCTCTAAGAAGGAAATTCACACTAGAGCTAAAGTGATTTCTCTTCTATTTTAGTTTTATGAATTTTTTTACTCAGATGCCATTTGAATTCACATAGTGAAATCTCACCATGGAATGGCACTTTAATTTTCTCAGTATGATCATACACCATAATTTGCACTTATTTTACTTATCACAACTTATTTTGGCATCATAAGTTATATGGGTATCAATAAGGCACTAATGGAATGACAAGAGAAGATTAGAATCAACTATTTGACTTAAAACTTAAGGGAATATTATTAAACTCTATTTATCAAAGATGATCGAAATAATTAATAAAAAAAATGATGTCAAAATTTGATAATTTTATACATTGTAATAATAAAAATTCTTATTTAAGCTTTTATAATGAAAAAAATATTATTAAAAATTATGGTGTGTAAATATTTGTTTGAAAACTTCGAGAAAAATTAATATCTATAGGACATTAGGCTAATTAAAATGTTAATTGATGGTACAATTTAACCA
The DNA here is from genome assembly GCA_037957365.1 of Torreya grandis. Taxonomy (NCBI): domain Eukaryota; kingdom Viridiplantae; phylum Streptophyta; class Pinopsida; order Cupressales; family Taxaceae; genus Torreya; species Torreya grandis. The sequence goes on from JARHVA010001433.1 coordinate 1,711,567, forward strand.
CATGGATTTAGAACACCAAAAATAATAATTATTGTTGTAATTACGTCTACTTTAGTCTTATTAATGTATCTATAAATAACTTAGGCTATCTCTTAGAAGTGAATTTATTTTTTGACACTTAGTTTTATATAGTAAATCAAGGATGATGTTTTAATAGTGGGTATAATTTAGTACCCACCATATTTAAGTAATATTCCCTAGACCATTAATTATGTTCATCACATTCGGTGACCCCTAATGTGTGAATTTTTTTGAATTATTTTCCCTCCTTGTGAAAATAATTAAACACCTTCATTTAGATTAATGAGGTTTAAACAAATTAAATTAACCAAACTTAATATTATATTTTATATATTAATATATTTCTTATTAAAAATTATAAAAAATTCAAAATTAAAAATAATAGAATTCATCGACCTTCTAAGAAGGCTATGAGCTGTAACTACTAGGCTTGTTAGGTAACCTATAGTACTTATAATCTTAGCCTAGGGTAGGTGATTGTGCAATATTTTATAATGTGTAAGTAGATTTGTAAGAGAAATTAATAATATTATAAAGAGCCCACATGGGCTTGTAAGAAGAATTTATGACTTTGTAAGAAGAGTACAAGGGTGGGTTTACTTGTGAAAGTAAACCCACATGTCATTGTAAGGAATGAGACATAGTATGGGCCTTGTAATAAAAATATATATTTTTTTATTAAGTGTACTCCATTAATAATTTTAAGTGAAAATTTTGTGAAGAAAAAATCTCTTTAATTTTCAAAATTTTGGCCTATTTTGGGGATTGATTATTCATGGTCAGATATTGTTTGAGAAGAAGAGCTTAGGGAGGAGGCCATTATTGTTAAAGTGTTGAAGATTTGATCTTGCTTAGATAAATATTAGATAAGAGGTATTATCCTTATCTCTAATTTGGTTGTTTACATACACACACACATATGTATACATAAGTGTGTGTATGTACACACACACACACACATACATATGTATACATAAGTGTGTGTATGTACACACACACACACACACACACACACACACACACATCAAGAAATGGATAAATCAATGTGTGTGTGTGTGAAATTAAAATTAGATGGATTAATTAATACACACACAGAGATGAATATATACATATTACATATATATATATATATATATATATATATTCATCTCTGTGTGTGTATTAATTAATCCATTTAATTTTAATTTCACACACACACACAGATGAATATATATATATATATATATATATATATATATATATATATATATATATATGAAATTTGTAGGCCTCGACTGAGGCTTGTAGATTATGTACCATGTTATATGTGTGTGTGTGTATACATACATACATATATGTATATATACACACACACATACACATATATGTGTGTATATGTATATAGACACACACACACATACACATATATGTGTATATATGTATATAGACACACACACACATACACATATATGTGTATATATGTATATAGACACACATGCATGTATGCGCGTGTGCACATACACACACACATACATTCATGCATGCATACACACATGCATGTGTGCATGCACACATACACACACACACATTATGTAGGGGATAAATTACCCCAAATATGTGGGAAGGGTCTAGTCATTTCAATCCCCCCATCTGCTCTTAATCACCAGGGATAACATTGCCATATTTTGTAGGCCTACAACATGGTTGGGGGTCACATCCTGACAATAGTTCAGCCTTTAGTGGGTGGGTTTCAATCAAAAAAATATTTATAAGTAGGGATTTAATTTTGATATTTTTTAAATTATAAAACAATTCCTTTTTAAATACATGTGTGTTGGGTGGCGTGGGGGGGGGGGGCGCGGTTGAGGTGGAGCACGAGGTAGGGTGGGGAATGTGGGTGTGTGTATTCACACATAGTGAAAAAAATTACATTTGTGTATCTACACTTATATTGAGACAAACACATATTTACACTTTGATATTAGAAGAATAAAATTTATAAGTATAATTTACAAATGAAAATAGTTTTAAGACCAAATGTTGGATTTATTTAAAGGAGGGAAAGTATATCTATTCTAAAATAAATATACACATTATATATACATTAAATTGGTAGCCATCACTCATTTTTAAATAATTTTTGTGTCTTTGATATCATTGAAATATTTCAGTTGTAAGAAAATAAATAATAACTTAAATTATTCACCATTATTCAAAGGAAAAATTCATTATTTTTTTGAAGTGGTTAGCCTTGGAGGTCATCTTGAATAACTTAACCTTAGTCAAACTAAACCCTAAATTGATAAAAAAAAAATATTATAGCCCATATCATAAACTCAAATAAGTCATTTGAATTATAGTCCTTGGTTTTGAGAGAATATTCAATGTCCAACTAAACTAATGAATCAAATAACTTTTAACTTGTATAATCAAACAAATAGGTTTTAGTGCATTATTACTCCCTTCTTAAACTAGTAAAACCTGTTATGAAATGTAAGAAAATAAATACCTAATATTAAAAATTTATAAATTTGAAACTTAGATTAAATTTTAAATGGATATGAACTATTAGTTTTACAATTAAATAATTTTTTTCTAATTATTGTAAATAATTAGATGCTTATGGAAGGATTTTTCACAAGCAAATTTTAGAACTTTTTTATGTCGATAAAGTTAGTTTGGATTGTAGTGTAATTAAATACCTAGAGATAAAATATATCAAATATAATGATTGAAATGTATTTTAAATGGATAATAAATAATTTTATTATTAAAATTTTAATTAAATCCAGACAAAATTTAAACCAACTTTACAAGTGGAAATTGCTAAGAAACTTTCAACTTGTCAAAACTATTTCAAAATGACTGGTTAATTTTCTAATTGACATTATTTAAAAATTATTGTGTTAAAAAATTCTCTTTATCTCAAAAAAATGTGCAAACCAAAATAAAAATTTATCTTCCCTTCTATGAATTTATTTTATTTGAAGGAATTTCCAAACCCATTTTATAAACCTGAAATTAGAGTATGAACCACTGTTCTTTCTTGCCGTGACTATTTAGTCTTCCCTTCTTGAATAAAATATACACGTATATTTCATGTTTTATAATAGTATAAAATGTAATATGAGATCATTTAATTAACCTAATAAACTTTCTAGGTAATTAATTTGATGTCATTTCTCTACATTTTTTCCTAGTTGAGAATAGATGCAATAAAGCTAGTGTTATAAATTGTTCTCACTTTTTGTCACATTCAGTTACTAATATAATTAGTTGGTGGAAAGTTTATTATTTTTATTATATAAGAAAGGCTTTTAAAATCCTAGTCCAAATTGGATACCTTAAACATAGCTCATTTAGGTATTGGTTTAGTTGCTTTTATTAGCTTTAACTAGGCTATCAATGAGTAATAGAGTAGGGTGAATCTCTGTTATTTTTTGTTGGACTTAGATATTCTATTGAACATTATTCCACATCCTAGAGTGTATTATATTAACTCATGGTAGAATCTAAGCAAATTAGTGGTTACAGTGTTACTTGTAAGGGTAACTATGTAAACCATAGTTGTAAGGTTGAGTGGAAAAAGTTGGTTGCCTTCTAAATAGAATAAACACTCATTTTGGTAATAGGTGAACTAAAATCAACCATAATTATGTATATGAGTGTGATCATAACAAATATGTATGTAACTTAGGAAGTAAGTGCAGAAATTTGTAACTAACTTTTAAACCACTTTTCTTTAGTTCAGGCACTAAGTACTAACCTTTAGGGTGTTCTTTAGTACGAATCTAGTCACTAGCCTTAGGATGTCCATAATTATGCACAAATAGTGATTTATTATTTACTATTTTCATAGAACACATAGATGAATATTATGTGTGACTCTATTTTTTTATTTATGTGGTGACCTAAACTATATCTCTAGTGAGTGAACTTGAAAACTTGGCTATATTTGACTCAACCTTTATCATAAGCAAAAAAAATATATCAAGAGATGGAGCTTTTCTAATTAATGTGAGATTAGAGTTGTTGATAATTATAAATTAATTTAGGTAAAATTAATTTTGTTTCCTTTATCATTGATATTGTCACTCATATGAACCTTTGTGAAATAGTGCTTTGTGTTATCACAATGAACTTAGGATGTAGAATTTTATTAATCTAAGGTTTTTTGAGAGTAATGAACTTGTTTCAAGGGTTTTTGTTTAGATATTATAGAATATTTAATGTGTTGTGATAATTATTTATCTCTTTTTTTGACTTAGATAGCTAACTCTTTTTGGTGATGACATCTCATGGAGGAACATCTTCACAAGTTCAATTAGAGAACTACATTTGAACCTAATTTTGAGGAATGCATATGTAGGCTACCTAAGATTTTGGGGCATTAGATTGTAGGTCTTTAGATATGTTAGGGTGGTTATGGAATATTTCTTTGAGTTAGGTGAAATTTTTTGTAATAGGTTGTTTCGATTAATTATTATTGAAGCATCTTTGTGGGAACTTGTGTCCTTGTGTTGTTAGACATTGCTACTTAACATTGGATGAATGATTTTTTAGGATTATCCCTTTATAAATTAAACTTAACACATATTTTAATTTTCAAATAAAATAAAAATATACTAATTGATTAAGTTGTATACATTTCATAAATAAATTTGAGACTTGGTTATTAAAGGAGTAATTAACTAAATGAATCAATGTCATTATAAAATTGTTTAGTATTTTTTCATGGCTTGTTGTGGGCAAGAAGCCAAAAAAAATTATATAACCATTTAATTAATTATGTATGTCACACTTCTTATTGGGATACATGATGATTGGAAATAATAGTTAATAACTAAACATTGTTAAAATTAATAATAATAATAATAATAATAATAACAATAATAATAATAATAATAATAATAATAATAATAATAATAAATGTGTTTTAATTGGATTATATTGGAAAAAAATTTGGGCATAAAACTAATATCCTTCTTCCAACAAGATTCTCTAAACCAATCTCCAATAAGGGAAGTTAAATCCCCAATCAAGCCAAGAATTGACAAATATATAGACTGACAAAATATTTACCAAAATTATTAATGGAGGTATAATTATTTACATGGAGGGAAAATTTATTAAAATTTCATTTGATCTTATTAAATATCTCATACTTCTCCTTACACTTTCATTTATTTTTATTATATGTGCAATGCGGGTTTACTTGCACTGGTAAATCCACTTTCTTATACATCTAAAAGTGAAATTAATCTCTTCTATGCCCACAATGAAATTCTTAAAAATTAAATAAGTTTACTCAAAATTTAATTCTCATACTCCATTCACTTTCAATATCCACCAAACTTAAGCTAACCTTTACTAGCCAACACCCCTAGCCTTCTTAGAAAGCCTATGCACCTATTTGCTAAATATTTAAGCTTTTATAATTTGTATTTTAAATTAATTTAAATTAATTTATTAATATTTATATTAGTTAATAAAATTTATTTAAAAACCCATAACAACACATGGGAAATTTTAAATTTTCACATAAGGAGAGAATTAAATTTGAATTCCAACAAACACTAAGGGGTTATTGAATGCATCAAATAAACTAAATTTGAAAAGTGAAGAGTAGTTAAACATAAGGGGTGTTACAATAATACCAATATGGTAGTCAAGTGAAAAATTGATCACCATTAGCCTAATATGTTGAATCATTCTTGTTATGTTTAAAGGTAAAGGTATTCAAAAGATTAAAATCAATGCATGTGTCATAATCATGGAAAGTAATGTGTTTTCTCACTAGATCAAAGATTAATAGTTGACAAGGGAAAATGATATGGAATTTGATGTATGTAAATTAAAATATTAAGTACATATTGAAGATAAATTCTTACACACTAAGCTTTGAAAAGAGAAGTAAAAGGAAATAGTCAGTATACCATTTGATGGTTCATAAAGAAGAAGAATCACCTTCACACATTTTTAATCTCAAAAAAGCAATATATCTTGATATTTAAAAGCACGGAGAACTAAATTTGAAAAAAAATGATGGTGTTTATATTTTATAAATCCAATCCTCCTTTAACCTAAAAAAATTAGTGCTAATTTTAAACTTTACTACATGATAAACCCTATAATGATTTTTTTTTGACATGCTACCTAATCAAGAAACAATGTAGGAGTTTATTATTATCCCTCTCCCTATAGATAGTGTGGTAGAGAGTAGATAGGAATGTATAATAGAGATAATGAAAAAAATAAGAGATTAATTCAAAATATTTATTATTAAGATAATTTTTAATTAGTCATGAAATACTTTCTTAATTCAAGTTCATATCATGGATTTATAATGTTTATCATCTTAATCTCATGTTATAATAGGTGTCATAATAATTTACAAGTAGAGGGATCCACATTATGCAAGCCTTAGATCTAGCCATAATTTTTTGAAATAACTACAAAATATAGCTTTGGATACAAATCCATGATTCCTTTTGTTGGCATACATATTTTTTAGGGTAGTAAGGGAAGTTTTCTTGCTTTATTTGTTCCATTCTAAAAAAATAATTTTCTAAACTTGTGATAGCTTCAAATATTTTATTTAGTGCTTGGAAAAAGTTATTATGTATATTAAAACTTATTTTAGAAACTCTTTAAAGGTCATCATATTTGCATAAAGGACACATATGTTAGACATGAAGGACATTATGAAGGTCCATGAAACATTTAATGGGTGAGCACATCATATGCGAATGTCTTATTTGAAATTGCTAGTAATAGAAGGAACTATGTCTTTAGGAGACCATTCTTGAGCCAAACATTCTTGAATTTCAAATGTCTTATTTTTTATTTTAGAATTTCGAAACAAATTTTGATTTACCTCTTTAACTAAAATGACTCCTAATTTTTCCTTCGCCCATGTAATTTGATCATTCAATCTCAGATTTGAGGAGGGTTATTTTTTGAAAATATTTTCAAAATTTAAAATTTTATCTCTATAAAAATCATAGGGCCATTTGAAATGCTTTCATTCTACTTTCCCTTTTATATATACGAGATAATTTATATCCTTGTCACCCCAAGTCCTTTATACATAGACCTTTAGATCATTAAACCCATTCATTTTGAGTAAAATGGGGTAATTATTTTGAGATATAATTCCAAAACAAACCCTTCTCACCCTATCTTACATTCCACCTCAATTCCTCTTAAATTAAGGGGATACAACGCTTCAAAAAATTTCATACTTGACAACCATACAAAAAACATTTAAAGTGAATAACATTTGAACATATTGGTTGTGCAAATACTAACCTATTTTCACATAATACCAAAACCTATATGTTGTCACAAATAAACTTAAATTACAAAATAATAAGGGTCCATTGCTAGGTATTTAAATTTTATGGAAATAAGATGTATCCAATTGAATATTTTTTGGCAATGATCAAATATAACTCTAAATTTTTTTATTACTTGTTGATTTTGACATGGTTATTTCCTCTAGTTTTCCATCTTCATCGAATTTGTTTAATTATTATTTGCCTAATGTTACTGTTAACCCTATTATCAATAGATTACACAAGAAGTTGACATTTGTGTATTTATCATGGTTGTTTGTCCTAAGATAAGTTTGAGTTTGATACTATTATACTCAATGTTATTTTTTGCTCTATGAGATTACATTTAAATAACACCCATATTTTGTTTTTCATTTTCCAAATCACTTCATGATGTGAAATTGTGACATCTATCACCTTTGTGTGAATTATTATTTTGAATTTGGGTTTAATGTTTAAATTTTGATTTATTTAATTAATTACATTGGGTCATGTGGGTGTCACTTTACTATTTAATTATTGATTTTAATTTTTGAGGTATTTTGAGTTTATATTTACTCTAGGTTCATAGGATGTTGATAAATGGAAACATATTGGGAATGTGTGACCTAGACAACTTCATTGTTTATTTTGTTTAGTGTTGGGCATCCCTTAATTCTCTATGAGATGGGGTTGAATCCAAGCCATGATTTTAAACCTTAGGCATAGGGTTCAAAAAACTAAAGTAATTATGGTAAAATAATAAATGCAAATTTAATGTTTTTAGTAAAAGAAAATTAGTGAAAAATTATAAATATGTAAGACACGATTGAAAATAGAAATATTTAAGGGAGAGTGTTTTGAATTGTAGTGGTATCAAATTTTTAATCACTAAATAAGATATTTAGTAAGCTATCACTTGTATAGTTTATTCAAGCATAATATAAAATAAAGTTCAAAAAAAGGGAGAATGAGAGTTAAAAGACAATGTTTATACCATAATTATGCAATAAGATGAATTAAAATAGGTTATTCATTTACTTCAAAGACATGCCATAACTTACAAATAGATGGAAGATTTTGATGAACAAGGAGGAGATGCTTGGAAAATTAGAGCTTTGTTCCTACCCATAGTTTTCGCAAAGTCAAAGGTGTTCCCTTGGAACCTAAACTCACATAAGAGTTGTGTCAGAACTCTAAGGAAAGGAATGGTTAAATCCATGATAAAATTAGAAAATTTTGATCAATACCTAATGATTTTATAATGGTCACAGTGAAAATGTTCAATCACTCCCCATTATCAACTAGAACTCTCTTAATGCCTCATTTTTTAAATTGTGGCTTGAATTTATAAAGGAAAATGTTTCTATATAGTGTCCTTAGTTGGTTATTATTCATGGGCATAGGTAATAAGGAGCTCATTATTTTTAAATAAATTTACCAAGATAGAGAAAAAATGATGTGAGGGGGGCATCAAACAAGTTCATATATTTTAGTGAATTTTTCATCATTTTGGTCTAGTCAAGTGTTAGATTTCTTATAAGGACCTTAGAAGGGTGATTGAGTTAGTTTTTAGCTTGATAGTAGGTGTTGTTTGGCTTGGGAGAGTTTCCCACCAAAAACCTTCATTTGAAAATTTGAATTTGAGTTAGTGTGTTAAGAGTGTTTTGAGGAAGTGTCAAGTAATGTTATGTAATCAAATAATTTCATAAGTGTTTAAATGAGTCTAGGTGGGGTTTAGTCTCACATACATTTCATTAAGAAGGTGGTATAAACCAAGGAATTTGAATGTAATGTCTCTATGAAGGTGGTTACCAAGAGTTAGTTATCTAGGAATGTAGTTTTCTTGTGTATGAAATGAGTTTTGGAATAGAATAGGGGAGTTATTATTATAGGGAAAATTAGTGAGTAGTCAATAAGAGTCAGTTAGTAGGTTAAAAGAGATAGAGGTATGGATGAGTACCAATATGAATGAGAAAAAGATGTGAAATCTCTATATTTTATCTTAATAATGATTATATATACATATTTGTAATGGATGATACTAAGAAAGGCTGGTGGAAACATTTACTTGATTTTTTAAACTCTATTTCTTAATGCTTTGAGATTATTGTGCATTGATAGTTATTTAATTAATTTTATATGGGAAAACCAATGTAAAGTCTGTATGTGTTTGTTGAAATAGACACAGTCTAATTCAAATCCTATTCAAGCAACTAACAGGAGACTAAGAATGGAAATAGTAGTTTGAAAAGGTATGTATGGTGATTCATAGTTTCAATGTGCACAAAGAATTGAAACTCATTTTATAACTTGGAGTTATAAGGTAATGTGTCTTTAAGGATTTGTATTAGGTGACCTTTTTAGTAGGAAGTATTCTATCCATGTGATGTTATCAAGGAACCTGGGAGTATGGTTCAAAAAGAGGCATATGGAAGTTCTTGGTGAAATGTTTAGACCCTAAGATGATTATAGTGTGAAAAAATCCCTATATTTTATTGTAATAGATAGATTATGTCTTAGAACCCTATAAAAATAGTTAATAGAATGTGAGTAGGACTCTTTAAAGTAGAGTTAAGGAAAGAAAAAGGTGTAAAGTATTGGTGCAAACATTATTCCATTCTCACAGAGGTTTATACCTTTTTTAAAACCTAAAATAACAAATATCAACCCCTCAAGTTTACACAAGCAGACTGTATCATAGATTTTTGTGAAATTTATGATTTGAATGAGATTAGAATAAAACAAAAGTGAGTTAACATGTGGTAAACTTTAAGATAAGTTAAATATACCTTATATAGGAATTAAGACATTTTGGAAGTGTCTTAAGGAGTGTTAAATCAATTTTAAGCTCTCTCAGGCATGCACAGTCTATAGGAAACCCTAGCCTAGGATTAAAACACAAAATAAGGTATAACTAATGTTACAACTAGTGAAAATGAATGAAAATTGGTAGTTAAATAAATATTATCATGAAAAAATACATTTTCAAGTTTTTAAACTGGTATGGAAACTTTATGTACGGATATGAGCCACTGTGTTGTAAAAAGGAGTAAACATGCCTAAAAATGGCTAATTTGAGAAAGAAAAAGGCTAGAAAAGGGTGAAGGCTAGTGATTTAGGCCTTAAAATATCATGAAATGGTGAAATATGATAGAGGGTGGTATAATGTGTGTTTATTTTCATAATACTATACCATACCAGTCTGTATAGATGGAAAAATCATGAAAAAAGGCTCCTAGATGATAGTTGAGTTTGTGGGTTTGAGAAGTCAAGTAGAATATTGAGATTGTAAAGGGGTGTGAGTTATGTAGAGAAAAGTTTGTGAAGTAATATATAGGATACCTATGATAAATAATGTATACATAAGACCCATATCAAGAAAAGAGAGGTTTTGGTCTAGTGAAGGCTAGTGTAGGAGATTTCATGAAAGAAGAGATACGAGATGAATTGGTTGAAAGAAGTGGATGTGAGATAAGTGTTCAAAATCTATAAAAGAATATAGAGGGAATAAAATTAATCTAATAAAATATCATGTAGGATAATAGTACCAATAATCCTAGTGAGAGAGAAAGTTGACAATAAAGAGAAAACTGTGAATATTCCATGTAAGAATCATTGACTACAGGTGTCAGAGTTAGGTTGAGCAGAGAATGAAAGGTTTATCTGCATAATTTGGTATAAAATAAATATTTACTTGGTATAATAAGTGAAGTAAAACAAACAATAAAATAAGGTATATATGTTATTGAGTTTTAATTTTGATTTGTTCATGAATAGCATTGACATATGAGTGCAAGATGAGATTGTGAAGTATGGGAGCAACCCTGAAGTGAGTGAAGGATTTTTGAGTGAGAGAGATAGTGGAAAGATAAAGAGAGAGAAATATTAAAAGTGAGATTGGGGAGAGATAAATAATTCCTATGTGAATGATAATAGAGAGAGAAGATAGACTGAATTAGAGGTCATGAGGTGGCAAGTGGATGAGGCTTGTCAAAGAGGTATAGGTCCAGATGAGACCAAGAGATTGAGAGACATATGAGATAAGATGAAGATAGAGAGAATAAAGAGAACATAGGTCAAAGGTGAGTTGAGATTCCATAAAGAGAATATGGTGTAGGATGACACCAAGAAGATAGAGATGGATAAAGAGATGAATGAAGTAAGGTAGTAGTTGGATCAATTGCTAGTTATAATAGAGTAATTGAGAGAAAGTGAGAACCCATGTTGTGGATGGGTCATGAGGAAGAAGCCAATAAAATAACCAATCAAGTTATAAGTAAAGGTAAGAAAGGTGCAAGCCATGAAAGAGGAAATAAGGAAGAAAAGTTTCTTATGTAAGAAAATCAAGAGAGAAATGATGAGGTATAGGGTGAGTGAACAACCAAGTGAACAACAAGAAGAAGTTATACAACACCTTGAGGTGGATGAGGTAAATTTGAGTGAATAACAAGATAAAAGTTGAAACCAACTAGATATAGGGAATGAAAAATATGAAATGGATCAGTTTGAAGGGTTGGAAAGTGAAATTCAACTGATTAAACAAGGTTAACAATCTGATTATCAATTTGTGTATGATAGTCAAGAATAGTTAGAGGCAAAACTAATAGATTTAGAGATGGAATTGAATGGAAAAGTGATGGAAAAGGAAGATAAAATTCAATTTGTAGTAGTTGAAGACCTCATAGTAGAGGAACAAGAACATGAAGAGAGAATAATGATGGTAGTAGTACATCAGGTTGAAGATGTGGAGCCCTATAGAGGCTTGAATCTCATTGAGATAATAGGTGGGAAATACATTGATTTTGTATTGGTTATAAGCATAAAGATGAAAATAAAGGAATATAAAAGTATAGATGTTGAAATAGTGATTTGGGGTATATATAACCCATTTGATATAGGTAAAAAATAAAGAGAGAGTGCACATCAAGTGAAAGATGGTGTAATCAAGTGGTGCAAGCAAGGAAGTAGGATGGTCTATGATAGAGGTAAACATGAGAGTTAAGAAAAGGAGTAACTGAATCATGGTGGAGTAGTAAAATATGAGGATGATATAAGAGAGATGAATTGGAAGACACAAAAGAAGCATGTAACAGTCCATTGGAGCTCAAGTTCTTTCTTCATCAGGATTATGATGCAAGGGCATCAAATAAGTTCAGATATTTTAGTGTGTTTTGTCATAATTTTGGTCTAGTCAAGTGTTAAAGTCCTATAATGACCTTATAAGGGTGATTGAGTCAATTTTTAGCTTGATAGTAGGTGTTCTTGGCTTGGGACAGTTTCCAGTCAAAAACTTTCATTTGAAAATTTGAATTTGAGTTGGTGTGTTAGGAGTGTTTTGAGTAAGTGTCAAGTAATGTTATGAAATAAAATGATGTCATAAAGTTTTAAATGAGTCTAGGTGGGGTTTAGAAAGGTGCCTTATGTAAATTTCATTAAGAAGGTGGTATAAACCAAGGAATTTGAATGTAATATTTCTATGAAGGTGGTTACTAAGAGTTAGTTATCTAAGAAGGTAGTTTTCTTGTGTATGAAACGAGTTTTGGAATATAATAACAAAGTTATTCTCATAGGAGAAGTTGGTGAGTAGTTAATAGGAGTTACCTAGTATCTTTAAAGAGATAGAGGTACATAGGAGTACCAGTATGAATGAGAAAAAGATGTGAAACCTCTATATTCTATCTTATGAATGACTATATATACATATTTGCAATGAGTGATACTAAGAAAGGTTGGTGGAAACATTTACTTGATTTTTTAAACTTTGTTTCTTAATGCTTTTGAGATTATTTGTGCATTAATAGTTTTTTTCATTATTGCTATACGTGAAAACCAATATAAATTCTATATGTGACTACTAAAATAGACAGTCTAATTCAAAGCCTATTCAAGAAACTAATAGGAAAATAGGTTGGGAACTAGTAGTTTTAGAAGGCATGTATGGTGAGTTTAGAGTTTGTTTAATGTGCACAAATAATTGAAACTCATTTTATAACCTGGAGTTGCAAGGTAATGTGTCTTGAATTTTATCCACATGAGGTTGTCAAGGAACTTGGGAGTATGGTTCAATAACGAGACATGTGGAAGTTTGTTATGACTTGGAAACATGACAAACTAGTAAGAGATATTCTTGGTGAAATGTTTAGACCCTAAGATGATTAAAGTGTGAACAAATCCTTGTATTTTATTATAATAGACAGACTATGTCTCAAAACCCTACAAAAATAGTGAATGGAATGTGAGTAGGAGTATTTCAAGTAGAGTTAAGGCATGAAAAAAGTGTAAAGTATTTATGTAGATGTTATTTAATTCTCACAAAGGTTTATATCTTGTTTTGAAACCTAAAATAAAAAATATCAACCCCTTGAGTTTACATAGGTAGATTGTATCACTGACTCTTATGAAATTTATGATTTGAATGAGATTATAAGATAACCAAAGCTAGTTAACATGTGGAAAAGTTGGAGATAAGTTCAAAATATCTTATCCAAGTTTTGAGACATTATGAAAGTGTCCTAAGGAGTTTTAAACCAATTTTAAGCCCTCTTAGGCATGCACAGTCTGTAGGAAACCCTAGCCTAGGGTTAAAACACAAAATAAGGTATAAATAATGTTATAACTAGTGAAAATCCATGAAAATTGGTATTTAGATAGATATTAACATAGTAAAAGAGATTTTTAAGTTTTTAAGATAGTATGGAAACCTTATGTATGGATATGAGCCACTATGTCATAAAAAGGAGTAAACATGCCTAAAAAGGGCTAATTTGAGAAAGAAAAAGGCTAGAAAAGGGTGAAGGCCAGTGAGTTAGGCCTTGAAATTTCATGTAATTGTTAAATAATATCGACGATGGTATAATATTGTTTAGTTTCATAATAAAGTATCGTCCTGGTCCGTATAGAAGGAAACATCAAGAAAAAGGCTACTAGATGATAGTTGAGGTTGTAGGTTTGAGAAGTCAAGTAAACTATTGAGATTGTAAAGGGGTGTGAGTTGTGTAGAGACAAGTTGTTTAAGTCAAATAGAGGTTACCTATGATAAATAATGTATAAATAAGACCCAGATCAAGCAAAGAGAGGTTTTGGTCTAATGAAGGCTAGTGTAAGAGATTTCATGAAAGAAGAGATAGGAGATGAATTGGTTGAAAGAAGTGGATGCAAGATAAGTGTTCAAAACCTATCAAGGTATATAGAGGGAATCAAATAAATCTAATAAAAGATGATGTATAAGAATGGTACCAAGAATATTAGTGAGAGAGAGTTGAAAATAGAGAGAAGACTATGAAGATTTCATGCAAGAATCATTGACTATAGGTGTCAGAGTTGGGTTGAGTAGAGAATGCAAGAGTTTATCTACATCATTTAGTATTAGAGTAGTAGTTAATTATGAAAAGAAGTGAAATAAAACTATCAAGCAAATAAGGTACATGTGTTATTAAGTTTTCATTTTGATTTATTTTGATTTTTTCATGAATAGCGTTGAGGTATGAGTACAAGATGAGATTGTGAAGTCAGGTAGCAACCCTAAAGCTAGTGAAGGCTTGTTGAGAGAGAGAGAGAGAGAGAGAGAGAGAGGAGAGAGAGAGAGAGAGAGAGAGAGAGAGAGAGAGAGAGAGAGAGAGAGAGAGAGAGAGAGAGAGAGAGAGAGAGAGAGAGAGAGAGAGAGAGAGAGAGAGAGAGAGAGAGAGAGAGAGAGAGAGAGAGAGAGAGAGAGAGAGAAATAAGTCCTATGTGAAGGATAAGAGAGAGAAGATAGACCCAGTGAGATGTCATGAGGTGGTTAGTGGATGAGGTTTGTCAAAGAGGTATAGGTCCAGATGAGACCAAAAGATTGAGAGACATTTTTGATAAGATGAATATAAAGAGAAAAATGAGAATATAGGGTAAAGGTGAGTTGAGCTAACATAAAGAGAAGATGGTATAGTATGACACCAAGAAGATAGAGATGGAGAAAGAGGTGATTGAAGTGAGGCAACAATTAGATCAATTTCTAGTTATAATGGAACAAATGAGAGAATGTGAGATCCCGTGTTGTGGATGGGTCATGAGGAAGAATCCAGTCAAGTGGCCAATCAAGTTATAGGTAAAGATAATAAAGGTGCAAGCCATGAAAGAGGAAAGAAGGTATAAAAAGTCACTATGCAAGTAACTCAAGAGATAAATGATGAGGTATAGGATGAGTGAACAACCAAGTGAATAAGAAGAAGTTGAACAACACCTTGAGGTGGATAAGGAAAGTTTGAGTGATGAAAAAGATGATAGTTTTAGCCAACTAGATAGAGGTAATGACAAAGATGAAAAGGATCAGTTTAAAGGCTTGGAAAATGAAATGCAATTATTTGAACAAGGTAAGTGTTGACCAAATTTGACTTTTAGGTCAAATTAGGGCACCCTAGGTAAAAAAATTCATATTTAGGTGTTTTTAGGGGGTTAAACATGATGTCACAAGGTGTTTTATAGGATAATTAATGTCATTAATGTTATACTAACCTTGGTCCTTAGTCATTTTAGTTTCCTTAGTCTTTTTGGGTTATTTTGAGGCCAAAAAATGTGCATTTAATGACTTATACGAATTTATTAGGAAGTGTGAAGGTTAAAAAATGTGATGTAACATTCCATGTGTCCTTAAAGGTCTTAATTAACTAACATAACTGAAAAGTGGTAGGTTCTTCAATTAAAAGGGTCATTTTCTTGAAAAAAAGAGATTTTAGCACTTATACGACTCCTTGGGAAGTGTGCCATGTGGGAAAGAATCACAAAATGCCTCTTAATCTTCCAAAATATTAGTTACATGTTTTTTTGTTTTGGAAGTGCCATTCCTTGATTAAATCCATTCTACTCCCTTTTCACCCTTCTTAGCAAGTAGAAGTGACCTTCAAGTTTTTGTTTGGTATGGATAGCTCAAGAAGTTTAAGGGAAAATTATTTTGGAAGGTTATTTTAAAATTAGAGACACTAATTTACATATAATTATTTTGATAAATGGTGGCTTGTGCTTCATGAACCATCCTCATGAAGTTGACCTTTGAAATATGCCTACTAATATGTGCACCATGTAGGTTTTGCTCTTATTTGGTAAAGTCCATATAACTAAGATATTGAATACTGGTTTCCATATGATTTTGAATCTCTCTTATAATTATTTCAATGTTTATTTTCAAGTTTCAATTTGATTTTATGGGTAAAACATCTCAAATTTGTAGACTGGTCTTATGTGGGATGATAGGCTTGTTTGCTTGGTATGGATAGCTCAAGAAGTTTAAGGGAAAGTTATTTTGGAAGGTTATTTTAAACATAGAGACACTAATTTAAATATGATTATTTTGATAACTGGTGGCTTGTGCTTCATGAACCATCCTCATGAAGTTGACCTTTGAAATATGCCTACTAATATGTACACCATGTAGGTTTTGCTCTTATTTGGTAAAGTCCATATAACTAAGATATTGATACTAGTTCCATATGATTTTGAATCTCTTATAATTATTTAAATGGTTATTTTCAATTTTCAATTTGATTTTATGGGTAAAACATCTCAAATTTGTAGATTGGACTTATGTGGGATGATAGGCTTGTTTTCACCATTTTTAGATCTTCATGCTTTGGAAAATGTCTTTAGGGGATTGTGATAGGTCCTTCACCATGTATTAAATGTATTATTTTTCCGCCTCCTCCTTCATTTTCATCCTCTAAGGCAAAATATCCATGATTTTTAGTCATATGAAATATTCACACACAAGGCAACCATTAATGAGTAGGTACATGTGCTCTCATTGATGATTTCAAGTTAAGAGGGAGGTGTTATTTCTTGTTTCACATCCCTGATAGTTTGAAAATGTCTTTTAAGATGCTAGGATAGGTATAAAAATCTTTTGATAGCCAAATTCAATGCATACTACCCAAGTTATACTCATCACCTATATCATGGAAACATTCACCTATAAGAGGTATTGGTAGAGATCTAGAAGTGCTTCTATGGAGAGAATGAAACCGTTTGACACCTCCTTGAAGTATTAGTATGATAATCAAGACTTTAAAGACCCATAAAAAGTGGAAAAGGGGGAAAGAAGAGGTGTGAAACCATGTTGAGAAGATGAAGATTAAATTCTGGGAAACTTTCCATAAAATATCAAAATAGGGGTCCAAAGGGTTCTTGTAGACCTCCTTTAATGATGTTACATAGGGTCTCATAGCATATAAAGAGGTGAATGTTATGACCTCTAGTATAGATAATATATTTTCCAAAAATGGAGGCTATAAGTTTAGTTTAAGGGGGATGTTGAAATCCTCAAAGTGGCCCTTAAAAACACTAAAATCATGATGTCTTATCTATAGGTTTGATAATTTGAATGATATTTGACATCCTAGGAATAATAACAAACACATCCTTTATGGATATAAATTTTCAACTGGTGAAATGGATTTTCAAATGGCATGGATACCATCATGTAAGGTTGATTCATTATTTACAAGCTTCATGAGTGCCCATGTTTCCCTTGTATAAAAAGCCACACACCTACAACAGGGTCAAAATAATGATCTTAATTTGATGCCAAATTGGTGATTTAAAACTTTAAATAAGGGAATTTTAACTCATGTATGTAGTTTATCACCTTAAGGGATTATAAGGAGGTTCAATGAGAGTATCTAAACATCATGAAAAAGTGTAGTTGAGGTGAAAGGCACCTATAATAGGTTCTAAGGGCAGGTTATAGTTAACAAGCAGTAGAATGGAACATGACATATAAGTGTTTTTGGCATGATCCCAAGGTAATAAAATGAGTCCATTCACTATTTAAGGATGATAAAATACTAAGGTAGGGTTTTTATGTGGTTTTAAGTCTTAAATCATATGAACACCATCTACAGGCCCCACATAGTCAATTATAGTTGATTGTGAGGGGTAGAGAGCAAGATTTGAAACCTAGTGATGTGGAAGAAAGAATAAAGGTGAGTGAAGTTACAAATAATGTTTTGTTAACTCATTTTATTTCAAAGAGATTCTTAAAAATGCATTGAAAATCGTAACTTGAACCTATAGGTAGCCAAGAATAACATAGTTAGGAAGGGTATGCAAATAGTAGGTTAGTTTTGGTGTTTTAGCAATGTTTTGAGGCACCCAAGGTGAGTGTATTAATATTATGGTGTGAAGATATTATATGAAGATCATTAAAGGTTTAAAAAGTCCAATACATGCTTATCCATCTTTATTTAGGGTCTCCAAGACAAGAACATAGCCATTATAGTTGACTAAGACAAAATAGTGAGTTAGAATACAGTCTAAAGTGATGTTCTAAGCTCAAACAAAGTATCCAATGGATCCAAGAAGGTAATATGTGAATCAAGGGGGTTTTTATACCCTATTATAATACCTAATACATATACACACACCTTAAAGTGACCTCCAAAATAGGGTTACAACTAATAAGGTGCACTCAGGCTTGACTAAATAAAGGTGTGTGAGGGCATTGTGAGAGTTTGGGGTATGAATGAAAGTTAGGGAATATTAATACAAGTTATAAAAAATTAGTGACACCACCATGATTTAAAAAAATTAGATAAAGGACTCTCATAAAGCAAGCATACACAGTCCATAAAAAGAAACCCTTGCATACAGTCTCCTTCACATAGTCTATTTTGATTTTTTATAAATTTGAAAGGTCAAATAGATAGACCAGATGCTAAATTTTTGTGTATATTAATATTGAAACATTTAGAGGCATCTAATACCTTCATATTATGTTATAAAATAGGGGAATCACCCATTGTTTTATCTAAAATAAGGGGTACTTTCCCTTGAGCACAAAATGGTAGTTCTAGTGAAGGATAGTAGAAGGATGGTCTTAGGAGATTTTAAACCTCTCAAGGAGTTGTGTTAAGTTTTATAAAAGAAATGAATTTTTTTATAAAACCTCAAAAGTGTATGGATCTTGACATGATATTCTAAACCTTGGAGTTGCAGTCACGCCTAAAGGCATGGTGAAGCCTAGTTTCCAATTGGAGGACCATTTTCACTCCTAGCATAAAATGAACATTTACATGAATGGAGACTAATTTATAAGTTAAAATGAAATTATAGGATATTATAATTTAGGGAAGACATAAAAAAATTCATTTTGGGTGTAAATTTACAGATAGGATTACTAGGCATGACTAGACGTAGTGTCCAATGAGGAGTTAGTCACACTTTTGGCCTTAGTTATGCATTGAAACCTATTAAAGCATGTTATTAGGGTGAAATTAGGTATTATAAATATTAAATATTATAGATAAGGATTTAGGAGAATCAATTTTGTCTTGAGACCATCGTCAGGCTTGTACAAAAGAGAAAAAGAGCTTGATATGACAGATTTAGACACTCATATATTTATTGCTGATTTTCATGGGAGATAGAGGATTTTGGGTAAGTTATAAGAGGTATTTAGAAACCAATTTTTGTAATTTTTATACAACTCCAATGTCAAATTTTTATGAAACGACCTTAAGAGGTCAAACTGATAAAAAACACTCTAAAACCCTTGTAAAAACTAGTCTGGAGATATGAAGTTGGAGATGCATTATAGTGGCATGGTTTGACCATGAAAAATATTGGAACTTGTATAGGAATTACTCAATATTCCTCCCATGCTTTTTATCTGTATGAAATTGTATAGATAGGGGGAAATAGGGTATTTTTGACCATTTTTTATGTTTTGCATGTTCTATAAAGAGTCAAAAGATGAAATAAACTTTAGGAGCGATATTTAGAATGTAGATATCTAAATATGTTAATTTAATGACTTATAAAATATTATAATTATGCAAACAATAGCCTTCATCTTAGCCAGTCAAAATTGGCCTATTAGACAAACTAGGGAGAAGGGTGGAAAACTTCAAGTGGAGTGATTTTAAAGCATGATTGATTCCTATAATTCTATGGAGGGTATTGATAGGTGTAATACACTTTATTATATATATTTTCATGAGAAACTGATGTGTTTTTGGAGGCCAAGTGTGCAAGGTGCATGAAGGAAGAGTTTTCTAGACTAGAGATGATGATGGCTCATTTCCAGGTGATTCTAGATGACTAGGCCTACAAACAATGCATAGAGAGGCATTAATAATGTAATTATACTTAATACTAATAATCAAGCCTCATAATAATTATTTATGAGGTGTTTAAATAGGGTGAGTCATGAAGGTAGTTTTTTTAAGCCAATTAGGGGAGTTTCATGCCACTTTTCATGAAGTTTATGCCTTGAATTGACACTTTTGCTTCCTAATATTGCATGGTTCATCCCACACCATTTTATTATACAAAAGTAACTAATTTTATTATCTTTAAAAGTGTCCTTGTGACCCTTGGAATTATCTCTTCCTCTATCTCTCTCACATTCTATAAAAGCTACCATTTTGGCCTTTGTAATCTAATACCACACCAGGTATGGTGAATCCCTACTAGTTTTGACATTTTACTTGCCTTAGAAAATAGATTAAATTCATTTTGGAGTTCATATATTAGTTTTTTGAAGTGTGTGAAGAGATTTATAGTGAATGGTTAAGAGATATTCATTTATCCTTGTTTTCTCTCAATCCTTCCATGTTTGATGCAAGTGACTCCATGCCTAAGAGGTCATATGAAGTGTTGTGAAGTGTATGGAAATTTTATTAAGTGTAAAAATAAGTCTTATAATATAAAAAACTATCTATGTTTCCACTTACCTTGGATAGTCTTCATATATGGCACCTTCATATTGAAATACTGTTGTTAGTGCATTCTAGGACTCTTAAATTAGTGTTATATGCTTTGTTTCAAAGTGATGGAGTAAAATAGTCTTATGGTAAAAATATTTGTGTATTACCACTTAGAGTAGGTCTAATTTCATTATAAATCTACCCATTTTCTCCATAAATAAGTTAGTATAGGTGAAAGCATTTTAAGGCACATCTAAGGAGCTAGCCCTTCATTCTAGAGATTCATCTCACCAAATTGACTACCCACAGTAAGTGATATGTTTCCATTGTTCCACTTGGATGAGGAGAGTTGAGTCATATCATCAAAGAGTGTAAATACAAGTGAAAATAGTAAGAAATATTATTATTAGTTTGTGTATGATAGTCAAGAATAGTTGGAGGTAGAACTAGCAGCTTTAAAGAAGGCATTGAATGGTGAAGTGATGCAAAAGGAAGAGAAAATGTAGGTTGTAGTAGTTGAAGACATCATAGTGGAGGACCAAGAACATGAATATAGAACAATGATGGAAATATTATAACAAGTTTAAGATGTGGATGCTTATGGAGGCTTGAATCTCATTGAGATAACAGGTGGGCAAGACATTGATTTTATATTGGTTACAAGCATGAAGATGAAAATAGAGGAAGATAAAAGTATAGATGTTGCAATAGTGGTTTGGGGAATATAAAACACATATGATATATGTAAATAATCAAGAAAGAGTGCACATTAAGTGTAATATGGTGCAATAAAGTGGTGCAAGAAAGGAAGTAGGATGGTCTATGAAAGAGGGAAACATGGGAATGAAAAAGAGAAACAACTGAAGCATAGTGGAGTAGTAATATATGAGGATGATCCAAGAAAAATGAATTTTAAGACACAAAATAAACATTAAATAATCCATTTGATATCAATTTATTTCTTCCCCAAGAACATGATGTAGGGGTATCAAACAAGTTCATATATTTCATTGTGTTTTGTCATCATTTTGGTCTAGTCAAGTGTTAAAAATCATATAAGGACATTATAAGGGTAATTAAGTCAGTTTTTAGCTTAATATTAGGTGTTATTTGTCTTGGGAGAGTCTCCCACCAAAAACCTTCATTTGAAAATTTGAATTTGAGTTAGTGTGTTAGGAGTGTTTTGAGGAAGTGTCAAGTAATATTATGTAATCAAATGATGTCATACGGTTCTAAATGAGTCTAGGTGGGGTTTATAAAGGTGAATCACATACATTTAATTAAGAAGGTGGTATATACCAAGGAATTTGAATATAATGTCTCTATGAAGGTGGTTACCAAGAGTTAGTTATCTAGGAAGGTAGTATTCTTGTGTATGAAACAAGTTTTGGAATAGAAAAGGGGAGTTAGTCTCATTGGGGAAGTTGGTGAGTAGTCAATAGGAGTTATTTATTAAGTTTAAAGATATAGTTATATGAATGATTATCAGTATGAATGAGAAAAATATGTGAAACCTCTGTATTCTATCTTAAGAATGATTGTATATACATATTTGCAATGAATGATACTAAGAAAAGCTGGTGGAAATATTTAATTGATTTTGTAAAATCTATTTCTTAATGCTTTTGAGATTATTTATTCATTTCTATTTGTTTTCATTATTTCTATATGGGAAAACCAATGTAAAGTCTATATATGACTGTTGAAATAGACATAGTCTAATTCAAAGCCTATTTAAGCAAATAATATGAGAATAAGAAGGGAAATAGTAGTTAAAGAAGGTATTTATGGTGAGTTTAGAGTTTATTCAATGTTCACAAAGAATTAAAACTCATTTTATAACCTAGAGTTGCAAGGTAATGTGTCTTGAAGGGCCGTATCAGGAGACTTGTCTAACAAGAAGTATTTTATCCATGTGAGGTTGTGAAGGAACTTGGGAGTATGGTTAAATAATGAGGCATGTGGAAATTTGTTATGAATTGGAGATAGGAAAAACTGGTAAGAGATATTCTTGGTGAAAATTTTAGACCCTAAGATGATTAAAGTGTGAACCAATCCCTATATTTTATTGTAATAGATAGATTGTGTCATATAACCCTATAGAAACATTGAATAAAACATGAGTATGAGTCTTTAAATTAGAGTTAAGGAATGAAAAAGGTGTAAATTATTAGTGTAGACATTATTCCATTCTCATAGAGGTTTATATCTTGTTTTGAAACCTAAAATAACAAATATAAACCCTTGGGGTTTGCACAAACAGACTGTATCACAGAGTCTTGTAAAATTTATGATTTAAATGAGATTAGAAGACAAATAAATTGAGTTAACATGTGGGAAAGCTAGCATAAAAACCTTATGTATGGATATGATCCACTATGTTGTAAAAAAGAGTAAATAGGCTTAAAAAGGGCTAATTTGAGAAATAAAAAGGCTATAAAAGGGTAAAGGCTAGTGAGTTAGGCCTTGAAATTTCATGTAATAGTGAAATATGATAGAGGGTGGTATAATATGTTTTTATTTTTACAATATTATATCATACCAGTCTGTACAAAAGGAAAAATCAAGAAAAAAGGCTATTAGATGCTAGTTGAGGTTATGGGTTTGAGAAGTCAAGTAGACTCTTGAGATTTTCAAGGGTGTGAGTTGTGTATAAACAAGTGTTTGAATTCATATAGAGTCTACCTATGATAAATAGTGTATACATAAGACCTAGATCAAACAAATAGAGGTTTTGGTCTAGTGAAGGCTGGTGTAGGAGATTGCATGAAAGAAGAGATAAGAGATGAATTAGTTGAAAGAAGTGGATGTGAGATAAGTGTTTAGAAGCTATCAAGGCATATTTAGGGAATAAAATAAATTTAATCAAATATCATGTATGAGAATAGTACCAAGAAGCCTAGTGACAGAGAGTTGATAATAGAGAGAAGGCTATGAAGATTCCATGCAAGAATTATTAACTGCAAGTGTTAGAGTTGGGTTGAGCGGAGAATGCAAGAGTTTATTTGCATAAAAAAAATATAGTTCATTATTGGTTGGTAGGGTAATAATCCACAAGGTATACCATAATATGTCTTTGAAAATTATCAATTTCCCAAGTAACTCTAAGATTAAAACATTGGCTTTTATGTTTTCTAAATGGTCGACTAGATCATAACGGTTATCAATTTTAATTATATAAGGATGAGGGGGAGAACTAATAGCTTGCATAGGAGTATCTTGAATTTTTAAACTTTAAGGGTGGAAAGAAGGAGTAATAATAATACAAGGTCTACCTCTTCAGGTTGTTATATCATTAATATGAATATGAGCCATGAAATAACAATATAAACAATCAAATTTGACATAAAATCTATAAGAGGAAATGGGGTTGAAAGGATTAAATAAATGTTGTGATAATAATATGAAATATATCCAAGCCCAGAGAGAGATTATAGAAACCCTAGGTTAAATTTATAAAAAGAGTTAGGGTTCACCAATTATGTTCACCCTATTTATAGTTTTAAGAACAATTAGGAATAAAATATATGAAATTAAATATATCTAAGCATACATTATTGAACATATAGAATTCATATCTATCTATCTAGATAAAATGATAAAAAAGTCAAAATGTAACAAATGAAACTAGTCTAAATAATGTAAATGATAAGGGGTAAGGAATAATCACACCTATTTTCTATTCTAGAAATATGATACTATAGATGAACTATGTAGATTTTGTGTAACTTGATCCCAAAATATCAAAATTTTATGAGGCTTTAGGACATACCAGTATACTAGGACAAACCCATTCCAATGTTGTTTATTTTGGTCATACCCATATGAGTGTAATTGTTTAACTTGGCCAAGTTTTTATTACTTTAGTCATATTTTTCCTATTAAGGTTTTACAATTAGGTTTTTCTATCCCCTATGAAAAATTTACTTCTTTTTATGTTTGTACCTTCACTTCATGGATGTGTTGGATAGATTTTGAAAAATATATGAGTCTCCTTCTTGACCTAGATTATACTCCAAAATGAAAAACTAGTTATGAAGTCAGGAAACCACCAAGGCAATGTTGTACACTTTGTATACTACATGAACAAAATCAAAACTCCACATAATTATGTTAATATGTAAATGGAATAGCTTGAGTGAGGGATTTTTAACCTCCTCTTCCTTAGTAGTGATGATGTAGCTACATATATTATAATACCCTCCCTGACATAATGGAAATGTAGAGATACAAATATATAATGAAAATTTCACCAGTGTAAGAGATTAAATGAGGCTTGACTTAAGTTATTCTTTGATCTTAATATTTGAAGGTGCCTTATGCTTGGTTCTTGATCCTTCTTGATCATACCTTCTAGATGATAGATGACTTGGTTATAACTTGTATATATAGGCTAACCTAGGTAACTTTAACATGATTTTTGACTATGGTAATGTATAAAAAGAATAAAGGTTAAATATTCAAATAAATGGGCTAATGAACCCACAAAATTAAAATAGACAAACCTGTAGTTATACATGTTTATCTAGTATGTACTCGTACACTGTACAAATTTGACCATGATATTATTATTGCTCTATTTTTTAGGCAAGGATGGGTGATAAGTGATAACTTGTACGTATGCATTAAAAAATACTCTTTTATAAGTGTTAAGGTGATTTTAGGTTTGATGGGCCAAGTATAGACGTATTGTGGGACTAATTTAGTCCTAGAAATAGGTTAAATTTACAAGTTTTCTAAATAAGATAAAATAAGAATAATATATTAGGAATAAACATCTTATTCCAAATTTAGATGTATAAAATATGTAGAATTAAAAACACATATAATTTATAGTAATTAAATATTAATTTTAAATACTTTAACAATAGAATTTGCATACTAATTTTAAAACTTTAATATAAACATTTATTTGTAAGTTACATAAACTTATAAATTAAAAATATATTAATTAATAAATATATATTTTATAACTATAATTGAATTAAACATTGAACCATTAAACCTTATTTGGTAAATAACAATATATATTGATGGGGTTGTACTAATTGGGGTTGATTTCATTTAATAAAATATATAATATTAATTAAAAACCCACTTTTGGGAGTTTGGGGAATTTTGAAAACCAAGATATAGTGTTGGTATCACATCATATTACCTCATAACATAATTTTTGATACAACATGTGTCAAAAAATAAAAGCATGAAAAATTATGAGGTTGTGGATCATTTTTTTCTAGCATTATTTTGTGTAAGCCTAGTGAAAAGTTTGTGTCAAAGTTTGTGAAATTTGTTAAAATTAAAATTTTATGTTATTATTCACAAAAAATATCCTAGTGTTAAGGAACTTAATTTTTTCATTTTAAAATATATACAAACTGATGAAAAATAACAAGATAAATAAGTGATGGGAAACACCATAAGACATTATATAAAAGTATAAAGATACAAACTAGATATTTACAAATTTTAATGCAATTATAAATCCTAGAGTAGAAAGGATGAAATAACCCTCTAAAAAACTCACACACACACAAAAAAAATAAAATAAAAAATTAATGGATTATTTGGAATGTGAACTCAAAAGTAATGCATTTTTTTGGAGCAATAGAAGATGAGAAGAACAATTAATAACATAAACATTGGAGAAGTTCATAATAAGTTTAGAATGGTTGATATTGAGAAAAAATATGGATTGTAATATTATAATGAAAATAAGATGAGATTAATGACCAATATTTCTAAGTAATCAAAATGGAAAAACCCAACAAATATCCATTGTATAAAAAAAGGAGAGAACATGGAGGAACTCTAGTTAATATTGTAGACACCTAATTTTGGAACTAGTAATGTAGTTATAATAATTTTATCATGCTTTCATAAATTTGGATCATGGATTACATTAGGATCTTATTGACATGATTTTCATTCATATTAGACCCTACATAGATTTCATTGTCATCATTTTCTCACAAACACCTTCATATTTGTCATTATATTTCCTTAGAATTCTCACTACTCCTATAAAATTATATATCTTTGATTATTGAGCCTTAGTTAACCTTGAAAAAAATTAGATCATTTTAATAGTGTTTTTACCATTATCATACCATAAGATTCTGGTCACATCAGTTGTGGGTCTTTTGTTCCATATTTTCATGTTTCTTTGTGCCTTGATGATCACATTTCACACTTTTCAAGGTTGGATTGCACACAAATGTTTACAAATTTGAATTTAAAGAAATATTTATATATACAAAATGTACCCTAATTCATTTACATCAAACATTATCAAGAATATAACTATCAAGCACTTATTATTACACTCTACCCTTATTCTACTCTCTACATTTTGAAGGCTTGTGCTTGTATACTTTTACCAAAATAAGGGCATAACATTAGTGAATTAGCATATAGTTTTATTTTTAAAACCCATGTCTCATAGGGATAAGGGTTGGAACTATAAATACATATGATTTTCTTGTTGACATGCATGAGTGTTGAGTGTTATAAAATACATTTTTTGTAAAATAAGGAAGAGATGACTAAAATAGGCACCTTAACTAAAGCACCAAATTATTATGTATTGTTAGTGTACACTTGATCTCAAGTGAAGAAAGAGGAATAATGGAATCTACATAGAACTATTTTCACATTATATAGAGGTTTTTGGGCATCATCAAAGTTGATAAAGGATTTTAAAAAGTTTCAAGATGAAGATATATACATAACCATTATTGGAATAGGTTGACTAATTTTAGGAGGACTATTAATTTTTGGATGTCTGCTAATGTTGAAATAGTTTTATTCTAGGATTTAAATTGTTATACAATTTGATTTTCATCATGATCTCAAATTAATGTCTACTTTTTGGATGCTAATCTATATTTCTCTAGATTTCCCCCCCACTTTTAGTCTCTATTAAATCTTAGGATGCATATCTATCTTTCCCCTTACTAATTACCAATTTCTCAAGGTATTTTTATTCATTATAAATCTATTAGACTAGGTATTTATTTACTTTATTTAGTTCATATCTACTATATCCCCCTACTTTTATGTGGTTAGTGTAACTATTTGAACATTTTTTCATCCTTCATAATAACATTTTGGTGAACCCAATCCTTTGATTACATAACGTAAGGTTTCATTTTTTTTGGTGAACCCCTCCTTATGATCATCCAACATTAGTGTTTTATGAAATTTTACTCTCTATGGGCTTACTTTCATGTCTTTTCATAACTAATTTATTTAGATTTTGTTTTCTCATTGTGACATAATTATCCCAATCTTATTGCATGGTCTCTATGTTTATACTTATGTCAATTATGAAACTTATATCTAATAAACCTACTAGGAAAAATGATAAATTCAATACTAAGCATATTGATTGATTCAAATTCTTTACTTGGTACTCATGCTTTGAAAAATAAAATGATAAATATTGATGGTATTCTTAATTTTTATATGAATTATGATAATACATATGGTATAGATATGAATGATGAAAACACAAATGTAGATGCTTGTGATGACAATAATAAAAATTATTATGTTTTAAAAATTACTACTATAAGTGCACATGAGATAGATTGTTTAAAAATATACTTTTATTATTTCCTAAAGAGATTGATGTAATGATATATGATTATAGAAAGGAATAAAATAATATGAATTTATCTAAGGAATTTATATTTCATGAAGTAAATGCTATAAATGCATCTTTGAATGTTTTTATTCCACATAATATATGTTCTCCTTTTACATTAGATAAAGAGGATAGTGTTCTTATTGATTCTACTTTTGTTTCTCTACATGTTACTTCTAAATAGGTTGCTATGTGTATTCCTTTGTAACTTAATGTTTATTTTTCACCTCATCTTTTTAGACCTATTTTTAAATCTACATCTATTATTCAACGTCTTTCTCATAACACTAGGGTGTATATACCTAAGTCTGTGCCAAGATGCACCCCTTCAACAAAATATTCAAGATATGTAAGAAAAATTCAATAAGTATATCAAAAATAAAGTAATTTCAATTACTTGTCATGATATATCACTCAATATGTTAACTTACAAGGTCCTTTTAAATACCTTGCCTAATGGTTTTATTGCACCTAAGTTTGAATTATTCAATGAAAAAGGTGTTTCTTTATAAATATTTATATTTAATGTATTGAATTTTATGCAAAATTATATATTAAAGACTAAGCTATTTATTAGAAGTTTTAAAGATTATGCCTTAGATTGGTTTTATGCCATAACATTGGGTTTTGTGTATTATTTCAATTCTTTAGAAGATAGTTTCTTAGCTCATTTTTCAAACAACATTAGCCAAAATACCATGTTTTTAGAACCTACATTGATCCATAATTTGCATGAATATTCCACACCAAAATTTACCAACATGGATATTCTAACCTCCCAACATATACATTATCACTTCTTTATTGATTATTTTATACTTAAAATATAAATTTAAGGTGATACAAATGAAATCGCATCATACTAAAATATAAAATATTATAAATATAGTGTAATTAAGTAAAACACAACAGAGCACAAGACACAATAATTTATCTTGGAAAAACTCAAGGTGGGAAAAACTATAGTAGAGTGAAGAGATTTCTCCTCCCTTTTCCACTATATAATTCTCAAGTATAGGTATTTTTCTGTCAGGCATAATTCATGGACATTGATATGCTTCAAAAATTACACAAAGCTTATTTATTATTTTACCTTTTTCTAAACACTTTCTAGATAATTACAACACCACCTAAAAATTATAACCAAGAGAACCTTAAAAAACTTTTCCTCATTAATTAATGGAAATCACACTTGAATTTCACTATTGAACCAAAATAAATTCACTTATATCCACTTGCCTTTACCTACTCCATGGCATATATTTATATATGAAATAAAAACCATGAGGTATAATAATTGTCCTAAGAGAATATTTGAATCGACATGTAATCCAAAATTCAGACACATTTTTAATAGCTACTCATTGAACTTAGATCGTGTAATTTTATGATAATTCATGGTGTTGTGGATTTTTTTGATAAATTGTGGCCCTACCATTTATTTCTCTATAAAGTCATGTTATGATGTCCATGTTAAAATTCATGGCTATTTGGACTTGCTCATGTTCCTTATTGAATGATGTATTTATGTGAATTATATTCAACAAGTGTGATCAATTAATGAGAACAATAGAATTAACTAGCCAACACAACTAACATATTAGATCCAAAATTTAGATCATGCCTCCCAAATTATAGGATTTTTGTCCCCAAAATATTTAATAACTTTATAAATGGATTAATTTATTCACCACTTCATTACCCTCTATTAGAAGTGTATTTTTTTGGATAAATATTTCTAGCTTTTTGAACTTATACATTCACATTTTCATTCACCTTGTGTAGCTATTTACTTTTTGTCAAAAATGGTTGATGAATACTAGAATAAAAAAAGAGAAAATCTAGTAGTAACTTATATCATTTGTTATTAGATATTCAATTTGAAATATTTCATACACCTATCCACTTATATTTAAAAGGAGAAAATATAACCTACCACTAGTGTTCAACAATCTTTTACCTTGAGTGGTTCTTAACAAGGAGCTCTGAGATTTACCTTCATAATATTTTTCAATGTTGATTTTCCTATCTTTTACCAACTAGTACCATTTATCACTTATAATGAAGGCAACATCATGCATAAACATGTAGGGACTACCAAATATTATGCCACATATATCAAGAGGTAAAAATTCCACTACAATTTCATCAATTAAATGTTATCTTATTACAAAGTTGACCTTACATTGGTTAGAAACCCCTATCTATATTCCCTTTTTCACCTATCATAGATCACAAGGATTAGGTTCATTATATACTTACAACCCAAGTATAACAACCAAATAGTTTTATCAAAATTTATTGAGATCAAAAATAAAAAATAACATCTACCTTTATCTTTGATATGGAAAATTTTAAAAGTTTCACCTTGTTATTGAGCATCATTTTCACCCAAAAATAACTTTTCTTGAATGGAGATAAAACACAACCTTTCATCCACATGAAATCTACACTCATCCTCTTTTCCCTGAATATAGGTCATAACTTTCTTCTTCCTCTTATTATTGTAAGGATGCTTCTCAAGATGTGACTTATAACAAGTCTCATCTATATGACCATCAACATCAGAGTTCCCATAATTATTTATAAATAAAAGTTACATTAAACCCATATTTATTTTTAGAACCATTTGAAGGGGAAGATGAACCCTCATATTCATCCATATAAAGATAATGGGATTGTGAACAAGCATGGCTAAATATTATATTTCTTAGAAAGTAGATCATGCCTCCTCAAGTGAATCTACAATTATCTAGCATAATTCATAAAGTTGTATAAATAAAATGTATCTTCACCCATTTGGACCACAATATAATTAAACACATTGGTACACTCCTCCACACTTTATCCTTATTTTTTCCTTACATATTTGTAAATAATAAACATTTTTTATTCGTAAAAATTAGGATAGAGTTGTATTTTTATCAAAACTTAAAACTCATCCCATTTTATAATTGGTGGTAGCTTATTCAAAATGAATAAAATAACATAATTTTCAAAGCATGTTTGGTTAGATTCAACCTTGAAAAAGATATTTACTAACTCTCATCTTTTATTTGATGGGGCAAATAATTTTGATGTCAGATTTATGAACTAAGAAAACGAGGGTTTTAAATGATGGACCATAACCAAGAAGGTTTAGAGGATCCCACAAACTTTACAAGGCAAAAAAAGATGGTTTTAAGGGCCCAAAACCATAATAAGCACAAATGGAAGGTTTAGAGGATACCACAACCTTGGTAGTCAAATAACAAGAGGGTTTTAAGGATCAAAAAACCAGAACACCAAGAGCATTTGAAGGTTTCCATAAAATTAATACAAATAAGGAGTTTACTTCCTAATGAATTTTAAATAATGGATGCACTTCAACATAACTTCCCTAAAACTTTTGTTGTAGGATAAGAGCCTACCAGGAGCAGAAGGTCTTCTTCTAGTCTTTTACCTCTTTGGATATCTACACATCCTTTGTGTAATTGAAGTAAAATAAGTGGGCTTACCCTCCCATCGAGACCAATAACAACTAAATCACAATAATGAACTATCTAGCTCATCCTCCATAATCTACCTGTATCTTGAAAACAAATAGGGGAATAATACACATAGATCATAGGGAAAAACATAGAACCCAAAATAAATAAGGGTGGAATCCTCTATCATACACTATAATATGACAATTTTTGGTTTGGTTTCATCTATCCACCATAATAAAAATTGACTAAAATTGAATACAGTCCCCTAGATCTGATCTTCACCAAAGTTTTCACACATCTTTCATAGATCTTGAGAGCAAAAAGTGAGCATACATACCCACTCAATAAAACCATATCCCATAAAGAAGATGCTATAAAATTAGACCAGACTCCATATAACTAGGCTTACACTAGGTCTCCCCAAATAGAGACTAAATATACTTCATGAAAATAATAGTATGGGTCCATTTTATTACAAGACCCTGGGGTATAACAATCTCATCACAAGGCCTTATAACCATCAAAATCTAGACATCATTAGATAAAAGAAACAAAAACTTTGGATTAGGATTGGCCTCTATAATGGTGATATTTGTAGCTAGGTAGAGATCACTCTGGGGTAAAGACCAACTTACTTTTGATTTGTCATTGAAAAAAAGAGTGGCTTTGGTGGTGGTATGCATTTCTCCTAAAACCTCATTCTTGGCTTGAGTAAACTAGGGGTAATTTGAGGTCTCAAATACTTCTATAGGGAAAGTCCAGTTTTTAGGTCTTTTATCATTAGTAGATAATACCAATATTTTATATTTGTCAAGTTATATATGGCACTGGCCTTTTTATCAGTAGATATTCTCTTTTTACACCTTTCCAAGGCATCAATGAGAAAGAAAAAGAACCTAGGCCATGTTATATGGGAGTGGCCCAGACATAGCAGACGGTAGGTAATGCAAAGGGAACACCAAATAATTGCCATTGATGCAATAAAAATCACACTAATCACCCCATAATTCATCTTTAAGATTTAGATTATGGTCTCCCTCCTCATCCTCCCTTTGGTTCTATTTAGGGGACTCCTACTCACAAGTCAATCAAATTCCCTCCACTACTCTCCTCTACCATCATTCAAAATATTTACTAACTCTCATTAATATTATGTAAACTAATGTATAGCTCAAATTGATGAGATTCTCAACATTCACATCTCCTTCAGATGGATGAATTTCCATCTTTGATTCAAATTTGAGTGAAGGTGGAACTTGGATAATATAGGTATTTTTTCATGATTTGGAGCTTCTAAATAGTGACTATCCTTTGAAACTTACATATAAATGCATATTTTTTCCATGATAATCCCCATAATAGACTCTAGCTTATTAAGTTTTCCTATAGAAAGAGAGATGTGAGTAACATCCTATTTCAACTTACAGAAGCATTCTTTGATTTTATGAGATTCTTCTTCATTAGTATGTGACATGTCTATGACTTATTTATTCCACTTATTTGTGTAAATACCTTGTTGAAAAAGAAAATTCACCTTCCCCAATATCACTTTCTGCTTGGGTAATGAGCATAAAATTACACATAGGTCACACAAAAAACCACACATAATGGAACACAAACCAATTCTAGTACTATTTTGATATGAATTTACATGGATATTCCATTAGAAAAATCACCAATACAGATCCTTTTATCTCCCAATGAATACATGAATGTTTCTTGACTATTTACTCATTACTTATTACTTAAAATAAATATTTAAGGTGTTGCTAATGAAATTACATAATACTACAATATACAATATTGGAAATATAGTGCATGTAAGTAAAAATAAATAAATCACAAGACAAAATAGTTTATCATGGTGAAACCCATTATAGGGAAAAGTCTAATTGAGTGAAGAGATTTATTCTCCCCTTTCCAAAATATAATTCTCAAGTATAGTTATCAAGTGGCCTTCTTGGACATTAATATGATTCAAAAACTACACAAAGATTGCACAATGCTTTGCACATCTCTAAACACTTCCCAAATAATTATAATAACACCTAATTATAAAAAAGAGCTAGGATAATAATGAGAAAATTTACCTCATTGATAATTTTAATGAACACTTGAGTTGCACCACTAAAGTCAAATGAATTTCATTCTATCCATTTGCCTCTACCTATACTAGGGACTTATATTTATACTTAAAATAAACAATAAAAGCTACAAAAATGTCTCAAGAGAATAATTGAATAAAGAAAGAATCCAAAATTGAGCCACATTATAATTATTAATTATTAGACTTAGGCCACATGATTATCTAATAAGACATGGGGCTACTTTAGGTTTATTTGATAATTCACATCCATGCCATGAATTTATTTGAAAAGACTTGATAAGGTGTTTGTTTCAATAGAGAGCTACTCTTAAAGTGTTATAATCACCTCAACCTTTTTTTGACTCTATAAATTCCTTATGTATCTTCTTAACTAATATTTTAAAGTGAATTGTATTCAAAAAGTGTGTTACATGCATTTTTTACATAAACACTATAATTATTACTTATTAGAATTAGGCCACATGATTATCTAATAAGACATGGGGCTACTTTAGGTTTATTTGATAATTCACATCCATGCCATGAATTTATTTGAAAAGACTTGATAAGGTGTTTGTTTCAATAGAGAGCTACTCCTAAAGTGTTATAATCACCTCAGCCTTTTTCTGACTCTATAAATTCCTCATGTATCTTCTTAACTAATATTTTTAAGTGAATTGTATTCAACAAGTGTGTTACATGCATTTTTTACATAAATGAGATTAGTAGAACTAATTAGTTAGCATAAATAACATAGCCTATTGATTTCATTGCACCTATGATTGAATTATTCAATGGAAAAAGTGACCCTTCATAACATATTAAATTATTTTATGATTCATGTATTGACTTTCACAAAATGATAGATTATTGACTAAGTTATTTATTTTATTTATTAATAATTATCCAAAAATTTTAGTAAATTTTGTGTCACTATAACTCTTTGGTAGAGAGCTTTTTAACTCATTTTTCAAACAACATTAGCCAAAAGTTAACATTTTCACAACTTGCATAGCTTAAACAAGGACCTAATAAGCCTATTAATGACTATATTTTTAAATTCAAAATAATGTTTATAAATATGTCTCACAAATTACTTGATAGTAAATTATAAATTATTTTCTCTAAAATTTTGCTTCAACTTATTAAGGAAAAAGTGATGTTTAGAATATATAAATATTTCAAATAAAATTTTAATATAGTTAAGAACTATAAAATAAATATTATAGAGGCCAATGTGATTCAATATGGGACTCATACACTTACCTATAGAGGAGCTAAATATAAAGGTAAAATAACATTCAAGGCTAAGGTTAATGATACTACTACTTTTTTGATCTAAGAATGAGACTAATAATGTAATCAACATAGTATCTCAAACTTCTTAACATACTTGTCCTTCCCTCTCAAGAGGGAAGACAATTTACATGGTTAGATAAGATTCCTCACCATGTTTTAAATGATTTTAAATGCAATATATTATATTTACCTCCATAATGTGAGTTTGACTCATCTCAACCTCTACCTAATAATGATAATGTTAATGCATATTGTGATTATCATAGAGTTTTAGATTATACTACCGATAGATATTTTTAATTGAGACATAGGACTTGGGACCTAATTAATAGTAATGTCATTCAATTGGAAGGACATAATAGTATATTTAACTAATCGATATATTTATCAAATCATAATTCAAAAGTAATTACCAATTCCATTCTAAATCAAGCTAATAAATATACTAAGATCAATACAATTTTTATGTGATAGCTCCCAAACAACCTCCATTATTTAAAAATGCTCACATATTATATATTTTCATAGGGGTAGTTAAATTTATATGTAAATAGGTTACTAATATTACTTTTCATGACCATGAGATTATAAAAATGCACCATTATTCATGCATGCTTTCATAGATTCACATTCAAAGTTAACAAAAGGTGTTATGGTTGACAATGGTTTAAGTATAAACTTATGGACAATGAATTTTGTTACTAGTTAAGGATATAAAAATTATTTATATGGTACAATTATTATTAAAAAAAAATATTGATCTTTCTTGGAAACCTCTCATAGATATAAAATTACATGTCTTCATAGGTTCTAAGAAAATTTTAGTGTGGATTTGTGTTGTCATATAAAGAGATATATCATATATTACAAAGATGACCTTGAATTAATTAAATGAGATAAATACCATCCACATTAAATCAATGTATATATTTTTACATAATAATAAAGTAAATAATATTTAAGGTACTCATCATGAGTCACCAATTCAAACTCAACATGAGCCATTACATAAAGTGCTACCATAAAAAAAAATCTTATAATCTCAAGTGAAAACATCTAGAGTTCAAATACTTATTCATACACACACTAAGGTAGTATTATCAAAACCTCTTGTGTTTTTTCAAGATAAATAACCCAGTAAAATTTCAACTACATGATATAAACAAAGTGATTATTATAAAGAGGATAAAATAACTAATTGCCATGATAATGATTACACTATTATTGATGATGATTATAGTTAATATAAAACTCATCATTGAATTTTTGATGATAATATTGAAAAATATGACTCCTTATATTCATGTTTCATGGTATTTGAGTATCTTGATCATAAAGATAATTTTACAACATATTATTCATAGTATGATCATTTAGATAGAATTATCAAATAACTTTGCTAGCAAATCTCATGTGCTTTAATGGAATAATATATTGTAAAAAACATATTGTTATAATTTATTTTATTAATTATAATTATATATTAATTTATATTTCTATTACATCATGTATGGAAATTGGGTTCATCATCCTTATTTATATATTTTCATTTCTATCACTTCTCAATTTATTTATTGCTTCTTGATTATTCTTGATGTAGTCTAGGTTAGGGGTAAATGAATAACAATTGAGTCCTAGAAACCCAAACATATATTATTCATTGTTATCTTCCTCAATTAATTCTATCCAACATATTTAGGTTCCCATTTGTGTGAAAACCTAAATATATATCTTTTAATGAAAATTTTTATCTAGTAAGCAAGTAACATTTCACTACACTAAAAATATTGTTGAATGAGAGAGGCATTAGGTGGTGTGAGTAATCAAAACAAAGCTGAAAACCTATTTTAACATATTCCAAACCTCATATTTAACCCACATAGAAACAAAGCTATTATTTTTATTGAAATGTAATTTTGAGGCCTTTCCAAGGCATTTATACATATACAAATTACATGCATGGGCTAGGATTACTTGTAATAATCTTATTTATCTCTATATACTAGGAAACAAAGGTCATAAAAATAGATTTTTCATATACTAGAAAGGTGAGTAAGGGATTAGAATAAATATAGACCTAGTAGAGGGTAATCTACAATCAGATGTCAAGAAGAAAGGGTCCCATAGCATAAGCCTATGGCATGGGGAATATCTCTCACTAGGGCTCAATATAGGTAAGTGATTGTAAATGGGTGTATCAATGATATAATAAATATATCACATGCAATGAAATAATGAACAAGAGTAACCTAAATCCAAGATAGATAAAAGTAGTAAACTAATAAGAAGATAATTAGTTCAATAGTCAACCAATGGGTGGTCTATGCAACTTAAGGTGATAAATAACAATCCTAATAAACCCTATAAATTTAAAAATAAAAATGATGTAAGGAGGATCATGAGTAAGGATAATAAAAACACATAAAATATTAATGAGAAACATAAGATCCAATATATAAATTAAATAAAGGAAAGAGACTAGGGATAGAGATTATTACCTTTGGGTAGACCTATTGGCAACTAAACCCCCCCCCCCCCCCCCCCCCCCCATTGGCTAAATTGTAAATTTCCAAGAGATGTTGTAGGTTTAGTACATAAAATTGAAAGAATAAGACCTAGATATCCTTAGTTAGGGAAGATAAATATTAGCACACCTCCTCAACATGACTCCTAATATTTAGCTTCAAAGACCATAAGCAATATTATACCTCCAAGGTAAGACTTTAGAACTTTAACTCCTCTTTTTAATACTGAATTGAATAAAAGGTGAGTGAAATAATAGACTATGAGTGTGTTATATCATTTAGGAATGAAATATGACCCCTATATATAAATCCAATACCCATAACTAACCTTGAACTCTATGATGATGGTATCAACCAAGCCAATTTAGTTTGAAATATGTTAACTGTCACAATATTGTATTATCCAAGATGATACATTAAAAATGATAAAAATATAGAATGATAATTATAACAACCAAGTCAATATAGTACATGGAGAGACAAAAATGAAACAAATTATATCAAACTAGTTGATACAATAAGAATATAGGGTGGATAGAAAGATTAAACAAAAAGTAAGATAAAAAGAGACTCAAAGGAGATTAGACTAATAATAATTAAGTTATTATCAAATATTATATAAACATATCTCATAAAGACCCATGATCCTATCCCACCCCATTCATGATGCATCCTTTAAGGCATGCACTCAGGTAGATTGATGTACATAAAAGCCACTACTAGAGAAAGTGTCAATAAATTTATAAGTTGATAAATATTAGGTGTATACATATGCCCCACATGAAGCTCATCATATTCCACAATAGTTTATTATTGGATGGTGCTTTAGGATAGACACATAACAACACCAAAGAGTATAACTAAAAAGAAATGTTGAAAGAATTACTAATAAATGAAAACTTGAAAGTAAAAATTGAAAATAGCACATACATACCTTGACTTACCTTTTAAAATAAATGATATATACAAATATCATAGTCTTGATTATGGATAGTGCATTAGCTACATTTGAAAAACCTTTAGTATACAAGGATAATAAAATGGATAAAATAAAATTGTGCATATGTAGGATGGTAAATAAATGGATATAAAATGAAAAACTCTTAAAAGTCATTAAAAAAATTGGAATATTTATAAAGAAAATATCAATAAGGCTAGGCTATAATAAAAATATACAAGGGATCAAAAAATGATAAGGGAAAATCAGTGATCCAATTGCCAAGGCTACTTATGACCAAAAATCCAAAAAATTCATCCAACGTAAGATAAATAATAACTCAATTCGAACAAATGACATAAAAAATTGTCAAATGGTATAAAAAATAAATGCAAGAGAAATAAAACTCAAAAAAATATGTGAAAAAGTAGAAATAGAATTGATTGGTCTGTAAAAGTGGTAAAACATAAAATCATGAAAGGGAAAAATGGGAACATATGGCTCACAAAAAAGATATATAAAACTCAAAGCCCCAAACATAATTAAGAGAAATATTAGAAATATATAGTAATGACCAGGAGATCATATTGAAACAACTCAAATATGCACCTTCAATTATAAATATTATAAATATAAAAAATGTCATAATGCTAACATGTTTGAAAATTAATGAAGAATATGAAGTAAATAAGTTGGGGAAGATTTAGAAACAAACCTCATTTCAAGGGGGAAAAATGAGGGATGGAAATAAGTTGGGGAATATTTATAAATAAACCTCCTTTCAAGGGGAAAAAATGAGGGAAGAAAAAAATACCATCACCAAGGTCAAAATATGGTCTTTACCAAAAACATGATACTAAAATCAAGTTGGAAAGACTAGGGGTTTTCAACATTAATGGATCTAGAGAACCCTACCTAGAAAACATAAACTTAGGCTATATAATGACATACAAATATAATCCTATTAAGGATAGAATGTATGGAAAAAAAAAGGATCCTACCATTTCAAAATGTGTTCTCTACTCCTTAAGACACCTTATAGCCATCGATCTATTTTGAATATTAGGTACTTCCATGAGAAGACAGGTGGAAATATAATATAATAAGATATGGATAGATATAATGAGACATATTACCCTATTATTTGATCCTACCACACCCTAGTGAACTTCAAATTCATCATGAGGCCAAATATGGAGTTTGAACTCTAATTAAAATAGGAGATGTGCCAAAAAGATCATATATTTTAGTGCAATCTAAAATTTAAGATATCATTTTCCTTTTAACATTACCTTTTCTTATGATATGGATTTTAACACTTTTGGATTTTAGATTTTTATTCCTCTATATGGATTCAGGCAAAAAAAACATCGGTGCTAAAGATGACTATCACAAGATAGCTTACACCTAGCCACTAAATAGGAGAACCTAAAAACTAGGGTGCATAAAGACTCCTAACATTGCACCTTATAAAATAGTGAAACCTTGAAAATGACCTAGGTGAAATAAAAAGGAAAATAAAAAATATAATATCATGGAAGTGAGCATAAAATGATTATGTTCCCTGAATCACAAA
Organism: Torreya grandis; assembly: GCA_037957365.1. Lineage (NCBI taxonomy): Eukaryota > Viridiplantae > Streptophyta > Pinopsida > Cupressales > Taxaceae > Torreya > Torreya grandis. The sequence continues at coordinate 1,752,097 of JARHVA010001433.1, forward strand.
AAATGTATAAGGTGATATGGTACAGTGATAAATAGGTTGGTAAAATGTGGATGAGGACATGTAGACACACTAACTTATTTTTACCACAACATAATATGAATGACTCTAAGTGATACAATAATACTCTTAATCATTGCATTATCTTTATAATAAGACACCTAGCTAAGTTTTGGAGTAAAATCAATAAATGTAACAACATGAATAATGATTGGTGTTTGTGAGGAGGGCTTGGTTGATTTTCCAAGCCTTAAAGTGAAACTCAAAAACTGAAAAGGTAAGAAGCACAAGTAAGAGACAACTTATGAAGCATAGAACAATAAAACTATGAAGTGCATAAAAGATATCAAAAACCCAAAGGGTTTACATAATGATAAAATATACCAAAGGACCATAAAGGAAACAATGGTTCAAAAAAGAAATGAAATGTTTGTAAAAAGAAAGATAAAAAATATGGGTGTTTTTTGAGGAGTGTTGGGTTGATTTACTATATTTCACCATGTAACTCATAAACTAAAAAAAATAAGAGGTTTAAAAAATGATAAAATACATAAAGACCAAGCATAGGTAATAGGGAAAATGAAAAAGAAACTTGGAGTTGATACTAAAGATCCACAAGGGAAACTAAGGCTGATTATGAGTTATTACAAAAGAGGGAGAGAATAAATTATACCAAAAAATCAAAAATAAACTTAGGATGACTAAAATATGCTATAACTATGAAAAATAAACCTGAATGTGCTACCTAATATCTATAATGTAAATGAAGGCTAGCCAAAATATGTTATAAATGTGAAGAATAAAATTGAAGGTACTACCTAAGATCCACAATGGAAATGAAGGTTGACTAAAAGATGATATAAATGTAAAAATAAACCCTAAAGTGCTATCTAAGATTAACAAGGGAAATGAAGGCCAACTGTAAATCATCTCATAAGAGGGAGAAAATAAAATGATGAAAATAAAACCCAATGTTGTTATTAAATATTGACAAAGGAAACTAAGGTTAAATGTAAGAATGTAGAAAAAATTATAAATTAAAGGTCATGATAAAATTAAAGTGTAAAAATGAACATGAAACAAAATAGAAAGTGACATAAATGCTAAAATAATGTAATATAGAATGATAAAAACATGAAGAATTGTTTGCACTAAAATAATGGGTGACAATGTGCCAATATAAAGAAAGTTTGAAATTGGCTTGGGTGGAAAGGATTATAAAAATATAAAAATGAGGGGGATTTGATGATCCATGAGGGAATGAATTTAGGAAGGAGATAGGTAATCAGGAACCATTGGGCCCAAGTACTTTGGGAGAAAAGACATAGATCCCAATAATCAATGATAAAAAGGTGATGTGTGGAAAGGTTAGTGGGTCAAATAAAAGAGCTTTCATTCTATGAGTTTAAAATTTTGAATCCAATGATGGAGGAAGAATAATTATGCATGCATATCCAAGATAATATTGTGGAAAGAGAAAATTCCAAGATGGAAAATTCCTTGATCAGTAAATTTATGGGAAATAGACCCAACATAGATGTCTTTAGATAATGAAAAAAAATACACAAATATTTCCACTTTGGTTAAAGGTTTATTCCTTATTACATTCTTAAATATAGAATATTATACTAAGACAATGCTAGGAGGACCATGGTTTTAGGGTAAAACAAACCTTCTTTCTTAAAAATGGAATTTGAGGTTTAATACACACATTGAGACCTTTAATGAAATCATTATATGAGTCAAGATCTTAATCTTTCACATGGAATTATTGGAAGAATAAGTTATAATAGATATAACTAAATCTATTCAATAATTAATAGATATTAACATAATAACCAAGTATAGGAAGACTATTTTATTCTAGATTATTCATCAATAAACTATACAAAAAGGTTCTCCCATCCTTTATAATATTGAAATATAGATATCTATAATTGAGACAAGAGATTGAATATAAAATATTTATGAAGATATATTATAAGTGAAAAAATTTAGGGCATGATCCTAAAATTTACTTCACTAAAATGATCAAAAGGCAGACATGGAGGAATAAAAATGATTCAAACCATGTTTCTAAAAATAATATGAAGGAAAAGGATCTGGATTACTTGATTAGGGGTGAAATAAATAATAGACAAGAGAGAAATGAGGAAAAATGGTGGAATAAACGGATGAGTCTTCATGGAATCCATCCTTGGAGACATCACAAGAAGATAAGAAACTATCTAACAAGGAAGAATAAGGATAAAGACAAAAGGAAAAATGAATAATGAGTATCTAATTTATAAGGTGACATCAAAATAAAAAAATAAACAATATAAGAAGGAATAAAAGGGGAAAGACAAAAGGAAAATTGAACAATGAGGATCACATTTTTAAGGAAACATACATGGATGAAGGAGAATCCTCAAGGAAAGAAATAAATAAAAGAATGGGAAATAATTATGACCAAGGGAAAGGAAAAATTTATAGAGATGGATAAAATATTTTCATGAAGGCTACCTCAACCATAAAATATGTAAGGCAAATCATACAATTTAGATTATAAATTTAGTATAATAAACACACAAAGTGCAAATAAGAAAGTGGATGTGGTAACTAATAATAAATTAAGAAGGCCCAGTGCATAGGGTATTCATATCAATTGAATGAGTAAGGAAGTGGTAAATGAAACACATATAACCCAATAGGTTATTAGGTTTCATTCTAAACATAAAAAATGAAAACTATATCATGTAATGTAAGAAGTTTTAATAACCCAATCAAACATAGTATAGTTAGAAGTCCAAGGAAAAATCATGGTCAAAGTATTTTATTATTAAAAGAAACCATTTTTTTTGATAATAGTCCTTCACAATTAAAAAATAGCATATGAAATAATCCATCTTTGTTGGAGTAAGTGCTGTTAGTGTTTCATGTGGTTTGGTGGTGTTTTAAAACCCTTACTTGGTTGAGGGATAAGTTTTGTTTAAAAATAACAACCACATAACAATTGTGTTCACCATTAATGATGATAATAAGGTGTGGATTATTTATAATAACCCTCAAATTCTTGAAGAATAATTTAAAATTAATAGTTTGGATCAAAACATTCTCTTATAAGAAAAAAACCTAATCAATAATTACCATAACTTGGAGGCTAAGGAGGAAATGTTTTCAAGCAGAAATCCAAGAATATATGGTTGAAAGAGGGAGAAAAATTCAAAAATTTCCCATGTTTATACTATCAAACATATTAACACTAATATAATTAAGGAGTTGGTCAAGGATGATGGTTCAATTTTTTTAGAGATGGATGAAATAAATAAGGAACTATATCCTTATTTAGAAATATATTACCTAGTGGAACCTATCCTAACTTTGAAAAGGAATAAGCATATCTAAATCTATTTTCTAGCATCATAAACCAAGATGGTAATGAAATTATCATCAGACCTCCATCTGGAGAATGTAAAATACATTGTTTTTACTATGGATAGGGACAAATCTCCTAGACTTGATGGTTTTCCTCCAATTTTCTTCCAATAGTTTTGGGATATTGTGTAGGTGGATGTGGTTACACCAGTGGATGAATTATTTTTCTCAGGAAAAATTCTTATATAAATCAACAATACCTTTTTTGTGTTCATTTATAATAAGTCAAGGGAAAGATTTATAAATGACTTTAGACCCATAATATTCTATAATACTATCTATAAATTCTAATTTAAGATCACTGCTTTGAGACTCCAAGTCATTTTACCTCAAATTATTTATAGCTATCAAGGATATTTTGTTTTTGGTATAAAAATTACATATACTAAAATTATGGTTCATGAAGCCCCACACTATAGAAAAATTTAAAAGGTTTGGTATGTTTATGAAGATATAAATGAATAAGGCCTATGATAATGTCTTATAGAGTTTCTTGGGTAAGATTTTGAAAAGGTTTGTTCTCCATTCTAAATTTAGAGAGATAATATTATCTTACATTAACAATCCTATATTTTCATTTTTGATTAATGGATCCTGGGTATGTTTTTTATTAGTAGAAAGAGGTATAAGGAAATGGGATCCTCTATCTCCTTATCTCTTCATCATATTGGTTGAAATTTTTTGAAGAAGTATTGAGAAGGTTAGGATTAATGATTCTTTAAAGGGGATCCATATTCATAATATGGACTCTATTCCTCATCAATAGTTTGTGGATAACACTTTTGTATTGGGAGAGGCTTTGATTCAAAAAATAAAGACCATCAAAAAAATTCTTAGGGATTATGTAGAGGTCTTAGGCCAATGCATTAACTTGAACAAAAGTTCAATTTTTTAAATTAACACACTAAAAGTGAGACACACAATCATATATAACATATTTTAATTTAAAATCCAAGATATTCCTTCTTCATGCCTAGGTATGCCCATTTTCAAAGGGAAAATGGATGTTAATAGCTAGAATACCATTTTGGATAGGTTCCAACATAAATTGGTAGGATATAAGGGAAGTCTTCTCACCCAAGCAAGTAAAATAAAAATTATTAATAGATCTCTTTAAAGCTTACCCATTTATCTAATGTCTCTTTTCAAAGTTATTCACAAAGTAGAAGATAAGATTGAGCCAATTTAGAAAATATTCCTTTGGTCTAGGATTGAAGAAAAAATAGAATTCATCTTATGGCATGGGATATAACTTGCTCACCCAAATATTATGGTGGTCCAGGTCTAAGGAAAATTAAAGGGATGAATAAATCTCTCTTAGCTAAAATGGGCTGGAAGTTATTAACATTTAAAGTAACTTGTGGACTAATACTATTAAGGCTAAATAATGGAATGCAAGTTTGCTGACCATTTTTTGACAATGGAATCCCCTCCACAATGATTTTTTTTGGAAGGTTCTTTTTAAGAGTACGAAGCTTGTGGGTAAAGGATGCAAGTGGAATATTAGATATGATAATAAAGAATCATTTTTTATTCTTGGATTTTATGTTCTCTCATAAGATCCATGACACCATAGAATTTTTTTCACACTTTATTTAAGAGAATAATTGGGGAAAGGGTAAACTATTTTTGGAAAGTTAAAGATATGGGAAAACATGGGAATTTATTTCTAGGGAAAATATTGATCTTGAGGTTCTTGAATAGTTTTCAATCCTTAATAAAAAGATGATGAGTTTTCAAATTAGTCAGTTCCCCAAAGATGATGAATTAGTCTATGACAAAGGATGGGAACTATTTGGTTAAATATGGGAATTGCATCAACCTACAGCTCTATGAGGATATTTTTCCATTGAGATCCCTTTGGGACAAGTATATCATCCCTAAAGTAAATATTTTCTATTGGATGAAATCTCAAAATAATATCCTCACATTATATAATCTCATGAGAAGAGTATTTCCTATTCCTAAAAAATGTGTACTCTATGAGAATGAAGCTAAATCGATTAAGCTATTATTGTTGGAATGCTTATCTACTTTGAGGATAATATATATTATCCTCTAAATTTTTTAATACATCACGGGTTAGACCAAATTATATGTTGGACCTTATTTTCCAATGGAGTGCCCATTTCTTCTCTCTTATTCTCAAGAAACTTTGGAATTTTTTATATTCCCTGCCTCCTATGGGGAATATGGAGAGAAATGAAGTTAAAATATTTTTAGAATAATAAAAGGAATTATAAAAAATTTGGAGTGCATATCACTAAGGTAATTAAGTATAATTTACATACCATTAAAAAAATATAACTTAAAAATTTCTAAAATATAAAAGAGTGTAACTCAAAAGTGGAAATTAGATATCTATACAGAAGACAATGAGAACAATAATAAGGTAGATATAAGACTTTTAAAATTGGAAAAAACTCCCTATTAATGGTCCAAAATTAATTTTGATGGAGCTATAAAATGGAATTCAGGGATAATTGGTAGAAGATATGTTATCATGGAGAGCAACAAAGTCTTATTAGTAGCATATGTGGGTCCTTTAGGAGTTTAAAAAAATCATGGAGTGGATGCAAGGGTAGTATTGTGGGATATAAAATTAGCCAATGAGTTAAATATAAAATATTTAATTATTTAAGGGGATTATTTAAATATAATGAACTACCTCAAAGAGATAAACACTCTAAGTTGGAATACTAAGAACATTATTAAGGATGCAATAGATGCATAACTTTGATGAGTTGAAAATTATGCACACTTATAGAGAAGGCAATGGATGTGAAGATTGGTTAGATAAAAATGGAGTTTAAATTTTAAACTTTATTAAGTGGATTAAGGTCATAAAATATCCCTTTAAAAAATATTCTGAATGCAAAAGATAATTTTATTTCTAGCTAGTTATTCTTGGATATTGTCAAATCCCATCGGGACTTCAAGACCCTAAGATTCACATAGTATAAAAATTAATGAGGTTATCAATATTAATCCAATATGGAAATATAATCCTTGTATATTTAGTGTGACTTCACATCAATTTTTATAAGATATAAGGAATTATTCCCATTAATAATTATCCATTTGAAGTCATTATTAGGTTTAACCTAGACATTGATCGAATTAAAGTTTTGGGTTTCTTAAATATCTAGGGTATTAGTGTTACTATAACCAATAAAAATGGATTATTTGATAGAGTAGACATGAGTGGTGAGTGTATACATGTGGAAATCACATCTTATCTTGATCTTAAGAGAAATAAAACAATATTGAACATACTAAAAAAGGGGAGGCTTGAGCCAATATATAGAGAGGATACATAACTATGACCTAGGTTTGTATTTAGACTTTGCCAAATCTTGGAGGAATAAAGTATTTAATTTGAGAGGGGCCAATTTGGAGGTGTTTGAATATAGTGTTAAAAAATCCACAAGAATGAACATAGAAGGTATGAAAATCTTCAAAGATATAAGATGTAAAATTGAGGAAATTCATATTTTTTTCAAATAAAAATAGATAATTCATGAAGTGGAAGATGGAATTCTATGCATCTCTCTACCCACTCCATGGGGTGATTTGTGTATGCAAATTATGATGTGTGTTACTTTGTAAGGGAGGTTTTTCAAGATTTATTCTTAAAATTTCTCCCTCCTTAACCAATTTAGACATAACAAGGTAATGAGCATTCCTTTCTACCTTTTTATTTATCTTGATAATTTTTTGATGGAGTACCAGGTGGAAAAAAATGATATGCCTTTTCATTACATCCTCATTTTCCTCCTTGTCTAATTGGGTCTTCCTAATTTATCTCCATATGTTTGGGATCTTGGGACTTCAAATTTTAATCCTTCCAATTTGGAGAAGGGAATCTCTCATAGTCTAGAAGAAAAATAATTGATCCAGAATAGGAGAAAGATGAGACCTTGGATCAAATGTTAAAGGAACTTAGGAATAAAAAGGTAAAGTTCTTAGATGGTCCCAGGAAATCTATTCAAACTCTAAAATCTAGATGCAACCATGAAATATATAAAAATAAGGTTAAATGGTTCCCTTTAAATTTGTGGATGAGAGGACACTAGTAAGTAAGAAGGATTTACAATTATCATAGATCTTATCTAAATCTACTAGTAATCGTCATATCCCTAAAAAGATGGATATTCCAATCCTTGATGCCTATATTAGTGTTGGGGTTGTTAAGTTTAAAAAATCTATTAACATCCAACCAAGTATCATGAAGGAGATATTTAATGATATTAATAAAGTGAAGAAGGACATGAAGGATATATCAACTTAGTTGGAAAAATAAGGCAATGAGAACAAGGTAGAGTCCCAATTTTAAAGGGAATTCACTCAAGATATTTATCAGTTGAAGGAGGTGGATAAATTAGGTTTTAATATAAATAAGGAAGATGAGATAAAAATTATGAATTAAAAATTGGAATAGATCATAAAAAGATGAATAAAATAATTTCCATTAGTAAGTTTGGCTATAAAGGGGATATGGAGAAGAGGAAAGTCATGGAAACCTAAGACAGTCCTAGTAAGAGGATTAGAAGGAAAAATAAGAAATAAGAGGTTAAAAAAGAGGAAACTACAAAATATAACCTATAAATTAAGCTCTAAGTCTTTAATTAAAAAATGTAAGTGGCTAAGAGTCTCAAATATATGGTTATTCAGTGAGGTTTTATGGTTTGTTTTCTATATTTTTGTTGTTGGGTTTTCACTAATGTCTAGCTGACAGTTTCTATGTTATTTGCTGGTGTATTTATTTAGTATCCAAGTTTTTTGGTTGGTTATTATTTGATTTATCTTTTTTGATTATGTTAAATGTTAAGGTATCATTTTAGAACCCTACTATTACCTTAATAAAGAAAACAATGTAACATAAAAGTCGGATATGTGAAATAAAGAGTGTTTATCTTAGAAGGTTTCTTAAAGTTGAATGTGTTTGTTTATAAGATGTGAAAAGTTATTGATTTACCTTATGGTAAGGATGAGGTATCAATAAGGTAAGAAAATAAATTTCGGAATGAAGGGAAGGATGGGCATCATTAGATTCCTAATAGGTTGAAATAGGAAAATGAAAAGTTTTGAAAGATTCCCCAACATGTGTAGTGAGAAAAAGATGGGTATCACCAAATGTTGTTCCCAAACCTATTGGATGTATGTGGATTAAGTTAACTTAAAGATTAACATTCCTAGTAATGATGTCAATTTTTGTGTAAATAAGTGTCATAATAGGAAATTTGGAATTTAGGGTAATTTTAGGATATTTGAGAGGTGTTAGTAAATTTTGATGTACAATATCATCTTGGAAAATAAAGTATGGTTTAATATAATTGGGCTGAATTGTATTGGGTTGGATAATATAGCTAGACAAGTGTGAACTAATTTTGAATGTATCAGCCTAGCTAATATAATTTGCCAAAATATAAGGACAATGATCAATACAATTTAGTTGCTTTGAGGTAATATGATTGATATGAAGATATATTAAGACTATATCAGTAAAATATATGTGTTTGTCTATACAATTGGGTAAGATGGAAAAAATGTAAAGACACATTTTGGGTCATATATGAGGTAGTTGTTTGTAATGAGGAGATATAATTATAATTTTATTAGCTCATTTTATATTTTGGATAGTGAATTTGGATTAAATAAGAAGAACTATATTAGCACATTTAATGTCATGGCTGATGAAGTTAGGTGAAACATAATTAATTATACAACACATTAAGTGTCATGGCTAGTGTAGTTGGGTGAAATGGGAAAAACTATATCAACACATTTTGGGGCATGGTTGGTGCAATTGGATAAAATAAGAAGAAATTCATCATAAATTATGTGTCATGGCCAATACAATTGGGTGAAATAGGAAGAAATGTAATGATACTATACATCATAGCTAGTAACGTTTTTGTAATAGAAGGAACTGTGTCGGTTACATGAAGAACTATATCAACACACTATAGTCATGGTTAGTGTAGTTATTTGTAACTAGTTGTAACTAAATAGTATCGAGCTAGCTGATACATTATGATTTAGTTAAATATAATATAATTTTATTGGCATAGATGATATAATTAGAAATACGTGATTTTGTAAATTTATATGATTTGGAAGAATTTAAAATTGAAATTAAACCTATAGGTCAGGTTTGAATAATCATATAAGTTATAAGATAATAATAATCATCATATATTGGTATATATTTTCAACCATGTGATAAGTGGAAAAGGTTGGATCATTAGGATCATCATAGGGATCATAAAAAAATAGAGGATCATGACGATAATATTCATTCCCATAATATGTGCATCATTAGGTCTTCACCCTAGTAATAAGGATTGTCATGAGTGGGAATATCATCATGGGGATCTTTGGGCCTAGGAAATGGAGTAGAGTTATTTTAAAATGAGTATTTTACTTCAATGGTGATCATGAAAGGTTGAAAGGAGAAAACCATGGAAAAGTGGAATGAGATGAGGCTTGCTAAAAATACCCTAAGATGGGATATCATCTATAAATAATGGAAAACTAAGAATAAGTAAGACTAAACCTCCAAGATAAGACTCTAAACATGTAATTCCTCCTTTTAATACTTAAGATAAAAAATGGTGAGTGAAATCATATCAAATGAGTGTGTTATATCATTTGGGAATGAAATATATATATATATATATATATATATATATATATATATACATACATACATACATACACACACACAATACAAAGAACTAACCTTAAACTCTAATCCAATAGTATTAGCCAAGCCATTATGGTTGGAAAGATGTTGCTGACACAATAATATATCATCAAGGATAATATAATAAAAAATACAAAAGATAGACTTATAACTATATCATTTAAGTTGATACAGTATAGGGAGAGACAAGTATGAAACATATTATATCAACTTGGTTGATATATTAGGAATGTAAGGTGGCTAGCAAGACTAAATGAAAAATAGATGTAGGGTTAAGATGGAAAGAGAATTAGAGGAGGTTAGATTGATAATAATGAAGGTATGAAATAATAGTATGAAAAAATATCAATAAAAGTACCACAATCTGATCCCACACCATTCTAGGTGTGTACTTCGGGAGATTAATGCATTGAAAATCCTCTACAAGATAAATTTGAAGTAAAGTGATAAGTGGAAAACATTAGGTGTATGCACAAATCATCAAAAAAATTCATGGATTAAATTTAATTTTAGTATTACATGAGTTTCATGCTATAAACACTTCAAATGACCTACCACATGCTCAAAAACACTTTCTTAAATTATAATAGTCAAAATATACTCTTAGGCATTTTATCAAACATTTACACAGAGTTTTAGAGTTAAAATTATCATTCCTAAAAAAGAAACACCAGAATATTTTGTTTTCAAAGATAACATATACTAAAAAACTACCTAAAAAATGGATTTATATTTTTGAATGGATGCACCATTCACTCCAACCTACACACCACCAAAAAAGGCCTTTTTCTTCTCTATTTTTATTTTCTAAACATTTTTCCTTATTTATATGCATAAAAATCCTTTTCCTTACATTTTTATAGTATCATTGGTGTCCTTTAGAGTCCTATAATCATGGAATATAAACAACCATCATTAAAAAAAAAATTGTTTCTTTTTGGGCCATTTTTAAAGATTTATTTTTGTTTCAAACTCCCAATTTTTATTCTTATTCTAAAAAATTTATTATACATCATCTATATATAAAACCCATGAAATATATTTTTTTTGGTTTGAGGTGGGATGAGGAAATTCAACCATTACCGTGTGTATGAAAAGTATTTGATGAAATTCATACCTAAATAAATGTAATTAAAAGTTGAAATGTTCTTTATTTTTTATGATGAAAGATTGCTAATACACCTTTGATGTTATTTATTCAATTATATGTTGTTTAAATTTTAAAGTTGAATTTTTATTTCATGACTCAATTTACATCATCATTTTTTATTTAATTGGTTAAACTCATGTTTTATAGGGACCTAAAAACCACCATTAAACATGAAAATTAAAAACAAAACAAGATGAAACAAGGCCAACCTGACCTTTTAAACGTAAAAAGTTAGCAAAAACTCGTAAGAAAAGACCTAAACCAAAAAAAATAGACACAATCACCTGTTAGATTTCCTCATACTAACTATCCTTCTTGATACCACCCATTATCATCTTTGTGCTTCTACTCAACATCCCTATAGTTTTATCCCCTAGCCTTCTACCATGTTTTTTCTGTGTTCTTTCTAGCCTATGGCCTTCTCCATCGATGATTTTACTTTCTTTGTGTTGTATCTCCTCAGTGTGATGGCGAGGATTTATTTTAATTTTTAGGTTCCCTCTCGCTTTCCCCTTTACACCATCTAAAGATCCCTATTCCCTTCCCTTAGCTCATCAATTTCTTATTTAAAATTATTCCATGTATGATACCAGATGCCTATGTAGTTTTTGTAAAATTTCATGGAACTTCGTCAGCTTTTACTTTTGGCCCTCTAGAAGCTTGGTTGGGTCCTCATCCCTCCTCTAGACCTATTCAACCTTTAACTCATGGAATTTTAAATTGGGGTTTTCCATGCCCTATTGAAACCGAAGGATCTTGTTGAATTTATTACCAAATATCTTCTATGGGGGAGAAGGGTCATGAATTTTTATTTTTTCCTTCTTCCCTCCCTCCTTAGGTGAGTCGGGTGAGTGGAAGGAGAGGCCTTGCTTTTTATGCCCTACACAATAATGTCCTTGTCAAATATTTTTTCTCTATTACTTTCCATCATATGGATTTATTGACTTATCATGGGTGTTGCTCATTTGGTAAGAAGGAGAATTAATCCTTGGTGAATTATATCAACTGAGGGGTTTTCCTATAATGATAAAAATGTGGCTTTGAGATACATGAGGAGATAGTATGGTAGACTAATCCTATGGCCTTTGAATTGGTTCAAAAGAATAGAAGTGGTGTGAAAAATATGGGTGAATTTTCCTCCTAGAGTTAAGTTACACATTATGTACAAGTAGACGTCAGGCCATCTCTATGAAAGGTCAACCATTTGCATAATAATTATTATAGCCCCTTGGTTCATGTTGGTTGCATTATTTTTTGGCCCTTACATTTGATTGGTTTTTCCCATTCTAAAATACTATATAAACATCCCAATAATGAAACCACATATATCTAAACCTTTTATCTCAATGTGCACTAATTTATATGGGAAGTTTTATATTACTATAGATCTTCTCACATTCATATCTTATAATGTGTATTGATTGATTGACTTTAGTATTCTTTATTTTAATTTTTTATGCCTCTTGGATTTTTTTTTTCCTTTACCTCTTGGATTATCTCTATCTTTGATCTATTCTTTAAAAAATGATTAAAAAATTCTATTCTTTTACTTTATATTTGTGAGTTACATAGATACACATTGCTCCATATCACACTTTTCTACCCATTACTAGAGGTTTATATATACACTGCCTATAGGCATATTTATCCTGATATTATTAAGTTAGATGTGTGATATACATGTTAGATATTTCTATTGAATTATATTTCATTTAAATATTTATCATGCCTACACTTGAGGGTATTCTTACATTAAGGGAATGAGGGACTATTTCAGATAATTTGGACTTATCTATAGTCCAATTAAAAAACAAATATCAATAATACACCTACATTATTCAAAATTTTATAATTTTAAAGTCTTTCCAATCTAACAAATGGAGAATATATCCAAATTATTACCATACTCTTTAGGTGAAACTTGCACAAAACCCAAAAACTATTCATTTTCAAAGATTATCTCTCATCCAATTTAGGGACATAAGTCCAGATTATCTAAAATAGTCCTTAATGACTATAAAAAAGGTATTTTTAGTGTGTTTCAAGATATATCTTTCCTATTATAATTATCATATTGATATTTTTAATTACATTGATATGTTGTGTTACTTCACATTATCATTACTTTATGTGTTCTCTTATTTTCTCTATGATTGCTCGAATTTATTATATGTATGTACTTGTGCTTGATTATTTTTGTGTGTGTTTCTTGGAATGTCTTGTCTTATATCATCTATATAAGATCCTATATTGTTAAGGTTTGTGTTTTTTATGTGTGATTAATTTAATTTTTTATTTGATTAGTTTGTTTCAATTGATGGTTTTAATTGATCTATGTAAATACATGATTGTGTGTGTTTAAATTGGTTGACTATATTATGTAATAATTTGTGTTTGGTCCCATGATATATATCATGCACATTACTAATTTTAGTACATAATGATCAGTTCCTATGTTTCCATGGTTTATTTCATGAATATATTAGGGCATACTATTATTATGGTTCATTTCTATATCTTTCCTTTATAGGACCATCTCATTACAATGGAATATATCACTTATCCATCTTTACTTGTTATGTCAGGGCATACCACTTATCTCTCCTTGCTTGTTATGTCAAGGAATATCATTTACCCATATATTTCAATTAATTTGATTATATTAGTTCATATTGAACAGAATAGTATTGGGTTTTTCAATATGATTAGATGATGAGATATTTCTATGATTATATACATGTGTTTAACTATGTTCTTTCAAGATTATTACAAAATTTTATTCTATCTATGTTTTTTATTTTTTATTTGATTAGGTCAATTTTTTTATTTTATAAATACCTAAAACCTAAGTATAAGAATAAGTATGATAAAATAGAGTAAGCCCCAAGGGTTGAGGAAAAAATCACAAAAATAAAAAAATAACTAGCTACCTACTAGTGTAAATGACAAAACATATAAAGCAGAAAGAAATTACTTAATGAGGGAATAATCCTCCATGAGTGCCTTACTGGCATCGATGTCATTAACCATCTCCATTAGCCTATTCCTAGTGATCTTATCATAATTTCTATTACTTAGGCCTTCTATAATGTCCTTCAACATAATAATCCTTAGCTTCTTCTACGAAAGTCCTTCGGTGTCTTTTTGAGGGGTGATTTGAGAGAAGGTTTTAGAGAATGAACCTCCACCACATCGATAACCTATTTCTAGGGAGTGCCTTCAGCCCCAATATATTGTGAAAAGGACTGTATCATTTTGGTATCTTCCTTATTAATGGAGTTTTAATCCTTTATTAGTCTAGCTAGGCCAATTCTAGCTTCATGTAGTTTATTGTTAAAACCCTATATTAGTGCTCAAAATTGCATTGAAGAAATTGAGCCCTTATCAATATTAAATGCATAAGTCCTTAGTCCAAGTCCTATTTTTGAATGTTCATTATATGTCAAGTTTTTTGTTAGATTAGCTAAGTCTTAATTTGGTCTTTACTTAGTGTGTATAAAGCCGTAGGGTCTTCATGTTTTTTATCAAGACATTTTACTTGATGAAAATAAGTCTTCAATATTTTTATTCACACAAAAAGTTTGAAGACTTATTTCTATCAAGAAAATTGTCCATGACAAAAATCTTTAAATAATTACAATGTTTCAAACAAAGTGTTATCAAAAATCCTGAAGACCTATTTGTTTTAGATATTTTGTTTGCTACAAAAAGTCTTAAAGCCAAATTCTTACAGGAATTTTGTATGTACTAAAAGCCCAAAAAAATTCCATTGTTTTGGGAAAAGTGTAAAGTTTAATTTGTTTGGAAAAAATGCAAAGCTCAATTTCTTCAAAAAAATTATTTCAGACAAAATGACCAAAATAATTATCCAGATAAAATGATTCATGCAAACAATTTGATAGAGATTAAATCTTTAGGGAAATTATTACGGATAAAATATCTGAGACAATTATCCTAACCAAATTATTATAGAATAAAATCCCCAAAAAAATGCTATGATCTAAAAGGGATAAAAGAACAAGATTGTTGTAGAATAGGAATGTCAAAGACCAAAAGGTTGAATGCAAATAGGAATGCTGAAGACAAAAATCTTGATGAAAAAAGTCCCAAATGAAAATTTTGAATTGCATAAGTGATGGGCTCATGGACATCATTGATAGGCACATGAACATAAATTTTAAGCTATATAAAGTAGTTGTTGGGGTTTAAATATTTTGAGATGATCATGTGAGCATCAAATTTAGGTCCTATGAAGTATATGTTTGAGTTCAAATGGAGGTAGGTCCAATGGCATGAATTTATTTAGGCAAAGATGATCCAAAGGTGAGTGAGGATTTTAAAATTCAAAGACCATATGAGATAACATGATATTGACAAGTGTTAAGATCTCAAGAAAGCAACAATAGGTTTAATAACAAGTGAAATAGATTAAAAGGTCAAGAAGCATAAGGTGTCACCACGTGGCATGATGGCCCTCAAAGTAATAGAGGCTATTTGAAAGGTACACAAGAAGCCCATGGGGATACCAAGTGGCACATCCTCGAGGCCAAGTATAGGTGGTTTCTAATAATGTTCCACCCCTTAGATCATGATCCAATAGAGCACATTTGCTCACCTGAACTAGATCCAATGGTGCAAGCCAAGATGGACTTGTCAAAGGGCTCAGATTGCATAGAGGAAGGTCTAACTACTAGTCCAATGCATTTTTTCCAAATGGCCACATATATTTTCTATTTTCCTCATAGTTAGAGCTTTTCAATTATAATCATTGCAAGATCAGGTTGTCCCATGACATGCATAGAAGGAAGGGAAACTATCTAAGAGGTTTTAGATGTGTAAGAAAGTGGTCTAGGGCATATTTAAGAAGTTATACATAAAGATAAATGGTTTTTTTACCCTCCACCATGAATATTCTCCTTATAGCTCATGTAAGGGGTATCTCCAACTAAGAAATCAAAGGATGTGATCTAAATATTCATCATTTATTGTAAAGGTAGTTACAACAATTATTTTCCTTGTAAATAGATGAAGATTCTAGGCATGGTAAAAGATTTGTTACCACTAGGAGAATCTTGATGGGACTTGGTAATGACAAATTTGAAATGGGTAAAAAATGTATAAATAGAGGGCTTTTCTTTTATTCAGTGGGTTGGTCATTAAAATATGGTTGTTCTTTGTTTTCTTTCTAAGTATAAGCTCTTCCACATTTTGGGATCATTATTATGTTAATTTTATCTCTCTTGATAAGGTGGTTATAGCTATATAACCATTAGCAATCTTTGAGAGCATGTTCATATGTCTCCCCTATCCAACATGGAGTAAATCCACCATGCTTGTCCCCATGGCAGCATTTTGAAACATTGATGTGTGTAATATTTTATTGCAAAGTTAATGAAAATTCTTGTGGTTCTCTACTAATTTATATTGATGAAGTGTAGTAACATGTTTTGAAAATGTTGTGGATTAGACATTTGGGTCTATGCTCAATACTAGTTGTCATTTTGAGCATAAATTTAGATTATAAACACTTTCTGCATTATTTTAGGATATGTTGTTGAATAATTTGTTAGGCCACCCTAGGTTTATGGATTTGACAAGAAAAAGAATTTGAGATTCTAGTTTTAGTGTATGTTCTAGGATTTCAAGGATCATTTTGGTATTTGCATATCATTGGCACCAATAAGTACAAATTACTCTTGGTAGTTCCATTATCTTACATTTAAGTTTTTTGTATCTTTGCAATAAGTAATGTCATTAATGTTGAAATAACCCATGCTAATTAAAAAACACCAAACCCACTACCCTCCCCCTTTATATAATCATCTAACTCATCCTAACCTA
Organism: Torreya grandis; assembly: GCA_037957365.1. Classification (NCBI taxonomy): domain Eukaryota; kingdom Viridiplantae; phylum Streptophyta; class Pinopsida; order Cupressales; family Taxaceae; genus Torreya; species Torreya grandis. Next base: position 1,769,211 of record JARHVA010001433.1, read on the forward strand.
TCCTACCTTGTAAGTAATACACACTTTGTATATATTAAGTGTTATTTTTTAGCAGATACATAAGATATTTCATACTTAACACGTGTCTATGTTTTGTGCTTTAAATCTTAGTATTGAAATATTTTATTCAACCCCTTTGTTGTTAAAAATTATTTAGAATGAAGGTTGAAATCACTTTAAAATCTATCTTTAATAGATTGTATATGACTTAGAACATTTGTGCATTTTGTGTGACAACCCCTTATGGGTGAAGTGTGCAAAATTGGTTATGCCCTAGTCATATTTGTTCCTTGTGCCAAAAATCCACATGGAGGTTGAATTGTAGAATCTCTCCATGTGAGTAAGTTACTCTATAGGTCTTCTCACCTTGGTTTAGGTAGAGCCAGAAGTAGTAGGGAGCTCACCATACTCTTTGTAGGTTCTTCTCAGTCATTTTATACATTTAATCTAATCTTGTTGCCAAACCCTTCCCTAGATACAATGACATACTAGTGGGTTTTTCATCATTGCTTACCATTTTCTCTCAAGTGTACAAGGTTGAGTGTACTAGGTGTAAAATTGGGAACCAACACCCTCCTATTTTTTTTGTTCATCCTAATTATCTCAAAGAGGGGGTCCTTACCTTTTCCATAAGACTTTACAATATTCCCCTCTTTAATAACAATAGGTTTTGGTTTGGTTATAGTGAGCTAAAGAGGGAGTTCCCTGATGGTGCTCTTAGAGAAGGGGCTTATGGGAAAGGGCTTGGGTAGAGGGAAGTGGGAATCTATGTGGGTCTTCCTCAGGGGAGTCCTCTTCTATAGAAGACCATCCTAGAAGGACTTCCTTACTATGTAAGGTCTCTCCATGTTTGACAAACACAAGGATAAGGCCTTGATAGATGATAGTATTCACTTAATTTATTTGGAAGATGAGGGCCAGACATTATAGGAACTTAAATATAAAGTAGGGAAAGATAATATTAAAAATTTGGAAGTGATTAAGCAACAAAAAATGGTGTGAAAATATAAGTGTAAACTTACCTTCTAGGGTAAGATATTGCATGATTTGTAGGCACACCTATGACTAATACCTCAATAGGTACATATGTGAGAAACCCTTATAATTGGTTTTTATGTTGTCATTAGTCCTAAAGAACCTCTACATCATCTCCATTTTATTAACTAGTCTTTAAATTCTTTTGCCTCCTCATAGGTCATACTAGTAACCTTATCAATCAATTCCTTAATAATCAAGATTTTAATCCCCCTTATCTCCACATTATCTTATTTGAAGTAGCCATGAACTCCTTTGTGATGCTACATCATGACCTGTAACTTTTTACATATATTTAGTTAGTCCCCCTTTACATAATTTTTACCAAAATTTCTTATTGGTTTGAACCTTTGAACATCAGGTCAGCTCGAGTCTATCCTTATCACCCCCCATACTATGTTTGTCAGTGAGGAGGATGTTTTAGTGGTGTTTGGGTTTTGATGTACCCTGGCGGTGCTCAAAATTTATGGCATCAAGGTGTCTTAATGAGTTAACTTTCCCCTAAATTTTAATATTAAATCTCCATGAGGGATTGTGATAGAAAATCATAGTTATTATTAAATCCCCATGATTTAGATGTGAATTATGCATGTGTGGCTACCACTCTTGCACCCTATGAAATGATAAATTCATTTTGAATTACCTTAATGATGTGTACCAAGACGTGGTTGTCATCAAGATATATAGATAAAATGGGAAGGTTGATTATAATGTTAAAAAGTAAATCAACCACCCCATTTCCTTTGCAAGACTCCTGGTATCATCAATGAGAGATTTAATGGTGTGAAAAGGGGTGGTCTTACCATATAAGTCATTAAGGATGTTAAGGTAATCTCCTGTGATGATTACTCTTCCCAAATTGAGTTGGTAATCAATTTGAATACCCTAGATCACCACCTTGGCTTTAACCACATGGTTGGTTTGGATTCCCATAGGACCATCATACACAAAAATCAACATGCCCACTAAATTTTTGATGACTCCTCCTCTATCTATAGGCCCAGGGTTCCCCTTTTAAACACCATCAAAGTTAAGCTTTAACTAGTCCTCTAGTGGTGGCTTCCACTTGACATGTGTTCTCAAAAAAGCTTTAGAAGGATAAATGATTTTCTATTCCACATTCCATTCCCTAAAGATTATATGTTTAGCATTATAACTTGGGTTTTTGTCAGTGGGTGGAAAATACCTCTAGTTTTTAATAATGGCTTAGTAAAGTTAGATAAGATCATTTTATGAAGGTGCCTTTTTTTGGAAAAAATATCATCATTACAAGTTTTCCAAATAGCCTAAAACCAATGTGGTAGGATAAGGGATCAAAGAAAATAGAGGGATGGGAGACTCCAAGGTGGCTTCCATTTATTAATGAGGTCAAATATGTTATTAAGTTGAACCCAATATATATTAAATTTGGATAATATCTAGTCTAGAATGCATGAACTAAAGGTGGACTGAATCTTACACTTCTTTGCATAGGGGACATCTATTAGGTAAAATGAGTCATATTTTGTCCAAATTGGGCACTATGAGAATCTTGTCCTGAACTACCATCCAAAATAAAAAATTAACCTTAAGATTAAGGTGTTTAATCCATAGAGAATTAAAGTATTCCCACTCATTCTCCAAATCAAGGTTAGCAAGGTGACTAGAAGTTACTGAGTACTTCCTTCTATTTTCATCTTCCCAAAAGAGGTGGTCATATTTAGGGAAAATGTGAATGTGGATTTGTCTAAAGGAGTAACTAATATCCTAAACCACTTAGGAATATTTAGAAATGTTACCATAAATGAAGAGAACCTTTTAGGCTTTTGGACCACCTATGACTTCCCAATAATGTTTAACATTGCTACCTCATCTCTCCTTGATGGTCAAACAAAGATTGTCCTAGTTCCCCTATAATGAGGGGGAGAATTAGAGATCTAGGAATCATCCCAAAAGTTAATTTTCTCCCCATTCTTGATTTTACATTTAACTCATTTTTTCATAATGTCCTTTTTGATGCAGATGGATTTCTAGAAGGTGGACCTGTCAGCAGGCCTTTCTTCCTAAAGGAAACAATCTTCCTCAATCCCTTCCAGATATTTAGCCCTAGTAATTCCGGTCCATTCTCTATCTTCTTTCATAATTTTCCTACCCATTTTAGTAAGGTTGGCTTGATTCATAGTTTTAATCCTTATGATCCCTAGCCCCCTATTTGACTTAGGGAGGCATGCTTTTTCCCACGCGACAAGGTGGTATATAAAATGATCCTCGATGCCATGCCATAAGAATTTTTTTGGATTTATTCTATCTTATCAATTATTTTATTGGGAATCCATAACACCAACATAAGATATATTTATTTTATCTTAGTATCTACTTTATTATATCTATGTTACACATGATATATTTAATTATTTTATTTTTGAGATGAATGATATGTATGAACATTCCTCAGCTCAAAGGGGGGGAATAAAATTTACTTATTTTATATTTAGTTATATATTTCAAGTGGTTATAAGATGTTAAGATGTTATAAATTTATGTTAAATAATTATAAAGAGTTACCAAAAATTTTGTTCTTGAGTTAGGAAGTAGATTTTACAACATGGCAAGGGCACTGAGATCTAATTTTTATAGTTTTTAACACATGGTCGGGGATATTGAGACCCATGTTAGTTTTAGTTATTTTTGGAGGTAACAACATGATTCATATATCATCAAGTGTATCGGTTCATTATTATCCTTTTTAGTTTTAACTTATCTCATTTGGTTATATTTTATCAATTTATATATACATTTATCCTCTTGTAAACGTTTAAATTTTACGATGATACATTCAAAATTTTGATATTTGAACATTCACATATTACACAATGGTATTTAGAACATTAATTCAAACAATGAATAGATAAGTTTTCTTTATTTTTCAAGTTGTTAGAGTTAGAATTTGATAGAAGGTAATATCTCTCCTTAATATAATGAACTAAATTCAAACATAAATTACTCGTAGAAAGTTGATTGTAACAAAAATAACATCAACCCTCATATGTTTTAATTTAATGTATATGAACCTACACATTAAAGTGGGGCATTAAATAGACTCTTAATTTTGGCATATGTCACATAGTGTTTTTTATTATAGGTAAAACATGGTTTTTGAAAGGTCCCAAACTCTAGTACAAACACTAAGATAAAGATAGGATATACAAGATAAAAACACAAAACATAAAGTATAACATGGTTATAAAGAAACTCAACTATAAAAAAGCTATCAAACACAATAAATAAACATCAAAAATTGAGAAACACCAACTAAAATCATTAATAACTAATATTACTAGGGACTCTAGCAACTTCCCATTCCCCAGATAAAATTTTTAGGTGTCCTTTAATCATCTCTAGTCAACATCTTTATCTTCCACATCTTTATCTTTTTATTTAGTTTTTATCTTCTTACTAGAATAAATTCCTTGAGGGGATTATTTTTTCCTTAAAATTCCTTATTGTAACATCATAATAATATCCTTGATATTATTTACTTTAAATTTTATTAATTTAAAAACTCTATCCAAATTTTCATGGAAACTTTTGTTTTCATTATCTAGGATAATTATTTTCTACTTTAGATTATTGACCTTTTTCTTCATCTCATCCATAGCATAATTCATGGCTTGTGTTTCCTTGTTATGATAGGAATCATTATATTCATTAACTTGGAGGAGTATTTATTTCACATTTTCCTTTATTTTACAATTTTATTTCATAATCTAGTTCAACTGGTTATGATGAATGGTAGCATCATTTTCAAGAGTGATAATTTTATCTAGTAAATATTCAAAAGATAGAACACTTATATTTATTGTTTACCCATTTCCTCTTAATTTTTATCAGATTTTGCTCTAAATTAAACAAACATTTTCATCATCTATTTGTTTCCTAGGAGACAAAGGAGAGAGATAATTTAATTCTGAGTAGACTTGGATATTTTCTCATCATAGTCTTGCACAATAGAGTTTTCCTTCAATTTTTTCGAGTTACCTTTAAATTTATAGCCCTACCACTAGTATTACTTATAATATTTCTTTTAGGGGGGCTGAAAATGGTAATTGACTTGGGAAACTTGGGATAACAATGTTCATTATCAATAGAAACCTAGTTAGTGGTACGTTAACCAAAACATTACAAGGGCTATCTTCAACAAAATTTTCTTTTAGAGGGGGAATAGAGGCTTGAGACTTAACATGATGAAATAATAAAAAATTAAATATTGATCAATTTGAATAATTTTTTTACCTAGCCATCAATCATAGAACTCTCAAGTGACATCATGACATAAAAGGGTATGCTAATAAGCCTCTTATGATGGAAATGGTTTAAAAAATAAAAATGATAAGAAAGAGAACACTTTTATCTATCCTATAGAGAAACATACCTAATCACATGATAAAGGAACTCATTCTATGGTGAATGAATGTATATCTAATAAATATAACTTAGAAACTGGTGAAATTTTATTTTCCTTTGAGAAATATCTATATGTATTCATTCTTGTAACTCTTATATTTGTAAAATTTAAGACCTTACATGATCATTTCAATAACCTATTTGATACTTTAATCTAATAATTTGAAATATATACCTCTCATAGTATCTATTATTTCTTTCCAAGAATTAGTAAATTTTATGGAGAATAGGGGATGAAATCCCGTAACCCTTTCCATGAAATTCATAAGACTTCTTGATTGAGGATGTGCCAAAGCATTGGTTTCAACTTGAACATTTCACATGACTCGGGTTCATATCTGCATCTATCTTCACCCTTTGTGGAACCAAATATTTGATGATTATGATGAAAAACTAAATAACACTTATATTATGTTCCACTTTACAATTCCAATCAAGGATAAAAGTATACACATTATCAAAAGTGATTTTGTATTTACTCCTTACATCAATGGTAATGAGTACACATGGAGTGAAGTATATATGATTAGTCATAATAATCTAACAAGTGTTTCTTTTGGTATGATTATCATCTAAAAATATTTTAAATTGATAGTACCATATTTGGATTTTCCATTTCATGATTTGGAAATCAAAATTATAATTAATGATACATAATTTGATAAGACCATTAGGCAAGGTTTTGACCACTTGGTTCATCCATTGGAAAACTTTATCATCTTGAATATAATATTTAAAAATTATATCATAAGACCTCCCTTCCCTATATAAATAAAAATTCCCTATTCTTGTATTATGAAAAACCAAAAAACCAAAGATATATCTTATTATATTCATCATTGATGAAATCCATAACCATGGGAAGAAGAGTTTGTGTTTCAACCCATTTTTGAAAATCTTCATTAAAGGTCCTTTTATTAAAAAATTAGTCTACCACTCAATTACCTTATGTATATATTGTTGGTGTAGACTTTTATCCCATTAAGGTTTGTTTACATGGTCTATTTTAACTTGCTTATGTTATTATTGAAAGTTTATCCCACATGCATGAAGTTTTTTGGACTTGTCAAATTTTTACCTATAAATGTAATTTTCTTATTGATTTTATGGCTAATGCAAATATTCTTTCTAAAACTTCTCTTTGTTGAGACAAGTTTCTTTCTCTTGAGGGTTTTAAGATTTTATGCAGGTTCTCCACATAGGCTCACCATGTAAGCTTTGTTTTTAAGTTGATCTTTGTGTCATATGATATGGTATCAGAGCCATTATAATAGTTGTTTTCTATTCAAATCTTGGAGGGATATATTAATTGCATTCATGTTATTTTCTTGATTTTGATTTTCAAGGGTTTGGTGGGGTTTCTAAAAAACTTGTGCATATCTTTAAATTTGGTGTCTTCAAATGAAAAACAAGTAGTTCCATTAAATTCAAATGGTGATAAAACCTTAGGATTGGTTGTAAACATAACCTAGTTTTGTGACATCTATTTTCAACCATTTTTGGAGGGTTTCAGGTATTTTTATTGCTTTTACACATTTTTGTACCACCAGAGTTTTCAGTCATAAAATACTTTCTAGGTTTTTTTGGGTTTTTTAGATTACCAAGTGGGTATTTTCTAGTTTTATAAAAGGCTAAACTATTTTTTGTAGATTTAAGTTCATGTAGGCTTTTTTTCCATTTTAATCTAGTTTAGGTGAATTTTCTATAGAATTTGGGACTTAAAATAATTTTTGGCTTCTTTAGACCCTCCATGTAGTAACACAAGCCATAAGATCATGAAAATTTTCATACCTTTATGGGCATAAAGGTTCATCATCTAGACCCCCCACCATGTGACAATGTGTACTTCATGCTTCACATCTTTACGTAACCCAAGGCCCACCAGCCTAACCCTATTTGACATGAATGAATGACCATACAATCCATGTTGCATCCCTTTGTGAGGCCCAAGATGTTATAACTTGGCCACCCATGATGTGATGAAATGAACTTCACATGTCCATTTTTCACATCTCCATAAGGCACAAGGCATGACAACCCAATCATCAAATCCATAACATAGGTATAGAGGACATAATATTAGCATGAAATGATGTGACTCAACTCTTAGATGCAATAATGTTCCAAAAAGGCATTAATTTTTAGGCTAAATATTCCTTTCAACATGTGTGTAAATGTTAAATTTAAGATAGGAGTTTATAACACTATTCATTGACAAAAAGGAGATATTTTGGAAGTGACATAAATCCCCAAGTCACATCAGAGTGTAAAGTGACATCATAAAATGGGGAGACCTCACCCTACCCCATATCCACATGGTCATATGGTGTGGTCACATGAGGAAATCACTCAACTTAGCCCTTAGCCCTTAGTCACATGGAAATTAAGCCCATGGTCACTTCCAGCCCAAAAATACTTAACTTTTTCTCAATAGAGGCTTAAGTTTTTATTTTTAAAGTTGATGCATATAAATTTCCTTTGGGTAAGTGGATCAAAAAGTTTCCAACACTATTGCCACCAAATTTTTCATGCTAGTAGATTTTTAAACACTCGTAACTTTTGATTGGTAGCTCAAATTTGAGTGTCATTTCCATAGAAAGTGTTTGTTTTTCATGCTCTATGTATTTTTTATCCTTCTATATCCACCAAAGTTTTCACATATTTTACCTCTTAGATGCATTATTAGTAGATCTTAACATCCTTCTAGTTCATTTTACTTATGCACTTATTATTCAAGATACATTCTCAACTATGTTTGATGTTTATACGAGCATGTTTGTATCTAAAACATTATGAGGGGTCACTAATGAGATTTTTGAGGGGGTATTATGTGGTGTTGTTCATTATTTAGTGTTTCTTTTACACATTCTAATTTTATTCATTGTGTTGATTACTAAACTTACTACTCATTTGGATGCATTCTCATTTGTGCTAATGTCCTCTTCATGAGCATGCATTGTTATTATAACTAAGGGGTCATTGAAGTTGTTTTGTGTATTTGTGAACTTATTTGGTGTCTTATCTCAGTTATGTCAAATTCACTTGAGTGACACTCATAGGGAAAAAATGATTCTACACTAGAGGTTCTTCTTGGGAAGACTAACTATGCTTCTTGGCATTCTTACATGGAACACTTGTTCATGAAAAAGGTAAAGAATCATATTAAATTTATATATGGATAAATTAATACTCCCACTAATCATGATAAGTACATGAAGTGGGCCAACACTTATGACAAGGTTCTTGGTACCTTGCTGCTACACATTTCATGGGATCTACATCACCATGTGTAGCTCACCATGTGTCCCAACACTATTTAGATCATATTTCAATCTCTTTTTATATATCCTATTGATATTTAAATCACACCCACTCTTCTACTTCTTATCATCTCTTTAGATAATTTTTTAATCTCTCCTCATATTTCTACTTCTTGTGATGACACATCCATGGTGGAAAGTGCTCTTCCTTCAGTCGATCCACCACTATAGGATGAGATTATACCTAACCTTAGTTTTCCTACTATATATTATACTTTAAACCCTATTTTATATGTTTATCTTATAGATAATTCATAGATTGGTACTTTAGAGGAATAATATTTTTAGTGAGAATACACCTTGTGAGAGCATTGATGACTCTTCTCTTCTTATAGATATTTAGTCTATGGATTTGTGTGATTAATTTTTAGTATCTTCTTCAACTTTGAGGGTTATTAAGCTCTACTCTTCACTTCACATGGACATTACTTTAGTGAATTTTACATGACATTCTTATTCATTAGACTTATTTGTATAAGATGAAACTTCTAAGCACAAGTACATTTATGAGACTAGGGACTCTTCTTCTAGCACAAATGAATATATTAATGATGTGGACACACCTCCAAAATATCCTTGTCACCTTGTAGATATTGACAAATTATTTATTGATCAGCTTACCTCTATTCCACTTCCAATGTTACAGGGTATATGTATACTGATCTAGGACTCATTAGACATTAGGCAATCTATTTCATAGGTATAGGGCATTATATAATCCTTTGTTACCTCTACTCTCATTGCACCATAAATGCATAAAGTAGTTGACCCTCTTACTATGCATGAGGAATATATTTAGTTTGTTGGAGTTCTATTAGGAACTTGGTGGACCCATTCACTATTCCAAGGTGATCTAGTCTTCATTGCACCTTCTTTTGATAGGTTCACTTCAGGGGCATTATATTATATTCTTGTGCATGATCTTACTAGACCTATGGCATACTTATATTTTGGGCCTTACTTAGAGTTTTTTCAATTTCTAATCCTTCATCTTCCACTATGGAATGGGTAGACTTATATTACACCATTCATGTTCTTCCTCTAGAAAAGGGAAGAAACATTACTACATGTGGAGGGAGCTTATTCAGTCTTCAAGTAGAGGATATCATCAATGAAATTCATCATTTTACAAGCCATACTATAGGTAAATTCAACATCTTCTATGGGCACTTCTTAGTTTTCCTCTCTCTCTCTCTCTATGTGATCTATTATTCTTACTTATTGATGCATTTTTAGTTTTGCCTAATGTCCTTAGAGTATGCACTTTATCTTGATTTGCTCTCTTTTGGGGAGGTGTTTTTTCCTATGGGTGTTCTCTTTTTCTCCACTTTATGGGAGTTGTATTATGCTTGGGTACCTCATCAAGCCTCATTTTTGAGACCCAATTCTTCTACCCAACTAAGGTATGCTTAAGTTGGGTGTTGGTGTAGAATTTTGTCCCACTAGGTTTCATCTACATGGTTTATTTTAGATTTTTTAGGATATTCTAGGTCATTAGTGAAATTTTATCCCACATGCATGAGGTGGTTGGGACTCGTCAAACTTTCACCTATAAATTTACCTTTCCTAATGCTTTTATGGATAATGGAAATATTCTTTATATAAATTTTCTTTGGTGAGACAAATTTATTTCTCTTGAGGGTTTTAATATTTTATACAAGTTCTCCATACAAGTTCATCATGCAAGCTTCATTTTTCAATTGATCTTGGTATCATCTGACATATATATGTTTTGATATAATTTTTTTTAAAATAATATATGTTAGATAAAAAATCATATATGATATTTTTAATATTCTAACTAGGGTTGATCTTCATATGAAGATAATTTATTATATTAAAATAATATCCTTTTATAGAAAGGTGAGTTCTCCCCATATATTTAGTCACTTAAAGACCACAAAGAGTAGCTTTAGATTCTATCACATGATTAGTTTGCACATAAATATTACTTGCATAGGATACTAAAATGTTTCATCTATTATCTCTTATAATTTCACTTTCACCAACCATCCTTGGGTTTATTTTAGAATCACCATCAAAATTTGTCTTGAACTAACCAACCAAAGGACAACCCCATTTAAATCCTAGTCTACCATCCTTCTTACCATATAAATTTTCAACCTCCATATTTAAAATGTCCCAGTTTTAATGTTAGTTTTTATTTGATATATTTTATACTTTCATTAATTTTAAAATTAATATCATTGAATATTTCAGTGGTGGATTCCACTATTCTTAAATCCACCATATAAACACCTCTTTTTATCCTAAAAAAATATTTAAATTCCTTTCCCACCAAAATATCTAGAAAACATGTGGTATAAATAGCTTCCAAAGTTTTTCAAGTTTTTCACTAAGAAAAAGAGGGGATGATTGGATTCTAAATTCCAACATATAATTTGGCTGGACCCAAATAAACTATAATTTGGAAAGGATGAACCCTAATGTATTATATGAAAAGGGGCAAGTGAGCAAAAGATGGAAAACAAACTCCAAATCATTTTCATGTAATACATACTTATTCAATATCAAAGAACCTATTTTCATCAAATTATATAGGTTAAGGAATTTGTTTTATATTAGAAACCAAAATAATAAGTTGATATTTGGGATATGATTCTCTTCCCAAATAGAATTCCAAGGAAAGCCATTCAAGTCAACATTAAGTCTTAAGTTATAATCTAATTTGACATTATAATCTCAACTTAAAGAGTCAAACCAAATAAACCTGTCATCCCTATGGTATTTATTGATATGAAAATAATTAAGTAAATAGCTTATATAATTAATGATATAAATATATTATTAATTAGAGTAATTCAAGGTGATTGGATCCCAACCTTTATAGGATTCAATATTTGTTCTCTTAACCAAGTTGCTAGTTTTATTTCATGAAGTAGAACTAAGAGGTGAGTTTAGAATCTAAAATTCATCCAAAAACATAAATATTTCCCTTGATTAAAAATTACATTTAATTCATTTATGTGGAATATTTATACTATTCACTAAACTATTTCAAAAGCACAAACCTGTAGGCAAAGATTTAGTTGATATAAACCTTTCAACCTAAGGACTATCTAATTATTTAGCCTATATAATTTCCATCAATTGTTTGTTTTTGAAATCACCTAAAAGTGGTATTTGAGTTCTAAGAGTGAAAATTGAGACAACCTATTCCTAGATTAGCCATAGACCTATCTTAGAGACTATTATATCACTTATCCAACCTTTGTGTGGGCCACTAACATCCCTAGTTAGCTCCAAAGCAGTCCTAGACCCTTATTTCTTGATCTTTTCCCTTCATGCCTAATTTTCTTCTAGATGAAAACTATCACCATAATAAGGACACTAGCACCATGTGGCATTAGTGTCCCCAAAATGGTGCTAATGTCCTTTACCCTATATTTATTGAACAAACATATTTTTAAATGTAAAACCCTCCTAAGGTCAGCCTATACATGTTTTATTATCCACATCAACTAAAAAACACTGTAAATACATGAATTTAGACCTATATCCTCTAGATGGAGATTAGATGCAAAATACCTATTCAAATATGAAACAAGCTAAGAAAAATCAAGGTTATTAATCCCTATTCTAGCCTACTTCTACATACCACCATCTACAACTACCCTAAGCAGAGATTTTATAGATTTCCAATCTCAAGCACACTCAAAGAACTTGAGGCCACTATCATTTTAACATCAATTGCACTTAGGTGGGATAACTACATCAGGATTGATCCCTCCATGGAGTATTGGTATATAGGCAACATGCCCACATAGGGGTGTAGATCACATGTCCAACACCTTAGACCCACTAACCCATTTTTATCATGGTGTTCATTCAAACCTTTACAAGCATGAAAAACTAGGGGTTTTGAAAGAAAAATAGAGATATAAGAAAAAATATTGATTGCATAGACCTAAAATTTAGATTAGAACTAGAATAGGACCTAATCTATATAACCTAAAAAATATTTGGAGAGATGAGATTAACACTAATATTAGGACACTAGAGCCACATGACACCTCTATCCAAATGTGGCACTAATTTATAGGAAGGGTTATGATATAGGGATCCATTTGAGGACACTTAGACTTATTTCTATCTCAGTTTCTAACACTTAGATAATCTATATTAGGTATTTTCTAGATAAGTCTTTATTTGCACATATTTATTATTATTTTAAAAAAGTTAAAGCTAGTCAAATCTATAACAAATCAGTAGTTATTTTATGCATACTATTTCACCAATTTAGAATACTCAAACCTTTAATCAAACATATTATTTACATAAGCTAAACCCTAAAAAGTGAAAACATTTAGTGAACCTAACTTACTTCAAATATTGATTAAAACCCTAGTTTTTCCTAGGATTCACCTTCTCCCAAATTTTTTGCACTAAATTTAGGGTTATAAACTTCTATTTTTTTCTAATTTTTGGCATAACCTAGTATTTAATCAATCCTACATCAGGGTTTCATTTATTTAATATACTTTAAATTATTGTAAAATAATCCGAATTTAAAACCTTAGATCCATATACTAGGTCCCTACATGTACAAATACTATCAATTAAGATTTCACTTACAATTTTAGTTTCTAGTACACACTTTGTTAAAAATTTCTTAAATTGCACATATACTTATGTTAGATTACATTCTATGTCTTGTGTGTTTGTTATTCATTGTTTACATTATCTTCTTTTGTAAGTTTAAAATGGAATCTAAGAAGTCTTCTACCCCTCACCCAATTGATGAATTTTTTAATTTCTCTGATAATTATAACAATGAATGGATAATTTTTCAATATTGTACATTAGAGCATACTCATGACTTCATTTATAATGATGATGATGATGACTATTATTATACTGATGGAAAAGAGGATTACTATGGACATGATAATGAAAATATAAATTAGGATACATTAGATACATTATCTTCTCTTTCATCTCAATCTTCTCTTACACATCAAAATAAAACTAACAATATAATGCCAAAATAATCTCTTGTTAGTAGTGCTTTGTTCTAATGTGATCCTAGATTTTTGAATAATTTTTATACCACATTATTCAAATTAAATCAATATAATTTCAATGCATGAAATCCACTTTTTCATGATTCAAGTAAAGTAGATAATAACAATGCATCTTCTTTACCTCAATTAAGTTCTAAAAAACATATACCAATGGTATTACACCTTTTAGCAATGTACAAACTAAGGTAGATGAAATTATTTTATCACCTTCCTTCAAATTCCAATCTCAATGAAATGATTCTTCAAAATAAATTGATAATTCAAATGTTTCTAACTCTTCTCCTACATGTCATAATATGCAAAAAGAAAACATGATTGCTACTTCCTCTACCCTTTCTTCCAATATTGAAAATAATGATCATAAATGCATTCCACTCATAGTTAGTGAAGACATGCATTGCATTACACATACACATCATGACACATTGTATAATAGTAAAAATTTAAAATCTTCTCTTACTCTATCTCTTATTGTGGATGCAAATTATACTTCTTCTATTATTACTTCTACAAGTGAATTAAACTCTGATTTTGATGAACCTTGGGATAATGATAATTAATATGATTAAGATGAATAAGACATGGATTATACACATTCTAGTTCTCCTCCCACTTCACATATTTATATTTTTCAAAAAAATTCTAGGTCACATGTTCAAACACACACACACATAAACACACACTTATTATCATGTTCATAGTTTACATAACTTACATTCACATGATTATCAAGTACCTTATAATCCATTAACATGTGATAATTCTTTAAAAATTAACAAAATAATTGATACCAATGAATCTCTCTCAAACCCTCTTACTAAAATAGAACCTATTTCTCAACCTAACTTAAATGAGGGTGATATCTCATTTACATTCATCTAGGTCACAAATACACACCTTTAAGGGTTATGGAGAGAAAACCAATCCTCCCTTAATTTTTTTCCCAATGTAATATACCAATGGCTAAGAAAAATAACAAAATACAAGAATTAAATGAACCTCTTGATGATGATAAAATACATTCACAAGTGGTGATTTACTTGATGCATGTTGTGGTTTATTTCAAATAAAAAGAACATAATCTCACATTGGAGAATAAAACATACCAATCTTAGGTTGATGCCAATATCATCCATGAAAACATTATTCTATGAAAAATCTTCAATACAAGGTTGCCACCCAACTTTTAAATACCAATATTATAGACATTTGAAGGTCATGAAGACCCATACTTTCACCTTCAGGATTATGAGAAATCCCTGACATATGTCACTAATATGTTAACTCTAATATAATTATTTCCAAGGTACTTAGATGGGGAAGCACTAAATTAGTTCCAACATAAAATCCCTAGTGGGTCACTTCATACATATGAGGAGTTAGAAGCAATATTTATTAGAAAATACATAAAGAACAAGGGACCTCGAGTCACACATGATAGCTTACCCTCATTACACCATGGTAAGATAGAACCAATAACTAAATACATTCTAAGATTCAAATCATGTTTTCATCAATTGATTTACCAGATGCTAGATTTAGAGGTATAGTATATCTTTTCCAAAGGCCTTATTTTCCTCTTAAGGATAAATTGTTATATCATACATCCAAATAATTCTAGCATGTATGTAACACAACTATAGCATTAGAGATAGAATTAGGACTAGTTGCTACACATTGAGAGGTAGATTTGGATGTAGGTTTCTTAGAGCCATAGTCATCTAACTTGGTACAAGAACCTACTCCACTCTTGAATAAAAAATAAGTGGAATAAAAAAAACCAATAAAAATACTCAACAAGGGAAAATATCCACTTTAAAGATCACCTCCTATAGTGAGTCGAGCATAGGACACCAATAGTGGGCCATATAGTTTTTAAATAGAGATAGGCCTCATGATATATTATTTAAATTACTAAATAAGGGGATGATCACCCTTATTTATACTCATCATAATCAAATATACCACTTTCACAGGATACAAAATAAACAATATTTTGATTTTCTTAGGATAAATGGACATTCAAACAATCATTATTATGTACTTTGAGACCACATTGACCAATATGTCAATTGAGGCATTATAACATTCATACAAGGGGCACCAAGGTATTAGTATCCATAGCCTCATAGATCACACTCCTCTACTATAGAGTTATCCTATGACATTACCTTTGAGGAGCCATTGCTTACTCATCATATGAGCCATGTGGTTTCTAAGACACATTTTTTATGAATAATGTCATGAACCATAGATTTAACAAAGAAAGAAGCTAGTTCATAGAGATCAAAGAATATCTCTAGTTCACACAACAATTAAAATATTTATAAATAACTACAAAAATCATAGTAAAACTTTACTTCACACAGCAATCAAGATATTTGGAAAGAACTATAGATATCAGAGCACAACTCTAGTTCACTCACCAATCAAGATATTTAGAAACAACTACAAAGATCTATAGTCTTGGTTCAACCATCGATCAAGATTTTTATAAGAGATCAAAAAAATTAGAACATAGTCCAATAACTAATTAATATATTTATAATACATGATGCACAATAGAACATGTTTTTAGTTTGATAACTAATTAAGATATTGATAAGACATAATACACAATGTTTTAGCCTAACAATCAATTAATACATTTGTAAGACATAGTGCACAATAGAACATAGTTTCAGTCCAACAACCAATTAAGATATTTACAATACATGATGCACAAAATAATATAATTTTAGTTTGATAACCAATTAATATATTTTCAAGACATGATGCACAACATAACACAATTTTAGTCCAATAACTAATTAAGATATTTGTAAGAAATGATGCACAACAAAATACAATTTTAGATTGAAAATTGACTAAGATATTTTCTACAAAGTCTACAAATCTATTTCCCAATAGTACATAATGAGAAGTATCAGTTATAGAGGATATTTATACACCTACATAGTATGAGTAGTATGGTCATTTGTTCACCATGATTTTCACATTTAGATAGTGTTTGCCATAGTTCATAGGCTAGTTCATCCAATTTCTTAGATTTAGAGCACAATTTACAAGCTAGTATAGTCAGTGCCATAAATTCCTAGCACCATTACACAAGTATATGCAAATATAGATCACTCTATACATCATATTATTGGACCATAATTTCCCTTTCACATAACATACATGATCATATTTCCTTTATTTGACACAAGCCACAGTGAAAATGAGTCTCCCTTGAGACTCATCAATTAGTATGGTTTCTCTTTCCTTGTAAATAGTTCATTTTCATGTTGGTTGTAGATAACTTATTTACATAAAATACAAAAATAATATAACATTTCAAAAAATAAAAAAATTCAAATAATTACTCAAAAAACACAAAATTTATAGATTGTATGCATCACTATGTTTACATTTCTTATATTTGTTAGACACTACATATGCTAGCTATCTTAGTATAGTTGGTTTTATCATACTACATGCTTCACTTGGTCTTATTGAGTTCTTGTAGATTACATACATGACTCAGGTCCATCACACTGATCTAGAATTGATATTATCTACCCATTGGGGACATATACAATAATTCATGGTTATTCACTTGACAAATTCACCCACTTGGGGGCATCCTACACATATTTTATATTACTAAGTTCTATCCTTATATACTTTACATTCCATTTTTAACATTGCTATATCTTGATATTGATCATTGGTACTCTTAATCATATTTTTTCCAACTATTACTACTTTAAACTCAACAGATGTACATCCTAACTCTTACACATATTTATATCACATATTCATGCATATTTTTATTTTTATATTACCTAGTTTAGACTTGATTATATTTATATGCTTCTTCTATTTGAAGGCATTTTTGGCTCTACGCCACTCCTATTCATAGTATGTATGCTTTGTAAATTTTACCATGTCCTTGTGTGTGATTTATTGATTGTGTATGTGGACATTTGAACATGTCCTTCTATGTGGCTCTAAGACAACTTATTTCTTTCTTGCATATGTGGGCATTTGAGCATGTCCTTGTATGTCTTATTTTCTCAAATTTAGTGACATGTGCCCATGTACCTTGTATTATCGCCCATTAGCCTACTTTTTATGCCTCATGTGTTTTGTATGTATGCTTTATTGTATGTTTCATGGCCATGAAACTTGTATTTGATTGTTTTACACACCATTTTTCTATGCCATGAGGGACCTCATGTATCTACCCTTCCTACTTGGGTGCTGTGATGGACATCATGCCCCATCCCCCTAGGTAGCTACTTAGTTCTACTTAGATTTATTATTGTATACATTAATTACATTTATATTTACACCCTTGTGAAATGATAGACATGACATACATCTTAAATTACATACTTATGCTTAGATTATCTTACATTTTGATGTTATGTTTACATATTATATTGGATTATCATGTAGTTATCATATATGATATGACTAACACATTTTACAGAGATTTTTCTTTTGAGGATATTTCTTATATAGGTTAAACAACTATCCTAAAAATAAGGGGCATTTAAAGGGGTTTGCCATAGATATCAGGCTCTTACATTGCATTTATAGAATATTTTTTTAGCACACAGGCTCAGTTTCAAGAAATTAGACATAGGTAAACATAGAGGAAAAATCGGGAATTGAAAATCAATATAGTGATAGATTTTAGAATATACATACATTAGCACCAAAATAAGGACACTAATTCCACATGGTGATACTATTTAAGATGTGGCACTATTGTCTAGTAGCCCCATTTTTAGGACAACTCAAATTGGCTAGAACAATACACCAGGTATAGCATAAATTTGCATAGATTCAACTATAGGTTTGACAATGATGCTTAATTTTTACTCAAATTCACACTTGCTCAACTAAAATTCATATCAATTTCTCATATTAGGAGAATCATGGAAAAGATGATCATTTCCATATTTTATTTAGATACTCAAATATGGTTATTACAACTCAGTCTAAAATTAGTATAGTTAGATATTAGATTGGGGGCATGTGCATGCCACATTATTTCCATACACTCAATTACATGAAAGTTGACTAGATAGAATGGAAAACTCTATGCCACTTTATATAATGGATACACTTGAAATCATATTTAAGGTTATCACCAGTTTCATGTCTTACTCTATTTATAGTGGTTGGCATTCCTTAGTTCCCCAGAGCTTCCTAATGTACATGAGTGTCCATGGAGCTAACATACATAGTTAGATATTTATAACACTTTGAATAGTTCAATTTCAAATGCATATATTACACATGGGTTGGAATTGATAGAGTTATAAACTACTTGAGTTCTTTAGCCAAATGAGAGGGTTAGAGACACTATCAATCCAATCCAAGCTAATCAAGAGTCATGATCCACCAATAAGTGGTGGGAAATGATGGAGTTAAAACTAGATTGAGTTATTGATCCATCAACACTTGAAGATTCAGAAAACTATCAGCTCAATCCAAGCTATTCAACAATTGATCACTATATACATGCTGATTTAACAATTTTGGGAATATTGGGGTATTATTCCTAATTTAGTTAAAGGGTCTAAGTAGAAAAATCAGTAAATACATATATAATTATTAAGCTAATGATTTGTGAAATTTTATTACAATTATAACTTTTATAAAAATAGTAATAAGGGGAAGAAAATAAGACTTAGCTAGAAGCTAATTGATCTAACTAAGCTAGAGGCTAGAATTCACTGTGATGGATTGGGACACTATAATAAACTAAGATATAAACTTCATTTTATGATTAGACAAGAGCACCAAAATTGGATAGGATTGGCACCAACATTGTATTCCACCTTTGTCTCTATTGTCCTAAGGATATGAGCTTTCTAGGTTTTGTTTGCCAGGTCTATGTGACCTTGTCCATGAAGTTTTCATAGTTCAAAGTCTATAGAGTAGATTTTATCTTCAAACCCTATCTTCCATTGTGCTTTGACCAATTTTGATAAAGAGGGGGAGGGGGATTAGTGTGTGTAATATTCATTGGACATGGATCCACACCCCTTGTGTGGGCATGTTGCCTACATACCAATACTCTAAAGAGGGATTAACCCATTTGTAGTTCTCCCACTTTATGTGGTTTGTGAAATTATGTGTATGAAGATAAAAAATGCTAAACTATATGTACTTAATGTGGATAGGGACTAGTGTAAGGATTTGAATAAGCTTGTAAGTGTGTTGGCTGGCTATATGTAGAGAATAGGAAAGATTGCTTGAGTACTCTTGCTTGTATTCTTGTTTGCTTAGTGATAATTACCAACCCCTTACAAATGATCTTTGAATGGCCTTTTATAGGGATCTATTGGTCATGGTTTGAATGAACTCACCTTAGACCAACAAGGATAAGGTTAGGGAATTGAAAGGAATTGACTGTTGGGGCTAGAAATGGACTTGGAAAAAAGTGGCAAAAATGCATAGGAGTGGCACCAGTGCTATATTCCAAGTATGGCACTATTATCCTAAGAAAATGAGACCTAGGGGGATTAATTTATCATATAAAGAGGATTTTGGCTTAGATGTAATTATGTCTAGAAGGCTATGGATGATTTGGAATTAGCAAAAATGATGATTATGAGGGTCATGAGAGTAATCAAGAGGGATCTAAGGGTTAGGTGTCATTATCCACTCTCAAGTTACCATTTTTCATATTTTATATGACTAAATTTGCCCCCTTTTATTTTAGTGATGTAACAAAGTGAAATACTAGGATAAAGGAAAAAAATAAAATGTACTTGAACTTACTTGTAAGGGTAAAGCTCATGAAGCTGTTTGATGTTGGGTGTGCATAGAGAGAGCACACTTTGAATTATGAATCTACAATAAAATAAGGAGTAGATCATTTCTTATTAGATATGATATATCTAAAATAAGAACATATAAATCTGGGTAAAAGAGAGAAGAAGATAAAGTAATGAATACACCTCACTGAGTACAAAGCCCAATACAAATTTTGTTGTGACACTGAGTGTTGTTGGGTGTGTGCTAAACCAAGAGTAATATCATGAATGGAGTTGAGTGCTCAATTCCCCAAAAGTGGCTCCAAAATTCAAAGGCTATCCCTTTGGTGCCATCATCACCCACTAAGTGAAGCTAGGTGATCATGCATATGATAATTGATGTTTGGACTGTTTTCAATCCCTCTTAATAAGTGGCTCAAGAATATAAAGGCTAACTACTCTTTTGGATCCATCATTTTATCATAAGTGAAGTTATGAACTAATACTGACATGAAATGTGTGTCATATGAGATGGATATTGAAGCCCATTAATGCACTATGATCTAACAATTTTGGCATGGATAGCTAAATGCATACTAGAAACTAGACCACTCTTGGCCACTCTGCAAGATGGAGATTAGACTTGTATAAAAGCCACTCAAGAACTTGGGAACTAGGGAATGCAAAAGTTAGGCTTGTATAAAATCCATTCCAAAATGATGCCAACCACCTATATATGGAATAAGGCACATAACTACTGAGAATGCTTGGGTAATACTAAACTCAAAAAGGAAAAGAAAACAAATGTGACATGCACATTACCCCCAATCACTAGTGTCTAGAACATGGATTCTGATCTAGAAGTTATATCAACTACCATGTCTAAAAATAAAAGTGATAGCCATCATGCCATGTATGATGCCCCCTATATATAGATTTTTTGAGCAAAAGTGTATTAAAAACTACTAATTTTGAACTAGTCTGGCTATGCAAAATTATAGTTGGATCTACTTTTATGACTGCTTCTAGAAATTCTAGTTTTTTATTATTTGGATAAGAGCACCGAAATTTAAAAATAGTGACATTAGTTCTATAGTCCAAGTTGGGAACTATTGTCTTGGGCCAAATCTAGTAACTATTCTAATATTCTCAGTATCTACCTAGTCTATTATAACTATTTTGATGTCTAGTTATTATTTTGGGTGTGTTGAATGTTATATTTTTGACCATGAGGAGATCTAATCTCTATGACAAAACCCCTATTTGTTTCCATATCTTCTAAGGGTAGGAATTAAGACCCTATAATGACTATCCTTAGAAGAAAGAACCATACAAGTGTGTTATGCTATAAAATACATGATATAACAATGATAATTAGTAAGATATCTCAATATATATCATAGTTTGTAAAGGAGATTATTGGATCAATAGGGGTATGCCTAGATAGATATACCAATGTAATAATATGTGTAATGTACTAAATGAAAACTAGAAATAGAAGTCTAGTTAGTTTTAGTTGCTAGTTATTAATTGGCAAGGAGGGATGGAGTATGATGTCCATCATGACATCTAAGAAATCAAGATAATGAATGATGTGGATCATGACATTGAAAATAATTAGAATCAAACAAGAAATAAACACACAAGGAAAGAATAAAGAAGGCCACACAAACAAGAGACATGGGCATATTTCACTCATACTAGAAGGCAAGCATACAAGGCATGTTCAAATGTCACATACACATATAATTGAAACAAGCAAAGCTGGTGTGGAAGCCACAATTACATAAAAAAGTATAGGCAAAGGAAATTAGAAAACATCCTAAGGAATACACATGAATAGATGCAGAAGACATTGGATAATGTCCTAAGGCACATATAAGAGACAAAGAGGAACTAAAACATGTAATCATATCTAGCTATACAAAGCAAAAAAGGAAAACATGTAATAACAAGAAATATAATCACACCTAACTAATCAAAGCAAGAAGTGAAAGTGTGTAAGACATGTTAGTATAAGACTAGGTATATGCTAAGAAATACACAAGTTCTATATACTAGTGAGTGTCGATAGAGTAATCTATGTAAGCTAGTAAGTAATGTACATCAATATGATAACTAGAGTGTGTGGTGTAGAAATAAATAACTTGGATGGTGTAGTCATGTATAATATGCCCCTAGGGGTTATGTATATTGATGTATATCTCGATGTATAAGTAGGATACCCCCTTAATGGGTAGAGTGAAGCAATCAAAGAGCTAGATGTCACTGCACCCACTCAAAAGAGATCAATTGAAGCATGGTAATGTAGATAAATTGGCAAATAATATCATAGAATAGTAGATGTAAGTCTAGCATGATAGTATAAATGTAAAGCATGGATAATGCATACAATCAATTTTTTTGGGTGTTTTTGAGTTATTTTTATGTTTTTGTATTTTGAAATATTTGAATGTTTTTGAATTTTTGATATAAGCTATGTATAATCAATTATAATAAACTATGTATAGGTGAGATGGGAAATGATGATACTAACCGATGAGTCTCATCGGAGACTCCCTATCATGGTGTCCTATATCAAGGAGAGGAATCATGCATGATCATGAAGCATAATGGAAATGCTGAGACTATGGATCTAATAGATATATATACTATAAATTCTTTGAAATCTATGAAGTAGAAACCAAGTGTGGTGTCCCCCTGTAACTATGATAAGTGGATGTGACTATGGGGCTCTTAAGGACCCATCTAGTAGTAGGAGAATTTCTGTAAACATGTGCTCTATGAGTAGATGCATGAGATCTCAATGATACTACCCTAGGTGTGAATATTATAGCTGGTAGCTATCTATAATATTAAAGATATGGAGGTGTATGAACTCCTTGTGTTGGTGATGGATGCCTCAACTATGTCTGAATTGTAAGTAAAAGAGGAACTATAATTGGTGGCAAAACTAAAACTAATGGCAAAACTAAAATTGGTGACTGTAAAGTAGAAGATGGATCTAAAGTGGGGAGTGGTAACTCATATGGAACTCCACCAACTTTCATAACTTGATTAGTGTGAATGAATTTCACATATATATGAAATATAGAAGGTACTACTCAAAGTTTTTGGATCCATGGTTGACCAACATATCAAAGACTCCTACACTGGGACTAATAGTGAATGGTGTGGCCACATGTGTTGGACCAACCTGTAAAAGAAGTATGATCTCTCTCAATAGACTCTATATATGCTCACTGAATCTAATGATAACTATGTCTATTAGGGTAATATCATTTGTAGAATATCCCAAATGCTATAATAATGTCATATTGAACATGTTCACACTGGATCCATTATCTATGAGAACACTATGAATAGGATGATTATGAATGTAAGCTCTAATAAAGAGTGCATGATAATCTGAATCATCCTCGATGATCTCCTACTCTAAAAAGGAGATGGAAGGTCTAGCTAGAACTCTATAACTATATACACCAATCATGTTACTTAAAGGATGTGTCTCAACTGAAGGTGCCCTATATGTATTTGGTGGTGGATGTGCATGATATGTATGGTGAACCCCAAATGTGTCCCCTATCTCCTATTCATAATGTTGTGGAAAAGTATCTTAAAATATTTTCAATGATTTTTCATGTGTTTGATTTGCCTAAGGAGGCTCAACTAAAGTGTCAAGGTCAATATGATTACCATCTATCAAATCTTGTATCTTGTCTCTCAAAGTGATGCATATATTTGTTATATGTCTTGGTGCCCTATGAAACTTATAAAATACATGATGATCATATCCCAATGGAAGAGGCTTTGTTGGGTCAACTTCCTCAATAGGAGGGAGAGATATGATGTTACATTCCAATAGTTATTATAAAACTCTATTTGGATAAATTGGTAGATTGGTAAAGGTTCACTGAGGAAGTGTTGATAAAACCACTCATTGAGGGGGCTTAAAATCCACATTAACTATTAGTTGATTCTAACTCTTGATATCATTGACCTTGACTTTGTATGGAACTTTACTGTTACTCTTGTTTGTTGTGTCTGATATACTTGTATACTTGAGTTTTCCCATTGAAATTAGTTTGAATTCTCTTTCCTTTAGTGTGTGACATAATTTAGTGAAGGAAGAGAATATTTTAAACATAATTGATTCATAAAAATTTGGTATAAGACTCTATTTGAAGAGATCTTGTAACTCTTGATTAGCCATGGGGCTAGTCATCTTAGCCAAAATATTCTTATATCAGAGAACATAATCTATGAGATGCTCATTAGAATTTTTTTTTTATTGTGAAATTTGAGCATATGAAACCTTATCACCAATGCTAATGTTGAAATGAGTTAGGAACATGTCAGATAAAGGATTGAATGCATTGACTGACTGATTTGGTAGACTATAGAAACATTGTAAAGCATAATCCTTTAGGATTCAAGGAAACAATTTGGTAAGTACCTAGCCATTTGGTACATATTCCAAGCATGCTACATGAAAATATCTCAAATTTGTCTTTGAATCACCCTTGAAATCATATAGAGTAAGCTTGGGTTGAACAAAACCTTGTGGTAAAAGTGTAAAAGTAATGTGGCATGCCAAAAATGTATGCAATAGAGAAAAGGAATCCAAAGCCTATGTAGGTCTAGAGGCACTATGCTCAAGATGTATCACTTTGTATTGAAGATATTTTATCTCTTGCACAAGGGCTGCCACATCAAGAGACAAAGATGTACTAGATGTAGCTAGTGGCATAGAGGCAGGTTGGGCTGTTATAGGGGTTGTTGAAACATAGTTTCCCCCATAGTGTCATTTGTAACTAGTTGCTCTGAAGGAATGGAAGATTCAAATTCCTTAGCCTTTTTAATTTCCATGATAGATTACAAGATAAGAGTATGATCTCAGGTCTGGTCTCATAGTCTTTCTCAAAAGCTTTGTAGGATCAAATCTTTGTTGAGGATAACTTCATTATCAAAAATTTATGGAAGTGGATTAGTAGTCCAATGTGGTGGAGCATGAGCATTGGTGTGTACATCATCATTTTTATTTTCATAATGATCATTATCAGAGTTATATTGATTGAAATTAGTGTAATTTAGATGTGTATAATTTGTAATAAGAATCTAAGTTGGTTGTTTATCAATGGTATATGGCCAAGTTGTAAGAATTTGGGTGAATTTAGGAGGATTACCACTAAGTCTTGCACTTCATATTAAAGGAAGAGATGCAATAAACTTAGGTGGCATAAGGAAAATGACTTGGATAATAGTAGAAAAGATTAAATGAATATATTCTAAATAAGGAACTAGAATATGCATAAAAAGGATACAAAGTTTGCATAAACATGTAAGGTGATAACTCAAGAAACAAATAATAACTAGTACATGCAAACATGGTTTGAAAGATAATTACTTTGAAAATTACTATGAAATTTTAATGTGAATTTATGAGTTAGGTATGCAAGTAAAAAATTAAAAATTTATTGAAAAATCAATGATTTAAAGGGACATAGTATGTGCAACTGGGTTTTTTTTTTTTTTTTTTTTTTTTTTTGAGAATTACTCTTGAATTTTGAAATTTTAAATGAATTTTTTATTTTAAAAAGCTAGTAAAAAATTAACAAATTATTAGAAAATTATTGGAAAAATAGCAGGACCTAGTATGGGCAACTAGGGTTTGAAAGAAAATTTATTTTAAAATTACTATAAAATTTTAAAATTTAATGTGAATTTTTGATTTTATTAAGCAGGTAAAAAATCAAAAGAATATAGGAAAAATTAGTAGGAAATTGTCCCTAGGGTTGCTAGGGTTTTTATGCACAAAGGAAGTAAGTCAGGTTCACCAAATGATTTAACAATTTTGGGAATATTGGGGTATTATTCCTAATTTTGTTGAAGGGTCTGAGTAGTAAAATCAATAAATAAATATGCAATTATTAAGATACTAATTTTTTAAATTTTATTTTAATTCAAACTTTCTAAAAATAGTAATAAGGGTTAGAAAATAAGACTTATCTAGAATTTGATTGATTTGACTAACACAGAGGCTAGAATTCACTATGTTGGATTAGGACACTATCATAAACTAAGATCTAAAATTCATTTTATGATTGGATATGAGTGTTATAATTGGATAGGAATGGTATCGACACTATATTCCACCTCTTCCATTATTGTCCTAAGGATCTGAGCTTTCTAGGTTTTATTTGTCAGGTCTGTGTGACCCTTTCCATGAAGTTTCAGTAGCTGAAAGTCTATAGAGCTCCATGTAGGGAATACTTTATCTTCAAACCCTATGTTCCACTATGCTTTGACCAATTTTGAGAAAGAGGGGGGGTTAGTGTGTGTAAGATTAATTGGATGTGGATCCACACCTCTTATGTGGGCACATTTCCTACATACCAATACTCTGAAGAGGGATCAAGCCATATGTAGTTCCACTTTATATGCTTTGTGAAATTGTGTGTATGAAGATGTAAAATGCTAAAATAGATGTGCTTGAGGTGGCGAGGGACTAGTGTAAGGATTTGAATAAGCTTGTAAGTGTGTTGGCTAGTTGTATGCAGAGAATACAGAAGATTTAATGAGTAGTCTTGCTTATATTCTTGATTGCTTAGTGATAATTGATAACCCCTTCCAAATAATCTTTGAATGGGATTTAATATGGATTTATTGGTCATGCATTTAATGATCTCACATTAGGCCAACAAGGATAAGGACAGGGAACTAGAAGTAATTGAACATTGGGGCCAAAAATAGACTTTGACAAGAGCATCAAAATCAGATAGGAGTGGCATCGACACTATAGTACAAGTGTGGTGCTATTGTCTTGAGTAAATAGGACTTAGGGGGATTGATCTGTCATGAAAAGAGGAGTCTATCTGAGCTAGGTTCAGGTCTGAATGGCTATAGATGACTGAGAATCAATAAAAATGATGCCTATAAGGTTCATGAGAGTAAGCAAGAGGGACCTAAGGGTTGGGTATCATTATACACTCTCAAGTTACCAATTTTCACATTTTATATGACTACACATACACACACAAGTTGTCACCACATTCATGCATTAGTTTACATAATCAAGAAGGTGTATCGTTTCTTTTCCTCTTTCCCATCTCTTTACTTAGTTTAGCTTAATTACTTATTTATTTAACATAATCTTTTACTTTTGATATATCTTAAGTAAGCATTGAGTTATGAACATTTCATTTGTAGTTCATACTTTGGATCATGCTTCACATATTCAAACCCAACTTCACATACTCAGACTCAGCTTCACAGGCTTCACTTCATAGGTAAATCTAGGTAAAATTCTTTTTCCTTTTTATTAGTCATTTCACTTTGCTACATTTTTAGCATAAAGGGGTGGGGAAAATCTAATCACCTAAAAGTGGTATTTGAGTGTTAAGAGTGCTACTTGAGATAGCCTATTCCTAACTTAACCCTAGACCTATCTTAGAGACTATTATCACACTTATCCATATTTTATATGGGCCATAGGCAGCCCTATTTAGCTTTAAAGTAGTCCCAAACCCTCATTTCATGATCCCAAACCTTCATGCCTAGTGTTTTGCTAGCTAGACACTAGCACCATAATAAACACACTAGCGTGACATGGTGCTAGTGTCCCCAAAATGGCAATAATGTCCTTTACCCTATCTTTATGGAATGAATATATTTTCAAAGGTAAAACCCTCCTAAGGTTTAACTAAGCATATTTTATTGTTTGCACAAGCTACAAAACACTATAAATACATGAATTTTAGACATATATCCACTATATGGAGATTAGATACAAAATACCTATTCAAACATGAAATAAGTTGAGAAAAATCAAGGTTATTAATCCCTATTATTCCCTACTTCTACATACTACCATATAAAACTACCCTAACCTTAGATTTTCTAGATTTCCAATCTTAAGCACACTTAAAGAACTCAAGGTCACTATCATTATAGCATCACTTGCACTTTCACTAAGCACTTAGGCATGTAAACTACATCAGGATTGATCCCTCCTTAGAGTATTAATATGTAGGTAGTGTGTTGACATAGGGGTGTGGATCACATGTCCAACACATCAGACCCACTAACCCCCTTCTTTCATGGTATTCATTCAAACCCTTACAAGTGTGAAAACCTAGGGTTTTTAGAATAAAATAGATCTACAATAAAATTATTGATTGCACAAACATGAATTTTGGATTAGAATTGAAATAGGACCTGGTATACAAAACTTAGAAATCATTTGGAGAGAGGACATTATCTTCAATATTATGACACTATATCCACATAGTGCCTCTATCCATATGTGGCACTACTTTCCAAGAGAGGTTTTGATATAGGGATCCAATTAATGACACTTAGACCTATTTCTATCTCAATTTCTAGTACTCATATCATTTGTATCATGGGTTTTCTAGGTAAGTCTTTATTTGCACATATTTATTACTATTTTTAGAAAGTCAAAGCTAGTCAAATCTTTAACAAATCAGTGGTTATATTATGCATACTATTTCATTGATATATAATAATTATCCCTTTAATAAAAAATAGTATTTACATAAGCTAAACCCTAAAAGTTTAAAATAATATTATTTCAAAAAAATCATTTAAATTTTAGAAATAAGAGATCTACTCATTGAATTCATTAATTTATATACATGTGACATAGTTACAATGTTTTTATTATGATTTTATGCATTTGGATCATTATATTATATTAGTCTCTTATAAAATTTTCCCATGATATTGGACCCCACATAGATTTCATTTCATCATTTTCTCATGAAATCCTCCAAATTTGTCATTAGGTTACCTCATGACACTCACCTCCCTTTTATCGACATATCTTTTTTCATGAGCCTTAGTTTACCTTGACCAAAATCAAAACATTTGGATAGTGGTTAGACCACTATCATGACATAAGATTCTACTTGTGTCAATTTTGGGTCCTTTATTCCATATTACCATATTTACTTATTCCTCAGTTATTAACTTTCATGTTTTTTCATGGTTAGCTTGTGTGTGAATGTGTCCTAATTTGAATTAAAAATAACTTATTTATAGAAATTCCCCCTTATTTATTTACAAAGAAATATATCAATCATACACTTATTTTTTCTCTAGCCTTATTTTATTTTCTATATTGTGAAGGCTTTTGGATACATACTTATACCAAAATAGGGACATTTTATTAGTTAAGGATTTGAATTATCTAAAAATATTAATTTATTCATTAACTTGGGAGATTATCAAACATTTATTTGATCCTAAAAACTAAGAATCAAGACTTATCTCCTCCTATCTTCTCTCCTTGACTCACTTATATTTGTGAATTCTAAAAATAAAAAATTAGGAAAATAAGATTCATTCAATATACATTATGTATGTACTAACCCTAAGTTTACTTAACATCCCCCTAAGTATAAACATAGTGTAAGAGAAAATAAACACTACACATAAACTAAAAAAAAGCAGGTCAACACACTTTTTTTATATGGGAATACATAACCAATCCAAGTATGAACTAGGACACACTTTGAGTTCATACTTCACATTTATGTGAGAATACACAACTATACTATGCACATATTGTCAATGATTTAAAGATAAGGAAATAATAATCTATTCATCATGGCTTACTTACAAATGCACTAATTATGCATGAATAGGGAAAAGCTAAACTATTTCTGATGACCTAGATACATAAAATTAAATAGGGACACACTCTTACACCACACACATAAATAGGGACATAGTTTATTGTTTAGAGGGACATCATTAAAATGAATATGAACCATGAAATAACAATTTGAAAAATCAAATTTGAGATAAAATCTATAAGAAGAAAGGGGGTTGAAAGGATTTAGTAAACCTTAGGATCATAATCAGATATATATATATATATATATATATATATATATATATATATATATATATATATATATATATATATATATATATATATATATATATATATATATATATATTGTTGAAACCCTAAGTTAAGTATATATAAGAGTTGTGGTTTAATTATTATGTTTATGGTTTACCCTAACTCTAGTTTTAATAAAAATAAGGAATACACTAGTTGAAATTAAATAGATCTAAATATGTGACTAAAAATATAGAATTTATATCTATCTAGTAGTCTATAATGATAAAAATTCAAAATACAACAAATTAGACTAGGCTAAGCAATGAAAATTAAAATGGTTAGGGAGTGGTCACACCTATTTTCTATTCTTGAAATATGATATTGTACACAAACTATGTAGATTATATGATCCTCCTAAAATATCAAAAATTTATGAGGTTCTAGGATATACTAGTACACTAGGACAAACCCATTTCCATGTTATTTTTTCTTGGACACGCCCATATGACTATGATTACTTGACTATTTTTGGGTTTGTCTTACTAGGGTCATATGTTTACCTCTAATATTTTACAATTAGGTTTTGTATCCCCTATGCATTTTTGACTTCTTATTTGTTTATACCTTTGCTTCAAGGATGTGATGGATATAATGTTGAAAATTTATGAGTGTCCTCTTTATGAATTTAGGCAATAACCAAGGAAATGTTTTATATAATCTATTATCATGTACAAAATAAAAAATCCATGAATTTATGTGAATGTGTCGATGAAATAACTTGGATAAGTGTTTGTGAACCTCCTCTTCCCCAAAAGTGATGATGTAACAACATACATTATAATACCCTATTTTAGAACAAGGGAGATGTATAAAGATAAAGATATAATGAAAATTTCAAAAGTGTATGAGATTAAATGAGGCTTTACTAAAGTGATTCTTGGATCTTGATATTTGAAGTGCCTTTTGCTTGTTTCTTGATCCTTCTTGATTGTACCTTTTAGATGATAAATGGCCTAGTTAGACCTTGTATATATAGGATAACCTAGGTAAATTTAGCATGATTTTCAATTATGGTAATGTATAATAAAGAGGGTAAAGGTTAAATATTCATAAAAATGGGCTAATGAACCCAAAAAATAAAAATGGACAAACTTGTAGGTGTATAGGTTCATCCAGGATGTACCTATACATTATATGGATTTGACCATGAGATGATTCTTGATCAAATTTTTATGCAAGGTTGGGTGATAAGTGATAACTAGTCAATTGTATTAAAAAATACATATTTTATAAGTGTTAAGGTGCTTTTACACTCAATGGGATGAGTATAGACCTATTTTGGGGCCAAAGTGGTCCAAGAAATAGGATAAATGTATAAGTTTTCCAAATAAGGTAAAATGGTAATAAGATAAAAGAATAAATGTTTTGTTCCAGATTATTATGTATAAAATACATTGAATTAAAAACATATATATAATTGATAGTAATTAAATATTGATTTAAAAAACTTTAACCCTAAAAATTACATATTAATTTAAAAATTTTAATTTAAAAATTTATTTTTAAATTAGAGATGTTGGTAAATTAAAAATTATATTAATTGATAAATATATAATGATGTTAGATAAATATTAATTTTATTTTAGAACCATAATTTACCATTTAATCTTATTTAGTGAAATAACATTACATATTGATGGAGTTATAACAAAAAAAAGTCGATTTCATTCAATAAAATATATAATATTAATTAAAATCATAATTTTAGGAAATTTTAAAACCAAGATAAAGTGTTGATATCACATCATATTACCTCATAACATAAATTTCAATGCAACTTGTGTCAAAAAATGAAAGCATGAAAAATTATGAGGGTGCAGAACATTTTTTTATAACGTTATTTTGTGTAAGCAAATCTAGAGACAAAATTTGTGTCAAAGATTGTGAAAAATTTTAAAAGTAAACTTTTATGTTATTATTCCCAAAAAATATCATAGTGATAAATAAATTAAAATTTTTATTTTTAAAAATATATGGACCAATGAAATACAACAAGATAAATAAGTGATGGGAAATACTATGAGACATTGGATAACAGTATAAAGATAAAAACTCGATAGTTATAAATTTTAATGAAATTATAAATCCAAGAGAGGATAAAGGATTAAAAAACCCTATAAAACAAGTATGATTGATTTTATTTTTTTAATGAATGTATTCTTTAGAATGTGGAGTTAAAATAAATGTAATGTTTTTAGAGCAATAGAAGATAAGAAGAAACACTAATAAAATAAATGTTGGATAAGTTCATAAGAAGATCAACATGGTTAATATTGAGAAAATATGGATTGTAGTTTTCTCATGAAATTAGGATGAGACTATTGACCAATATTTATAAGTAATCAAAATGGAAAAACCAAAAAATATCCATTTTATGTTTGAGATGATGTGGACCTAGGACTTATATTTTGATGATAAGCTAAAAGAGTGGATGAGAATAGATGTAAGGGGACAAAAAATAACATTAATTGAATAATAATAATAATAATAATAATAATAATAATAATAATAATAATAATAATAATAATAATAATAATAATAATAATAATAATAATAATGATGTGAATAAGGCTATAGAGTGGAAAAAAATAAATTAGTACCTAATATTTCTAAAAATAATTAAGAACTAAATAAAGAAATGGAGGTAGTTAAAAAATATATAAGGGAGAAAGGGATGAATGAAACATTGTATTAGAAAAGAAAAAATATGGATGAGATATAGAGAGTATTTTAGACACCTAATTTTGGAATTAATCATGTAGTTATAGTATTTTTATCATACTAGAGGGAAGAAGGTTAGAAGGGTGTTGTTTGATTTCTTGTTAGGTGGGAAATTCTTTTGATGTTGTTTACAGATCTTGAGTAGAAGTTTCACATATGATATGTGGAGATTTGTGGAAGATTTGTTTCTTGTTGGTATTACAAGTTGTGATATAGGGAAGAAAGAAGAAAGCTTGAAGTTTTGAATTCTTGATGGTCAGTAATATACTATGTGTACTTTTTATGGTTTGCAAGAAAATCATAAGTGGGAGTTTTGTTTCTTTCCAAGATTATTTGTGTATTCTTGGGATAGATATGTTCTTGGTTTCTCCTTGTTTTTTTATTGTTATTGTTATTATACTAGGTGGAATACCTTGGATATAGATTCTAAATTTCTTGGATGGATCCCAAGAGGTTTTTTGTTAGCGGTTGGTTGTTATATGTTGTGGCAAGTGTGTTTATTTTTGAGATATAGGTTTATGCCCTATTTATAGTTATTTTTCATTTTATTTGGATGTAGGATCCTAATAAAATATTAGGTTAGTTTTACCTAAGAATATAGTGGATCTTAATTTTTCTACTGTTGAGCTTGTGGAACTTAAGGTCTATATCCCAATGAGTAGTTCCAAGCTTGTTTTATGACATTTTATTCATGGATTGACTATGCCATTTTCCGGTTTTGGGGTTTAGTCAAAATCCCTGTGAGAAGATCAAGATATCATTTATAAATTTTTAAAAGGAGCTTGTTTCATATGGGTCTATTGAGTGGTTTATCAACCCTATTTTTCTAGTTTTGGGTTTTGATTAAAAACCCCAAGTGTGATTCTAGTTTTATGGTTTGTTCAAAACCCCCATGTGAAGCTCTATTCTTCTACTATCAATATTTAACATGATTTGGTTTCAAGAAGGATTTTTAAATGGTTTAGTATCCCTATTTTATGTTGTTTTAATTATGGGTTTCTATAAAAGACCCTATTTTTGGTTTTTGAGTCTAGTCAAAACCCCTGTGTGAAGACCAAGATGAGCTAGTTTCATGTGGGTTTGTTGAGTGGTCTAATGGCCTTGTTTTATGTTGTTATATTTTTGGGTTCCCACCAAAAAACCTTTTTTGATATCTATTGTTTATTATTTGGTAGTTTGTAGAGGGAAAGAGGATTTTTAGTAGACTATTCACTGGTTTAAAGCTAGGTGTTGCTATAAATTATTATCTAGTGGTTGGGTAGATGTTGGTTATTTTTTCATTATTGTGTCTCAAACTATGTTGGTAGAGGAATTGAATGAGATATTAAATGTCTTATCTTTACCTCCTTTTTACAAATATTTAGGGCCTTTTAAAACCTAATTATTTACTCTCATATTTTTTTTATCGTGCTTTCATACATTTGGATCATTGGCTTACATTATGATTTTATTGGCATAATTTATATTCATATTATAACTTACATAGCTTTAATTATCATCATTTACTCATGAAAACCTTCATATTTTTCATTATCTTTCCTTAGAATTCTCACTACTCCTATAAAGTTTTTTTTTGAGTCGTAGTTCACTTTGAAAAAAATTAGAGCATTCTAATAGTGTTCTTACCACTATTATGCCATAAGAATCTAGTCATCTCAGTTGTCGGCCATTCATTCCATCTTTCCATGTTTCCTTATGGCTTGATTATCATAATTCAAAATTTTCATGGTTGTATTACACATGAATGTTTCCAAAATTTAATTAAAATAATCCTATATATATAAAATATACCCTAATTCATTTACATCAAGTATTATCAAGATATAGAGCTATCACACACTTATTATTTCACTCTACCCTTATTCTACTCTATAAATGTTTAAGGCTTATGGTTTCATACTTATACCAAATAAAAGACATAACACTAGTGAAAGAGCATAAATTTTTATTTTATGAACCCATGTCTCATAGGGATAAGGGTTGGAACTAGACATACACATGATTTTCTTGTTGACATGCATGAGTGTTGAGTGTAAAAATATACATTTTTTGAAACAACATGACAAGAGCTAACTAAAGTATGCCCCTTAACTAAAAAAACAATTTTTTATGTATTATTAGTGTGAACATGAGCTCAAATGAATAAAAAGGAATTATGGCATCTACACACATCTATTTTCACATTAGATAGATATTTTGGGAATCATCAAACCCAATGAAGGGTTTTAAAAAAATTCAACATGAAAAGATATACACAACCTTATTGGAATAGGTTGACTAATTTTGGAAGGACTGTTACTTTTGGGTTGAATACAATTTTCTAAATAATTTGATTCTAAGATTTTTATTGTTTCACACTCTAATTTTTGTCATGATCTCAAATTAATGTTTGCTTTTTGGATGCTAATCTATATTATTCCATATTTTTTTCACTTTTACTCTCTATCATAACTTAGGTAAGCTGAGAATCAGGTATGAATCTATATCTTTCCCCTTTCCAATTATCAATTTCTTAATGTATTTTCATTCATTCTAAATGTATTAGGGTTGGTATTTATTTACTATATTTAGATCAGGTCTACCATATCTCCCCACTTATATGTGGTTAGTGTAGTTATTTAAACATTTTTGACTCCTCCATATAATTTTTTTTGGTGAATCTAATCCTTTTATTACAAAACTAATGGTTATATTATTTTAGTGAAACCTTATTTTCAATCATCCAACCTTAAGGTTTTGTGTTATTTCCCTCTTTAGGGGATAACTTTCACATCTTTTCATATATGATTTATTTAGGGTTGTGTTTTCTCATTGTTCTAACATTATCCATATATTTTGGCATGTTATCTATGTTTATATCTTATGTCAAATATAAAACCTATATCTAAGACACCTATTAGGAAAAGGTTATAAATTGAGTGGTATGAAAAGGTTATCAAGTCTAAAACTATAGAGAAGAGGTAAAATTTGAATCAAGTGTCAAGGGTTTCTAGATTTAAAAATTCAAAATGTACTATACCTTCCTATATTTAAAATAAACTTATTGTCTCTAGTGATTATTTAGAAAAAAATCCATTCCATCTTTTTAGATAATTATGATTTCACTATCAAAAGGAAAATTAATAGTCATCTTGACCAGATATGAGGAAGAAAATTACTCAAACTAAGGGGTGAGCCATTAGTTTCAATAACTTTAGGTGAAAAAAAATCCTTTTCATGTACTACCTAGGTACCATGTACAATTCTACTCTCACATGCCTTAAC
Source organism: Torreya grandis (assembly GCA_037957365.1). Taxonomy (NCBI): domain Eukaryota; kingdom Viridiplantae; phylum Streptophyta; class Pinopsida; order Cupressales; family Taxaceae; genus Torreya; species Torreya grandis. The sequence goes on from JARHVA010001433.1 coordinate 1,805,731, forward strand.
ACCTCTTTCAGGCATTATTGAGTATATATAAAGGGATATCTTCTTCCACATATTAACACACACACACACAGATATATATATATATATATATATATATATATATATATATATATATATATATATATATATATATATATATATATATATATATATATATATATATATATATATATATATATATATATAGGAAGGGTGGGTATATATATGTTTGGTATACTGGTCTATTAGTATATATAAAATGTGACCTTTTAGAGTGATAAGGAACCAATATTAGGGGTTTCAAAAACTCAAAACTCAAAACAAAAATAATGCATTCAATCAAATCAATTATTGGAACAACATTAACAAACAAAGACATCTAGTTAGAATGGTCTCAAAAAGTGGAAAACATACTCATATTCAATGCTCTATGGTTCAATATTTGTGATGGAGATACACATTCATATGAGAAAATAGGTAATTAAAAATATATTTACACATGGAAGCATTAAAAACAAAAAGCATTGGCTTTGATGAGGGCCTAAGTTGATAGATATGTGTTTTGTCCTATTTAGGGTTGTATTAATCCATGGGGAGCACTTTATAAATTGAAAAGACCTATATGAATCCCACTCATAATTGGAATTCATTAAATTACAGTTGAAGTTGTTTAAAATCAAGTTGAAATAAGGTGATGTGATGAAATTGGCATAAAAAATATGTGTGATCAAACATGGTGTGGATGACACAGGTGTCAAAATGGACACATATATGAATAAATTAATAAAATAAATTAATATTAAACCTACTTAGAGTATATTTAATTAATAAATCATTTGAATACTTTCACATTTTATCAATTAATTAAAAAGATGGTAGAAAATGAATAGGCATTTGCAAGAAAAAATATGTCCACAAGTGAAATTTTATCATATGTAGAGGGAAATTATTAAAAAACATCTAATAAGGACATGTATTAAAAAAGTGAAATTAATAATAATTAAAATAATAAAAATAAAATAAAAGGTCAAAAAAATGACAATCAAGGTGGCTAAAATAAAAAATAGAATGATAAACAACACCTCTATTATGAATGGTGTAATAGAAAAGGAAGCCATAAAAATTGTGAATGCAGGACTCAATGGGAGAAAATTGAAGCATATTACAACAATAAAGAGGAAAAACCAAATGAAAAAAAAAAAATCCAAACCCTACTCAATTCATTAATGAATATTTTTTTTCTAGTTCAGATGATGAAACAAACATGTCTCAGTTATTTATGCATGGTTTGATGTTTGGGTTCTTGATATGGGTGCCACCCTACATATGAATTTTATAAAAGAATTATTTGACAAGTTTTATCAATAAATTTATGGTCCAATATCCCTTGTTGATTTATCAATTCTATAACCATAGGGAAAAGGTAAAATTCAACACAAGTGTCCAAGGCTTCTAGATTTCAAACTTGAATATTCACTTTAACTTCCTATTATTTAACCTTAAATTTGATGTGGATCCTAATTGGGTGGAAAGGGGTAAGGATATATAAATGAAAGTGCATAATGGTGATAATTAGATATATAGTAGGACGTTTAAATGTTAAAATTAGATACAACATATGCTAAATTTATTAAACTAAAATAGACTAAAAATAGTAAGTACGACTATGATAAATATGGAAATGATAAATAATCAATGTACATAGATGCTTCTAATGCTAATATAATTTTTGATGCAAAACAAGTAGAAATTAGACAAGAATAATATTCTAGAATAATTTCCAATTTTTGGATTGAGTGCCTCTAGATCCATAGACACTTGTATCAGCCTTGAATGGTTACATTGACACTAGTGTCTTGGCTAGACATAGGTGTCAAAATACTTTCTATAATAGGATGCGACCACTTTAATGCTTTTAGGTATTTATTTTCCTTTGCTCTGGTGAATTCATATTTGGGTCATGGAGTATCACTCCTTTTCAAGTAATAAAACCCTAAATATTCCTCCTTATAGTGACCTTGGGAAAAAATAGGTTAGTGGGCACATGGTGTCAAGCTGACCCCAAATAACCCTTTATCAATGAGTGTTGACTGCATAGCCAATACTCTAAAGAGGGCTTCAGACTAATGTAGTTATCCCCTATTTGTTGGGTTGTGTGTGAATCATATAATATGTGAAAATAAAGTACAATAGTGATCTTAGGATTCTCCTTTAGTACTTCATATCTATAGATGTGTAGTCCTTATGACTGTTATGGAAATAGGAATAAGTAGGGAATACTTGATCAATTGAATACTCTTTGGTATGAATGCTAGGTGAAGAATGAATGAAGAGTTATTATGAATATATACCACTCATATCAAGAAATATATCACATTAAATCACTTAGTCTGACCATTAGGATATGTTTCATTTATAAATTAGATGACTTTAAGGCACTAGACACCTATATTAGGGTAGGACCCTAACATCAATGTAGGAGTTTTGGTGTAACACTTGTGTTATGGTAGTTATAAAATAGGTACATGATTAAAATTTTTAGGGGCATAAGATAAGCATTCTATACAAGATATAAGGTCTAGGTCATGAACATAAGACTGGTCAGACTAAGAGATAGGTTAAGGAGCACAATATAGAGTAGATACAAGACCTATAAAAACATAAAAGTTTAAAAATTGAGAGGAATAATTAAAGTCTGATTTTTTAAAGTGTACAAGATTAAGGTCCTATATAATCCATAAATATCATCTACATTCTCTCCTTTTAATATAGTAAAGCAATTACTAGTTTAAATAAGAATAAATGCATGCCTAGATGTGTATAACACACCTTGCCTTTGCAAGAGTCCAACTTAAGTGCTTTTTTGGTGATTGACCTACGTACACAATCACATTACAATATATAATCAATGTATATAATCTAAAATTAAAAGCATTTGAAATTATTGAAATTTAAAGAGCAAGGTTTAGGATTACACCTATGTATCGATGTAATTGACTTTCCTATTGGTAACTTGATTTGAAAGATGTATCATTATGAATCACTAAAACTAATATTAGAAAAAATATATAAATCTAGAAAGTACATATATCAAAGGATATATAGTGATATTGGAAGGAAATATCCCCAACCTTGAATAAAATGTGAATTTCCCACTGACAGTTGAGATTAGCTCAATCATGCAACCCAATCATACTTATAACCTAGTGACCATGAGTGAACCAAGTCAATTCATACTATCAAACTAGTGAGGATAGATGATACAATCAAGTCCGACTTGAAAAATTGGTAATATTGAGTGATATAATCATCACAACCATACCAAAAAGCAAACCAACTACTCTAATAGATTGGATCAATATATTCTATAAAAGTATGATCTAGTGGGTTATGGTAGTCCTTGAGAGTGTTTTTGAAATATAAAACTAATTTATATTTTGTAATTTTAGGCACACATTATATAATATATGCATCTTAGATATGTATTGTGTTGAAACTATGTATAGTAATGGTACCAATGTATAGAATTCTACCACAACTGTGAATTTGAAACATATGATTATGAATTGTGGCTAGTTAATAAACTATGTAAGTGTGGAGAACATTATTCCAAAACATGCCCCCACTATATATGGAGAAATATAAAAATTGAAATAAATGGAAATGTAGATGAAAATCTTACAAAACATGCCCCATTGAATCTAGGTGTGCTAAATACCAAATAAGTGTGAAGAACATGATTCCAAAGCATATCGCCATTGAATCTAAAAATTGTGCCAAATATTAAATAAGTGTGGAGAAAATGCTTCCAAATCATGCTTCTAATAAATTTGGGTGTGTTGAAATTGAATAAGTGTGGAGAACATGCTTCCAAAGCATGCCCTCACTAAATATAAAAACTACGTCAAAAATAAAATAAGTGTTGAGAACATGCTTCTAAAGCATGCCCCCATTGAATCTAGGTATGTCAAATACTGAATAAATGTGGAGAACATACTTATAAAGTATACCCCAATGAATTTGGGCATGCTAAATACTGAATAAGTGTGGATAACATGCTTCTAAATCATGTCCCCACTAAATTTGAAATTGTAAATGTGTGTAAGCCATTCCTATATGACATGCCCCCACTAAATCTAGAAATCATGTCAAATGTGGAGAACATGTCTATATGACATGACTCCACTTATATGGTCCCCCTTTGACATGAGGGAAGAATATAAATTGGTAGTTACCTCACCTTAATAGTATAATACAACTGTATAATCTACGAATAGAACCATGTAGCATATAAAAGAACATGTCTAGGTAAATGTAGCATTGAAGCACATAGAATAATGTGATCACATGAAGATCTAATATGCATGATAAAGATCATGATAATATCTAGATATAAATAGGATAAGATCAATAAGAAAAAAAGCACACACACAAGGGAACTCAAAAGCAGTCAACATAAAATGGTCTAAAGAGACTGAAAATAAAGGGCATGTTCAAATGCCACACAATCTAAGGGACATGACTTATTTAAATATCTAAAAAGATAGAATGACATATTCAAATGTCCATACAATCAACAATGACATATTCCAATGTTAAATAAAGTAAGAAAAGGTATGGGGGACATAAATAAAGGATCATATTCAAATGCTCAAAAAATCAAGACAATATCAAGGCAAGACACTCAAGGAATTACATAAAGGAAAGCATACATAACCAACATAAACATATCATAGTATCCCATGGATCAAATATGTTAGCAAAAAATTTCAAGTTAATACCATATCAATTACCCTATTTAATATATAATCATGGATAAAGGCATATGTAAGTATATAAGAGCTCAAACATGATAATGAAGACCATATAATGATATAAACTGAATATCAATATCAAATACGTGGATGCCCTTAATGTCCACCTGGCATGAGAAGAGAGAAGCCCAACATTTAAAATAAGAATAGATCATGTAGATGTGTATGCATGTATCAAAATCAAATAAAATGATGACACACATGTGTATGTAAGATTAACTAATATGCTATCCATTAACATGAAACTAACATATAGATTCCAAGGATCCAATAGAGTATGTAGGTGCTAGAAATGTTTTTAGATTTTTGAAGTTTTTGATTTAACAAATTTTATAAATATTGGTATATTATTCTTAATCTAGTTAAGGGGTCTAAGTATTAAAATTAGTAAATAAATATGCAATAGTTAAGCTATTGATTTTTGTAAATTAGATTGAAATTTGACCTTTCTAAAAATATTAATAAGATATGGAAAAGAAGACTGCACTAAAAATTGACTGATACGATTGAGATTGGGTATGATATTCACTATACAAGACTAAGACACTATCACAAACTAAGATCTGACCTTCATTTGATGATTGGATAGGAGCACTAAAAGTGGAGAAGAATGACACTAGTGCTATTGTCTACCTTTACCACTATTGTCTTAAGGATATGAGCCTTTTGGGTTTTGTTTGCTAGGTCTATGTGACCCTGTTCATGAAGTTTTGGCAACTAAAAGTATGTAGCTATCCTTGTAAAACAAATTTTTCTATTCAAACCCTATAATCCATTATGCTTTGAACAATTTTTAAAATATGGTGGGGGGGGGTGTTAGGTGTGTGTAAGATTCACTAAACGTATATCCACACCCCTTATGTGGGCACATTACCTACATACCAACACTCCAAAGAGGGATCAAGCCATATGTAGTTCTCCCATTTGATGTGCTTTGTGAAATTAAGTGTATGAATATGAAAAATTATAAATTGAATTTACTTGAGGTGGATAAGGATTGGTGTAAGGATTTGAATAAGCTTATAAATATATTGGCTTGTTATATGTAGAGCATAGGGAAGATTACTTAAGTAGTCTTGCTTGTATTCTTACTTAGTGATATTTGCCAACCCTTTCCAAATGATATTTGAATGAGATTTTATAGGGATCTATTTATCATGGGTTAAATGTGCTTGCATTAGGTTGAAAAGGATAAGGATGGGGAACCAGAAGGAATTTACCATTGGGGTCAAAAATTCACTTAGATAGGAGTATTAAAAGCAGATAAGAGTGGCACTATTACTATAGTCCAAGTGTAGTGCTATTATCATGAGATGATGGGACCTGGGGGGATGGATTAGTCATGCAAAAAGGGAATATCTTATTTGAGATCAAGTATGAAAGGTTATGGATGACTGGGAATCAGTGAAAAAATTCATATGAGGGTTAGGAGAGCAAGCAAAAGGGACCTAAGGGTTGGGTGTCATTATCCATTCTCAAGTTACTATTTTTTGCATTTTATATGACTATATCCCCCCTTTATTCTAGTGATGCAACAAGAAATAATAATAGGATAATGAAAAAATATAAAGAATACCTAAAATTACCTATAAGGGTGAAGCTCATGAAGTTGTATGATGCTGGATGTGTGTAAAGAGAGCACACTGTGAAGTGTAAATATAAAAAAGAAAACAAAGAGTAGATCAATTCTTACTAGATACTCTATATCTAAAATAACAATGTACAAAGCTAGGTAAGAGAGAGAGAGAGGAAGAGAAAGAAAGGAATACACCTCACTAGTACATGAACTAATACAAAACCTATTGTGATGTTGAGTAATTTTAGATGATGTTATACTAAGAGTAATATCATAAATGGAGTTGAGTGCTTGATTCCTCAAGAATGGCTCAAGAATGCAAAGGATAGACCTTTGGATCCATCATTGAAAACTAAGTGAAGCTAGGTGGTCATGTGTGTGCTAATCGATGTTTGGACTATGTGTCCAATCCCTCTGAATAGGTGGCTCAAGAATGCAAAGGCTAGCTAGTCATTTGGCTCCATCATTGCCCCATTAAGTAAACCTATAGACTAATACTGGTATGAAATGTGTGTTGAATGAGATGTCTCCTAAATCCCATGAGATATTTTTAATCTAAAAATGTTGGCATGGATATCCACATGTATGCTAGAAACTAGGCCACTCTTGGTCACTCTGAAAGATGGAGATTAGGCTTATATGAAAGCCACTCCAAAACTAATGAACTAGGCTTATATGAAATCCACTCCAAAATTTGGAGGTTAGGATTGTATGAAATCCACTCCAAAATGATGCCAACCACTTGTAGATGAAATAAGGCACACAATTGCTAAAAATGCCTAGGTAATGCTAAATTCAAAAAGAAAAAGAAAATAAATGTGTCATATACATTGCCCCTAATCACTAGTGTCTAAAACATGGATTCTAATCTAGAAGTTATAACAACTATCATATCTAAAATTGGAAGTGATAATTATCATACCACACATAATACACCCTCTATCTAGATTCTCTAAGCAAAAGTGTACCAAAAACTACTAATTTTGAACTGGTCTGACTATGCAAAACTGTAGCTAAACCTACTTTTATACTTGCTTCTAGAATGTTTGGTTTTTTTGTTATTTGGATAGGATCACCAAAAATAGACATTAGTGGCACTGTCACTATAGTCTAATCTTGGTGATATTATCCTGGGCCAAACTTGATGACTATTCTAACATTTTCACTACCTACTTGGTTTGTTTTGATGTCTAGTTACTATTTTGCATGTTTTAAAAGCTATATTTTTGACTATTAAGATCTCTGATATTTGTGACAAAACCCCTATTTGTTTCCCCCTCTTCTAAGGGTAGGAATGAATACATTTCAATGACTGAACTCAGAAGAAAGATCCCTACAAGTGTTTTATGCTACAAAATACATGATATAGTAATGATAATCAATAAGATATCTTAAGATATAACATGGTTTATATTGAGAGATTGTTAGATCATTAGGGGTATGCCTAGATAGATATAATAATGTGATATCATGTACAAAGTATTAAACTATAACTATAAGTTTGGTTGATTTTTAGTTATTAGTTGTTAGTTGGCAAGTAGGGATTGAGCATGATGTCCATTATTGCATGTAATATATCAAGATAATGCATGATGTAGATCATGACATTTCGAACAATGAGAAACAAACAAGTAACAATCACACAAGGCAATAAGTAAGAAGCATATAAGGGTGGCTAAGGGGCCAATAAAACAAGGGACATGGGCACTTGTCACTCAAACTAAAAGGCAAGCATACAAGGTATTTTTGAATGCCACATACACATATAATTGAAATATTCAATCAATGGCATGAGGGCCACAATAACATAGAATAGTATAGGCAAATGACATTGGCAAATGTCCTAAGGAACACACATGAATAGAAGTAAAGGACATTATAAATTATCCTAAGGCACACACAAGACATAGAAGCAAAGGACACTGGAAAATATCCTAAGGTACACATAAAACATAGAAGCAAAGGACATTATCAATTGTCCTAAGACACATACAAGATACAAATAGGAACTAATAAATGCAATCACATATAGATATGCAAAGAAAAAAAGGAAAGCATGTAAAAGATGGAAATACAATCACATCTAACTAATCAAAGCAAGAAGTGAAAGTATGCAAGACATGTTAGTACAAGACTAGGTATATGCTAAAAAATACACAAGTTCTATATACTAGTGAGTGTTATAGACACCTAAATCTAGCCACCAATGCCTTCAACTAGGGTTTTGACCAATTTCCACGAAAATACACAATTTGGCCTAAAAACACTAAAACATGATAAATGATGTGAAAATGACATATTAAAGTGCCAATTTTGGCTATAGTATCATTAAATGGGGCAATACAATTTATGGGCCAACTAACTTTGATCAATTCATTTTGAGTCAAAATGCTAATTTTGCACCTAGGTGCTCTGGATTGCTCTTTCCTATCAAATATCTTACACAAGATGTGCACATTTGTTATTTTATATTGATAACATCTTAAATGAGATAATGGATCTAATGCATCTGATATTGACTTCTAATTCTAATCTAATCAAATTTTGGACCAATAACAAGGCATTATGATCAATTTGAGTAATTTGTGCACAAAGTGCTTAATCATGATTAAGAGCCAATTAAACCAAATTAGAGCCTAATCAAAAATTCCATGGAAACTTGTTAAATACTTATTTTTAGAAATGAATATTGAATATCTACATCATCAAGTGACTTCATTTCTTGGAAAGACATCCCTAGGCCATAAATGCCATAAATATCAAGATTCATGCCTCTCATACCTCATCAAAGCCCTCCATCCCTCTTAATTGCTCCTCTATCCCAAATATTGATGAGCCTATTTATCAATTTTAATTGCATAATTGGATTAATCCTTAGCCACACATCTCAATCTTGAGATGGATGGTTCAAGTTGATTCTAGCCATTTTCCAAAATCTATAAATAGAGAGGCCATGAACATCATTTCTAAGATATTTTGGTGTAAAGTTATTATGCTCAAATATCTTCAAAAGTTTTGATAATGTAAAGTTATAATGCATAAATGATACTAAATGCTATTGAAATTAGTGTTACCATGCAAAATTGATTCTAAGCCAAGCCATAGCCACAAGGTGTCAAGGAGGAGATGAGATAGCCAAGCCTCCTTTGATGAAAACTTCATGAGCACAAGCTAAGCAAACCATTACAACAAGCATTTTGGAGCATCTAAGGAAGGTAAAAGAGGGTTTCTTTAACATTTTAGTTGTGTGTTTTATTCATGTTTGTTAACTAAGCTCTTTCTAGTGTCTAGGCCTAGAGATGTTATGCTAGTTAGTATGTTTTTATCAATTTGTTTTCATTTTGGGACTAACATAATACTAACCATCTTCTCTTGAGTCAAATTCATAGATAACATAATGGCACACCTGATGGGACTAGATGCATCCCACATATGAAGAAGACCATTATGCAACTTTAAAATCTTCATTTAGATCATTAAAACTCTTGTAATTTGATTTTCTAACTTTATTTTTCCATTTTTATTTATCACGAGTTTTAAAAATAATGGTCATTAGTTAGTAAAACCATCATCAATTGTCATAGCCATCATCAGTCACTATTGGTATAACCATTATCGGTTAGTATAACCATCATCAGTTAGTAAGTGTAACCATCATTGGTTAGTAGAATTAACATTGGTCACTGTGTTTTTCTTAAAAACTCAAACCTGAGAGTTAATAAACCATTTTAAAATACTTGGCTTGGGGTCATATGAACTCCGTTTTGGATGATTTTTTTTAATCATATGTTTTCTCCTAAATTTTTATAATTTAACATTAGTTTAACTTCAAGTTTCATATATTTTTCACAAAAATTTGAAAATCTATTTAATTTTTTTCTAATCTAACATATTTACTTTTGGGGTGATGCCTTAAGGGTAGACAGGTAACCAACAAACTTGGATATTGTTAAAACATGCTATTAAGACATCTTTGGCATGATTTTAAAATGAATTAGAAATATTGTTTTTGGTGATTAATGAAACATTTAGGTGCTTAAGTGAATGTTTTCATAAGTTAGGCTTTCAAAGTTCATAATATTAAGACTAAGGGATCAAATGAACACCACCAAATCTTTCATTGGGCTTAAAATTGAACACATTTGTCATTTTTGTCTTCAATAGTTGTTTGATCTAATTTTTTTATCAAAGAGAGGGGTGTTATTTGTATGCTCTTCCATTTGTCCCCTTTAGGGAACCATTGGAATCAAAAGTGCCATTCCTATTACAAAAATCCTAGTCCAAGGATCAAAATAATGTCATCTAATTCACTCCACAAAAAATCATCAAAGTTTGGGTGGCCTTGAAAATGACCCTAAAGTCTTTCTCTTAGTCTTTTATTTTCATGCAAACTTGGATTATGAGGGGGATGTCATTACCTCTCATGAGTTCTTTAGGGAAGATTTGACTCAGAGTTTCACCTCCTAGCATTGACTTCACTTATTCCTTTGGAGTTGCACATGGGATGCATCTACATTTGGACATCGCACTACACTGAGTGAATAGCAGGATGTATTGGTTGTAAAAAGGACTAGACCTTTTTATAACTAGCTAATGTCATGGTCACCCATTTTTTGTGCTTGTCTTTTGCATCATTTGACATGAAAGTTATTATGTAATTGATTCCCCTAGAAATGTTTGTAAGCTTGTTATTTTAGTCAACCCCACATTTCCATACCCTTGCTAGGATTTGGACAATTATACTTAGTGTATTTTGGTCATTTTTGCTTACTATGTTTTGAGACTAAAACTTGTTTGTTTGTTCATAAGCCATGCCAAAAATTATTTATTTATATGTTACTCTTTTGTATAAAGAGGCGTTATACTGGCCATTTTACATGACACTTGTGCCTTGAAATTTTTGTTAAACTTGTTTATGTGTGTGTCAATTTGAGTTACAGAGGGTAGTGTTATGCTACCAAAATCATATCAAACCATTTTTAATTTTTATTCTTTGAAACATAACATATATCACATCATTCAAGCATAATTATGTTGTTAGGCTACTCAATTTGTTTCAAGACTAGTTTACCTTGTATCAAAAATAATTGTTTCAAACCATTTTATGTATACCATTCAGACCTTTGTCTTGTGTTGTCATGCTATCTAATCTTGTCTATCTTGTTTGATCAAATCTTAGTTTTCACTATTGAGTTTTCAATTAATCTTGTCAAGTTTGGATTCAAACATTGATTGATTTCTATTTAGGCCTTAATTCATGGGGTTGATACATATATCTTTCTCTTTTGGGTTGCATAACTTCGGTTAATCGATTACCAAAATTTAAAAACTATTGATTATTTTTTGTTTAGTACCTATCCTTATCATTATTTATGCCTTTATTTGGGAGAACATATCCTTTCTCTAAGATCCTTTTACCTCATGCCTTATGCCAACTAATCATGTTTATGTTTGATTCTGTGTGTTGGGTTTATATTAGAGTTATTTCCAAACTTGTTAGATTAAATCAAATCACATGATACCTTTGTTTCAAGTCTAGATTTTTATGTCATTTGGCCAAAATTCCTAGAATATCTTGTTTAATCCTAGTTTTTGAATCCACATTTGGATAAAAGACCTAGTAACTCAAATTTTCCCTTTCCTAGTTTAGACCTTGTTTAGAACACTTTGACCTAGACCTTTGACATGCTAGTTTTCACTCAGATGCTTGACCTTTTATGTGTATGACATTTGACAGTAGACATTTGATGTTATAATTTTTTATTCCAAGTCTTAGCATAAATCATTTTGGAGATACAAGTATACTTTCAGGCCATATTGGAGATACAACTCCACCCCTTCGACCAAGTTGGACCAAGTTTGGGCCATTTGTCCTTTGGATAGTTTTTCAAAGTTTGTATAACTCTAAATATTTTTATTTTAGAGCTTCATCATTTACATGGATATGTCTAGCTACACTTATGGTGGAGTCATGTACAATCAAACTTATGATAGAATGGTTGCACAAAATCCCACTAGGAACCCTTATAGAGAAAGATTTTCTAAGGAGTTTTATTATTCTCCCTATAATACTCCATATGGGGAACATAATCAAAATCCAAAAAATCCAAATTGAGACCTTGATTGGTATGAAGAGACTTATGAGGAGGACTTTGAAGACCCAACTATAGATAATGTTTTTTGAGATATAGATCCATACCCTCTTTACAATAATCAGTACATGGAACGTAGTCAAGAACCAACTTATGAGCCAATTCATGACTAGGATGATATGATTTATGAGGAAAACTTGGATGATTTATCTTATGTGAGTAATTATGCTTCACAATGCCAAACCATTTCTATTCTAGGACCTCACCCTTTAGCTTGTGTGGGTAATCAAGCTCTACAACACCCTATCATTACCATTTCAGGACTTCATCTTTTGGCTCATACAAGTAATCATGTTCCCCAATACCCTATCATTATCCAACTATAGGCCTTTCCTAATCTAATACAAATCCAATTCAAACCTTAGCCAATCCAATCATTCAAAGACTAAGCTATGTTTAAAACTAGTATTTTCTAACTCATTGGAAACTAAGGCCAAGAAAACCAACAAATCCAAGATTTTTTTGTTGAACTAATCACTTGTGATAAGTCAACCTATGATGAATAACCTATTGATCCTATACCAGTTGTCAAGGAGTCTCACTCTAACAAGCCAATCTTTATTGAGTCACTTATTAATGATTATAACCACCTTTGGGAAAATCATTACCTCGACCATGTGCCTATTTTTCAAGAGCTTCTTATTGACAAGACAATCTTTGAGGAGTTGTCTCTTGACCTTTTTCCCATCCTAGAGGAGTCCCACTTTAATAAACTAGTTTTTATGGAGCCCATTATGCCATCATAGGTTGTTACTTGTCAAAAACCAAATATTTAAAAAGACATCATTATAACAGAGTACCTATCAAATGAAGAATCAAAGTTAGAGTTAGGTTCTACTCCTAGACTAACATCAAATTGAGCATCAAAATCAAAATCAACATCAGTCTCAACATCAGATTCAAATTCCCTTGAGTTAGAATTAGATTTAGAAGAAGAATATGTTTGTGGCTATCATAACATTGGTTACACATGCCTTATAGATAAATTTGAATACATTTGTGATCCTTCTATAGTTTTTGAGGATGGGTAATTCAACATTGACAAAAGCTATCCTAGTATCTTCTATGAGGATTGTGTAGCTTATCCCCATTCCATTACCATTCCACAAGCCATTACCATCAACCAAAACAACCATATCATTGGCATTCCATCTCCCACAAGTGTCGATTGGGATCGATAGAATCACACTTTATTGATTTGCATCCATGGTGACATAAAATTTAAAGAAGATCAAGGAGGCCAAGACCACATTAATATAGTTGAATAATACTCTCCTAGTGAAACCTTTTTAGAGGCACTAGGGGATAATCAAAGTCAGAACTCAACATCTTCTAGTGAAACTTTTTTGGAAGTGCTAGAAGACAATCAAAGTCAAAAGTCAACATTCCTTAGTGAAACCTTCTCAAAGGAACTAGAGGACAATCAAGATAACTTCATTATTAAAAACCTCTTTGAGGCACTAATAGCTAAGTATAAAATTTATTCACTACTTGATGAAGACAAAATCAAAGATCAAATAAAAATAGCTTCTAATCTATAGCCTAATCAGATGGTAGCTACTCTCAAGATCAAACAATAGAAAAATCTGGTGGTCCTATCGAGAGAATAAGTCTTCAACCCCACCAAAACCAAATTCATGTCAAATTCAACATCAGTAACATTATGTATGACTGAACATCCCAATCTTCATTTATTTCCCAACCATTCCACATTCTATTATCATCTACCATTCCATTTCACAATCAAACCTACCATCCATTATTTTTACTTATTTACCATCCATGGTCATACTTTCCTTTGTAGAAGATACAAAGATACCTTGTCTTGATGTTTAAAGGAATTAGAATCAATGACCAATAAAGAGCACAACAACATCATTTTCATCTAAATATGTAGCCAATTTTTGAAAGAACAACTATTTAGACAAGGTGTGGGATAGTAATTAACATGATCAAGTATTTTTTTTGTATCATTTCTTGATTATGACGTGCATCTCCCCATCAATAGGAATAATATAATTAAAAACCACACCTAGACCAAAAACATGTACCATTCCATTTCATTTCCATTTTTACATATCCATTTTCCATTGTCACATGTCCTTGTTATTCACCTTATCATCTGGGGGAAAACCCTCTTACCATTTTATACATCCTATCATTTGATTCCTATCTAGGCTAAAGCCTATTTTTAGTTGTCCTACCTAATCCTATTTTGATCTTGGTTCCTTTGGTTCTATCTGCACTTTTTGTGAGAGGATTCCAATCAAGTTTCAATAATATATCAAGTTCATGTTTAAATGATAGTCTATGAAATTAGTGTGATATTTGATTTGGCAAGATATCTTTCATTTTCCATCCTGTATCAAGATTGTTTATGTGAGCTTGATTATAACTTCCTATGGGAAAATCAGTGTTTCACTAGTCTTGCTACTAATTATAACTACCTATGGGAAAATTAGTATCATTAACCTAGGCCATTGTTCCTAATTATAACCACCTATGGGTAAACTAGGAGAAATACTTATTTATCATGCATTGTCGTATCACCTTGTCATTACGAATTTCATTGGACTACCTATTTACCAGATTTGAGAACTTGTTAGGACCTAGTTGGTTTTTCCATACCTTTTATGTGGATGGAATTACTATGATTTGAGGTCATTTTAGGAATATGTAGGTCATGTTCAATTCATGTTGAGGTCACCTCAGTCCCCCTTTCCATACACTCTCACCATTTTATGAGCAACCTAAGCTAAATTCTCTCACTATTTTATGAGCAAGTATCTTGTCATTCTCAATTGAGTTAAGATACCTCAAAATTCCAAAAACATTCATAACATTTCAAAAATCAAAAAATACTTTTCCTATCTAAGCCTAGTTAGTTATCCTTAATCTACCTTACTAGGGCATTACCATTATTAGGATGCTTTATTTTGATTTTTTAGGCTTTCAATTTGTTTTTTTATTTCAAGTTGTTTGTTTGTTTATTTTTCTATTTGTTTGTTTGTTTATTCACTTGCCTATTTATTTGCTTTTAGCACTATTGCCTCGACTCAGTCTATATGCATTTGTGGGTGATTCCTTGAGTACATTATTCTTGAGTCTATCCATACTCATATGTCAATATTATCATCATGGTTTCTATCATTGGTGTATTGTTTTCAAGTGTTTATTGGATTGGGAGTCAGTCCTTATGCATATTTTGGGATAGTCTTCATGGTGTTCTATCATGAAGCCTACCATCACATGTTACAATAAAAATTATCTTAAAGAAGGTCTAAAATCAATGGAGCCATAGAATTTTCTCATTATCACCTTGGAAAATCCTCCCATCCCACCCTTGATAAAATCAAACCATTAACCATTCTAGTTGTATCATTACTAATCAAGATGAACATCTCCTCATTAGTAGGTACAATTTAATCATTCACAATAATCAATCATATTCTTCTATTAATCTATTTTATCACTTTTCTCCCACTCATCTTTAATATATATTCTAGGTTATATCCTTGAGTTATGCTTATTAATCAACCCTAACTGGGGAATAATCATCTTTAGCCAATCTAGGTCTTCTTAATGATTATAACCACCTATGGGTAAATCATTATTTTAACTTTTAATCCTAATTATAACCACCTTTGGGAAAATCAATATCATTTTTACATCAATACATGCAAGAATTTTTTCATTTGGATTAATCTCAACCACATTTTAATTCCACCTTTCTTCTTGCTTCTTTTCGAGGGACCATCCATCAACAAATGTGACAGCCACTCCCTCGAGGGGGCATTATCATAGGCTTCCCAAACACCATTTGGAGCTTTGTTCTTTAGTCATCATCTTCTTTTTGTTATACAAGACCTTTTCATTCTTTGAGGATACATTACCTTTACTATAGCTTGCAACACCTTCCAAAATAAGGGCAAAATATAGACACCTAAATCTAGCCACCAATGACCTCCAACCATGCTTTTGACCAATTTCCACCAAAATTCAAAATTTGTCCTAAAAACATTAAAACATGCTAAATGATGTGAAACTAGCATATTCAAGTGCTAGTTTTGGCTAGAGTATCATTAAATGGGGCAATACAATTTATGATCCAACTAACTTTGATTAGTTCATTTCAAGTCAAAATGCCAATTTCCCACCTAGGTGCTCTAGATTTCTCTTTGTTATCAAATCTCTTACACAAGATACATGCCTTTGTTATTTTATATTGATAACATCTTATATAGGATAACGGATCCAATGCATCTGACATTGACTTTCAATTCCAATCCAATTGAATTTTGGAACAATAACAAGGCATTTTGATCAATTTTAGTAATTTGTGAACAAAGTGATTAATCATACTTAAGATATAATAAAATAAAAAGAGCTAATTAAATCTAATTAAAAATTCCATGGAAACTTGTTGAATACTTATTTTTAGAAATACATATTGAATATCTACATCATCAGGGGACCTCATTTCTTGGGAAGACATCTCTAGGCCATAAATGCCATAAATATCAAGATTCATGCCTCTCATGCCTCATCAAAGCCCTCCATGCCTCTTAATTACTCCTCTATTCCAAATATTGGTGATCTTATTTATCAAATTTAATTTTATAATTGGATTAATCCTTAGCCACACATCTCAATCTTGAGATGGATGGTTCAGGTTGATTCTAGCCATTTTATAAAAACTATAAATAGAGAGGCCATGAACATCATTTCTAAGATATTTTGGTGAAAATTTATTATGCTCAAATATCATCAAAAGTATTGATAATGCAAAAATGATTCCAAAAGCTATTTCAATTAGTGTTATTATGCCAAATTGTTCCAAGCCAAGACAAGCCAAAGCTACTAGGTGGCAAGGAGATAGCTAAGCCTCCTTTGATGAATACTTCATGAGCACAAGATGAGCAAGCCACCATAACAATAAATTTTGAGCATATAAGGAAGGTAAAAGAGGGTTTATTTTGCATTTTAGTTGTGTGTTTATTCATGTTTGTTAACTAAGCTCTCCCTAGTGTCTAGGCCTAGAGATGTTATGCTAGTTAGTGTGTTTTTATCTTCTCTTGAGTCAAATTCCTAGATCACAAGTGTCAATAGAGTAATTTATGTAAGCTATTAATTAATATACATCAACATGATAACTATAGTGTGTGGTGTAAGAATTATATAACTTGGATGGTGTAGTCATGTAGAAGAAGCCCCCTATGGGTATGTATATTGATATGTGTCTTGATGTAGAAATAAGATTACCCCTCAATAGGTAGAGTGAAGTAATCAAAAAGTTGGATGTCACTACACACAATCAAATAAGATCAAGTGAATCATGGTAATGTAGATAAATTCAACAAATAATAGCATAAAATTAAAAAATTAAGTCTATCATGATAGTAGAAATGTAAAGCATGGATGATGCATACAATCAAAATATTTTTGGTGTTTTTGAATTATTTGCATGTTTTTGTATTTTTGAAATGTTGTATTATTTTTTTATTTTGCAATATTATGAGCTATATAAATCAAGCATAAGAAACTATGTATAGGTAAAACTACGGAGAAATAATACTAACTAATGAGTCTTATTGGAGACTCCCTATCATGGTGTCTTATATCAAGGAGAGGGATCATGGATGATCGTGAAGCATGATATAAATGCTAATAATATGGATTTGAAAGTTTTATATGCTATAAATGCTCTAAAATATTTGAAGTATAAACCAAATATGGGGTCCCGATATAAATTTGAGAATTTGATGTGATTATAGGGCTCTTAAGGACCCATCTGGTAGTAGGAGAAGATCACTAAACATATGCTCTATGAGTAGATGCATGAGATCTCAATGATACTACCCTAGGTTTGAACACTATAACTAAAAGTTATCTAGAATCCTAAAGATCTGGAGGTGTATGCACTCATTGTGCTGGTAATGGATGCCTCAACTATTTCTAAATCAATATTGGAGGAATGACTATAACTGGTGGAGAATCTGGAAGTAGAGACTGAACTAAAACTAGTGACTACAATATAGAAGATGACTTTGAAGTAGGGAGTGGTAACTCATATAGAACTCCATCAACTATAACAACCTAATTAGCATGATTAAATTTTATGCATCTATGAATTGTAGAAGGTAATACTCAAAATTTTTGAATCCATGGTCAACCAAGTAACATATCAAAAACTTCTACACTAGGAACAATAGTGAATAGTGTGGCCATATGTGTTGGACCAATCTGTAGAGGAAATATAATCTCACCTAATGAAATCTATATGTACCTACTGAATCTACTAATAACTATGTCTATTAGGGTAATATCCTACTCTAAATATCCTAAATGTTGTAATAAAGTCATAGTGCACATATTCACACTGGATCCATTGTCTATGAGAAAACTATCTATAGGATGATTATAAATGTAAGCTTTGATAAAGAGTGCATGATAATCTGAATCATCCTCAACTATCTCCTATTCTAAAAAGGAGATGGAAGGTCTAGCTAGAACTCTAGAATTATTTACCCCAATCATGTTGCTCAAAAGATGTGTCTTAACTGAAGGTGCCCTATATGTATCTAGTGGTGGATGTGTATGATATGCATGGTGAAACCCTGATGTGTCCCTTGCCTCTTATTTAGAATGATATAAAAAGGGATCTTAAAATATTTTCAAATATTTATCCTGTGTTTACTTTTTTTGAAGATGATCAATTAAAGTGCCAAGATCAATATGATTTCCATTTATCAAATCCTCTATCTTGTGTCTCAAAATGATGCATATATTTGTTATATGGCTTGGTGCCTTGTAAAACTCACAAAATACATGTTAATCATATCTACATGTAAGAGTCTTTATTGGGTCAACTTACTGAGTAGGATGGATATATATGATGTCACATTCTAATAGCTATTGTAAAACTCTAGCTAGAGAAACTGGTAGATTGGTGAAGGTTCACTGATGAGGTGATGATAAAACCACTCGCTAAGGGGGCTTGAAATCTAAACTAACTATCAGTTGATTTTGACTCTTTCTATCATTGACCTTGACTTTGTTGTTACTCTTGTTTATTATTTATGAAATACTTGTGTACTTGAGTTTACCTAATGAAATTAGTTTGAATTCTCTTTCCTTTAGTGTGTGATATAATTCAATAAATCAAGAGAATATTTTGAACATAATTGATTCATGTAAAGCTAGTATGAGACTCTATTTGAAGAGATCTTGTAACTCTTGGTCGACCATGGGGCTAGTCATCTTAGCCAAAATAGTCTTATATCAATGAACATAATTTATGAGATGCTCATTTGACCTTTGTTTCTATTGTACAACTTAGGCATATGAAACCTTATCACTAATGTTAATGCTGAAATGAGTTAGGAACATGTTAGATAAAAGATTGAATGCATTAAATAAATGATTTAGTATACTATAGAACCATTGTAAATCATAATCCTTAAGGCTCCATGGAAATATATTGATAAGTAGCCAGTCATTTGGTACATATCCCAAGCATGCTACATGAAAATATCTTAAATGTGTCTCTAGATTACCCTTGCCATCATATAGAGTAAGTTTGGGTTGAACAAAACATTGTGATAAGGGTGTAGAAGTAATGTGGGATGCCAATGGTATATGCCATAGAGTAAAATAATCCAAATCCTATGTAGGTCTAGAGGCACCTTGCTCAAGATGTATCACCTTGGATTGAAGAGATATGATCTCTTTCACAAGGGCTACCACATCAGGAGATAAAGATGTACTAACTATAAATAGTGGCATAGAAGTAGGTTGGACTGCTATAAGGGGTTGTTGAGACATAATTACCCTTGTAGTGTCATTTGTAACTAGTTGCTCTATGGTTTGGGAATATTGACCATTATTCACTCTTTATTGTTCTTTTTGTATTATTTTAAGCATGTCATCTTGCATGTCAAGGTGTTTAGTTAAGAGTTATTATAGTTCCCTTTTATCAGTTTCATCAAAACTAGTAAATTGGGCCATTATTAAAGTAGGAAAATAATTTGAGATTTGATTGAATTTTTTGAAATAATTTGTAATAGATAAAGTGCTAGAAAATGAAAGTATTGAATAGAGCAAATGTAAAGCCATAAAAATAGTTAACTAAAAATTGCATAAAAAGGATATGAAACTCATGAATATATAAGGTGATACCTCAAGGAGCAATGGGACATAGTATAAACAACTAGGGTTTTAAATATGATTATTTTAAAATTTACTATGAAATTTTTTAATTTAAAGTGAATTTCTGAGTGAGATATGCAAGTAAAAAATTAGACTTTTATTAGAAAATTTGTGATTTAAAGAGACCTAGAAGATGCAACTAGGGTTTTTGAAATTTTTTTTTTTGAAAATTACTACTAAATTTTGAAATTTAAAGTGAATTTCTAATTTTAATATGCTAGTAAAAATTAGAAAATTATTGGAAAAATACTGGGACCTAGAATGGGCAACTAGGGTTGGAAAGAAAATTATTTTAAAATTACTATGAAAATTTAAAATTTAATGCTAATTTATAATTTTAATATGCAGGGAGAAGAATTATAAAAATATAAGAAAAATTAGTAGGAAATTTACCCTATGGTTTTTAGGGTTTTTATGCATAAACAAAGTATGTTAGGTTCACCAAATGATTTAACAAATTTTGGGAATATTGGTGTATTATTCATAATTTAGTTAAGGGGTATGAGTAGTATAATAAGTAAATAAATATGTAATATTTAAGTTACTAATTTCTATAAATTAGATTAGAATTTTGACCTCTCTAAAAATAGTAAGAAGATATGGAAAAGAAGACTTAGCTAGAAACTAACTAATATGACTGAGACAAGGTTTGATATTCACTATGTAAGATTGGGACACTATCACAAATTGAGATATAACCTTGATTTTATGATTGGATAGGAGTATCAAAAGTGGATAGGAGTTTCACCAACACTATGGTCCACCTTTATCACTATTATCCTGAGGATCTATGTTTTTTAGGTTTTGTTCTCTAGGTCTATGTGACCCTATCCATGATGTTTTGATATCTGAAAGTCTATAGAGATCCCTATAGAGAAAAATTTCTATTCAAACCCTATACTCTATTGTGTTTTGAACAATTTCAAGAAAGAGGGGGGTTAGTGTATGTAAGATTCACTGAATGTGTATCCACACCCCTTGTGTGGGTACACTGCCTACATACCAATACTTTGAAGAGGGATCAATCCATACATAGTTCTCCCACTTGATGTGCTTTGTGTAATTGAGTGTATGAATATGAAAAATGCTTAACTAGATGTACTTGAAGTGGCTAGGGACTAGTGTAAGGATTTTAATAAGCTTATAAGTATATTGGCTAGTTGTATGTAGAGAATAGGGAAGATTTCTTGAGTAGTCTTGCTTGTATTCTTACTTGCTTAGTGATATTTACCAACCCTTTTTAAATGATATTTGAATGGGATTTTATAGGGATCTTTTGGTCATGGGTTGAATGTGCTCGCATTAGGTTGACAAAGATAAGGATGGAGAACTAGAAGGAATTTACCATTAGGGTGAAAATTGCACTTGGACAAGAGTGTTAAAAGTGAAAAAGAGTGGCACTGATGCTATAGTCTAAGTGTGGCACTATTATCTTGAGCTAACAAGACCTAGGGGATGGATTAGTCATGTAAAAAGGGGTATAGCTTAATTGGGATCAAGTTTGGAAGGCTATAGATGACTGGGAATTAGTAAAAATATGTTATGAGGGTTAGGATAGCAAGCAAAAGGGACCTAAGGGTTGGGTGTCATTAGCCATGCTCAAGTTACCAAATTTTGAATTTTATATGACTATAATTTTTTAACTTTTTTAGAATATTATTAAAATGGAATATTATCCTATGATCTCATCTAAAGGATGGTCATAGGTATCTCCCCAATTAGAAACTGGTGCAAGGAATTTGTGGTACTACTAAGGGTTATGTATAGGTGCAATATCTATCATTGTAGTATCTATGATGCTATGTGTATGTATAATAGGACTATGAGCTTGTGAAGTATAAATATATGGAATAGGGGTATATGTAACCCATTTCTATGTGTTCTAAGATTTCTTTGGAATAATAATAGCATAAATATGTTTAAGTGCTTTGAGTGTCTAAATATGGTGTGTAATAGAAGATGAGGGTTTTGTGTAACCCATTGTGTCTTTGATGTAATAGACTCTCAAGTACTAGATCCCTAGTAAAGTTAATTGCTTATTTATTACCCTTTTGGAGTGGATTAACCATAGTAGGATTGATAATTAACTAATTAGGTATATATTTATTTTTTTCAATAGGATGCTCACATGGGACTATGGAAACTATAATTACTTGATTGGCATGGATGTATTTAACACACCCATGTACTATAGAAGGTACTGATTGAATAGTATGAATCCAAGGTCTTACCAATAACATATCAAAGATTCCCATGGAAGGTATAATTGAAAAATTAGTAACCAAATGTATGAGACTAATTTTTAAAGGTAGGTAAATCTCTCCATGAACCTTCTAGGAGGTCCCATCAATTACTCTAATTGATATAGTATGAGTATGCAAATCATGATGAGTATAACCTAGATGTGTAAGTTATGTCATGATATAAAAAATTTTACTTTAAAAATTATTAATCATAACACTTTGTATAGGTTTTTGATCAAATAATGCTGAAATGAATAAAGAATTAATATTAGAGTCATCATCCTTAACCTCACTATCATCAAAAATGATATAATATATTTGAATCATAAGAGGTATGTGTCATGTATAAGTATCAATAATACAATAATGGGTTCCCATAATGTCATGGAGGATGATGTACATTATATGCTATTTTCACTTTTAGTTCCTTTTTAGAATTGTATTACAAAGGATTGTTAAATATTTTATGTTTCCGATGATCACTAGGTTATGAACCTGATTCCTTAGGAGGATCATCAAATGTAATTATTTGGTCATCAATGAGGTCTTGGATATTATTATTTAAGGTAAAAAAGTTATTTATAAAATGTATGGGTCCCTGATGATAATAATAATAAGCATTCACATTATATCCTTTGTGTATAGGCCTATTCATATAAACCTCTATAGGATGAGGGAGAGATATAAGATGACACTCTATTAGCCACAGGAGTAATGAGTGAGAGACTCAATTAAGTGTGTAATCTCCTTGATTCATTAAATAAGACATTCTGACTAGGATAATGTGAAACTATGTTAACTGTTGTGGTTGCTTCCTTTTCAAGCTCAGAAGATTTTACCTTATAACTTGGTTTGATTGTAAACTTGGTACTAGATGCATATGCATATGGTGTGTTTGATATATACTTGAGATTATTAAATGAAATAAGATTCATCTATTGGTCCCATAAAACATGGTATAATCCATTAAAAGATTTGATCTTCTTGAAAATAATGGATTCATATAAAGAAGCAAGTAAACTCTACTTGAATATGTCTTGTAACTCTTTATCTACCATAGTATTAGTCATTTTAGCTGACATTGTCTTGTACCTCAAGACATATTAATTAGAGGTTAATTTTTTCCTTTTTGAATTTTGGAAATTTGAGCATAGGAAACCTTTTATAAAAATTAATGGAATAATGTGCCAAAAATAGATCTACAAGCGGTTTAAATACTTTCATTGATTGGAGAGGTAAATCATAGAACCACCTCAAAGCATAGTCCTTGAGGGTACTTTGGAATAATTTGGTCAAGATTTTATCATTGCATGCATAGTAAATGTATGCCACATAAAATGATAGTAGATGCTATTTAGTATCACCCTTGCCATCATAAAATGTGAACTTAGGTGAAATAAAACTAGCTAGTAAGGGGTGCAAAGATATCTCAGGTGTAACCAAATTATGTAACACATCTTGGGAATCAATATCACGAGGAGAATTTATAGCCTTTTATTCAATGTTTTTAACCTTTTCCTGCAAGATATTTATAACTTGAAGGAGTGTTTGAGCTGTGGACCCATGTGGATTTAGATTAACAAGCTATGTAGTCACCAAAGGGGATGTAAACATGGTTTGAATAGGCATAGAAACTAATATTTGAGTTAAAACATTTATTGTCCCCATTGTAGATGTAGTAATAGTAGTTTTAAGAAACCAAGGTTTAAATATATATCTTGTGCCCCCATTATAAGTATTAGGTTGTAATGTGTTCAAGGGGAGGGTTGTTGGTATAATGGGATGACTCATAATTCTAATTACTTGATCAATAAATGGGCCTACTTGGTCATCTATGTTTTTTTTGTTCTTAGTTTCTAATATGGTTTTAAGATTTCATCAAGATATTTAAGGTTTTGATGAATACATTCATAAAATAATGCAATTACTTGCACTTGATCATGAGCTATTTTCTTATGTTTATTGGTTTCACTAGACTCATGGTTTTAATTATTATAATATTATTCTATGATAACCTCATTAGTATGTTTTAAATTATCAACATTAGTATCATCATGATCCATATGATTAGTTCTCTCATTGGTTTCACACATATTAGGTGGTGGGAGGGGAATATCAATGTGTTGAATAGGCACACCTCCAATCTAGGGCTATGCCTAGGTTTCATGTAAAATAACATAAGTAGGAAATGAAAAAGTACATCAATCTAAAACCTTAGTTAATTGAAAACCCTAGGAATAAGAATTTTTTCATTCATATGAATTACGTTCACCAAATTTTATACCCTAAATTTGATCTAGATCCTAGTTGGGTAGATAGGGACAATAATATAAAATGACTATGTACAAGGGTGATAATCAGATCTAGAATAGGGAAATTAAATGATAAACTTAGATACAACATATGTTAAATTTATTAAACTAAGATAAGAGGATAACAATAATAATTAAAACTATAATAAATATGGAAATGATAAATAAATAATGTACTTAGTTGGTTCTGATGCTAATACTATTCTAGATTTATAACAACTAGCAATTAGAGTGGAATAAGATTCTAGAATAGTATTGAGTGCATCTAGAGCCTTAGACACTTATGTCAACCTCGGAAAGTTATGTCAATGATAGTATCTATGTTGGATATAGGTATATTATATGTAATTCCTACTATAATAAGATGTGATCTCCTAGATGCTTCTCTTTTTTTTGTCACCATCACTTTGGTGTATTCATATCTAGGCCATGGACTGTATCTCCTTGTCAAGTAGTAAAAACCTAGATCTTCCTCCTCATATTAACCTTAGTAAAATGGGTTAGTAGCCACATGGTGTCAAGCTAACCCTAAAGACCCCTTTGGTAATGAGTGTTCATTACATGGACAATACTCTGAAGAGGGCCTTAGATTGATGTAGTTATCCCCTATGTGTTGGCTTATACGTGAATCATATAATATGTAAAAATAAAATAAAATAATGAGATATATTATAACTTGGAAAATTAGGATCTTATGCTACTCCTTTAGTAATTCATACTTACAGATGTGCAGTCCCTATGACTAATATGGAAATAGGAATAGATAGGTAAGATTTTCTCAATTGAATGCTCTTTGAATATTTTTTGTATGAATTCTAGGTAAATAATTAATTAGGAGTGATTTTCAATATATACCAATCCTATTAATAAATATCTCACATTAAAGAACTTAGGCCAACCATTAAGATACATTTCATTTTTCAAATTATATGACTTTAGGTAATTGGACACTTGTGTCAGGGTAAGACACTAGCATCGATGCATGGGTCTAGGGCTAACACTTGTGTCATGACAGTTAGAAAATAATTATAGGATCAAAATATTTAGGGGCATAAGATAAGGATAGTTTAATCATTCTAGGAAATATATAAAGTCTAGGTCACCAACATAAGACTAGTCAAACCAAGAAATATGCTAAGGGGCACAAGATAGAGTAGATTCAAGACTGATGAAAGTAGGAAAAGTCCAAAACTAAGAGGAACAACGAAGGCCTAATTTTTTCATGTGTACAAGACTTAGGTTATATATAATCCATAAATAACATCTCCATCTATATTTAAAATAAACTTTTTGTCTCTAGTGCTCATTCATATACAAGTCCATTCCATCTTGTTAGACAATGGTGATGTTACTATCAAAAGAAAAAGTGACATTGTAGTCATATTGACTAAATATGAGAAAGTAAAACTACTAAAACTAAGGGGTGAGCCATTATTTTAAATAAATGTAGGTGAATATCCATTAGGGAATGGATTTAGGTTGGACATAAAGAATCAAGAAGTATCAGGGTACCCCCATAATTTGGGAGAAAAGACAAAGAGCTCAATAATAATAATAAAAGATCATGGGTGGAAAGGTTAGTGGGAAAAATACAAGATCTTCAAATCTATAAATTTCAAATGATAAATTTAATGATGGAGGAAGAAGTATGCCTACATATCCTAGATTAGATTATGAAAATAGTGAATTTCAAAACAAAAAATTCCCTTATTGGTAGGTTCATGGGAAATAGACCTAACAATTACTTCTTTGGATAATGGGAAAATTAGAAGTGGAAAAGAAAATCCACATATATATTTTCACTTTGGCTGAAATTTTATTCATTATTATATTCTTAAATTTATAACATTATACTAAGACAATGCTCGGAGGTCTATGGTTTCTAGTTAAAGTAAACATTTTTACTAAAAAATGGAAACCAAGGTTTAATCCACATAGTGAGACCTTGAATGAAATCCCTATGTGGGTCAATATCCTAGGATTAATTATGTAATTATAGTAATATTAAGTTATAATAGGGATAACTAAAGTTATTGGGTAGTTAATAACTCTTGACATAGTAACTAAGTCTAGGAAGAGACTGATTTATGCATGATTTTGTGTCAATGTACCATACGATAACTTTATGACATACTTTATAAGATTTAAATATAAATATGGAGAATATAGAAAATACATTTAATATTAGATATTGATGGAGATATGTTCTAAGTATAAATATTTAAGGCATGAGCCTAAAATCATCCTTGATAACAAGATATAAAGAAAGATATGGAGGAGGAAAGAATATTCATACAATGATTATATAAATAATATGAAGGAAAAGTATATATATTATTTTATTTTATTTTGTATGAAATAAATAATAGAAAATATAATAATGAGTAAAAAATGGTCAACGAAAGGGATGAGTCTTCACATAATCCATCCTTAGAGGCATCTCAAGTAGAAAAGAAACTATCTAACAAGGAAGAAGAGGATCCCATTTATAAGGAGACGTCACAAGCATAAAATAAACAATATAACAAGGAATAATATGGTGAAAGACAAAAATAAAAAGTGATTAATGAGGATCACATTTTTAAGGCAACATACATGGTTGAAGGAGAATCCTCAAAGAAAGAAGGAACAAAAGAATGTGAATTAGTTATGAAGGATGAATTTTTATTTTATAGATATATATTAAGTAATTTTGTGCTATATACCTCAAATTAAAAATATATAAGGAAACCCATCCTGGTTTAGATCATAAATTTAGTTAAGAAACACAAGAAGTGCAAAAAAGAAAGCAGATGTGGGAGCTAATAACAAAGCAGGGAGACCTAGTCTGTAGGATATCCATATCAAGGAAATGGATAATAAAGTTGAAAATAAAACTTAGATAACTTCTTAGGTTAGTAGGTTTCCATATAAACATAAAAAATAAAATTATATCATGGAATATAATAGGGGTTAATAACCCAAAAAATAAAATTATAGTAAAAAATCTTAGGAAAAATCATGGTCCAAGTATTTCTTTTTATTATAAGAATTTTTCATTTATTATAGTAGTATTTTTAAAGTAAAGGATAGGATTAAAAATAAATCCATCTATGCAGGAGTGAGTTTGGTTGTTGATTCATGTGGTTTGGTGGTGTTTTGGAACCCTTAAGTAGTTGAGGGAGAAGTTATGTTTATAATAGAAACCACCTAGTAATTATTTTCACTGATAAAGATTATATGAAGGTGTGTATGATTTATAATGCACCTTAGACTATTGAATAATAAGTTAAAAATAAAGGTTTGGATCAAAACCTTATCCTAAAGGAAAATTCATTAATCAGTAACTAGCATAACTTGAAGGATAAAAAGGAAACATTTTGGAGCCAGAAATCCAAGAATCTATGGTTAAAAAAGGGAGACAAAAATTTAAAAAATCCATTTTTATATTATCAGACACATGAACACTAATATAATTAAGTATTTGGTCATGGATGATGGTTTAATTTATTTATAAATGGATGAAATAAATAAAAACTATATCCTTCTTCAAAAATGTGTTATCTAGTGGAATTTATCCTAACCAAAGGATAAAAAGGAAACATTTTTGAGCTAGAAATCCAAGAATCTATGGTTAAAAAAGGGAGACAAAAATTCAAAAAATCCATTTTTATATTATCAAACACATGAACACTAATATAATTAAGTATTTGTTCATGGATGATGGTTTAATCTATTTAGAAATGGATGAAATAAATAAAAACTATATCCTTCTTCAAAAATGTGTTATCTGGTGGAATCTATCCTAACCCAAGGATAAAAAGGAAACATTTTGGAGCTAGAAATCCAAGAATCTATGGTTAAAAAAGGGAGACAAAAATTCAAAAAATCCATTTTTATATTATCAAACACATGAACACTAATATAATTAAGTATTTGGTCATGGATGATGGTTTAATTTATTTAGAAATGGATGAAATAAATAAAAACTATATCCTTCTTCAAAAATGTGTTATCTGGTGGAATCTATCCTAACCCAAGAAAGGGAGAAGCACATCTAAATCTATTTCATATCATTATCAACTATGATGATAATGAAAATCTCATAATACCTTCATATTTGGAGGATTTCAAGTATGTTTTATGGATGGAGACAAATCCCCTAGACCTAATAGTTTCCCCAAGTTTTCTTCCAATTTTTTCGGGATATTTTTCATATGGATGTGGCTGTAGTTGTGCTGAATTATTTCTCTCAAGCATAATTATAAAAAAAATAAACAATACCTTTGTGGTGCTGACTCTTAAGAAGTTATGGGAAATATATTTGAAATAATGAAGATCCATAAGCTTTTGTTATATAATCTATAAAATTTTATCTAAGACCATTGCTTTGAGACTCCAAGTCTTATTACCTAAAATTATTTCTATCCATCAAGGATATTTTGTTTTTGGTAGACATATTACATATAGTATAATAATGGTTCATGAATCCCTACACTCTATAGACAAATCTAAAAGGTTGGTATTTTTCTAAAGATATACATGAACAAGACCTATGATAAGGTCTCATGGAGTTTCTTGGGGAATATTTTGGAAAGGTTGGGTTTCCATTCTAAATTTAGAGAGATAATATTTTCTTACTTTAACACTCCTATATTCTCAATTATGATAAATGGATCCCCAAAAGGTTTTTTACTGGTAGAGAGGGATAAGGTAAGGGGATCCTCTATCTCCTTATCTCTTCATCATATTAGATGAAATTTTGGGAAGAAGTCTTGAAAAGGTCTAGATTAATAGCTATTTGAAGGGGCTCCATATAGATCATAATATGGACTATATTACTCATCAAAAATTTTTGGATGAATTTTTTTTGGGAGAGGATTTGATTCAAAAGGCAAAGATCATCAAGAATATTCTCATAGATTATGTAAAGGTCTTAGGCCAATGCATTAACTTAAACAAAATTTATATTTTTTTCATTAACACCTTGGAGGTGAGGAAAATAAGGATATATAGCATACTTAAATATAAAATTAAATATCTTCCTTCTTCATACCTAGGTATGCCCCTTTTCAAAGTGAGAATGAATGTTAATAATTGAAACACCCTTTTGGACAGGTTTCAACATAATTGGTAGGATGGAAGGGAAGCCTTTTCACCCAAACATGTAAAATACAAATTCTTAATATATATTTTGAAAGATTACAAATTTATCAATTATCTCTTTTCAAATTTCCTTTCAAATTAGTAGAGAGGATTGAGAAAGTTTAGAAAAAAATCCTTTGGTCTAGGACCAAAATAAAATAATTCCTCTTGTGGCATGGGCTAGAGTTTACTTACCCAAATCTCATGGGAGTCTATGTCTATGTAAAATTAAAGGTATAACTATATCTATATTGGATAAAATGGCCTAGAAGTTATTAACTAAAAATAATTTGTGGACTTATACTATTAAGGCTAAATATTTGAAAGGTAGGGTTATTGGAAAATTTTGGACAATGGAACACTTGGGTCTTCTTTTTAGATGTTCTTGTTAAAAATATGAATATTTTGGTTAAAGGATCTATGTGAAATATTAGAGATGAAAAATAATAATAATTTTGGGATGATTCTTGGATTTATTGTTCTCTCATAAGCTCTATGACACCATGGAAATATTTGTGCGCTTTTATTTAAGAGAATTATTGGGGAAAGGGTAAAGGATTATTGGGAAGTTAAAGATATGGGAAAAACATGGAAATTGATGTCTATGGAAACTATTTATACCAAGGATCTTGAACATATTTGAATCCTTAACCAAAATATGATGAGTTATTACATTAGTCAGTTTCCCAAAGATGATAAATTATTCTAGTCACTGATGAAGGATGTGAGCTATTCAGTTAAATTTAGGTATTTAATTGACCTCAAGATTTATGTATATGGTTTTACATGTATAAATATTTATGACAAGGTTATCATCCATAAATTAAATATTTTTTATTTACTAGTCGCTCAAAACAAGATCCTTAGAGTAGATAACTTCATGAAAATATGCTTTCTTATCCCTAAAAAATGTGTACTCTATGAAAATGAAGTTGAATTTTTTAATCACTTATTATTTTAATGATCATTTACTCTAAATATGATGTATATTATCCTCTCTCTCTCTTTAATATGACATAGTTTAGACAAAATTATATGTTGGACCATATTATCCAATGGAGTGCCCCTTTCTTCTCTCCCATTCTCTAGAAACTTTGGAAGTTTTCTCTACCCCACCTCCTATGGGAATATGGAGATAAATGAACTTAAAATTTTTATATAATAAGAAAATGAATTATGTCAAATTTGTAGTGATTATAAATGAGGTTATAAATTAAATTTATAGACCATTAAGAAGAGTGATAAATTAAATATTTTAAAAATAAAAGAGAGTATAAATCAACACTGGAAATTAAATATTTATACAGAATCTGATGAAAAAAATATGGTAGATAGAAGACATGTAAAATGGATTAAACCACCCTATTCATGGTTCAAACTTAATTTTTATAGAGTTGTGAAAGGGAACCCCGGTATAGTGGGTAGAGGAGGTGCTATCAGGGATAGCAAAAAAAGCTCATTAGTAGCATACATGTGTCCCTTGGGAGTTCAAAGGGATCATGTATTATAAGAAATGGAAGAAATATGGGGTATATAATTAGCTAAGGAGTTAAACATACAATCTCTGATTATTGAATGATATTATTTAAATATAATTAATTACCTCAAGGAGATAACCATTATAATTTGGACTATTAATAACTTGGTTAATGTTGCATAAAAACTCATGTAAAAATTTGACAAGTTAAAAATTATGTAAACCTATGGAGAAGGCAATGGTTGTGCATATTAGTTGGTTAAAAATGGACTTTCAAGTTTTAAATCAATAAACTGGACTAATGTCATATATTTTACCCTCCTTTAAATAGTATTATGAATGGATAAGTTAATATTATTTTTACCTAATTATTATTGGATATTCTCAAATCCCATCAAGACCTCAAGACCCTAGGATTCACATATAATGAAGATTAATTAGATTATTAGTATTAGGCCAATATGGAAAGATAATCATCATATATTCTATGTGATTTCACATCAAGCTTAAAGAGAGAGAAAGAATGTTGTTCATATTAATAATTATCCATTTGAACTCATTATTATGCTCACCCTAAGCATTAATTGAATTAAATTTTTGGGTTTTTTGTTTATCTAGGTAGTGATGTTATTGGAACCAAAAGGAAGGGATTGTTTGACAAAGTAGAATAGTTGGTGAGTGCCTACAAGTGGAACCCATATATTATGTTTGGATTAATAGAAATAACATGGTATGTAATATAATGAAAAAGGGGAGGCCTAAGATGATATATAAAGAGGATACAAGGTTGTGTCCCAATTTTATCTTTAGACTTTTCCAAAGCATGGAGGTATAAAGTAGTCACTTTGAGAGGGATCACACTAGAGGTGTTTGAATATAGTGTTTTCAAAGTTATATAAATTACCATATAATATTTTAAATTCCTCAAATATATAAGATGAAAAAATGAGGAAAATCATATTTTATTCAAATAAAAAGAGATAATTCATGAAGTGTAAGATGGAGTTGTGTACACCTCTATGCCTATTCCATGGGGTGAGTTGTGTAGTAAATTATGAAGTATGCTATTTTTTAAGGAAGTTTTTTTAAGATTTATTATTAACATTTATCTCACATTAATAATTTTAGACACAAAAAGGTAGTGAACATTCCTTTATACCTTTTTATGACTCTTAAATTTTTTGTGATGGAGTAACACATAGAAAAAAGATATGCCTATTCATTTGACACTCATTTTCCTCCTTGTATAATTAGGTCTCCCTACAAAAACTTCATATGTTGGGGATTTAGGGACTTAGAATATGAATCCTTCTAATTTGGAGAAGGGACTCTCTCTTATTCTAGGAGAGAAACACCTAAAGTAAAATGATGAGGAGGATGAGACACTGGCTTAGATGCTAAAAGACATTAGGAATAAAATGGTGAAGGTATCATATGATACCAACAAATTTATTCAAACATTTGAAGATAGCTATATCCTTGAAAGATATAAAAAAAGGGCTTGATGGTTTCATTTAAATTAGTGGATGAGAAGAAACTAGGCAACAAGTATGATTTTTATTTCACTTAGATATTCTTTTACTCTAC
This sequence comes from Torreya grandis, assembly GCA_037957365.1. NCBI lineage: Eukaryota > Viridiplantae > Streptophyta > Pinopsida > Cupressales > Taxaceae > Torreya > Torreya grandis. Next base: position 1,839,203 of record JARHVA010001433.1, read on the forward strand.
TTGTAATAATCCTATCCCCAAAGAGATGGATACTCCAACCCCCAATTCCTATATTATCATTAGGGTTAGTTATCTATAATAATTTATTAACACCCAACTGAGTATCATGAAGGATATATTTAATCTGATTAAGTTAAGGAGACGAAGGATACACAGACCTATTTTGAAAAACATGGGAAGGAGAACAAGGAAGAGTCCCAATTTCAAATTGAATTCATTAAAGATATTTATCAATTAAAAGAGGATGTGGATAAACTAGGTTTTAGTCTAAATAAGGAGAAGGATGAGATGCAAATGATGAAGTAAAAATTAGAAGAGATTAATAAGGTGTGAATAAAATAAATGCCATCATTAACTTTAGCTAGCAAGGGGATATCAAGATGAAGAAATTTATGAAAGCTCAAGATGGTCCTAATAGGAGGACTATAAGGGGAAAATAAGAAGAAATAGGTAGAAGAGGAAACTATAGAAGATAACCTATAAATTAAGCTCCAAGACTTCTAGGAAGAAATGGAAGTGGCTAAGAGTCTTGAAGATCTAGCTATTAAGTTTAGTTTTCTATTTTGGTTTTTGTATGTTTTATATAAGGTGGTTAGTTTTTTTATAATGTTTAGATGATGATTTCTATGTCATTTGGTGGCATGTCTCATTAGTAGGCAATTTTTTTTATTTTTTGGTTGGTTCCTCTTTGATTTATATCTTCTAATTATGTTAAAGGTTAAGATAGCCTTTCAAAACCCTTATTATTAACCTAATAAAAAATAATGTAATATAAAATTAGGGTATGTGAAGTACACTACAAGAATACCATATTGTAATGAAGCCATAATTTGGGGTCCAATGCCATATGAACCCTTCCTTCCCTATTGCCTCACTTTAGTAACACTTTATTTCAATAATAGTTTAGTTTAGTAACTTACTATAGTGGTAGTGTTGCACCACATCATCCAATCAAGAGATTAAATAATAATTTCTCCAAATCCTTGACCTTATTTCACATGTTCAATCCACAATCGTATTTTCTCATAAGGTTTATTAAAGTTGAATGTGTTTTTTTGTAAGATGTGAAATGTTATTGATTTACCTCATGGTAAGGATGAGTTATCAATAAGAGTAGAAAATAAGGATTATAATTAAGGGAAGGATGGGCATCACAATATTCATGAAAGGTTAAAATAATAAAATGGCAGGTATCACAAGATTCCACAACATGTGTGGTTTGAAAAGGATGGGCATCACTAGATTCCCTATTAAGTGTGAGAATCCAGGAAAAAATCCAGCAAAATGGATATACCTCAGAATCCCATAGAGAAGAAAGTGAACAATTGGTACAATATCAAGACATTATAACAAAAGAGGAAACCTTTTGGAGACAAAGATCAAGGGTGCAATGGTTGAAAGAAGGAGATAAAAATACTAAGTTTTTCCACCTCTATCAGGATATGAAACACCAGAAGCACACAATTGATTACCAAACCAAGCAACTTAATATGCAGAAATTAACCAGAATCACAAATAACTAGAATTTAGAATAACACAGAATATGAGAGACAATACACAACTTGTATTAATACTCATACAGAAAAGAATACAATAAAGAAGATGCCACTTCTTCTCCACCACCTCTTCAGAAGCTTCCCACACCTCAAGTGAACAATAATTCTCTCCTCAAAGCTCTCTCTCTTAGGTCCCAACACCCAACTCAAACACTGAGTTGGTGTTCACCTTATACCCATGCTCCACGCACACCACAAGTGCTCCATGCACTCCACAAGTACTCCATGTACTCCGCAAGTACTCCACGTACTCTAAGTAGATCTCCCCTGAACTTGCAACAACCTGCACCTCAATAGACCTTACTTATGGAAGGGACTGCCTTGCCTTCCTCTTAGCTCTATCTGAGTACACACCTGTACTCCAAGTAGATCCTGCCTAATTTTGCTCCTTATTGTGTTGCTATCCTATCTGATCTTGCACACCTACAAATCAACCTAGTTTTGCACACCTATGAACCTTGACCTTGCACACACATACACCTACATATCAATGATCTTACTTACCATGCAGATCTCCTATAAAGGCCATGCTCACCTGATGACCAAGATCATACATACATGAAGAACCCTGCTGATTCTCCAATCCAGCACCCACACCTGGTACTGTGGCACTAGGAGGAACGCACCATTGCTCTTCCTCTATCTGAAGAAGCTATTTGCTCTCTTACTCCCTAGCACTAATTTACAATACAACCATGAGTCTATTATATAGATCTCATCCAAACAATAATTAGACATCTAATTACAATAATTAGATCCACAGATCTCAGTCTAAAAATAAATCTCATCATGCAAACACTTGGTTCATCAACTGACTACCCATAATATACTTGCAGTCGAACCACATAGGTGACCGACATCAGTCCCTATCTGCTTGGGGTCGCCGACACTGGCTGATCTATGACCAATGTCGGTTGCTTCCTGTCTCCTACCTATCGTCACCGGTTGGCCTGACCGATGCCAATGTCTGTGACACTCCACAACTCTTCTACAACCTCCTCCATGTCTGCATCAGTGAAGCTTTTAGCTCCACAACCTAACAATCTCCCACTTGGAGATAAACAGCTACACTGTACCTGTACCTATACCCTGTCTAATCTATTTCCTGGTTTGTATCCCTCTTCAAGCTCAATTTTGAAGACAACCCACCACACATCCCGTGGTGTACCTCCTGTCATTCGAGTACCCTGCCACGTCCAAACCTACAAACCCATGTAGTGAAGTCCTAACCCTGCATAGCATGAATCCCTTCTGCTGGTCCCTTTCAAATACCTGAGAACCCACTTCCCCGAATTGTCTCTTAACTCTCTGACAGCTCCCACTGCATGGGAATACTCAGGTCTATACCAGACCTCATGTGATTTTGGACACTGTACCTGTCTATCCCTTAGTGTGCTTTGGCTTTGCATCTTGAACCTCAACAACACCTGATTCACATCAGCTCCCACTGGAGACAAAATCAACCTGTGATCTCCATGTCTCCCATGTCAAAGAATTTTACTGCTCCAAACTCCTCATGACATGCCACTGAACTAACCTTACCCTTAGCTCAACAAAACCCTGTATGTCTGAACCTATACCAAGTTCATCCTCCACATACAGTAATAGGATAATGTTGCGACCATCATCCACCTGGTAAGACAAACATAATGGTTATACTGACATTGACCAAAGCCCTGCTTTGTCATCCACCTGGTACCACCTGTCAGTCCTGTCCCACTGTCCTGCAGCTCCCTCAAGCCCATATGCCTGGTCTTCCATCTCACGTGTCCATTCACTCTATTCTTCAACTAAGGAATCCATTCATCTCTGTGCTTTCGCACCGGCTGGCAACCCTACCAAAACTCCCATTTGGTTTTGCATCATATCCCTGCCATGCTCCCACCTAATTCCTAGATCCTTCCTGCTCTACAATCAGAAATGAGTATAAAGAAGAGGAACAACAAATTTGAGGGCCTACATACATCTTCAGTCCCCCATATGGGTGTTTGAGACTCCTTGACAGCATGCTATCCTCCCAAAATCCGTTATAGTGACTGACCTCAGTCACTCCATAGTCTGCATCTGACTGACATCGGTTCCCATGCATCTATCCCTGACTACCGACCCTGCCGACGTCAGTGTCCCTATTGCCAACATCGGTCCTCCTGACTGATGTCGGTCTTACCTACTGCCGACATCGGTCCTCCTGATCGATGTCGGTCTTACCCTGCCTGACATCACCAGCTTCGGTCTACACATGACCAACATCAGCACCTATCTATTCGATGCCAGTTCCTCCTGACCGATGCCAGTACCTATCTTCACCTATGAGTGATGAATTTTTACCCGCAAGCTCCTTTGAATCAAAACTCATGTCCAAACTGCTCTGCTCAGAAGTATCCAGCACCATCTACTGGTTTTTATCTACCATCTCCTCCATAAACACCAAGGCTTTCCAGTTCTTAAACCTGTCAAATATATCTATCTTCTGCTTAAGAACATGCATCTCTTTCCTGCTCATGTGACCAAGCCTACGAAGCCACGTCTCCGCAACAGAAGAAGAATCAGTAATATAAACAAGTAGATAAAGAGTACCTATTTTCTTACCACCAGCTAATTCAAGTGCATCCACTATGAGAGTTCTTGTGCATCTCTCATCACCCAATCTTTTTGAAGAAATTAGCCATATCTCCAAACCTGGGACCTGCATGACCTTCATCAACACCTATGTGTTGGCCACCTACAATTTCAGCTTCACTTCCCCTTTGCCAATTCTTTGGCAAGGCTCACCAGCTCCTTTACCTGGGGCTGCATGGAAAGAGGCGACCGAATCTATTAACCAAGATTCAACTTTATCTAAGAAACCTCCCAGAGCATCCTTTGCAACAACACCTGCTACATCTGCATCTTCAGTTCCTTCATGCTGATCTGCTACCAACCAACAATATTATTTTACCTACTCTTTCTTTCCATATGACCGTTGGTGACCATTTGTGCTTTTCAACTCCTCCATTCTTAGCTTACTTTCATCTACCATTGCTCTACTCCCACTCAATCAGAAACCCCTGAGAGTGACCTGTAACCAAACACAAACCCTGCTTCCTGCAACCTTGCTCTGATACCACTTGTTAGGATATAAAACACCGAAAGCACACAATTGATTACCAAACCAAGCAACTTAATATGTGGAAATTAACCAGAATCACAAATAACTAGAATTCAGAATAACATAGAATATGAGAGACAATACACAACTTGTATTAATACTCATACAGAAAAGAATACAATAAAAAAGATGCCACTTTTTCTCCACCACCTCTTCAGAGGATTCCCACACCTCAAGTGAACAGTAATTCTCTCCTCAAAGCTCTCTCTCTTAGGTCCCAACACCCAACTCAAACACTGAGTTGGTGTTCACCTTATACCCGTGCTCCACGCACACCAAAAGTGCTCCATGCACTCCACAAGTACTCCACGTACTCCAAGTAGATCTCCCCTAAACCTGTAACAACCTACACCTCAATAGACCTTACTTATGGAAGGGACTGCCTTGCCTTCCTCTTAGCTCTATCTGAGTACACACCTGTACTCCAAGTAGATCCTACCTGATTTTGCTCCTTGTTGTGTTGCTGTCCTATCTGATCTTGCACACCTGTGAACCTTGAACTTACACACACATAAACCTACATATCAATGATCTTACTTACCATGCAGATCTCCTATAAAGGCCATGCTCACCTGATGACCAAGATCATACATACATGAAGAACCCTGCTGATTCTCCAATCCAGCACCCACACCTGGTACTGTGGCACTAGGAAGAACGCACCATTGCTCTACCTCTGTCTGAAGGAGTTGTTTGCTCTCTTACTCCCTAGCACTAATTTACAATACAACCATGAGTCTATTATATAGATCTCATCCAAACAATAATTAGACATCTAATTACAATAATTAGATCCACAGCTCTCAGTCTAAAAATAGCTCTCATCATGCAAACACTTAGTTCATCAACTGACTGCCCATAATATACTCACATTCGAACCACACAGGCGACCGACGTCGGTCCCTATCCGCCTGGGGTCACCGATGTCGGCTGATCTATGACCGACGTCGGTTGCTTCCTATCTCCTACCTACCATCACCGGTTGGCCTGACCGACACCAGTGTCTGTGACACTCCGCAACTCTTCTGCAACCTCCTCCATGTCTGTATCAGTGAATATTTTAGCTCCACAACCTAACAATATCTCCACTTTGAAACACAGAGTGAAAACACATATTCATCATTTGATAAAAGGAGATCAGAAGATAATAGAGGAAAAGGAAATAAAGGAGGAATTGATCTCATTTTTCTCTTCCCTGATGAAGGCTGATAGAAACATTAACTTGAAAAGCTAGGCTGATATCCTATGAGTGATTCCTCCATTGATCTCGAAGGAGCAGAATAATATGTTATGTTCTATACCTAAGGAGGAGGAAATCTTCAAAGCTGTTAGATCTTTAGGAGGAGAAAAAGCACCTGGACCAGATGGTTTCACCATGTTTTTTTTCAAAATCTCTGGAAACTTATAGGTAAGGATGTCAGCAATGCGGTGAAGGATTTCTTTGGAGCAAAACAGATGCTGAAGGAAGTTAATGCCACTTTTCTATGCCTTATTTTGAAGAAGGCTGGAGCGGAATGCCCTGATCAGTTCAGACCGGTTAGTTTGTGCAACTCTTTATATAAGATAATTTCCAAAGTTCTAACGACCAAATTAATTCAAGTGATCCCTTCATTAATAGCTAATCAGCAAAATGGATTCATTCCAGGCAAACAAATCCTCAACTCAGTTATAATGGCGCATGAGAATATTCATTCACTGTTCAGCTCTAACACAGAGGGGTTCCTAATGAAAGTGGATATAGCTAAAGCATATGACAGGGTGGATTGGCTATTCCTTTCAAAAAGCCTTATTGCCTTTGGCTTTGAACAAAGAGTGGTTGATATAATCAAGCAGCTGATAACTACTACTTCTATAGCTGTGTTGGTAAATGGGAGTTCGTCTCATTTTTTCAATCCGTCTAGGGGATTAAGACAGGGGGACCCTATCTCCCCTATTCTGTTTATTATCATGGCCGATAGTATGGGGCAATACCTTGGGGACTTAGTTTTTAGAGGATTTTTTAAAGGTTTGAAACCCTCTTCACATACTTTAATATGCTCCCATGGTCAATTTGTGGACGATACTATTTTCATGGGACAGTCTGAAGTCACAGAAGCTAGAACTCTAAAGGAAGCTATAAATCTGTATTCCTCTGCCTCTGGATAGCTGATTAACTGGAACAAAAGCACGGTATTCTTTACCAATACCCCAGTTTATAGACAAAAAAAAATAGCAAGAATCCTATAATGCTCCATAGGTTCTTTTCCTTCCACTTACCTTGGTCTCCCTTTAGGGTCGAAAGCTCCTGAAGCTTTTTGGGAAGGACTTATTAACAAATTTAGTAAGAAATTGGTGGGATGGAAAGGCAGTCTTCTAAGCCAAGGTGGAAAGCTCACACTCCTCAAAGCAAGTCTTCAAAGCATACCTACGTATGCTTTGAGTCTTTTCAAAATCCCCACTAAATTTGCTGAAGCTATAGAAAAAATCCAGAGAAATTTTCTTTGGTCAGGTACTGAGGAGAAAAGGATAATGCCTCTTATAGCATGGGATAACATTTGCAAACCTATCAAGGATGGTGGACTTGGTATAAGGAAAATTAGAAGTATGAACACAACCCTCTTAGCTAAACAGGGGTGGAGGGTTTATTAGGAAAATAAAGAATGGAGTAAAATTTGGAAGCATAAGTACTTATTCAAGGCAAAGTCACTCCCTAAATTCTTTACCGCATCGGACATTTCTCATCCTTCTGCCATATGGGGGGTAGTCCAAGGAACAAAACATGTTTTAGAAGAAGGAAGTTCATGGAAAGTTGGCAATGGTAAAAAGGTGAAGTTCTGGGAAGATATTTGGTTAAGAGGAAAACCGTTACAGGAAGAAATCCAAGATAAAGATGTGATAGATAGATGCAAGCAAAGAGTGGGAATAACGGTTAATCAATATTGGCAGAACAACTCTTGGGTAAACCTCACTGACTATGATCAAGATCTCAAGGATATTAAATTATCCCTAAATGCTATATCTCTATATCCTAACCAAGAAGATAGAATTGTTTGGCATAATGAGCCAAGTGGATAGTTTAAAGTTTCATCCATTTTCTCCTCTAAGGGAAATGGTAGCAAACTGTTATGGATGAGAGCCTGGATTAAGGGGCTCATCTCAAAAATCAAATTCTTTTTCTGGACCCTTCTCCAAAACAAAATATTGACTCTGGATAATTTATAGAAATGCAGAATTTATATTGTAAACAGGTGTATTCTTTGTAAAAAAGACCTTGAGGATGGAGATCATCTATTCGTGAATTGTTCCTTCACTCAGCTTGTTTGGAAGGAGATTCTCAATTTGTGGGGCATTACATGGATTCACCACAAAAATGTGGAATTATCTCTCAAAAGCTGGTACTACCCTTCAAAGAACCCTGAAGTCCTTTTTTTATGGAAAATAACTCTTCCCCATATTTGGTGGGGAATATGGAAGGAAAGAAATAACCGAATCTTTAGAAATAAAGAACTTCCTAGATGGGTGGTAGGATAGAACATCATTAGAGCTTTAAAGGAGAATTTTTTATTACAAAAGAATCCAAGCTCTACCCTCTAAGTGGATATTCCCTTGAGGACGGATAATCCTATTGGTAAACCTGATAAACCCAGATCTGGAGTAACATGGAATGTTCCTCCTCAAGGATGGATTAAAGGAAACTTTGATGGTGCTGCCAAAGGGAACCTGGGGAATGCAGGTTGTGGTGGAGTCTTGAGAAACGATATGGGAATGGTAATTGATGCTGTTGCAATCCCCATTGGTAAATCAAATTGCCACATTGATGAAACTACAACTGCCCTTCAGACCCTCAAATTAGTTGTGGACTCGGGATATCCCAAATTGTGGCTTGAAGGGGACTCTTTGAATATTATAAATATTCTAAATAATAGAAATACTGTGTCTTGGACCATAGAGGATAAGGTAATGGAGATGAAAACATTATTAAATAAATTTGAAGAAGTGATTATAACCCACACCTTTCGTGAAGCCAATGGTGTTGTAGATTGGCTAGCTAATTGTGCAGTCCAGGAAGGTCAAACAATGAGGTGGCATGAAACATTAGAAAAGAACATGGAATTGAGGGTGCTCATTCTTCATGATGCAACCCATGCAAAGGAAGGAAATATTGGAGAGTAATAAATATATAATGAGTAGGAGGAGTGGCAGCGCAGGGAAAGGAAAACAATCATTAAAGAGGAAGGCCCTCAAGAGTGAGATGCAGATCCTAAAAAAGCACAAACAAAGCCAACTTTCCAATCAATTTGGCAGCAGGTGGGTTCAGTGTAAAAACCATAGCAACTGGGATTCAAAGAAAATGAGTATGGCACGCGAAAGGAAGGGAGAACCCCAAAAATAGGAACCCAATAGCTGTGATGAATGGAGAGAGAAACAAGAAGTCTGGAGAATTTTGTAGAAAGGAAAAGTTGCGAGCTACATGGAAAGACTCCATGGATCAAAGCCGCATATCACTACGGCTTTTTTCAAAAATTGGTCTGATGAAAGGGTCACCCTGCATGGTATCATAGTGAACTTAACAGAGGATTTTATAGCTGAGGTTACAGGGCTGCCTACGGATGGACTCAAATTTTCCAAGCAGACAAGCATCTCGAATGAGGCCTTTTGTAAGTTCCCCAAAACGGATGAGGAAGAATAGAAGCTGGTCAAGAATGGGGATTTCTATGAATTGGATCAGATAAAAGGGATATGGAGAGATGTCTTAAGCTGCATAAGGGAGTACTTCATCTTGGACGAAAGAAGCAAGCGCATGCACAAGTTCCATTTTGTCTTCCTTAACCACTTCAGGCACAAGGTTAGTTTGTCTTTTCCCTTTTATCTTCGCTTCTCCTTGGTCTAAAGTTTATATGCTCATAGGAAAAAGGAAACGTGCCCTATCCTACATGAAGGCCTTATTCTACTTATCGAAGGCTACTGCAAGAATAGTGCAATGGTAAAGCACCCCAAACAGGGGAAAATTAAGGTGTCAGGGAACAGAAAGCGTGAAAGTGTAAACGAGAAAGGCAAAATAAAGCTCCCTAGTGCTAAAAAGCAGAATGTAGAAGAAGATACGGAATGGGAGAGAATTGGAAACCCCAGGGAGGAAAACTTGGAAGAAGAAGAAGAAGGAAGTGAAAGCTGGGATACAAACTCTAATGAGGATGAAGAATGTTCTGAGAAGAATGAAAAAGATGATGTCAACATAGAGGAGGATTCTGCAAACAAAACTGTAGATACAGAGGAAAACTAGAAAGTGTCAGAGGATGAATTTGTCCAGGATGACCCTGTTGAGGACCCAACTTCAAAGAATGAAAAGGAAACTTCAGGTCAGGATGATAATCAAGATACAGATATGGAAATTCAAACTAGAATTAAAGAGCGGGAACAAAAGAGTCGAGAGGATATCTTTGAAGAAGCCAGGAATAGTCCCAATAAAATTTTTGAGGAATGGAGAGGGAAAAAATAGAATGATGAAACACACACACCTATGGCTTGGGTTAATTGTAAAGCAGAGGCATCATCCCAATTTGATTCTTGGATGTGTAGGGAGATTATGGATCTCAAGAGGAAAGTGGAAACTATGGAAGATTCCCTGAAAGCTGTTTGGAACAAAATAAACAATATGGAAAATCAGATAAGGGAGATCCCAGTCAAGCTCAAAGCCTATGAAAATAACCTCTGGGAACTTATTAAGGACAACAGAACGAAAATGGAGGAAGTTGTTGGGGATCAACCAACAAAGATTACACTTGTGAAAGCAATAAACCACAGAAATAAATTAGATAGATAAGCAACTAGAATGATAAATAACACAGAACAAGAGATACAAGAAAACACCCTGAAAACTTGTATTAAAACTCTTTACAAAAGAAATACAATTGAAGAAACTTCTTTCTTCCACACCTCTCTTAGATGCACAAGATCTCTCTCTAGATCTCTATTCCTCAAGAACTCTCTCTCTCAAGTACAATCAATTCCAACAACTTGGATTGATACAACTCTGTACTGTCCTTCAAACATTCACAATGTTCTACTCATACAATTCAACATACTAAGCTAAGAAGATCTTTCCTACATATAGAATTAGGAAACTTGAGCATGCACTTACAACAAATAGTTAAGCCTCTTGAACAAGGGATCTAAAAATAATATTGCTAATAATAGAGATGCGAGCTTAAGACTACAACTCAAACTCATCATGCAAACACTCGCTTCTGTCCTTAGAAATCACTTTCTGGACACACAGGTAACCGATGTCAGTTCCTACCTATTCGCCTGTGACCATCGCCGACTGACCCACTGCCGACATCGGTGCCTCTGCAACTACACCTGACCGACGTCGGTCACTCCTGACCGATGCCGGTGACTGTGTAAACCCAAAACTATTTTATTATGCTCCTTGGTGAAGCTTTTAGCTCCACACCCTAACAATCTCCCACTTGGAGATAAACAGCTGCACCAGTACCTGTATAGCAACATCTTTTAGCTCCTCCATCTTCAACTCAATCATGAAGACCAATAGAATTTGAATGAAGATTCAACTTCTCCTTAGTAACCAGCTTGGTTAACATATCAGTAGGATTCCTATTTGTATGGATTTTCTCCAGCTTCAACTCACCATCTTCCAATACCTACCGTATGAAGTGGTACCTTAGCTGTATGTGCTTGGTTCTTGAGTGAAAGGCTAAGTTCTTAGCCAAATGGATTGCACTCTGACTATCACTATACAATCTGCAACTCCCATGCTCCCTTTCAAGCTCTTCCATGAATCGTGTCATCCATATCATCTCCTTGCTAGCTTTTGTGGCTACAATATACTCTGCTTCTGTAGTTGACAAGGCAACAACCTTCTGCAACTTAGATATCCAGCTAACTGCCGTTCCACCTATAGTAAAAACATAACCTGTGGTGCTCCTCCTGCCATCCAAATCACCTGCCATATCTGAATCTACATAACCATGCAGAGAAGTATCTGAACCTCCATAGCACAAGTGCCTACTGCTGGTTCCTCTGAGATATCTAAGGATCCATTGAACTGCTTTCCAATGTTCCCTACCTAGATTGGCCATATACTTACTTACAACTCCCACTGCTTGGGCAATATCTGGTCTAGTACACACCATTGCATACATCAAACTTCTTACTGCAGAAGAATATGGAACCTTACTCATGTACTCTACCTCATCATGTGAATTAGGACATTGTTCTTTACTCAACTTAAAATGTCCAGCCAAAGGTGTGCTTACCGGTTTAGCATCCTGCATATTGAACCGTTTCAACACCTTGTCCACATAATCCTCTTGAGACAATATCAACTTGTGATTTTTCCTGTCTCTCTTAATGCTCATGCCAAGGATTTTCTTTGCTGCTCCCAAATCCTTCATAGCAAACGTTTGAGCTAATTTCACCTTAAGCTCAGAGATATCCTGCATGTGTGATCCTGCAACCAACATATCATCTACATACAACAATAGAATAATATATCTATCATTATCAAATCTCTTAAAATACACACAATGGTCAGATTGACATCTAATGTAGCCATGCTCAGTCATAAACCTGTCAAATTTCAAATACCATTGTCTAAGAGCTTGCTTGAGGCCATACAAGCTTTTCTTCAACCTACACACTAACTTCTCCTTACCCTTGACCTCAAATCCTTCTGGCTGTTCCATGTATATTTCCTCATCCAAATCCCCATGAAGAAACGCTGTCTTAACATCTAGCTGCTCAAGATGCAAATCCTCAAAAGCAACCAAAGACAATACAACCCATATAGAAGTCATCTTAACAATAGGAGAAAAAATCTCACCAAAGTCAATACCTAGCTTTTGTGCAAATCCTTTCACTACCAATCTGGCCTTATATCTCATCTATCCATTCTCACCTTCCTTCAACCTGTAGGTCCATCTGTTCTTTAGTGTTCTCTTACCAGCTGGCAATTCAACCAAATCCCATGTTTGGTTCTCTCTTAAGGACTCCATCTCCTCAACCATGCCATGCTCCCACTGACTCTTGGACTCCACCTGTAATGCTTCTTCAAAACTCTCTGGTTCTCCACCATCAGTTAGCAATAAATAATATAAGGAAGGAGAATATCTAATTGGAGGCTTACTTACCCTTTCTGACCTCCTGATGGGTGTCTTAGACTTGTTCTCAACACGCTATCCACCCAAATTTTCTGACAGTGACCGACCTCAGCCACCTGTAGACCTGTTACTGGCTGACGCCGGTTCTTCCTAACCGACATCGGTGCCTGTACTGTCGACGTCAGTCTCTGTATGACCGACATCAGTGTCTGTACTGCTGACGCTAATTCCTAACCTACCGACGTCAGTCTCTATGTTTTCCTGTAAGTGATTATTTCTTTTTCCCACGAGCTCATTTTGGACCATCACTTCGTCCAATTCTCCATTGCTCTGCCCAGATTGATTCAACTTCCTCATCTGATCACTATACATCACTTTTTCATTGAAAACAACATCATGACTCCTAATTACCTTGTTAGTTCCTAGATTCCAAAATCTGAAACCAAAATCATCTGAGCCATAGCCAATAAATGTGCACCTCATAGACTTAGCATCAAGCTTCTTTATATTTTCCTTATCTACGTGCACAAAGGCTTCACAACCAAAAACTTTGAGATATGAGAGATCTACCTTTTAAACCTGTCCATGCCTCTTCTGGAATTCCACCATCCAGAGCTGTAGAGGGTCCTCTGTTAATCAGGTACACTGCAGTGTTAATAGCTTCTGCCCAAAACTCTAAGGGTAACCCAGCATGCAATCTCATACATCTTGCATGCTCCATGATTGTTCTGTTCATCCTTTCAGCAATACCATTCTGCTGAGGTGTCCTTGGAACCATTCTTTGCCTACAGATTCCATGTGTGTAATAATACCAGTTAAAGTTAAGACTGCAGAACTCACCACCATTGTCAGATCTCAAGCACTTTAATCTTCTGCCTATTTAATTCTCAACCATAGCTTTCCAAATCTTAAAAGTCTCAAAAACATCAGATTTCTTTTTAATACAGTAGATCCATACCTTTCTTGTAGCATCATCTATGAACATAACATAGTACTGTGATCCTCCAATAGAGGCTACCTGAGCCGGTCCCCACACATCTGTGTGAACAAGCTGCAACTTCTGCCTTTTCTTAGTAGACCCAGTCTTGAGAAAACTAAGCCTTTTCTATTTTCCAAATACACAATGCTCACAAAATTCTAGATCCATACTTTTCAAATCTGAAAGCATACGTTTAGACTTAAGAATTGACATCCCCTTCTCACTCATGTGGCCAAGCCTTGAGTGCCACAATTTAGCATCCACATCTGAAGTAGATAATACAGAAGGAGATTTGTTAGTAACACAATTACACAAATAGAGAGTACCTTCTCTCTTACCTCTGGCCATAACAAGTGCACCCTTGGTCACCTTCCAAGATTCTCCTATGAGAGTTACTGTACAACCCTCATCTCCTAACTTTCCTGCAGAAATCAAATTTCTCTTCAATCTAGGAACATGCATCACATCTCTCAACACCCATGTGTTGCCATTCTGCATCTTCAACTGCACTTTACCTTTGCCAATAATCTTACAAGGCTCATCATCCCCTAAGTACACTATTCCAAAGTCTCCATGGATATAGTCACTGAAATATTCTCTGTTAGGGGTAGCATGGAAAGATGCACCAGAATCTAATACCCAAGATTCTATATTATTATGCAAAGAGAAAATTAGAGCATCTTGTGCAATACCTGCAACCTTTGCCTCTTCCTTTCCTTCGTGCTGATTGTCCTCCTTAGGCTTTGACCAGCAATCTCTGCTTATGTGCCCCAACTTTCCACAGTTCCAGCATTGTGGCCTTCTGCCATTTCTAGATTTGGATCTACCTCTTCCCTTAGACTTAGATCTTGATCTCCTCTTGCTCCTTTCTTTTTGCCTTCCCCTACTCTCAATATTTAAAGCGTTCCCAGATGTCTCTTCTGTGCTTTTCTTGTGAATTTCCTCATTCAAGATAACACTAACAACATCCTCTACTTTTAAAATATTCGAAGCAGAAGCAGTATTAGAAACTGCCATTACCAAGCCATGCCAGCTTTCAGGCAAAGAACATAATATTAAAAGAGCTTTTATTTCATCATCAAATACAATATTGAATGAACTTAACTGATTAACAATTCCATGGAAATCATTCAGGTGATTAGATACAGATCCACCTTCTTGCATATGCAAATTAAATAACTGCTTCATAAGATATACCTTATTAGAAGCTGAGGGTTTTTCATACAAATTTGCTAACGTAGTCATTAACTCTACCATTGTTTTTGCTTGTGACAAATTAGATATCACAGTGGATGCAAGACTCAGTCTTATAGACCCCAGAGCCTTTCTGTCAAGAACTTCCCATTCTTCATCCTCCATGTCCTTGGGCTTCTTTGCAATCCCACCTAATGGTAAGTAAAGATCTTTCTGATACAAATAGTCCTCTATCTGCATTCTCCAATGTTGATAGTTCTTGCCATTAAACTTTTCCATTCTCAACTTACTTTCTTTTGCCATTGCTTTTCCCACTCAAACATAAATCCCTGCAGAAACCCTTGTGAGCAACTTGTAATCCAAACACACTACACAGATCTGAACCACCTGTTAGTGAACCTGAGCTCTGATACCACTTGTTGGGGATCAACCAACAAAGATTACACTTATGAAAGCAATAAACTACAAAAATAAATCAGATAGATAAGCAACTAGAATGATAAATAGCACAGAATAAGAGATACAAGAAAACACCCTGAAAACTTGTATTAAAACTCTTTACAAAAGGAATACAATTGAAGAAACTTCTTTCTTCCACACCTCTCTCAGATGCACAAGATCTCTCTCTAGATCTCTATTCCTCAAGATCTCTCTCTCTCAAGTACAATCAATTCCAACAACCTGGATTGATACAACTCTGTATTGTCCTTCAAACATTCACAATGTTCTACTCATACAATTCAACATACTAAGCTAAGAAGATCTTTCCTACATATAGAATTAGGAAACTTGAGCATGCACTTAAAAAAAATAGTTAAGCCTCTTGAACAAGGGCTCTAAAAATAATATTGCTAATAATAGAGACGTGAGCTTAAGACTACAACTCAAACTCATCATGCAAACACTCGCTTCTGTCCTCAAAAATTGCTTTCTGGACACACAGGTAACCGACATCAGTTCCTGCCTGTTTGCCTGTGACCGTCGCCGGCCGACCCACTGCCAATGTCGGTGCCTCTGCAACTGCACCTGACTGACGTCGGTCGCTCCTGACCAACGCCGGTGACTGTGTAAACCCGAAACTATTTTAGTATGCTCCTTGGTGAAGCTTTTAGCTCCACACCCTAACAGAAGTTACGTCCAATATTTGTGCTGCTGCTGTCAATATAGGTAAAAGAGCCAATGAGGAGACCAAAGCCCTGGAGGGACCCAACAAAAGGATGAGACAAAGTTATAGAAAGAAGGTTACACAAAAAGGAGCTATGCAGGAGGCAACCACTGCCCAGGATACTGTTATGAAAGGAAAAGAAACTATGAAAATGATATTGGAACTGGATGAATAATCTGGTTCTTCTGGTTGGTTTAGTAACTGGTCCTATTTTTTGTTTTCTTTCTATAATCCTTTGCCTTTGGTGATACCAGATCTCTGTTTAATCTGGGTTTTGACCAGAAGTCTTTCTGGTGGTTTTAGGTCCATTTAAAACCTATTTTTTATACTTCCTTGTAGTAGTTTTTAGGCTTTGCCTGTGGTCTTGGACGATCTTTCTTTCTTTCTTTCTTTGTAACAGGGTTTCGGGGCCCCTTCAAAACCTGCTTTTACCTCAATCTAAAACATTATAGGCATCATAATACTATTGGATTTAGGTGGATTTGAGTTAACCTCAATATCTACATGTCAAGTAATGATGTCAAATTTTGAGTATATATGTGTCACAACATGAAATGTGGCATCTAGGACAATGCCAGGATCTTTGGGAGGTGTTATTAAATTTTGTTGTATGGCTTTAGCATAGCCAATATAGTAGGGTGTAACATAAATAGGTTGAATGGTATTATAATGGATAATAGAGTTATCCAAGTGTGAACTAATTTCAACTATATGGGTCTAGACAATACAATTTACTAAAATATAGGGATGATGATTGATACAATTTAGTTTATTTGAGATAGTGCAATTGATATGAACTGATATTAATATAATATTGGGAAAATATATGTTTTGGATGATATAATTGGATAAGATGGAAAAAATATATCAATGCATTTTGGGTCATGGCTGATGTAGTTGTTTGTAATGGGGAGATATAATTATATTTTTTTGACATTTTATATCATGGGTAGTGAAGTTGGAATAAAAAAGAAATATTATATTAGCATATTCTATGTCATGGCCAGTGTAGTTTGATGAAACTAAGAGAATTTTACATCACATTAAGTGTCATGGATAGTGTAGTTAGTGAAATAAAAAATTATATTAACACATTTTGGGGCATGGCTAATGAATTTGGATGAAATAGGAAGAAATGTATCACAAATTCTATGTCATGGCCAATGCAGTTGGGTGAAATAGGAATAAATTTATCAGTATATTCTATGCCATGGCTGATGAATTTATTATAATAGAAGGAACTATATCAACACATTTTGTGTCATGGCTAGTGCATTTTATTATATTAGGAGGAACTAAATAAACACATTATATGCTATGGCTAGTGTAGTTGTTTGTAAATAGTTGTAACTAAATGATATGAGGATAATTGATACATTAGGATCAAGTTAAGTATACTAGAATTGTATCGACATGGTTGATATAGTTGAAAACAAGTGATTGTGTAGATTTAGATTTGGAATAATTTCAAACTAAAATTAAACTTATAGGGTAGGTTTTAATAATCTTATAAGTTTTAGGATAAGAATAAACATGACTTATAATGCATTTTGGAATAAGAATTCAAACAAGGTGTTCTTAATAAGGAGAGGGGTTGAGAAATTTTGGGTGTATTTGATAAATTTGAATGTGATCTAAATTTTGATGAGTCATCCATTAAAAATGTTTCATGGGTGGGATAAAGGTTAGGGTTGAATTGATATGATCATCCAATTATTTTATGAGTCAAATGGAGGGTTGATAGAAATGGAAGAATCATGTGAGATATTTTAATCCATATTGTAATAATCATCAATGGGAACATCCACTATCATGTTGTGTTCTTAACCTCTATTAATATAATCATCATATTTTCAACCATGTAAGAAGTGGCAAAGGTTGGATAATTAAGATCCTCATAGGGATTGTCATAAATTAGAGGACCATGCTGATAATTTTTAATCCCATTAGAGGTGTCATCATTGGGATATTCACCCTCATAATATGAATTTTTTTAGTGGGAATATCATAATGGGGATATTTGGACATAAGAAATGGAGTAGAATGATTTCACCATGAGTAGTTTCCTTTAATGGTGATCATGGACAGAAGGAAGGAGAAAACCATGCAAAAGTGGAATGGGATGAGGCTTGCTAAAAAAACAATAAGTGGGGAGATCATCATTAAATTATGGAAAAACTAAGAAGTGTAAGGAAGAAAAATTTTAAAAGAGGTGATTTTAAAATTGAAAGATATAATAATAAATATTTGAAAATGTGAATAAAATACAAACAATGATGGTATAAAATTTATGTTGGGTTCACCCAAATGTATTATGATGGTGAATCCAAAGTGAAGATCAAAAATGAAAAAAATGAAAACATGAAATCAATCCAACCAAGGGTGGGATAGGATTCAAATCGGGTTCACATGAATATATTATGATGGTGAATCCAAAGTAAAGATAAACATTGGCAAGAAATGGAAACTTGATGAAAATAAAATTAGGGGTGGGACACAATTCACATTAGGCTCACCAGAATGTATGCACGGGTTAGGGTTACTTGTAACAATCCTCTTTATCTCAATAGACTAGGATACAAAAAGGTCATAAAAATAGATATTTCTTATAATCATAAGTGAAGTTAAGGACCTATAATAACCATAAACCTAGTAGAGGGTAATTTACACTCAAATGTTGAGAGGAAAGGGTTCCAAATACTAAGCCTATGACATGGGGTATATCTCTACTAGGGCTCAATATAGATAATTTATTGTAATAATGATTTTAAGGGGGTATACGAAGGATATAGTAAGGATATCTCATTTAAGGAATTAAAAAACAAGGTTAACCTAGATCCAAGATAGTTAAAATTACTAATGTAATAATAAGATAAAAACCAAGGTATCTAGTTTAGAAAACCTATCATGATATATGGAAAGCCTAAAAAAACCTATAATTATACCAAATTATTTGATATAAGGAGGATCATAATTAAGGATAAAACACATATATAATAGTAATGATAAAATAAATATATAATACATTAAGAAAATAAGGGAAAAAGAGTAGGGATATAGATGTTTATCTTTGGGTGGACATGTCAACATCTCAATCTCCCCCTTTAGCTCAAGTGGAAATTTTAAAGTAATTTTAAAGTTGAATATATTACATGGAAATAATAAGACTTAAATGTTCTTATTTGGGGGCTACAAATATTGGGACACCTTAACACAACTCCTATTATTTAGCTTCAAAAAGCATAAGACTAGACCTCCAAGATAAAAATTTAAACCTATAAATCCTTATTTTAATAATTAAGAGAAGAAATGGTAATAGAATTAGATCAAATGAATGTGTTATATCATTTGTTAATGAAATATAACCCCCATATATACAACTCTAATACCCATAGATAACATTGAACTCTAAGCCAATGGTATTAACTAGGTTGATAGATTGGAAAGATGTTGTTGATATAATACTATATCAGCCATGATGATATAATAAAAATGACATAAGGCTGACTCATAACTCTATTTGGTTAGGTTGATACATTACATGGAGAGACAAGTATAAAACAAATTATATCATCTTAACCAATACATTAAAAATAAAAGGTGGCTAGCAAGACTTAATAGAAAGTAGGTGAAGAGGTAAGATGAAAAGAGACTTAGATGAGGTTAGAATAATTATAATTAATGTAAAATATAATATTATGAAAACATCTCAAATAATATACCATGAGTTGATCTCACACCATTTCACCTATTCACTCAGGGAGATTAATGCATTGAGAATCCTCTATAAGAGAAAGTGAAAGTAAAGTTATAAAGTGAAAAATATTAGGTGTATACACAAATCATCACCAAAATTCATGGAATGAATTTAATTATATTATTATATGTGTTTTATGCCACAAATATTTCATAATGACCTACCATATGCTCAACACCTCTTTCTTAAATTACAAAAAACTAAATATGATCTTAGGCATTTTTTCAAACATTTACATAGAGTTTCAGATCTTACATTATCATTACTAAAGAGGAAATACCCCAAAATGTTTTTCCTACATAACATATACTAAAAAACTACCTCAAAATATGCATTTATATTTTTTAATGGATGCATAATTCGATTTAACCTTCACACCCATCACTCGAAAAGGCCCTTTTCCCTTATGTTTTATTTTCCTTTATGTTTTTCCTTGTTTATACACACAAAACTCTTTTTTTAATATATATTTAAAGTAGCCTTGGGTGTCACTTAGACTCATAAAATAATGTAATATATAAGAGTATCATTAAAAAAAATTGGCTTATTTTTGGGCCATTTAAAAAAATATTTTCTTGTGTTTGAGACTCCCAATTTTTATTCTTGTTTTGAACAAATACTTCTACAACATCTCTATATAAAACCCATGAAACCCATTTAATTTGTTTAATCTTAGGTGGTATGAGGTATTAAGACCTCAATGGGTTTTACTGATGAAACATGTAATTTTATTTTTGTTTTTTTACTGTAGCTTTAACATACATTACATATAATATTCTTCATTAATTAACATAATGAGGTGTTAAGACCTCAAAGGGTTTGATTAATGAAACATGTAAATTTTTTTTACTTTAGATTTAACATACTTTACATATAATATTATTCATTAATTAACATAATGATTTACTATTTGACAGCTAAATACATCTAAAATAACATGTGCAAAAAATACAACTAACCCACTAGTTAAGCTATAATATATTTAGTTTTCAAATAACATTTAATAGTACAAAAGATAAAATCCATCACATAACACATATGTTTAGTGAATGGTACAATAGTACATTGAAATATTCCATTTTTATAGTTAAAGGTGTATATATAGCCTCTGTTATTTTCAACATTATGAATAATGTAAAAGTTTATAACTACTACTGTATTTAATAATAAAAATATTAAATGTATAAATATTATAATATTTTACATAGTATGTCATAATATCACATATTAAGAAGTAAAATAGTAAAATTGAGATTCATAATACAAATAAATAATCAATACAATAGCCATGAGTATGAATTTAGAATGGTTGATCAGTTGAAGAAAAGGAAAGCATCATCAAGGTGCCTTTCCTCCAACCACAGATCATCAGTCTCCTACACACCTCCCCACTAGGAGTGACCCTTCTCTTCATGGAGGGGTAGATGATAGAAATACAAATATCAATAATTCAATAAGAATACATGTGTAGTACAATCATTAATATATACATACACATGAAAACTAGAAATTAAAGTGAAATGATAATGTTTTCAACTATAACAATACTTTGGAAAAACAATCATTATAAATTTTAGATCTCTCATTGATCTAAGTCAAATCCACACAAACACATACTCTATGCTAATTAATCTCAATCTATCCCATGATACCATATGATAAGTATATACATTACGTGACATCAACCTCATATGCCAATCATATATTACCATAATAAAGCATATAACTATATAATTGTATAAACCAATTCAAATATATACTAATAATCATAGAGGTAAAAAAAACTAAGAGGGGGGTGAATAAGTGGTGGTAAATAATCAAATTCAATTTCCAAACCCTTAAAACACTTAAGCATTAAATACAACCATTCATAAAGCATTCAAGATGTTTATACAAATGAATAAATAGATAATGCAAGATTACACACAAAACACAAGATTTATGTGGGAAACCATCTTAGGGAATAAAACCCACTCTAAATATTGTAAAATTCATGGAATAATTTTACTATAAGCAGTATGAAACCCTGAGATGGTCAAGTCCTTTTGACCAAACTTTAGTGAAACCCCTATTCTATAAGGAACACCTACCCCTAGGATGGTCATGTCCTGACCAGAATTTAGTGAAACACCTATTCCACAAGGAACACCTTCTCCTAGGATGGCCAAGTTCTTTTGACCTATATGTTGAGCATCTTCCCAACACCTATGATATGAAAATCTTATAAACACTGATTGCATACCAATCTAATGGAGATATAATGTATATCATCCCCCTTCACTTCTTCACATAGCCACAAACATTCAAAACTACCTTTTGGATCACTCTAGACCTCTCATAAATAAATCTATCACAACCTAAACAACATGAAAAAATGGTCATAAACATAGTCCACACTCTAATCTTCCTCTCAAATCAACCACCAAGCTTACACAGATATCATCTAGCCATCACTCACACTCAAGTTATCCAAAACATCTTTTTGGACCACTCTAGACCTTTTTACTCATCCTCAATCTTCAAATTTCAAGAGCACTATTATTGACATCATAAATATGACCTACAGGTCATACACATAGTCTTTAACCTTATCTACTATATAACCCATCCACTAGGCACACACTCTTTCCTTCACTCCACAACTCTCACACACACCTCTTCTCTCAGGTCTCTGATATATAAAAATCATCATCTTTGATTTCACCTTTAGTGAAGCCTTTATGAATATCAACTTCTTGGTCAAACATTATACATGCCTTAACCCATAATGCTTCTATCCCATTAAGACACAACTCAATACCATCCTCAGAGGTCAGCCATAACATCCATGGGTCACCTACACCTCTTTCAAATAGGCTTAAGTGTCTTTTTAGATCATATAGAGATCCATTCAACTATTTGACACTTATCAAAGAAAATTTAGAACACAATAATAATTTAATAATACATATACCCATGCGACATGATCTATAGGTCTAGCTTAAGTGACAACATCCATCACATCACCCTTCTACTATAGTACACTTAGCCCAAACATCATTCTGTACATATGATCACTAAGAATGAATATATAGTCAAATTATAAGACTTTGATCATACAAAATATGGATTGGTAAAACCTAAATAATCCAAAAAAATGGTCCTCATGAATTTTACATGTTACAATACTTATTTCATCTTAAAACATTAAAATACCATTAAGAACAACTCAATTACCCTTCTCAGGTTACTTGCAGAGCATGAACACATACATAGTCAACTTTGAATATTAAAAAAATTTATTGTACAAACATTCATACATTCAAATAAATATTTAGGAATAAACCTTGAAGTATTATAAAACTTTTCTTTTTACACCATGGTTAAATTATGCATATATCAAAAGTTATAACATGAAAACTATATACTGGTCTTCCCTTGTAAATTCAAATATTTGAATTCCAATGGTCACTAAGCGAGTGTTAAACATCGATAACTTGTCATCATCTTGATTCTTCATAAAAATTTGGAACAAATTCACTTTGTCAATCTCATTGAGAGTAGGCTGGACTTTAACAAACTTAAATTTCTATCAGTTTGACCTCATCTTGTTTTCCTTAACAATTTTGACCAAATACACACCATCAATCTCCTTAGAAGTAGCTCAGTATTTAACTTTGATTATTGTTAAACATTGAACATGTTAACCTCATATTTTTCACCCTTGTAATATTTACCAAATATGTACCACCAATCTCTGTGGATTAGCTAGTTCTTTTTCTTGCAATGCTCACCATTAGATCTTGATCAAAACCCTTGTGATTGACCCTTAGCACCCTTGTGTGGCTTTTGAATTTTTTTTTGTCATTCCATGTGCTTGTGATAATTAGAATTAATATCTAATTTTTTGACTCTTTTAATTTAACATGCACTATTTATCTTTTTAATTATGAATTACCGCTCATTGTTGATCTAGTATCAGATTAGCAAGCTTGTGACATTTGTCACCAACACATGCAAAATTTGACATGTTCAATTCATACACACCATTAATATCAATATTTATTATTAATCACTCACCATTAGATCTTCTAGATAAATTACCTCAGACTTTAACATGATTAAACTTGATGGTCTCTAGCCCATCATAGTCTACTAGAGCAACTTTGAAGCTTTATAACTTGAGCTAGAAATCACTTCAAGACTCCAAATTTATAGGGTAACTTCTCGGCACTGTAGAAAAAATTTACATGTAAATGTTTGAACATTAGTTAATTTATTCATACCTGCATTAAATTCATAAAATTTATATTTCATTCATATTTCCATGATGTGTAGTGATGGTCTGGCTAAGTATAGAAACTTAGTGAACTTCTATTTAAGAGGCCAAATTTGCACCTGCATATCTTTTGATATACACAACCTCACAACCTAAAACATAGAACATAGAAACTTAGGACTAATGTGATCAAACCCATATGACCAACTCCCCTTTACTCATCCATACATGAAAATAATGACATCAATAATTTACCTACATAGATTTTTTTTGTCATAGAACCAACTATGACAAGATGAACATAATGAAGAACTAGATGAATACCATGAATTTACACAAGCTCTCAAATCATCCTTGAAATTTGATAAGACACCTAATATATTCTCAATACTTTAGATCCATCCCAAATCATACTAAAACTTAAGATCAACCAAGCCAATTTTAAGCATACTAAGACAAGCACACTACACACATTGTCATTGACACTTATACTATTAATATAATTCATCCACTCACCTAGAAAATTCCATGACATCATTTATAATTATATAAAAATCTCTCCCTTTATCATTTATGTCAACACCCATCATACAACTCACCTTCCTTCTCTCTCTTTAAGCACTCTCACAATAGGAACCTTCTCCCCCTTTGACACAACGAAAAATTGGGCACAAATTGATCTTTAGTACCTAAAAATACCATTGATAGTAGAGGACCACCTTATAAATATGTTAAAAACTCTCCCTTACCTTGATCCTACCTTTTCTTGCTTTGACAACTTCCTCTTGTAACATGCCAATACTCTCTTCAACTAAGCATTACAACTAATGAATAATGAACACAAAAAAGAACTAAAATATTATAAAAATCACAAATAAACATCTAAGATGGAATCCCCATAAGATCTATAAGACATTTCACCTCTTGAGCATCTTCAGATCTTCACACACCATGAAGAACCACCACATAGGTTTACTATCCTTCTCTCTCAAGTAACCTCAAGGACCACCAAAAAAACTTCACACCACTCAATAAATAAGAAACATGCTATAAAAAAACCTAATAACTCACCTTGAAACACTTATGCCTTGATCTTTTGGAGAAACTCAGCAAAAAATCAAATATTCACACTAGCCTGTTTAGACTCATTATAACCCTACCTATAATTTACAGAGCCCATAAAATTTAATATACATAATTTCAAGACATGAAACTTCATATATATAGTAATGTCATATACATCCTTAATCACACCAATTTTCATCACCTATCTCCTCTTCTATAACATACTACATTCACAAATCTACAAGCTAATTAGGCTTCCATTTTGACAAAAACTTGAATAATTTAAAAAACATAAAGCTTAAAATATCAATTAAGATTGATTTGACAACCCATTTGGCCCATTAAACCTAATAATAATCCTTAGACCTAAATTCATAAGGTAAAACACTTTTGTAGCATAGCCCAAAACTATAGAATTTCAAAGCAAACAAGGTCAACAAACCTCCTTCTAGTCAATGCCCACCTCTAAAACTTTTTGCACACCTAGAGACAACTATCACATAATTTTGTACCAATATTTGAGCCTTCACACCTTTGGGAAAATTTAATTCTTATACTATGGCTTTGATCTGCAATAAAAAGGATAAACCTGGGAGCACACAAAAACCTTTAAAAGGCACAAATAGGATCATCAGGAGACAAAACCACCTATAACACATCATAAATAAATGCATAGACCTTTTTGAGAACCAAACTCTTCTTGAAATTCCATCAATCTCATTATGCCACCTAAAAATACCCATTCTGATCCTGCATATATTATATACACAACAAAAACACCTTATGACATCACTCTAGCCTAATCAAAGTAATTCTCCCATCTTGACACACCAAATCTAACTAGAAAAACTCATCTCTTTCCTTTTAGGACCTTCTGAAGAACACCACAACAACACTTGCTTCTTCACTAAAAGGAGTCTCTTAAGAAGCATAAACAACGACCTCCTCTACACCATAATTATCTTAAAACAAAGTGAAGCTAGGAGTGGTCCATATCTCTTTAGTAACCACTATAATTATATTATATCTATTATACTTCTTGATCTTATTCTCATTAGTCTTAAATTTGATAATTTTTTCCTTTTCTACATCACTCATTTTCTCTTCTATGATAAGATATACAACATTTGGAGTAACTATGGAATATTGACATACCTTGATCATTGAAGTAGATTTTTTACATTTTAGAACATCACCTTCAGACCTTAACAACATAAGAACCAAGATTGAAACTTGATCACACATAACAGGTTACTCATTAACATACAAACACATCTCAAAACTAGCCTTAACTTGAACCGTAGTCTTCTCCTTGATCTTGGTTTCTTCATTTACAATATGAGTAGATAATGAGAGATCTTGGCACTCTCCAACTTCTTTAGCATTATCCACCATAACAAACAAATTATTTGGACCTGTAGACTCATCATGACTCATACTCACCACCTTTGATTTCCATGAGTTAACTTCCCTTCTTTGATGCACTCTAGGACCTTGATTAAACCTATTCTATCTAATAGGCCATTTCTTATAGAATCTAGCAATATGACCTATCTATTGATAGTTGAATCACACTATACCTCTTGCAAGAATCTTATCTTGCCTTTCTTGATTAGAATAAAATCTCACAATATGTCCATTCTTTTGACAAATGAAACAAATTATTCCTTTTGAAGAAGACTCACCTTTCCTTACCTTATTTGGACAATAGTTAACAAAATGTCCCTCATCAAGATAGTTGAAGCACTTAACTTTGTTCACACATTTTTACTAATGACCCCCATCATAGTTTTATGTAAAATCATTTCTAACAAGTCTCTTACATTCTTTAGATCTATGTCCAAGCTGATTACATGTGTAACAATAGCCATTAAAACTTGCATACCTCATGGAATTTGGTTGTCTGATCTGATTTTTATTCACTCTACCATCATCTTCATTCCTTGACTAATTATTGACCTTTAAGGTCTAATTTACATTAGTATTCATCTTATTCTGAGTTGCATTTTTTGGTTCTTATTTATATCAAAGACCAGTTCTATCACTTGCATGCTTTTGATCACTCAAAGTATTTTCTAAATCACTTGATCTATTTTAAAATCTCATAAATGACTATGTATTACTAGATGTCTTCTTTAACTCAACTTTAATGACTAATTTTTAATTACATACCTTGAACATTCATCTTTTTTATCTTTCAAGACTGTAGATAAGATTTCTAATTGAAAACTAAGATGTTTGACTATATCTTCATGATCCTTGGTATATTCATTCATTCTTTCCTCAAACACAAATAATTATTCTTCATAGTCCTTTATTTGAGACTTCATATTTTTTTTAATCTTCTTCTCAATCTTTAGTTCTTCAAGAGCATTCATAAATTTAGTCTCACATTCCACCTCATCTTTATCATCATCTAAATCACTCCAAGTAGACACCTTTTGATATGAGTAACTTCATTCCTTAGCCATGAAGAGTTTTTCATCTTCATGATCATACTTTGAGTTACTATCTTCAATTTCATTTGATGAGTTGCAATCTTCTTGGTGTAGAGACTCTTCTTGTCCTTGAAGTACTTCTCATTGTCAAACCTTTTGAATCCCTTCTTGATTTTATCAATCCTAAATGATCTCTCGCCATCATCATGAACTTGACCATGCTATTTATCATCATTCTTCTTATGCTTATGAGGGCACTTTTTAGCAAAATGTCCTACCTCTCCACAATTAAAGTAGTTGAAGGGTAGTTTACCCTTATACTTACTTGACCCTATTTTTAATTTCCTTATAAACAAAGTAATTAGTTCATCTTCTTTAATATTAGATATTTCATCCTCCTTGAGTTTATTACCTTGAAACTTCTTCTTTGGATTCATTTTGATCTTAAATGTTACTTCCTTCTTTTGTGGTTTATCATCATCTATTCTCATCTCATAGGTAGTAATAATGCCATGTAATTCATTCATCTTCAATTGATTAAGATCATGAATTTCTTCTATAATAGATACTTTAGAATCAAATTTGAGAGAGAGAATTAATATCTTTTAAACTAGAATAAATTCTTCAAGATTCTCTCCAAGACCTTTGATGATGTTTACAATCTCATCAACTCTCTACAGAAAGGATGCCACAAAATATTTTTCCTTCATCTTAAGACTTTCAAATTATCTTCGGTGAGTCTGAAACTTTTCCAATTTAACCTTTGAATCTCATTAATAAATGGTCTTTAATTTATCCCATATTTCCTTCTCATATATGCAATGGATTACTTTGGTTTATTTAGTATTTGAAAGAACACAAGTGATAGCATTCATTGCCTTAGAATTGTTCTCAAAAAACTTCTTATTTGTAGAAATGGATGGAGTAATGTAGGTGAAAAATAAACATCCATAAAAGATTGCCAAGTGTTAAACCCTAGGGACATGATTTAGGTCCTCATCCTTGCACTCCAAAAAACATAATTAGATCCATTGAACATTGGTGTTTTTTTAGTGGAAAAAATTCCTTGAATTTGATGACTACCCATATTTTACCTTGGATCTCCTTCAAGCTATCAAGCCTTTACCAAAAGGTTGGCCCTGATACCAATTGATAGAGGTACAAACCATTGAGAGGTATGGAGTGTGAATAAGTGGTGTTAAATAGTCCAATTCAATTTCCAAACGCTTCAAAAACTTAAGCATTCAATACAACCATTTATGAAGCATTCAAGATATTTATAGTAATGAATAAATAGATAATGAAAGATTATACATACATCATAAGATCTATGTGGGAAAACCTCTTGGGGAATAACACCTACTCTCAAGCCTACAAACATATGTACTACTACTCCTATAATACGTATGCAAACATGAGATGGTTAAGTAATTCTAACTAGAATTTAATGAAACACTTGTTCCACAACGAACACCTACCCCTAGGATGGTCAAGTCCTTCTAACCTAGATGTTGAGCACCCTCCCAAAACCTATGATATTAACATATCCTAAACACTAATTTCTTACCAATCTGATCTACCTCTCAAATCAACCATCAAGCTTACATGGAAATAATCTATCCTTCATTCACACTCAAGGCATCCAAAACATCCTTGTGGACCACTCTAGATCTTTTTACTCATCCTCAATATTCAAAACTACAAGAGCACTATTCTTGACATCAGACATATGACCTCGACCTGATCTACTCTCCACAACTCTCACATACACCTCTTCACTCAAGTTTAGAAATCACCACCTTTGATTTCAGCTTTTATAGATCCATAATTATTATTATATTATAGGTTATCCATAATAATTGTCTTATCCCTTAAGACATCTAACATAGCTCAATACCATCCACAAAAATCAGCCATAGCATCTATGGGTCAGAGTTAAGCAGTTAAACCTTTCAATTAGGCCTTAATAGCCCTTATAGGTCCTATGGAGACCCATTCACCTCTTTGAAACTTGTCCAAACAAAATTAGAACATAAAAAAACTTTAAAAATACATATACCCATGCCACATGATCTATAAGTCCACCTTAAGTGACAATATCCATCACATCACCCTTCTGCTATAGCATAATTAGCCCAAACATAATTTTGTACATACCATCACCAAGAATAAACACATAGTCAAATTTTAAGCCTTTGATCATATAAAATATGAATTGTTAAAACCTTCATAATCCACACATATTATATTCATGAAGTATACAATATTATCCAACACTCATTTCATATTAAACATTGAAATACCATCAAGAATAACTCAATTACCTTTCATGGGCTACTGGCAGAGCATGAACACATACATAGTTAACTTTGCATCTCAAAAAAAATAATTGTACAAACATTAAAATCTTAAAATAAA
This sequence comes from Torreya grandis, assembly GCA_037957365.1. NCBI lineage: Eukaryota > Viridiplantae > Streptophyta > Pinopsida > Cupressales > Taxaceae > Torreya > Torreya grandis. The sequence goes on from JARHVA010001433.1 coordinate 1,869,280, forward strand.
TATTTATAGATGAACCTTGAAGTCCTCTACAACTTTTATTTTTACTCCATGGTTAAATTCTACATATATCAAAAGTTACATCATAAAAACTATAGACTAGAATTCCTTCACAAATTCAAATATTTGAATTCCAATGGTCACTAAGCAACTGTTAAACATCAATAAATTGTCATCATCTCACTCTCATGCTCCTTAGTAATTTTGATCAAATATGCACCATCAATCTCCTCAAAAGTTGCTAAATATTTAAATTTTATAAATATTAAATATCAAACATTTTAAAATCATATCATGATACCTTATAATATTGACCAAATATGCACCACCAATCTCTATAGATTAACTAGATCTTTATCTTGTAGTGTTCACCATTAGATCTTGATCAAAACTCCTATGATTACGATACTTAGCACCCTCGCATGCCTTATAAAAAAATTGATATCCGTACATGTAATTGTTTCACTTATCAATACCATTTTATTTTTTGACTCTTTGAATTTAATGTGCACCATTGATCTTCTTAAGTATGAATCACTGCTCACCATTGATCGTCTGTCAGATTAGTGAGCTTGTGATACTTGTCACCAATGGGTACAACCTTTGGCATGTTGACTTCATATACATCATTTATCTCAATATTTATGATTAATTTATCACCATTTTATATTATATAAAAATTACCTTAGACTTTAACATGATTAAACTTGATGGTATATGGCCCATCATAGTCTACTAGAGCAACTTTGAAGCTTTATAACTTGAGCTAGAAATCACTTCAAGACTCCAAATTTCCAGGGTACCTTCTTGGAACTATAGAAAATATATCTAGGTAATAATTTGACCATTATTTAATTTATTTTTACCTATATTTAATTCACAATTTTTTTGGTTCATTCATATCTACATGACATATAGTGATGGTCTAACTAAGTATAGAAACTTAGTGAACTTTTGTATGAGAGGCCAAATTTGCACCCACATATATTTTTATACACACAAACTCATAACATAAAACTTAGAACATAGAAAATTAGGACTAATTTTATCACACCCATATTACCAACTCTACTTGAATCATCCATACATGGTAATGGTGACATCAACAAACTGCCTACTCAAATTTTTTGTCATAAAACCAACTATGCCAAGATGAACATAATGAAGGAATGGATGAATATCATGCACTTCTAAAATCTCTCCAATCATCCTTGACCTCTGTTGGGACCCCTCATATATTATAAATAATTTATACCCATCCCTAATCATGATAAAATTGAATATCAACCAAGCCTACTTCAAGCATACTAGGACAAGCACACTACACACTTTGTCATTGACACTTAGACTATCAAGACACTTCATCCACTCACTTGGACACCTATATGAAATCACTAAAAATTATATAAAAAATAATATATTTTCAACATATAATCAATTATAAATTAAAGACAAATATTCACTTGACTATACAATACAAGTTTAAAACATCCATCTTTTATAGAAAATTAATTTTCTCTTACAATATATAATTATTATTAACACATCTAATAAATTCAGTTTATATCCATCATATTAAATTCTTAATATCCAAATATAAACAAGGAGAAATGATTATATTAAATATTTTTAAGTAAACAAATACATTACTCTTTATTTATTTGAATTCTAACATCTTTCATTCCTTAACACTATATAGCTTGAGTAATAAATCAAATAAAACTTTAAAAGGTTAATGTGCTCATAACTCATGATTATTTACTAGCTTGAGTTAGTCCATTTAATCATTTTTTTTCCTAACTACCTAACCCTAAACCTTCCTTGACTAATTTTCTAATTACTATCATGATACACCTATATCTTGTACTACTATATGTGCACAAACTAAAACTCTCTCTCTCTCTCTGTGTGTGTGTGTGTGTGTGTGTGTGTGTGTGTGTGTGTGTGTGTGTGTGTGTTCTTACATACCTATTCATCACTTAAGGAAAAAATTAACTAAACATTATTTTATTCAAGAATCTTTATAGATAAATATGGGCACATATAGGTATATTTTAGTATATCTAAAACCTTTCAATATCTCATATCACTCTATTCCATTTGAAACCAAACTACCATTGAATGTGACACCAATTTACCTAAAATTATAACTCCATATGAGATGATATATAAATTATATTATATATCTATCCCTGTGTATGTATCTTATATCAAATATGTCACAAATCTTGGTTGACTATCAATGGGAAAATGTTTTTATCTCATATATAAATATGTGTGTATATATATGTATATGTATATGTATATATATATATATATATATATATATATATATATATATATATATATATATATATATATATGCACTCACACATGAATGCACACATGCACACACACACACACATGCATGTGTGCACACGCACACACACACACATGCACGCGTGCGCGCGCACACACACACACACACACACACACACACACACACACACACACACACACACACACACACACACACACACACACACACACACACTTATATATAGATGTGTGTGTGTGTGTGTGTGTGTGTGTGTGTGTGTGTGTGTGTGTGTGTGTGTGTGTGTGTGTGTGTGTGTGTGTGTGTGTGTGTGTGTGTGTGTGTGTGTGTGTGTGTGTGTGTGTGTGTGTGTGATCAATCATATACATATGGATGTATAATTAAATTATAACTTTATCTATAATTTGTATATGTTCCATGAGACTACCAATAACCAAAAACATACTCACCATTCAAATTCAATAGTTCATATATGAATACACAAGTTATATAATTCTAAAAACAATATACATCTACATCTTATGTAATAAAAAGTATGGTTGTAGACAAATTTCCCTTTTCCCAAAGTAAATCTATAACTTCCTTTGTAAAGACATATAATTATCAGTCAATAATTCCAAAAATAAATCCTCATGTTTGTAGTGGGTTTTAATCAAATTAATATATTTTTGGTAACTTATTTATCCACACCTATTTAATAGATGAAATATTTTACCTTGGTTCAACCTCAACAACAAAGTTAAAATTGAAGAAATAAGTTAACTATAGGTGCTAGGAGAAAATCTCACTATAACAAGAATAAGATACAATTTCTCATCATCCAACTCATCATACCCAGGTAAGATAAATGTAGAGAGTGTATTTCATGTAGGTGAATTAATCATCCAAATGGATATATTATCACTTTATGGGCCTATGGATGGAAATGAATTTTATCCCCAGGTTTATAGGAATGACCTAGTATATAGCTAAACAATATCTAAAACTCCATTCTTTTCTATTAAAATATGTAAGAGGGTTCTAATTGTTTAAAGTACTACAAAAATATGAATTAAAACAAATGTTTAATACTAAACCTAGATAATAAGGGCATTTAATTTCCTTATCTAAAATAGAAAACATAGTCCATATATATATAAGCAAAACCTTACAAATTTCACTTTTAAAATGAAATGCTCTACTTGCCTAGTCACTAACAATGGTTGTCATCCAATGAAAATATTGGTAGTGATTTTCCCTCTTCAAAAGTGCTCTGCTTCTTTCTTTAAATTCCCCCTTAACTCATCCATTTTCCATATTTTTATTATATTTCCATTTTTATTCCATGTTATGCATGCCCTCAAGTTTCTAATTAAACCCTATGAGTTATCCATTATAAGACTCAAATTTGTAAATGCATATTCCTTAATTCTGACATTATATCAAGGCTCCATATCCCTATTTTTACATAGAACTATATGCCAAACCCTAAAATACAGAGACCCAAAAATGGCAAGGTCAACACCATAATGATAACAAAAATAAAAAATTTCTTCCCAAAGATTTCAAAATGACCTAACTTATTTTTGGTTCAAAGAGTGCATGGTAATGATGGCACTATAAGCTTCCAAACCAACATAAACAATTATTTTCCCTAAGTTTTAAAACTCAACTAATGATAAATTATTGGGTGTATTTTACCCCATATCACTTAGTCCACCAAAAATGGGTAATAATCAAGTCCAACAAAATTTAGATAATCAAATACAAAGACATGGTTTAAATAAACATCCTATACTCTATAGGTTTACAATACACAAAAATAGGTCCATATTAATTTAAAACTCAAAAATATATAGTTTAGTTCACATAATGGTTTCATATAGGTTTATATATCCAATAAACATTAGTAGCGTTAATAAATAGTATTAACATGAATATTCATTTTCAAACCAGTTATTTTATAAAACAAATCAAGTATTTGACTCATAATCAATGCAAATCATGAAATATTAACCATAGGAACAAATAGTAAACATAAGCATTCAACACCTCCATCAATACTAATTCAACTTATCATACAAAAGTGTGAGTGTGTGTGTGTGGGTTAAGTTTCACTCTTTTTATCCCCATTGTCAATATCTACATCTTCTTCCCCTATGATACTCTTCCTCATTCCACTCTATGAGGGTGGGATAGCCCTATAAGCACCTCGATAAAACAAATAGTAATTAGTCTGAGATTATAAAAAAGTAAAAAAAAATAATCAATGTATATACATCAAATGAATTATTATAATAAAAAAATATTAAAAATAAAATCACATGCACATAAAATTCTAATAAATCAAAATATATGATATCTAGATACGTGTACAAATGTCCTCTAATCATACTATATCATGAAATAAAATAAAACATCCATCAAACCAAGCATCATAGATGTCCAAATATATCATCAAAATCAGAAAAATACTAAACATTAATTTATTTATATCCTAATACTAATGCAATCTTAAAATATTAGTACTAAATTTAACACAAGTATTTTCAAACATCACCATGTGTATGTCAAGTATTTGACAAAATTCATACCTAAATAAATGCAACCAAAGTTTGAAATGAATTTTTATTTTTATTTTTAAAATTTCTTAATGATGTAAAATTATAGATACACCTTCGATGATCCTTAATCAATTCTATGTTGTTTTAATTTTAAAGTTTCATTTTTATTTCATGATTCAATTTTCATCATAATTATTACAACACCTTGGTTTATGTTGATTGCATTGTTTATTTTACCAGTAACTTTGATTGGCTTTTCCCATTCTAAAAGCCTATACAAAATTCCCAATGATGAAAACACATATATTGAAAACTTTCATCCAAATACACATTTATTATAAGGGATGTTTTAAATTAGTATGGATCATCATCTTCTTTCGTCTTCCCACTTTCATATCTTGGATTATGTTTTGTTTGATTGATTTAAGTCTTATTTATATTAGTTGATTTTTCCTCTTGTCTTGTTTCTATCTTTGTTATATTATTATTAAAATGATAAAATACAAAAGTAAAAATTTATTTTCCTATATCTTTGTTAGTTACACAATTACACATTGCTATATATCATGCTTATCTACCCATTACAATAGGTTTATATATACACCACCTATGAACATATTTATCATGATATTATTGATTTAAATGCATTATATATAGGTTACATATGTCCACTGACTTATAGTTCATTTAAATCTTTATCATGCTTACACCTGGGGAAATTCTTACATTATGGGCATGATTATACTAGGGGTAATTTTAGTGTGCTTTAGGTTCTATTTTTCCTATTTGACGTTATCATATTGGTATTTATATTTTATTATACATGTTTTTCTATATCATATATCTTATGTGATTCATTGCATTTATATATTGTTTTACTTCACCTTACTATTACATTGTGTGTTCTCTTGTTTTCTCTATAATTGCTTGAATTTATTAAATTTATGAACTCGTGCTCATTTGTTATTTTGTGTGTCGATTGTTATGTATTATATTATGTCATCTATATAGGATCCTATAGTTTTCAAGTTTGTGTTGCTTATGTGTGATTAATTTCATTTTTATTTGATTGGTATGTATTGCTTGATGGTTTCACTTGCTCTATGTAGATACATGATTATGTGTGTTTACATTTATTAACTATACTATGTATAAATTTGCATTTTATGCATGATCAATGTCATGTACATTACTAAGTATTGTATATAATTATTGGTTCCTACATTTCCATGGTTTCTATCATGCATAGATTGGGGTATACTATTATTGTGGTTAATTTTTGTATCTTATCCTTATAAGACCATCTCATTACATTAGGATATATCACTTGTACCTATTTTCTTGTTATGTTGGGGCATATCACTTATCTCTCCTTGCTTGTTATATCAAAGAATATCAATTACCCCTCCATTTCAATTACTTCACTTATATTGATTTAGATTCATCATGTTAGGATTAGGTTATCAATTAGATTTGATGATGACATATTTATATGATTATATACACGTGTTTAAAAATGTTCTTTCAATATTATTAAAATTTTTAATTCTATCTATCTTTATTTATTGTGTTGTAAAACATGTTTGTATTTGGGTTTCTTTCTATCCTTGTTCTACTTTATGTTTTGCATTTTCCTCTCCTATAGTATGTATTTTTATTAGTGTTTGTACTAGAGTTTGGTCCCTTTCAAAAACCTATTCTTACCTATAATAAAAAACACCATGTGACCTATAACAAAACTAGGTGTCTACTTAATGCCCCACTTTAATGTGAGGGTGCATATACATTAAATTAAAATAAACAAGGATGGATATAATTTTTGTTACAGTCACCTTTCTACCTATAATTTATGCTTGAATTTAGTTTCTTATATTAAAGTGATTTTCAAGTCAAAATGAGGAGAGATATTACCTTCTATTAGATTCCATCTCCAACAAATTGTAAAATAAAACAAACTTATCTCTTTGTTATATGTATTAATGTTCTAACTACCATTGAAGATTTATGAATGCTTAGATGTCAAAATATTTAATGTACCAATATAAAATTTGAATGTTTACAAGAAGATCAATGTCTTGATAAATTAATAAAATATAATCAAATGAGATAAGTAAAAAAATGAAAAAATGAAAAAATAAATGGAATATGCCTCATGATACGTGAATCATGCTACCATTTCTAAAAATAACTAAAATTACCATGGGTCTCAATATCCATAGCCATGTGTTGAAAATCCTAAATAGTGGATCCTAGTACCCTTACCATGTGGAAAAATCTACTTCCTAAATAGTGGATCATAGTACCCTTACCATGTGGAAAAATCTACTTCCTAATTATGTCAAAAAATTAATAAAAATACATACTATAGGAGAGGAAAATGCAAAACATAAAGTATAACAAAGATAGAAAGAAACCCAAATACAAACATGTTTTACAACACAATAAATAAAGATCAATAACATAGAGACACCAAATAGAAAAAGACTAATATTACCAAGGAATCTAGAAACTTCCCATTTCTCAACCATAAATTTAAGGTGTTATTCAGTCATTTATATATCAATATCTTTATCTTCAACATCCTTCTCCTTTTCTTGACTTTTTATCCTCTTACTGACACAAATTCCTTAAGGGGATTATTTTTTCTTTAAATTCCTTCTTGAAAAATCATAATAGTGGTTGTGTAATTATTTATATTTAATTTTATTAATTAAAATACTTTGTCTATATTTTTATTGAAACTTGTATTTTGGTTATCCAAGATAATAATTTTCTTCTCTATGTCATTGAACTTTTTATTTATCCCATCCACATCATCATTAATGGTGTGCATTTCCTTGTTTAGATAGGACTCATTAAATTTATCATCTTCATTAACTTGGAGGAGTATTAATTTTATATTTTCCTTTATTATATCATTTGATTTCATAATATAATTTAATTGGTTATGATGAAGGGAAGAGTCATTTTCAAGAGTGATATTTTTTTCAAAATAGAAGCCAGGGCACTTATATTTATTATTTTATTTATTTCCTCTAACTTTTTATCATAATTCTACTCTAACTTGGAAAACATATTTTCATCATTTATTTATTTCTCACAAAAGAAATGAGAGAGAGAGAATTTCATTCCAAATAAAAGTTATAGAATTCCTCATCGGAGACTTGCAAAATAGAGCTTTATTTCACCATTTTTGAGTTACCTTTCAATTTATTATCCATACTAATAATATTACTTGTAATCTTGATTTTAGGGGAGATGTAAATGGAAATTGACTTGGGAAAATTTTGAGAATAATGGTCATTATCAAAAGTAGCTAAGGTCAGGTTATGTTTAACCAAAATATTAGAAGGGATAGCTTCAACAACAAATTTTTATGGAAGGAGGCCTAAGGCTTGAGACTAAGCATGATGAAATAATAAATAATATAAAATACTAATGAATAGGAATCAAAGTATTTTTTTTTACATAGATGTCAATCACAAAACTCTCAATAGACATCATGAGATAAAAGGGTATGCTAATAAGCATCTTATGATGTAAATGGTTCAAAAGGTAAAAATGATAAGAAAGAGCACAATTATATCTACCCTTTAGAGTGGCATACCTCATTACATGATAAAAGATCTCATTACATGGTGCATGGATATAACATCCAAGAGTTAAGTTTGTAAACTAGCGATATTTTCTTTTCCATTGAGAAATATCTACATGTATTCATTCCTATCCCTCTTATATTTTTAAAATTTAAGACCTTCCATGTTTATGCTAGTACCTATGGGATAATTTCCTCTTATAATTTTAAAGATAGACCTCTCATATTAACAAAACTTGATTTCCAAGAATTAGAAAATTATTCAGAGAAAAGTGGATCAAATCCCATAACGCTTTCCATGAAATTCGTGAGACTTCCCTACCAAAGTATGTGCCAAAGCATTAGTTTCTTCTTGACCATGTCACATGACTGGGGCTCAAATCTACATCTGACTCACCAATTGTGGAACCAAAGCTTTGATGATTAAGATGCAAAACTAAAATAATATTTTTATTATATCCTACTTTGAAATCCTAATTGAGGATACCACCATACATAGAATTAAGACTGATGTTGTCTTTAACCTCACATCTATGGTAATAAGTATACATGGGGTAAATTATGTATTAGTCATAATAACATAGAAATTAAATCTTTTGGCATGAACATAATATAAAAATATATTAAATTTATATTACCATATTTGTACTATTCATCTCATGATTTGGATATCAAAATTATAATCAATGATACATAATTTTATAAGACCATGAGGTAATATTTTGACCACTTGGTTCAATGATTAGAAAACTTTGTCATCTTGAATAAAATAATTATAAATGAGATAATAAGACCTCCATACCCTATATAAATAACAATCCCCTATTTTTGTATCATGAAAAATCCATAAACTAAAGATATAATTTATTATATTCACCATTGATTAGATCAATAACCATGGGAGGAAGATAAAAGTTTCTCTAACATAATTTATGATGGATAAAGCATCATATATGATATTTTTAATAGTCATTTTCTCTTCTTAAAATGATAATTTATTATATTGATGGAATATAATTCTATAGTAATTTGATTTGTCTACATCTCTTTAGCCATTTGGATACCCAAAATAATAGATTTAATTTCTACCATATGATTAGTTTGCTCACAAAGACTACCTACATAGGCTATTAATTTTTTCCTCTATTATCTATTAAAATTATACTTCCACCAAATTTTGACTAATTTTTACCCCTAGGTTAAAATAGCTAACCCAATATGGTTTTTAAACATGGTTGTTAGCCTTGTTAATGAGTCTTAAACCTTCTTTGAGGAAATTAAGGTTTTTTAGCATAGTTTAAGGTTTTTGACAATGTTAAGGTTTCCATTGTGGCCAATATGAGCCTTTTAAAAGCCTCCTTCTTGATTAATTTGTCAAATAAAATAGTGAAGAGGTAAAATGAATTAAAATGTGGCCTTAAAGGGTTTTATATTTGCTTCATAGAGTTGTCTAACCATGCATTGGTTTTTTTGTGTTTGTCATGCATTCCAAAGTCATTTAAGTCACTTTTGGGCTTAATATGAGGAGTTGTAGGTAATTTTTAAAAGTAAAAATATTTAAAGAAGTTTTATAATGTGAATGATGTCAATATAAAGTTATATCATTAGTTGCATGTTAAAATTAGTTAGTTACCATAGTTTAGACTCTAAAGAAGCATTTCAATACACTTGTACAACCTTGAAAGACCACTTTTTAGTTAAAAATGGTTTAGAAGTGTCATTTAAGATTCCATAGGTTAGATACACATTTTGGATGTAGTTAATGGTCATTTTTTTAGAAAACTCTCTCTTTCCTCCATTAATCCCTTCACAAGCTCATGAAGGTTGATTTTAGATGCATGGTACAAGCCATATATGTGGAGTTGGGGGCTAAGATTTTATCCAGAGTTTGGGACCCATATGATATTCCAATTTATGGAATTGGTTTTTGGATTTAGCCACTTATATTTATAAATAATCATTAAGGAGATTATGTACTTTTTTGAGGCTTAAATCCCCATAATATGTGTTTTGTGTAACTCCAATGCAAGTGTGAGCTCATTAGATACATGAAAAAAATTAGAATGGGTTTTTAGAGGTCTATAAATTTATTTCACACTTTCATTCACCAAGTTGTCATGTGTGGGAAGTCATTTTTCAAAGAAAGTTAATCTCTTGCATAGTCTACAAGTTGATTGTCATGGCCTCTAGTTACTCTAGGTTTTAAAAATTTAGAGGGGTGTAGTTAAGGTATTTACTAATTTTTTAATTCTAAAATTAAACTTAAACTTCATCAACCACCATCCATGATAGTTTGAACACCATTCCCTCTAAGTAATTCATGGTAAACCTCATTTGATTACTGTGTGAAGACTGATGCATAAGGATGCCTATAAAAGTTCTATTTCACATTATTTAGGAGAATTTGGAGGATATAAATCATATATAATTCATTAAATATTTATTTATATTTACTTAAAATTATGGAAATGTTAAAACAAAGCTTACAAAAGTCTCTTGTATCAAATGTAGACCTACAGGTCTACTTACGCCTGTACGTCTCTTTTGCATACAATATGGAGCATTCTTGTTTGAAATGGTGTCTAAGTAGAATAAATTTAAATAATAATTCAAATGAAGATGATAATATGAGTCAAGAGACTCATAAGGACACTTGAACTATCTAGAAACTAATGAGGGTTATCTTGATTAAGTTTAGAGGCCTTGACATTTATGGACAAGCCTACGTTTACATAAGAGAGTAGGGGTTTAAAAATGCTAAAAAAGATGAAATTTAACCTTGTTACAAGTGATAAATATCCATATATTAGGTTTTGATATTTTATGTGTCATGGTGGGGTTTAAAAAGACAAACTCAAAACCTCATACATTCAGAAGGCAAAATACTTTAAGGAAAATAAGGTCTAACAATGGTGATGTGGGTGGAAAATAGAATGAGTGAATAAATAATGAATTATATCAATCATTATCAAAACTATCATTTTTACTTTAAGGTCAAAGAGAAAACTCAACTATGGATTTCAATAGACTTACAGGTCTACTAAGCAATGGAGGTGAGTTTCAAAATGAAAGTAGGGTAGAGTTAATGCAAAGCATGGGTTTTATCTCAATTAAATGATGAGTAATTTATAAAAACATTTGATTTAAAATATACATATATAAATTATAGATTAAGAGAACTAGATAGAGCTAAATCTACCCCTGTAGACACAATGAACATCTATAGGTTGTTAGGGCGAGCAGGCTAGTTTCAATCCTATAAGAAGAATATAGAGCATGTATGAAATGAGTATTATAGAATATTTTCGATTATAAAAAAAATTTAATATGTAATGGAGGTTCCAATTGACCTTAATATAAGTTTAAATAATAATTTATTGTCTATAAGTCAATCAAACCCTGCAGGCTCAGCCAACATGAGCTACATGCCTATCTTACTTAGCAAGTCAAAGTTGTTTATTTAAAGTGAATAAAAGAGAAAAGAAGATAGGTGAATAAATTTAGATAATTAATGGTGATGAAATGATCCCATCACACCCTCAAACTCAATCAACAAGTAAAATATATGTTGACAAACCTTGTTTAGGCCTAACAAGCCTAACTACATACACAAATCTATATAAAGTCATGAGAGAGAAAGTTAGATTGAAAAAGGATAGAATGAAGACATAGGGAATTTAGGTATTTTTGAAATATTTAAAATTAATTCTATGAATTTTATAACATTATGATAGTGGATAAAATTAAGTGAACATAGTCAATAGGGTTTCTTGCCTTGTCTTGCTTAAGAACCCTAGACATGGACTAAGGAGGGTGTAGGAGACCTAATGGAGAAAAATGGTGAATATGAAAATTTTAATAGTCATGATATATGTATAAAACATATGGATGTAATTTTAAACTTTATATCAAACTCATAACATCACATACAATCCACATCTCTCTCTAGGCTTCACAAACACACAATCTACTAGCTGAGGGTATCCTAAACACATTCATATCTTCCATAAAAGGATGAATGTTGGATAAATATATTGGTAATAAGATTAGACCCATGTATAATCATTATTAATGTAATTTGGGTTTTTATCCAAAGACCATCCTTTATGAATCATCCTTAAGACCTTGAGGCATTCATAGGCTGTCCAAACAGGCTAGTTTCAACCTGATAAGAGAGAAGATGATTTATATGAATATATATGAGTTGGGTGACATATTAAATTAATTTAATAATGTATTAAAAGTCCATTAAAATCATTCCATTCCATTTTTTTTACTTTTAGGTATGGAATTATATAAACTAGGCCAAAAAGGACTATTTGAAGCTACTTGGGAGGTTTGTACAAGGTGTCAAAAGTTCAAATTTGACATGGAAGATAATCATGAGGTTATAAAATAAATAAAACTTTTATTTTATATTTAACATGTGGGAATCCCATGGATCCAAAATTCAATCTCTATGCAAGGAGGCCTAATTGAGACCTAGTTAGGAGAGAGACAAGCAAAAAAATGGCACTTCCATTCACTCTTAGGACCTAAAATTCGACATGAAGATGTAAAGTAATACTATTTAATAAAATATGCCTTTATATTCTCATTAAAATTCATAAAATTCTATACATAATGAGTTTTTCATGATTTCAGGGCTACAAGGAATGAATCCAAAATGGAGCTTTTGGTGTAGAATGAGTTCATGGGGTTGGTTTCAAACTTTAAAATGATTTTTTTTAATGTAAAATATGATTTTAATAGACCATAAATTTATATATAATGATTTAGAGAAGATGAATTCAATTTTTGACACTTGTAAGCAAGATTGACCTAGTGAGGTGAAGAGATTTCTAGACACCTAGCAGGGGAATGAAGTGATGTGTCAAAGATAACATGAAGAGGTCAGTTTTTAGGTGTCAAGAATAAATAAAATGTGTAACTAAACATTATATAACCATAAATAATTCCACTTGTGATTCAATAATCCAAGGCAAAGGGTAATTTTGGAGAAGTTAGTCAAGGTATCAAGTAAGTTTGAAACTTTCATGCCACTTGGAGTAGAAGAGAATATTTATATGACTAAAACTTATCTTTGAGAACCTAATGAGTCAATTTAATACTTATTTCTTCTTATAACTCCTTTTGGATACTTTTCTCTCTTTCTCTCTCTCTCTCTCTCTCTCTCTCTCTCTCTCTCTCTCTCTCTCTCTCTCTCTCTCTCTCTTATGCCCTTTTCTCCTTATTCTCTATACATTGAGCCTTAATTAGCTAAGTTTGTATCCTCCACCTAGGTATGGAACATACCTACACATTTATATCATTTGATAAATAAATAAAAACATGGTTTTACCTTATCCATGGACTGGTTTCAATATGCATGCTTGATTAGTTGATCTTCCTAAGTGATAGGTTTACTTCTTTGGCATGTTTGTCCTTGTTTAGCATTCATGTTCAGTTTGGAATCCTTTTTCCAAGTCTCTTGATGTGTACAAATGAAGTGTGTATGGGTTTAATGAGTTTTGTTTAATTAGTTTCATGTTGGGACCTCATGAATAATCCTCTTGTCTCAATCTTTCTTCACTAAACTTCATGAGAAACATTGATGTATAGAGGTAGATTTGGATTAGTGTCATGTGTAGGTTAGTCCCTTATTTGAGTTTGAATTACATTTTATTAGTAGTGATCATTTCATATTTGGTGCATCACCTCCATTATATTAGGGTTTTTTCCCTTTTCCTAGCATGCATTAGAGTAGTGTTTGGGCCTAAGTGATTCATCAAGGTAAACTAGCACTTTAACCTAGAGATTCACCTCTCCAATAGGATACCCATAACCTTGATATTTATCCATGTTACATCAAATTTAGAAGGCTTGAACTACCTTTTAAAGGGTACAAATTTGATCCATAAATTTTTTGGCACGCCCAGTACAATTAAGGTTCAATGTTGTGGAATAATTCTTGGTGTTTTTCTTCTACCTATCGGCCTTTAAAGGCATTCAAAAAACATTAATGGTGACTCCAAATGCAAACAAATAGTTTTATCAACCCATGTACTTATTTTAAAAATTATTTTATAATATCTTGTGTTTTCCTTTGACTCACAAAGTTGGGATGGTTGGGTATGAAGATAACTTCTATTTTATACCTCCTTATCAGACTTTTCATGACCTATACCACCCCTATTGACCTCTTTATCATCATTTTTATGTCCCTAATTATATGAATCAATAGCCTTATCAAGCTTGTTACCCTCTTTATGAGTCATATCAGTCTTATGGTCAGCCTACTCTCCCTCTACATGACCATGATGTTGTATATGAGCATATTTTTCAAGATCTATATGTCCTAGTTACTCCTCAAACCAATCCATTTAAATTTTGAATCAAATTATATTAGGCTATTAGAGATATATGTTAGACCTTCATACACAAAGGGAATATGGTCAAGATATCCCTAGTCATCTCATTCATGACATGAGATATTCATTTTAGCTATTGAAAGAAGAATGGGGACCTATTAAGAGAGAAAATTGGCAAAAATTCTCAAGTGAGATGATGGTTGTGAGTGGTCTCATTTAATTCACTTAGGATAAGTTGAGTAACCATGAAGAATAGTAGGTCTAAATCCATCAGCTTTATGTGTCTTCATACACATCAACTCAACCCTCATATGTGTCACTCATTATTCCCCAAGAGACCATTCTAAGTGAGTATCAAAGTGTTCCAAGCCCGTCATGCATTCCTCAAAATTTTCCTTCTTGGAATTCCATAGAAGAGATCATTCAAAGGAAAGAGGAGACTATTTGTGAATAGCCCATTATTGAGAACCAAAATGTTACTTCTCTTCTTCAATAAACTCACAAGAAGCCTTTCAATATCCCAAGATGGAATCAAGTGGTGAATTCATCTAGTGAGCAAGGTGAAATAAGTATATATTATGGAGTTGAAGGAAAATAATAATATAAACCTATAAATTTCTCTCTCATCCCCCCTCAAGAGTCCTCTTGTACCTCATATCAGCCCTCTTGTGTCCCTTATCTTCTTAAAGCCACAAACTACCTTCAAGACATGCTATTCCAAGAGAGTATAGATATGAAAATAAAAGATATAGATTTGAATATAAAAGGAATTGAAGAGATAAAAAATAAATCGATTGAAGACAAAGAGATATTTGTTCCTAATCAAGCCCTATTTCCCTCTCCCCAAGAACTTTTAGCTTTTCCATCTTATAGGTCTATCTAATAGTGTATTCAAAACAAGAATGAGAATATAATTGAGAAGGTTGAGGATAAATTTACATATGTTAAATATCATCAAGAAGCATATGATAAATATTAAGCTCTTGTTGAAAAATATGCCCCTTCTATTGCTCAACTCAATTTATTTTCCATACAAGGGACTATTTTAGATAATTTGGACTTATCTATAGTCCAACTGAAAAACAAATATAAATAATACACTTACATTATTCAAAATTTTATAATTATAAATACTATATAATATAATAAATGGGGAATATATCAAAATTATTACCATAATCTCCATGTGCAACTTGTGTAAAACCCAAAAATATTCATTTTTAAAGATTTTCTTCCTTTCAATTTAGGTAAATAAGTCCAAATTATCTAAAATATTCCATTACAAGATTTAATTCAAGAATACTACATCTCCATGACCATTCACGATCCATACAACATACCTCATAATCCATTTCTAACTCATAAACTTTCCCATCTCCCTCCCACCACATCCCTTCTTGAAGAAGAACCTGTCTTATGGGAGATAAGTGAAGAGGATCAAGCTATAGTTTCAGTTGATGAAGATGATTAAAGTGTCTATGATGGATAATTCACTATTGGTAATCCATTTAGTTAATATAAACACAAATTAGTATTATTTAATGAATAAAGAGATGACCTTGATGAGGTTATAGTTTCCCCTGAAGAGAGTGCCAAGATTGCTACCTTGGCCAATGAAGAGGTTAATCACTACATGGAAGAAAAGTCTTTTGAGAAGAACATCATATTAACTGAGTTTATTGAGTCTCATGAAAAATTTAAATAAAATTTTAAGGACATGTGGTAGATCTATTTTCATATGTTCAAAGAGTATGAAAGTTTTGAGAAGATATCACCTCTAGGAGATCAAAATCAAATTGTTGAGCAGGAATGTAAGGCTCCTAGTAAACACACATATCTTAAAGAACACTACCAAGAGTATCAAGTCCATGATAGAGAAACATATTATGATTATGACACTTTTGAATATTATTAAAGGATTGAATTTGAAAAAAAAAAATATAGGTTGAAGTTATTGCTACTTTCATAGACCAAGATGATATGTGGTAGAAGTTCGAGGTTTGCAATGAGTGTGAGGCTCTTCAAAGGCCTACATATCCTATTGTTTAAATTAAGGATGTTATAAGGGTTTATTTAATTCTTTAAATATAAGGTATAAATATCCAAGGAACCATGTTTGAGGATTCCCATATAAGCCAAGAGATGACCATGTTTGAGATAGACATAAACATCAATAAAGAGTATGAGATATAGCTTGAACCACAAGATGAATTCAAATTCATAGGTGATTGGTTTGAAAATACCATTAATTAATTTGAGAACATGATAAGAGGAGTGAAATTATATAAAAACTTTAAGACAAAAATAGCAAGGATCAAGAGGAAACTTGTTTCATGTCATCCTTAAATTCATGGAGCAAGAGATTGTCCAAGCTTCCCCTTTCATCTAGGAGGAAGAATTTGTTTTCAGGTTAGTTGTATATAGTTAGTTTGTTTTGTTGTTTTTCATGTTACATAAGTTATTGATAGAACATGTGTGAGTCTTTTTTATTTTATTTGTGTGTATTGTCTTTGTTTGATGTGTTTTGAAGGTCAAATTAGATTGTCTTGTCATGGTCAAGGTCTAGTCAAGTTTAAAACTGAGTAAAAATGACTCCATGGCCCAATGAAAGGAAAAGGATACTAGTATAATTAGAATAAAATGCATGATACCCATATTAATCACCAATTTTTAACTAATTTTTATCCCTAGGTAAAAATATTCAACCCCTTATGGTTTGAAATATGCATGTTAGCCTTGTTAATGAGTCTTAAACCTTCTTTAAGGAAATTAAGGTTTTTAAACATAATTTAAGGTTTTTGACAACATTAAGGTTTACATTGTCGCTAATATGAGTATTTTTAAAGCTTCCTTCTTGATTAAGTTTTCAAATATAATAGTGAAGAGGTCAATTGAAGTCAAAGGTGGCCTTAAAAGATGTTATGTTCACTTTATAGATCCATCCAACCATGCATTGGATTTTTTTGTATTTATCATGCTTTCCAAAGTCATTTAAGTCACTTTTGGGCTTAATATGAGAAGTTTTAAATAATTTTTTAAATTAAAAACATTTAAAGAAGTGTTATAATGTGAATGATGTCATTATAAAGTCATATAATTAGTTGCATGTCAGAACTAGTCAGTTACCTCAGTTTAGACTCCAAATAAGAAGTTCAAGACACTTGTATGGCCTTGCAAGATCACTTTTCAATTTAAAATGGTTTATAAGTGTCATTTAAGATTTAAAAAATTATATTCATTTTTTTTATTTAGGTATAATTCAAAAATAGTATAAAACTCTCTCTCTCTCTCTCTCCTCCATCACTCCCTTCACAAGCTCATGAAGGTTGTTTTTAGGTGCATGGTATAGGTCGTACAAGTGAAATTGGGGGATAATATTTTATCCAAAATTTTTTACCCCTATAGGATTTAAATTTTTAGAATTTTTATTTGTATTTATCTCCTTATATTTATGATTTTTTTTTAAGGAACTGAGGTGCTTTTTTTAGGCTTAAATCCCCATAGACTAGGTTTTGTGAAAATCCAATGCAAGTGTGAGCTCATTGGAAGCATGAAAATAATTTGAATTGGTAATTATAGGTATATAAATGTACTTAAAATTTTAATTCACTATTTTGGCATATATAGGAAATCATTTGGCAAATAAAGTTACTCTCTTGCATAGTTTGCAAGTTGACTATCATGGCCTCTATTTTATCTAGGTTTTCAATGTTTGGAGGGATGGAATGAAGGTATTTATTAATTTTTATTCTAAAATTCAATTTAAAATTCATAAAAAACCATCCATGCTAGTTTCAACACCATTTCCTCAAAGCAATTCATGGTAAACCTCATTTGATGTCTGTGTGAAGACTGCTACATAAGGATGTCTATAAAAGTTCTATTTTGCATTGTTCAAGAGAATTTGGAGGATATAAATCATATATAATTCATGAAATATATATGTATATTTACTTAAAAGTATATAATGGTCAAGAAAAATCTTACAAAAGTATCTTATATCAAATGTAGACCTATAGGTCTATCTAGGCCTGTAGGTCTCTTTTGCATACAATGTGGAACATTCTTGTTTGAAATGGTGTTTAAATAGAGAAAGTTTAAATAATAATTTAAATTTAGATTATAATAGGAGTCATAATACTCATATTGACACTTTAACTATTTGGAAACTAATGAGGGTTACTATGACTAAGTTCAGAGGCCTTGACACTTATGCACAAGCCTGAGTTTAAATAAGAGAATAGGGGTTTGAAGATGATACAAAAGGGGAAACTAAAACTTGTTGGAATTTATAAATATTAATAAATGGGTTTTTATACTTTAGGTTTCATGGTGGGGATGAAAAATACAAACTTAAAACCTCATACATCTAGACCTCAAATCAACACCAATAACCACCTTTAGAGAAGGCCAAATACATAAAGGATAGTGAGGTCTGAGAATGGTGATGTGGATGGAAATTATAATGATTGAATAAATCATGGATTATATAAATTTTTCTAAAAACTATCATTTTTTATTTAAGGTTAAAGAGAAAACTCAACTATGGATTTCAAGAGACCTATAGGTCTGTTGGGCAATATAAGTGAATTTTAAGATGAAAGTAGGGTAAAGTTCATACAAAGCGTGAGTTTAAATAAGTTAAGTGATGAGTAAATTATCAAATAATTTGAGATACTATATACCCATATAAATTATAGAGTAAGATAACTAGATAGAGCTAAATCTAACCCTACAGACATAATGAACGTCTATAGGTTGTTAGGGTGAATAGGCTAGTTTCAAGCCTATAAGAGGAAGATAGATCATGTATGAATTGAGTATTAGATCATATTTTGGATTATAAAATAATTTTAAGAGGTAATTTATGGTATATATAACTTAAAGTAAATTTCAAATAATAATTGATTGTCTATAATTGAATCAAACCCCGCCTACTCAGCCAACATGAGCTATAGGCTTGTCTTACTTGACAAGACAAATTTGCTTGTTTAAAGTGAATAAAAGAGACAAGAAGATAGTTTAATAATTTATATAATTAATTTTTATTATATGATCCCATAAAATCCCTTAAAATAAATAAATAAATGAATTAAATGTTGCCAAATCTTATTCAGGCCTAACAAGCCTAACTACATACACATACCTATATATAGTCATGAGAGAGAAAGTTAGGTTAAAAAAGGATGGAATGAAGAAATAGATACCTAAGGTATTGTTTATATATTTATTAAATAATTCCATTAATTTTACAACCTTTTTATAATGGATAAAATGAATTGAACATAGTCAATAGGGTTTTTGGCCTTGTCTTGCGTAAGAACCCTAGGCATGGACTAAGGAGGGTGTATGAGACCTAAAGGAGGAAAATGGTTAAAATTACCATTATTAAATGTAATTTTAGATTTATAATACCTATTTATTTAATTTTAAACTCAAGTTAAAACTCATAACATCACATACAAGCCACATCTCTCTCTAGGCCTCACAAACACACATACTACTAGCCAAGGGTCTTCTAAACATGTTCATATCTTCCATGAAAGTATGAATGGTGGATAAATATATTGAGAATAATAGGAAACAAATTTATAATAATTATTCATGGAATTTATATGTTCATCCATGTCTTTTCCTTTATGAATCATCCTTAAGACCTTGAGGCACTCACAGGCTGCCCAAATAGGCCGGTTTCAACCTAATGAGAGAGAAGAGGATTTATATGAATATATACGAGTTGGGTGACATATTAAATGAATTTAATAATTCCAATAAATCCATTTATCATAAAACCATGCCATTGGTTTGTACTTTCAAGTATATAATTGTATAAAATAGGCTAAAAATGACTATATTAAGCTACTTGAGAGGTCCGTACAAGGTGTAAGAAGTTAAAATTTGACATAGCGGATAACTATGAGATTATAAAAATAAATCACACATTTATTTGAGGTTTAAAATGTGTGAGAATATTATGGAGCCAAAATTCAGTCTCTAGGTAGGTAGCCTAATTAAGACTTAGTTATGAGAGAGAAAGGTAGAAAATGACACTTTCATTCACTCTCAGGACCTAAAATTTGACATGAAGATGTAAGGCCATAATGGGTCATAAAATGTGCCTTAAAATTATTATTATTATATTTATAATTCTGTACACAAAGAGGTTTGCATGATTTTAAGGCTATAAGGAATGAAGCTAAGATAGAGCTTTTGGTGTGAAATGAGTTCTTGAGGTTAATTTTAGACTTCCAATTTTTTTTTTCAAGTATAATATGATGTTAATATACCATTAATGGATATATAATGAGTTTTATAATATGATTTCAAGTTTTGACACTTGTAAGCATGATTGGCCTAGTGAGGTGAAGAGATTTCTAGACACCTAGTAGGAGAATGAAGTGATGTATCAAAGAGAAATTGAAGAGAAAGTAAAGAGGTGTCAAGAGTAGATAAAAGGTGTAAATTAACATGATATATCAATAAATAATTCCAATTTTCATTCTATAATCCAAGGCAAAGGGAAGTTTTAGAGAATCTAGTCAAGGTGTTAAACAAGTTTGAAACTTCCATGGCACTTGGAGTAGAAGAGAATCTTCAAAATAATAACACTTGTCTTTTAAGAATTGATGGGACAATTTAAAAATTATTTAATCTTTTAACTCATTTTTGACACCTCTCTCTCTCTCTCTCTCACACACACACACACTCACACACACACACACACACACACACACACACACACACACACACACACACACACACACACTTTCTCTATATATTGAGCCTTAATTGGATAATTTTTTATCCTCCACTTGGGTATGGTGAATCCCTTCCCATTTTTACCCTTTGATCAATAAATGATAACCTATTTTTACCTTTTCCATGGAATGGTTTCAATATGTATACTTGATTAGTTAATCTTGCTAAGTGATAGGTTTAATTCCTTAGCATGTTTGTCCTTGATTAGCATTCATGTTTAGTTTGAATTTCTTTTTGAAGGTATATTGAAGTGTTCAAATGAAGTGTGTATGGGTTTATCAAGTTATCTTTAATTAGTGTCATATCATTACCTCTTAAATAGTCCTCCTAGCTCAAGATTGCTTCACAAACCTGCATGAGAAACATTGATGTAATGAGGTAGATTTGGATTGGTGTCATGTGTAGTTTAATCTCTTATTTGAAGTGAAATTATAGTTGGTTGGTAGTGATCAATTCATATTTGGTGAATCACCTACATTAGAGTAGGTTTCTCTCCCTTTTTATATCAAGTGTTAGAGTAGTGTTTCAGCCTAAGTGATTCATCAAGGGGAGCTAGCCTTTTAACCTAGAGATTCACCTATCTAATAGGGTACCCATAACCTTAAGGTGTTTCCATGCTAAATAAAATTTAAAAGGCTTAGAATACCTTCCAAAGGGTTCAAACTTTATCTAGAACACCAACCATGAATTTATTTCATTTATATGCACCATCAAAATTTAGTTTGAACCAACTAGGCAATGGAAAAAGCTAATTAAATCATATTCTATCAACATTTTACCATCTAAATTTTAAAATTTCATATTTAAAATGTTTTAGTTTTCTATTATTTTAAATTCACTATCATTTATACTTTACTTCATTTTAAAATTAATAGCATATAATTTTTCATTGATGAAGTCCACTATTCTTAAAGCCACCATAGAAACACATTTTTTTATGAAAAATATTTAAATTCCTTTCCCACCACAATCCATAAAATACGTGTGCTATATATAGCTTCCAAAGTTTTTGAGTTTGGAACTGAGAAAATGAGGGGACCATTGGATTATAAAGTGAAAAATAGAATCCACTTGGATCTAATTGACCTATGTTTTGGAAAGGATAAACTTTAATGTATTATAGGAAAGCAAGAAAAATATGGAAAATAGACTCCCTATAATACACACCTATTTGGGATCAAAAAACCTCTTTTCATCAAATTATCTAAGGTAAGCATTTTATTTTTTATTTTAAACCAATATAATAATTTGAAGTTTTGGATAATATTCATGTCTCAAATATGATTCTAGGGAAATCCATTTAGATAAATATTTAATCTTAAGTTATAACCTTATTTGACATTGTAAGCTCCACCCTAAGAGTCAAACCAAACCAGATTATCATCCATATGGGTTGAATAATATGATAAAGTTTAAGTGAATAATTCATATAATTAGTGATAAAAATATATTATTGATTGGATGTATTCAAGGTGATTATATTCCAATATAGGAATCAATATATACAATATAATCAACCACTCTTTCTCCCATGTCTCTTTTAACTAAGTTGCTTATTTTATTCCACGGAGTGGAAGAGATGAGAGGTAATTTTATAATTTAATATTTATCCCAAAACATAACTCTTTCCCTTAATCCCACATTCTATTTAATTCCTTTCTAAGGAAGATCTATACTACTCACGAAACTATTTGAAAAGATTGAACATGTAGGCAAAGAGTTAGCTGATAGAAACCTTTCAGCTTCAGGACTATCCAACTATTTATCCTTTATAATTAACATATATTGGTTATTTTATTTCAAAAATATCCATCCAATTTCATAAATAAGATCTTTATTAATTTAATTCATTGATTTATGTAAGGTCACATAGTTACAATGATTTTATAATGCTTTTGTAAATTTGGATCATTAGATTATATTAGGCTCTTATTGGAAATTTTTTAATTGATATTAGACACCACAAATATTTAATTTTAATAATTTTCTCGTGAAAACCTCCAATTTTAACATTAGGTTACCTCATAATTCTCACCTTATGCTTATATACTTACTTATCTCTTTTTAAGGATCCTTAGCTCACCTTGACCAAAATCAAAGCATTTTGATAGTGTTTAGACCACTATAATAATTTTTGACCATTTTGATCACAAGTAAAAATGGGTTAGCCCCTTATAGTCCAAATCTTAGAATAGTTGTATATTATCATGACATAGGGTGTGTCATAGTTCATTTGATGTGATTTTATGTGTTATTAGCCTTGGTCATAATTCATTTAGTCCTTTTGTCATTTTAGGTCACTTAGGGGTCATAAATGGGTCATAAATTAGTGGTATAGTTTTCCTTGGTGTAAAAGTGTTCTTAAATTCCTTTCAACATCCAATTTTTTAGATTCCTCGTCAAGAATGTCAAGACTAACTGAAACCTATAGGTTCCTAACTAAAAATCAAGAAAACAAGTGAAAAAGGAGTTTCAAAGGTTGTATATCCTATTGGAGAGAGTGGCACATGGAAAAAGATTATGAAGTGACCTTTTATCTTCCATGACTTAATTTCCATGCTTGATCTACTTTTAAAATGCCAAAATTTGATCAAAACCATTTTATCTCTCCATCACTACACTATGCACATGAAACTGGTTAGTCTTCTTGGTACAGCTAATAAGAGGACTTCTAGGTCAAAATATCTTGGTGGTGGATAGTACACTTAGTTATATTCACATTTATGTTTGGATTTTAAGGATTGGCTTCCTATACTTTATGAACTATCCTTAACAAGTTGAATGTTTATTTCTTGTTGTTGTTTTCCACACCCTATAGGTTTTGATCCTATTTGATCTAGTTCTTATAACTAAATTAATGAATTTGCTTTCATAGGATTTTAATTCCTTCTCTCATGTTTCCCATGCTTGGTTTCATGATTATAAGTGATTTTATGGGTCCAATAGTTCAAATTGTAGGAAGATTTCTCTGATGGACTAGCAGTTAGTTTTCATCAATTAAAGAAGGCCTTTTTCTCTACAATGGATTAAAATCAATGTGATATGATATTCCATCAATATTATATGTAATTAAAATATCATTCTTCCCAAGCTCACTCTCAAAATATGGCACCATGAAGGTTGTAGTAAAAACTATTACACATAGCTAGCTTTCTGCTTACTCCCACCTATAATCATGACATTTTGAGCTCTCAACATGGTTATGAAGATGTGTTGAATAAGTTAAAGGGAATGGGACACTTTATTTTAGAATAATCCATCAAGCCAGACTATCAAGTCACACAAGGACTATGATATTCAATGAAATATATATACACAATCATCCACCATGAATGAGCACCTACAGGTGATATAGAGAAGATTAATCATGTTGAAATGGAGTTTGGAAACTTATGTCAAGTCTTGAAATTTTGTAAACTCCCATTTGAAGTTGATGGAGTGTCTAAGACTGGTTATAAGATCCTTCATCATGCACATTGTCCATTTTCTATCCTCACTATCTTGTATGTTACTGTGTGTGCATTTATAGGATCTCACAGAAACTTGAGATTGTTTCATAAGGATTTTATGACATGTTTTAAGGTCCTCATTATGTTATAAAAGATGGATATGCCTAGAGAACCAAGTATGAGGTCATATCATATGCATACTACCTTTATTCATAGTCACTACCTTGCAACCTGCAAATGACCAACCTATAGGTGGCTTACATAGAGGCATGAAGGAGTTATATGGAGAGTCTTGACATGATTTGAAAAATTATTAAGGTTTTTGGAGTTTAATGAAACCATGAAAGTCATGTTTGAAGATTTATACTAGTAATTAGTCTTGAAAGGTTACCCTGACTGAAGGAATTTGTATTTAAGGATAAGTTCCCCTAAAACACCACAAGAAAGGCTTAAGCACTTTCGTTGATGCCATATGATGGAAAATAATAATTCATAGATGAGTTTAGATGCACCCATGTTGTAACCTACACATAGGGGTATAACCTTGAAAAATAAAGAGGATGTGTGACTAGAGGAAATTAGTGTTTGAAGGCCTCCAATATGGATATTTGTTCACTAAAATTTCTTAGTGATGTCTACATGATTTAAACTTCAAGTGACCTCTACACCCAAAGATAATAAGGTGAGAACGTATCTTCATGTTAAGTGGTTATAATAAAGTTAGGATCACATCAATGATTCAAAGGTAACCAAGAATGTTTTAAGAGTTGGGAATGAACATACATCAACACCTATAGGTGTATCTTTTGCTCAAAAAGGCTACCTATAACCTGCATATATGTGACTCACCAATTCATAAGGTAAACCTTGGAAGATATCAACTTGTAGACACAAAATTTGCCATTAGAGGTTGATTATAAATTATTCAAAATGAACATAAGGTGTGAGTCACTAATTTAAATGTTGATGTTCACCTATAGGTCCCTTGTTTCTCTAAAAGGGTCAACTAAAATTAACTATAGTTAACAGTGAACTAAAAGATGATTGCTTTGGTGTTTATCTTTACAAAGGCATGATGTGAAGTGATATAGGTGACTATGTAATGAAATTGGAAAAATGAAGAGGGATCTTGGGCATTGTATGTAATATCTAAGATAAAATATTCACCTTTTGGTAAGTTGTTTTGAGGCAAACAACACAATTAGTCAATTTGCAGTCCATATTAATCAAAGTGAGAGGTGAAGTAATGGAAGGTTGAAAAATGTTTGGATGATAAATTTTTTAAAAATGAATACAAAGTGATAATGGCCATTCCATGGAACCCTCATAACATGTAAATAGTGGAAGAAGAGACTCCAATAAGGCAACCTACAATCACATGTCAAAAACCTACACAATCAATATTCCGCACAAGTCTATCTTCAAGTTTTTGAAGGATTAGAGGGCATAATGATATGATAAAACCTTAAAAAATTTCGTAGATAACTCCTGATTTAACCTGTCATGTCATCCTTTTAATCGGGACAATAATGGAGATGCCTTATGTTCTATCTCAGATAGAGGGTACTCCTATAATATGAAAACTTATAGGTTCAACATAACAGAGATGACAAGGTTAGTTGAGGGTTGATAAGACTCTATAAGAAGATGTGGTAAGTTTAATAATACCTATAAAAAATGAAAAACATTTCACAGAGGTGATAAATAGGTCAACATGGTTTAAACCAAAAAAGGATATAGTCAATACCCTTAGGTCAAGACTAGGCCTATTGCCCATTTAGGGGTCCACTATTACTTTTGACACTAGGTAAGTATCCCAATGAGTTAGAATATGTTAATATGGGATTTTAAAGTGTGTTACATATTTTATAATGTAAAGGAAACCATAATAAAACCATCTCTTGACTCAAGACCACCATAGGGTGTGTAGAATGGAGAACAAAGCTCGAGAGGCTAACTTAAGATGCTTATACATACATGGATGATTTTCATGGGAGTCTAAGAAGTTGGAGGATGTTGAAGGAGGTATTTAACAATAAATTTGTGTAATTTATTTGTATATTGGATGTAATATCTGTATGAACAAACCTTAGAGGGGGAAATGACTCTAAACCCTCTAAAACCCTTGGTAATGACCTAGTTGGGAAGATAAAGTAGGAGATGAATCAATATGGAATTAAATGGATTTATAGATGATTGTATGTTTTATATGAATCTCCAAGTCCCCTCCCCATCAAATCAATTTCTACCTTACTTGTATGGACAAAGAGGAAAATGGATTTATTTTATAATTTTTGGTTTGTTTTAGGTTCAAGGGAGAGTCAAAGGTTGAAATACACTTTGGGAGAGATATTGGGACTTAATATAACTAAACATGTGATTTTTTTTCCTTATGTAAGTGCATAAGTGCATGTGCAAGTGCATTCATGTCAATCAATCTAAACTAACATAGTGAACAAATTAGTGAGAAAGTTAAATATTTAAGTGGGGGTCATTTTAAGGTCTAACTAAGGAATCTAAAGCCATGATGGGTCCTAAAATGTGTCATTTAATCCATTTTATGGATCATATTGGAAAACTAAAATCCAAATTTGGTACCAAGTGTGGAGGGTGAGTGAAAGAGGAGTTATTTACTATAGGAAATCATAACTCATTCCAAAATAATCTTGATGATTAGGGATGAAATAAATACATGTTGGATCATGTATACAAACCCTCCATCTTAGTTAAATCATCAAATCTATCCCAGGTCTACTGAGGGATGTTTTATGAAGGCCAAATGATGAAGGTAGTTTTTTGAGTAAGTAATTAAGGAGTTTTATGCCACATTTTAGGAGTTTCATGTTTTGAGGGACAATTATCCAAGTAGACCTTGCATGGTCTATTACATATTCCTCTATCATACATGTGTAACTCTTTTTAGCAAAATGAAACATGTATTAGTGACTCTTAGACTTAATTCTCTTCTCCTCTCTCTCTAATTCTATAAGTAGTAGCCATTTTGGATCTTGTAATGAGATACCACACCATGTATGGTGAAGCCCTACTAGAATGACATTGTATTTTTCATTTTAAAAATAAATTCAAGCTTATTTTTGAATTCATGAAATTTTTTCTAAGTATGCAAAGTGATGTATGATGAAGTTAGTGATAATCTTCTATCCTTGCTTCCCTTATCATCTCATGTTTATACAAGAGTTCATATTCTAACAAGTCATATAGAGTGTATCTAGTGTGTTAGGCTCATTTAAAGTATACAATTATCTTTAGAGTGATAAATATTTCCTCTAGTTCACTTACCTTGTGTTTCTTCATGCATACCACCTCTATATTAAAATACTCATGTTAGAATATTTTAGGACTTGGAAGCTAGTTTATAGGTCTTGTTTCATTATGATATAAGTATGATGGTCTTGTGGAAAACCTTATGGTATATAAAAACATATATTATCTTTATTTTATGCATAATTCTATCCCTTTTCCCTTAAGCAATTAGTAGTATAAATGATAAACACTTCAAGACAAATTTAGGGAGCTAGCTCTTAAACCTAGAGGTCTAATTATCCTATAGGTAAGCCTACACACCTAGAAGTATTACAATGTTACAAAAATATTAGAGTAGGCTTTAAAAACATCCTCTAGGGTTTAATATTTGTTGACAATAGTTTCGGCATACCCAGTGGGACCCATTGTCTTCAAGATAACTTGTCAATGTGAATGTTGGTCTTGTCAACATCAACTATAAATTGGTGTGCTACTCAACATTTGGTGACTCCATTCAAGGTAAAATTTGTTTCAAGGCTATTTTTTGTCATAAATTTGATCTCATACTTGATGGTCCTTACTAGGTCATCATCTAGTATATTTATCAATCCAATCAATCTACCTATTCATCTTGAAATTCCTCTTGAAGTTCAATACCCTAATCCTAATCTACCTTTTGAGGAGAAAGAAGATTTTACTATCCAAAAAAGTGAAGAGATTGGATAAATTGAAGATATTGAAGAAGACATGGCTAGGAAACATGCCTTTCATACCTTTAATACTAAAAATCCAATTCATCTTTAGGCCTATGATGACATTCCTCCTAATGCCATAAAGAGTGTTCCTATATTCAATGGTGAAATTCATGTCACACCTAGTGAACACATCAAGGATATCTCTAATTTTTGTAGTTTTCATAATGTCACTAAGGAGTATATTTCCATTATAATCCTTTCCATGTCCCTTAGAGGGAAATCACTTGATTGGTATATGACTTTTCTTGATTGATGAATCATAGCATGGGATGGATTTGGAGTATTGTTGACTTCAAGGTTTGAAGATGAAAGTGATCATACCTCTATTATAAATTAAATCAATGTGATTGAAAGGGATGCTAAGGAAAAATTTCATAACTTCAATGAGAGGTTTTAAAAGACTTGGTATAGATTGCCTCCTCCCATGAGACCACCTACTAGTTTTATCTTCCCTACACACTTGAGAGCCATTAGTACTGATATTGCTATCATGCTTAAATCCATGGGTGGTTTCACTCTTCTCGAAGCATATAAAATTTAAATTATAGATGATAATTGCCTAATTAAATTAGGAAATTTTTATCCTAATGTTTTTATTTCCTTTCTACCTAATACCTCTGATAATAATCAAAATATTTCTCTAATTCCTAATGCTACTTCCAAGCCTAAAACTACTCCTAAGAAGGTAGATGATGCCATGGATCCGTATGCAAAAATTCAAATTTTAAGAGATCATCTTAGGAAAAAAGGTGTTTATCAAAATACATATCAATATGAATAATAATATGTCCAATAATATGGGAGAGGAAGAGGTCAAGGGTAGCCTAATTTTAGTAGGCTTGCCAATGTGTACAATCCTAATTCTATTACCAATGTAAGAGAGATGGTACTGGTGCATAGAAACTTGGTGCAAGGGGAAAATTGGTAGAAAGGAAAATTAATATATGATAATGAAGGTGGATATAAATAATTATTTACAAAAGGAGGAACCATTCCTCTCTTATTATCTGAATATGAAGTCATGATGCAAGTAAATGAGGATTGGTAGCCATATGGAGAAAGCTTCACCAACTTCTTAGTGGAAGAAAATTTTGTGCTCAATCAAGGAAAATATATTATATATAAAATAAGGGAAAAAATGAATTATATATGAGGTGAAAATACCATTCTTAAAAGTTCATCTAATCTTCCTCCAAGGTAACAAAGCATGGTTGTAAGCATGGCAGTCCTAAACATTCCTACACCTCCTTCAAGTCAAAATGTGGTAAGGTCTACTCAAAGTGATTCAATTCCTCAAGGTTGAACAAATTAATTTCCTCCAAAGAGTCAATATAAGGTGATTTATACTACCCTAAACACATTGGATTCATCGAAGAGTGAAAAAACATCTATCTCTTTATAGGATGTCCTTCATATGCTTAGCCAAAAATAGCTATTAAAAAAGTAACTATCCACTATTCCTAATAGTCCTTCACCTTCAAGTCAAATTCATGGTCATTTTTATCTTAAAAATTCCCCTATCACCATTTTTTAACCATCTAATA
Organism: Torreya grandis; assembly: GCA_037957365.1. Classification (NCBI taxonomy): domain Eukaryota; kingdom Viridiplantae; phylum Streptophyta; class Pinopsida; order Cupressales; family Taxaceae; genus Torreya; species Torreya grandis. The sequence goes on from JARHVA010001433.1 coordinate 1,899,853, forward strand.
TAATTGATAAACCTCCACCATTCTATCTCACTCTCATTGTGGGTGACAAGCTAGTACACAATTGCATAGTTGATAGTGAATCTTATACTTCAATCATGCCCAAAGTTATAGCTGATAAGTTGGTAATAAAATATAAACCCCATAGTAAAGGATTAATTAATATAGATGGTACATCTAATAAGATAATAGGGTTGATAAAAAACTTGAAGGTTTTCTTGCATGACTGTCCTAACTTTCCTATCCTCTAAGATATTGTTGTTATAAACCTCCCTGCTCATTTTACAATATACCTTTCAAGAGACTTTAAATCCAAGATATGTGGATACCTATAATATTATTAGTACTTATTGGACTTTAGGACAAGTTATGGAACCAAGGTGACCATAAGAACCCAACCTTTTGCAAGGTTTCACATTGAACCTTACATTGAAACAAGCTCTAACGTGAACTGTGTGATCAATGAGAAGGAGGAGCCTAATGTGGATGATGGAGATTCTAAAATTGAAGGAATACCTGGTTTTTTAATATATTAATATGTTTTATATTCTTATGAGCATGATCCTTATGAATACTTTAAGAAAAACAACCTTGGCACTTATATCATGCATGAAGAGCCATTTGAAGGAGCTGAGGTAAGTGCCAAACATTCTTCCTCACAAGTTATTGAAGGTAACTATATGATTCATGAGTATTATGATGATAAATTTAAGAATATAATTGATCACCATAGTATAAATAATGATTTATTTATACCTACTATTGATGAGGATGACCTTGATGATGATAATCATGAGGGAGAAGAGGTTGACTTATGGTAAAGGTTCAATGCCATATGTCAATAGTTTGATCAATTAGGTAATGCTAATTCCCATCCTAAAAATTATATATCTGATGTGTTTTATAATTATTTTAACAAACATTATGTTGAGTGGCTTACCAAGCATGAAAAGGAGTATCATGTTGTGAATTAGGATGAACTATGGAAAAGGTTCAATGTCATATGCAAAGAATTTAACAAGTCGGTTAAGACTCCTTTTTTTCCAAGAGATTGTAAATATTATGTCAAAATTGATAATGAGACTAATGATAATATTTTTGAGTGTTCCATCAATCACAAACATGAATGTCATTCTATTGATCAAGAGTCTCTAGTCATGAAAGCGTTAGATGAAGCTATTACCTAAGAAGTTGTAAACATAGAGAATGAAGTCAAGGTAGATTTGGTTGTGTTTCAAGGATAGTCAAATTATCCACCTAAGGTAGAATAATTTTTAGAGATGTTTTAAAATGATTAATGAAATTTTGATGCTCCCAAACATCAAGTACATTCTATTCAATAGGATGGAAAATTTGAAGCAACTATCATACACTCTAATCTACAATTTGAGGAAGGTATATCAGATATGATAGTGATCAAGAGGGTTGTAAATCCAATCAAGGATCTTATAAATAAATAAATATCATTCATGAATGTCCCAAATATTTCAATTGTAGGCCTAATAAGACACAAAGGTAGTAGACTTCTTGATCATACCCATATGCAAGTGGTTGATGATGAACATGCTTCTCATGTTAGACTACCTTCTTGGAGTGAACAATATGCAAGGGGAACTATTTTTGACCCTAGTTGAGGTATGATCAGATGTCTCACCTAAAGATTAATGATTTGTAAATAGTATAATAAGTGTGTGTGTGTCTTTCTTTCAATTGTGTTGTGTTCCATAAGTGTTCTAGTTGAGCACATGTGTGTTTCTTTTGGGTGTGTCTTATTTTATGTTATTTATTTATTATTTGGTGTGGTTTCAATGAAAGTTATGTGTCAAACATATGTATAGGTGACTCCATGGCCTAATGGAGAAGATTAGGCTACTAGTATTGGCATAGAAAGCATACCACCCTTGAGAAATCACCAATAATGTTGACCATTTTGACCACAAGTCAAAATGGGTCAACCCCCTATAGTCCAAAAATTGGAATAGGGGTCTATTATCATGACATAGGGTGTGGCATAGTTCATTTAGTCTTTATGTCATTTTAAGTCACTTAGGGGTCATAAATGAGTGGTATAGTTTTCTTTGGTGTAAGTTTTCTCAAATTTATTACAAAATCCAATGTGTTAGATTCCTTGTTAGGAATGTTAGGACTAAATGAAACTTGCATGTTCCTAACTAAAAATCAAGAAAATAAGTGAAAAAGAAGTTTCAAACGTTATATAGCCTATGGGAGAGAGTGTCATATGGGAGAAGCTTGTGAAGTGACAATTCAGATTTTTTTACTTCATTTCCATGCTTGATATGATTTGTAAGTTCTATAATTGGACCAAAATTATTCTATCTCTCCATCGTTCCATTATGCACATTAAACTAGTCAATAGGTTTCTTATTGGTATAGTTAATAGGAGGAATTCTAGGTCAAATTATCTTATTGGTTGATATTAAACTTGTTTAAATTCACATTAATTTTTGGAGTTAAAATATTAGCTTCCTATACTTTATGAACCATCCTTAACAAGTTGACTATCCATTTTTGCTTGTTATTTCCCACACCGTATAGGTTTTGGTCCTATTTGAAATAATAAATACAAATAAATTGATTAATTTTATTCTAGAGTATGTTTAATTACTTATATTATGTTTCACATTATTTTTTTCATGATTATAAGTGATTTGATGGGTCAAACAGTTCAAATCATAGGAATATGTCACTAGTGGACTAGCAGCCAATTTTAAACAATTACATTAGGTATTTTTATATGAAATGGATTAAAATAAATGTGATATGATATTAAATAAATATTATATTTCATGAAAATATAATTATTCAAAATCTCACTCTCCAAATATAGCACCAAGAAGGTTGTAGTCAAGACTATTGCACATAGCTAGCTCTCTGCTTACTCCCACTTGCATTCATGGTGTTTTGAGCTCTAAACATGGTTATGAATATGTGTTTAATAATTTAAAAGGTATGGTACACTTTATCATAAAATAATCCATCAATCCAAACTCTCAAGTCACACAAGAAGGACTATGGTAGTCAATGCAATATATATATACACAGTCATCCACCATGAATGAGCACCTACAAGTGCTATAGAGAAAATTAATCACATTGAAATGGAGTTTGTAAACTTATTTCAAGTATTTAAATGTTATAAACTCCCATTTTAAGCTAATTTAGTATCTAATACTGGTTACAAGATCCTTCATCAGGCACATTGTCCATTTTCTATCCTCACTATCTTGTATGCTATTGTGTGTGCATTTATAGGTTTTCACAGAGACTTGAGATTGTTTCACAAGGATGTTATAACATGTTTTGAGGTCATATTTAGGTTAAAAACATGGATATTTATTTATAAAAAATTATGAGGTCATATCATATGCATATTGCCTTTATTCATAGTCACTACCCTGCAACCTACAAATGACCACCTATAAGTGGCTTACATAGAGGCATGAAGGAGTTATATAGAGAGTATTGACATGATTTTAAACCTTACTAAGGTTTATGGAGTTGAATGAGATGATGATAGTCATGTTTTAATAATTATACAAGTAGGAAGTCTTGAAAGGTCACCCTAAGTGAAGGAATTTAGATTCAAGGACAAGTTTCCCTAAAACACCAAAATAAAGGCCAAAGCACTTTTGTTGATGCCATATGATGGACAAGAATGATGCCTTGATGAGTTTAGATTGACCCATGCTATAACCTTGAAATATGGGTATAACCTTGAAAAATAAATAGGATGTGTGACTAGATGAAATTAGTGTTTGAAGGACTCTAATATTGTTGTTCATTGCAATTTCTCTATGATGTCTACATGATTTAAACTTCAAGTGACCTCAACACCCAAAGATAATAAGTTGAGAATTTATCTTCATGGTAAGTGGTTATAAGAAAGTGATGATAAATTCAATGTTTCAAAGGTCATTAATAATGTTTTTAGAGCTGGGAATGAACCTCCATCAACACCTATAGTTGTATCTTTTACTCAAAAAGGCTACCTATAGCCTGCATATAGGTGACTCACCAATTTATAAGGTAAACCTTAGAATATATCAACTTGAAGACAAAAAATTTGCCATTATAGGTTGATTAAAAATTATTCAAAAGGACCCTAAGGTGTGATGCACTAATTTAAATGTTGATGTTCACCTATAGGTCTCTTATTGCTCTAAAAGGGTTAACTACATTTGATTGTAGTTAACAGTGACCTAAAAGATGACTGCTTTGGTGTTTGTATTTAAAATTTCATGATGTGAAATGATATATGTGACTATGTAATTTAATTTTAAGAATCAAGAGGGACCTTGGGGATTTAATATAATATATAATAAAAAATATTTACCTATAGGTAAGGTGTTTTGAGGCAAACAACACTTTCAATCAACTTGTAGTCCATATTAGTCAAAGTGAGAGGTGAAGTAATGGAAGGTTGAAAAATGTTTGGATGATAAACATGTTTTAAAGGACTCCAAAGTGATAATGGAAATTCCATTTCACCCTCATGACATGGAAATGGGGGAAGAAGAGACTCCAACAAGGTAACCTATAGTCACATGTCAAAAATATGCATAGTCAATATTCCCCACAAGTCTATCTTTAAGGTTTTGAAGGATTAGAGGGTATAATGATATGATAAAATGTCAAAAAAATTCACAAAGCATATACACCACATAATATAACCCCTCATATCATCCTTTTACCTAGGACAACAAAGGATATGCCCTCTATTCTATCTCAGTCAGAGGGCATTCTTAGAATATGAAACCCTATAAGTTCAACATAAAGGAGATGACAAAGTGAATTGAGGGTTGATAATAATTTGAAATAGGATATGTTAAGTTGAATGATAACTGTATCAACATGAAAAACCTTTCATAGATGTGATAAATAGGTTAAGGTGGTTCAAACCTACAAAGGATATAATTAAGACCTTTAGGTCTAAACTAGGCCTATTGCCCATTTTAGGTCCACTATTAATTTTTGCACTATGTTATCATCCTAATGAGTTAGAATATTTTCATATGGGATTTTAAATTGTGTTAAATATTTTATCATGTAGAGGAAACCATAATAAAACCATCTCTTGACTCAAGACCACCATAGGTTGTGCAGAATGGAGAATAAAGCTTGAGAGGCTAACTTAAGATACTTATACATACTTGGAGGATTTGAAAGGGAGTCTAAGGAGTTGGGGGATGTTTAATGATGTCTTGAAAAATTAATTTTTGAAATTTTTTTATATTGGTTGTTATATCTATATGAACAAACCTTAAAGGAAAAAATGACTCTAAACCCTCTAAAACCCTTGATAGTGACCCGATTAGGAAGATTAAGTAGGAGATGAATCCAAATGTAATGTAATTTATTGGGAGATTATTTTATATTTTATAGGACTCTCTAAGTCCCCTCCCCATCAAATTGAGTTCTACCCTACTTGTATGAACAAGGAGGAAAATGGCTTTCTTTGACAATTTTTAGTCTTTTATAGGTTCACAAGAGAGTCAAAGGATGAAATCTACTTTGGTAGAGATTTTTAGACTTAATATAACTAACCATGTGAATTTATTACATTAGATAAGTGAAAAAGTTCCTTTTCAAGTGCCTTCATCTTAGCCAGTCAAAATTGGCATAGTGAACAAGCTAGTGAGAGAGTGAAAGCTTTAAGTGGGGATCCTTTTAAGATCTTCCTAAAGAATATAAGGCCTTGAAGGGTCATAATATGTGTCATACACTCCTTTTTATGGATCATATTTTAAAATTTAATACCAAATTTGGTGTCAAATATGGAAGGTGAGTGAAACATGAGTTATTTGGATTGCAAGTAGTGATAATTCATGTCTAAAAGAATCTTGATAATTAGGGATGACACCAATGCATGTTAGAACATGTATATAACCATTCAATATTATTTAAATCATCACATATATCCATATTATAATAAGGGATGTTCCAAGAAGGCCAAATGATGAAGGAAATGTTTTGAGTAAGCAATTGAGGAATTATATGCCACAATTTAAGAGTTTCATGTTTTGAGGGACATTTGTCCAAGTAGACCTTGCATGGTATGTTCCATTTTCCTCTCTCCTCCATGTATAACTCTTTTTATCATTATGAAACATGTATTAGTAACTCTTGGACTTCATTCTCTTCTCCTCTCTCTCTAATTCTATAAGTAGCAGCTATTTTGGCTCTTGTAAGGAGTACCACACCATGTATGGTAAAGACCTATTGAAATGACATTGTATTTTACCTTTGGAAAATAAATTTAAGTCTATTTTTGAGTTCATGAACATTTTTATAAGTGTTCAAAGTGATGTATGGTGAAGTTAGTGATAATATTATATCATTGCTTCCCTTATCCTCTCATGTTTATGTAATAATTCCTATTCTAATAGGTCATAAGATTATATCTAGTGTGTTAGGCTCCTTTCAACTGTACAATTATCCTTAAAGTGAGAAATCTTCCTTATAGTTCACTTACCTTGTGTTTCTTCATGCATATTTATATTGAAACACTCACATTAGAATCTTTTAGGACTTGAAAGCTAGTTTGTAGGTCTTGTTTCATTGTGATAGAAATATGACGGTCTTGTGTAAAATCTTTGAGTGTATCAAATTCCTAGATTAAATTTATTTCATTCACACTTCTATCCATTTTTCCTCAAGTAATTAGTAGTATAAGTGATAAGCACTTCAAGACAAATTCAAGGAGCTATCCCTTAGACCTAGAGGTTTACTTCTCCTATAGGTAGACCCACATACCTAAAAATATTCCAATGTTTCCCAAATCTTAGATTAGGATTTAACAACCTCCTATAGGGTGAAATATTTATTGACAATAGTGACATAGGATTATTTTCATGTCAACTATGTGTCCTTTGTTCCATCTTACCATGTTTATTTATTCCTTAGTTTTTTGCTTTCATGTTTTTTCATGGTCAACTTGTGTGTGAAAGTGTCCTAATTTGGATTTAAATCAGCCTATATATATAGATGTATCATAATTTATTTACATAAACATTATTAATAAATATATTAATCACACACTTATTCTTACACTTTAGCCTTATTCTACTCTCTATATTTCAAAAGTATTTTGACTGCATGCTTATACCAAAATAAGGACATTGCATTAGTAAAATATATGAATTAGCTAAAAAATTTAATTTATTCAGTGGCTTGAGATATTTTCATACATTTAATTGATCCTATAAACTAAGGATCAAGACTCATCTCCTCTTACATTCTATCCTTGACTCACTTATCTTTGTTAGTTGTACAAATAGAAAATAGGAATATAAGATTTAAAATAACGTACAAAAAATATGTATGAATCTTAAGTTTTCTTAACATACCCCTTTTTCCCAAAATAGACATAATTTAAGGGAAAATAAACACTACACACAAATTAAACAAATATTTAGTTCATCACACTTTTCTAGGATAGGAATACATCACCAATTAAAGTATGAAATAGGATGTATTCTGAGTTCATACTTCATATATATGTGAGCATACAAAATTATGTACACTACACATATGATGTCAATGATTTAAGAATATGGACATGCTCAACTATTCATCATGTCTTGATTACAAACACATTAACTATGTATGAATAGGGACACATTCACCTATTTGTGTTGATTTAGATACATAAACTTAAACATGGAGACACTATGTTACTCTTAATTTCCAGTGAGAACCCATTATCACTAATACACCCCACACATAAATAGGGACATACTCTATTGTTTAAAAATATATTTTTAATGAGAACACATCTTCACTAAATAGTAACTAAAACATTATATATATATATATATATATATATATATATATATATAAATATATATAAATATATATATATATATATATATATATATATATATATATATATATATATATATATATATATATATATATATATATATATATATAAATATATATATATATATATATATATATATATATATATATATATATATATATATATATATATATATATATATATATATATATATATATATATATATATATATTGGGAATAAGTCCTTACGATGTCTTGATTAGGTGTTGTTGACCTTATTAAACCTCACATTTACAACCAAATTTTTTATAATTTGGACCTAATCAAGAATAGTAAAAAATATAACCACTTCCACTAGACATCAAAATTTTATTTAGTATATTTTACATAGGTTTTCAATCATTCGTAGTTGAAGTACATCATAACTACCAATTATGATTAGCAACTCTTCAATATTTTTATATTTTGGGTGCAATATATTTTATCACTATGATAATGAACAACCTCATAGTTAGTGAAACAATTGAGCTTGATTTGTGGTCTCCTTCTTTTATTTCCTCCAACCTCCTATGAGTTCAACTAATTAGGTTGACTTGGTTTTCTTCCCCCTCAGCCTATGCCTCTACCTTACCCTCCCTATAGATGTTGATTTTAGGTCTAGAATGAATGCTTAGTCCTCAGAAAGATATATAAGATCTTCCTAAATGTAAATTATGTTTTAATTAGACCATGTAAAGATAGATATGGGTGCAACACTTTAATAAAACCTCCCATAGATAGGTTGAATTTCCTCTACCCCATGTTATCTATTATATATTTATTAGGTGTTGGGGGCACTAATAATAGATAAATAGGATTATATAGGGTTTACTTCCACCACACCTACTTTATAGGAGGTGGAAGTGTGCCTATAGATAGATAAGTTTACCCACCCACTTCCCATTTGATCCAACCCATTGATTGTTTCACATAGAAAATTCCTCCCATATAATAGATAAACACATTATTAAATATTTTAATTTTACCTTATAATGTGTTCCTTACAAATATTTTGAATTTGGGGTTAGTTTTGAATTTGATAGCATGTAAAATACTGAATCTAACATAAAAATTAATAAATATACCATATAATTAGTTTTAATGACACTACCCCTAGACATAAAAAAAACTCAACAATTTTAGTTATAAATCTGGCATGCCTTTTGACTTAAATATTTACTTGAATGAAGAAATAACTATAAACCACATAATTGTAATAAACCATATAAATTTTAAAATTAAAATATGGGACTCAGTGCTCTTATTAATAGTCATAATTTATTTAAACACAATAATATTATAATAAGAACTACATCACTTTACTAGAACAATAAATCACAAACAATCAAATATTAAAACAAGAAATATATACAAATGATTCTTCTTATAGTCTTAGGCTATTTTTATTTTAATGAAGTTAAAAATATATATTCTTGTGTCATATTTATATTTATAGTAATGACATGGATGTAGATAAGGTAATAAAGATTATACAAGACTATAATTTTTGCATGCATGGAAGATTAAATCAATATTTAGAAAATTTATGGTGAAGTAATGAAATAAAACTATGAGTTTGAATGAAGTGTGAGAAAATAATAATATTCATATGATTCAAAACCCATTGAATGGGATTTTTATGAGAAACCAATTGACATAGTACCAAGTATATATAAGATGCAATCATAGATCATATACGTGGGTGAGTAGTTCTAAATTCTAATAAGGTATTGAAAATTGATGCACATGAGTATAGACATAGCAGATCATGAGACTAGATTTAGATGCAAAATATTATATAAAATTAAAGATATAAATTTTGAATAATGATACACAATGCACATGCATGAATAGTTTCTAGATATGATCTAACAATAGTCATAGTAGCTAAAAACCCTGTAACAAGCACAATTTTGGGTCAAACAAGACTACAAAGAGAAGGTAACTAGATCACATGAGGGCATATACTTAAAGAGTTTTATGGGAATATAAAAAGGGTATATACATGGTAATATAAGTTAATGAACACATAATGACTACATAAGTATTAAAAAATACCTTGAAAAAAACAACACTCTCCTTATACAATAAAAACATATTATTTTTTTGAAAAATAAATTTAATTAGAAAAAAAACTAATATCTCACATACACAAGAGCATATAAAGGATATGGATTACTCTTACTAATAATTATACCATAACAAGAATATTTTGCTTTGATACCAAATGAAGTAGTTAAAACTATTAATTTATTCATTCAATTCAAATTTTCTTATACAATTACTGATCCTTAAAAAAATAAGGATCAAGATTAATATTCTCCTATTTTGTCTCTTTCACTCACTTATCTATGTGAGTTGTATAAAACCAAAAATAAGAAATATAAGACTAAGAAAATATACACTATGTATGTACTAATTATAATTTTTTCCAACAATATATAGTTTTGTTTGACTAACACACATATAAGAAAAATAAGAGTGGGAAATATAAAAAACATGATTTTTTTTTGACATGCATGATTAATGAATTTAAAAATATACACATATTGTTTAGGTAGGAAAAATGGTAATTGATGTAGGCCTATCAACCAAACCATTAGATTCATGTTTTCTTTGTTTATAATTAAACTCTAGTGATGGATAATTAATTCTAAAATATGAAGGCATTTGTTTGCATATCAGATATGTTTCTAGGTACCATCATATGATGAATGGTTTCATAAAGTTACAAAACACAAAGATATACACAATCATTATTAGAAGAGTTTGATTGTTTTCAATAGGATTGTTACTTTCAGAACAATATGATTCTAGTCTTACTAGTGTCATATGGTCCAATTATATTCATTTTATCAAATCATAGTATTATTTTTGGATGTTCTTCTCTACTACTTCAAATTCTTCATTTTTTCACTTTTAGTCTCCGTTAGAACTTAGGTTATTAAGAAATCAATGACACACTTTTATCTTTTCCTTATATAATTATTAGTTACTCAATGTATTTCCATTCATAATAAATTTGGTAATGTAGGTATTTATTTAATATATTTACTATATTTAGATAGATCTACCTTACCCATTTCTCTCACCCTTCCTCTCACCACTTGTTTAATGACCCCTCCCTGCCTTTCCCAACTTCTATGTAGTTTATTTATTTTTCTTAACACTTGAACACCCTTCACATAAAAAAGTAATAATGATGGAAGAAACTTTTTGGAAATAGAAACTAAGATTAAAATTATTGTAAGGAGATATAAACAAAAAATTATTTTATATATACCCAATATTCAAAATAAATGTAAAAAATATAATTAAATAAAATAAAGACTATAAAATAAGATAGTATAAGATGAAATCATAAAGGAATCTGAGTTTTTTCCAACCCTATTGACCAAAGAAAATAATGAAGTAGAAGGACAAAGATGAGATGTTAAAAAATATTCAATAAAAAATATCATAAAAATATAATAAATAGGTAATGAAAGAATTGGATCCAAAAAAAGTATGAAAAGTATCACCATATGTTTAGGTGTATAAAAATCACGAATTCAAGATGAAGGTGGAGCAATATTTTTCCATAAAATTTGCTATATTGTGAGTTTGAAGGTAACAAAATAAATAGAATATATATATTTTTTGACTAATAGAATAATATTTTTCTCTTCTTGATATATAAAAATAATATGCATAATTGTGTGATGGATAAAAACCATACAATAAATGTAAAACAATTTGTAATAATCTAACAAAAGTAATGGCAAATAGATTTAAAAAACTATTATATAAAACCATAAACAAGAAAAAGGATATCTTGTGGTATGTAAACACATATTATATGGGATCATGTTAGGTTATGAAAAAACTAATTTAATCCATAAAATTAAGTGGAATAAATGATGATAAAATTGGATATGAAAAATAAAACTTACAATAGGGTAAAATTATTTTTTTTATCAAAATACTAAATATTTGTTTACATAAAGCTATGTATATAGATTGAAATTTGCATAAGTACTTATATATATTAAATATTATATCAAGGAGATCCTCTCTCTCTACCTATTTATTATATTAGAATAAAATTTATGAAAAAGATAAAAAAGAGAACAAGAAAGTAATAAAAAGGGTCTAAGCATAACTTTTTTAGTAGATTCATTGTATCATTTTCAAATTTAAATGATACTCTAAGGTAAGAGCTCAAAATAATCAAAAATAAAATATATTTAATAAAATATTGAATAATTATGAAACCATTATAAATCATAAAATTTACAAGAAAAATTATATCTCATTGAAATAATTTGTAAAAATTATAAAGTTTGATTTTTTTGAGAAAACTATTTTAAGGGTGTCTTATTGAAGGTAGAAGTGGTAGATTGAATTAATTTTTTTTGATAATGTAGAGTATAAAATGAATAACCTTATCATGAAAAATTCAATTAACTAAAAGATGTCTACAAGAAGTTACAACATATATGATGTATTTACTCCAAGCACCAAGTAAACAATAGTTTATAGTGTCACATGTTTACATAATAAATTTTGTAAAAAGGATATAAAATAATAAAAACTCCCCTAGTACCCTGTAAACAAATATGAAAACAAAATAAATGGAGGTTTGGGTTTGAGATAGATGTTCATAAATTTAGCTTTAGGGTAAAAGATAGTATGCAAGAGGGTACATAAATAAAATGACTAGTGTTTAATGTTGTAACACAAACGTAGTGAGGGTTAAAACACCCTCTCATTTGGAACTAAAGAAACTATACTAGGTATCACATATTTTTAACATATGGAAAAATAAAATAAAAACACACACAAAAAAAAAAACACTAAAATCCTAATATAAATAATTTTTTTGATATTTTAAAGATATAAATGTTTACCAATAACTTATGAAGTATGATTGATGATAAAAAAGACTTATAAAAACCACATATAAACATAAAAATATAATAAATTAAAATTTAAACCTATTCTAAATAAAAACAACATACACTCAAATACACAAAGAAGAGTGCAACGAAAATAATTTCCTCACTCATAAAGTTAAACAACATATATTAAATCTCTCATTATAACTAAATTCTAATAACCAAGCTTTTCAAACATGTTTCCAAGTTAATTTTATATATAACTTTATGTATGTATGTATGTATGGGTAAGTGCATGAAATTGGGAAGCCAAAAGGGGGTTTTAAGTGGACTTGTTTTTACTAAAAAATAAGAAACCTTAACTTATACACATTATTTGAGATACCTAAAATCAAAATTTGAAGATGTCATAAGAACATGAATTGTAACATTTCGTGTTTAGTTTCTATATTATTATTTTTTTTGAAATGGTCAAGTATAAGTAGGTAAAACACCATAAATTTGAAGAGGTATTATAATTTTTCCAAAAAATTAGAATAGATAGATTTCTATGTGGTCCATCATTTTTTAAGAATCATTTAGTTTTTTTTATACCCTTAGGTGGAAAGTTAGATAAGATCATATAATTTGAAACCTATATCATTTTAAAATTAATTAATGAATATATTTTTTTTTTACTAATTTCACAAGTCAATAGACCTTGAAATATGATCAATAATGTATAGCCGATAATTTAGTGTTTAGGGTATAGGGTTTAGGGTTTAGGATCTAATCATGAAGGAAATTGAAGATAATTTGAGCTATTTGAACTTATTTTTGACTACAAAATGTGATTTTGGGTATACTTAGCCCCAACATCATCATAAATTGAGACAATTAGACAATTGGGCTAATATGTAATGTGATTTATGTTGAATTGAGCCCTAAATAAACATAATTATTAATCTAAAGGATGTTAAGTAAGTTTAAATCAATTAGTTTGAGGATTAGGGTTTATGATTTAGGGTTTAGGGTTTAGGGCTTAGGGTATATGGGTTTTAAGTTTTAGGGTATAAAGTCTAATTACAAAGGTAATTAGGGCCAAATTGGTCTCCTTTAACCTATTTGTGACTACAAAATGTGATTTTGGGCTCAATTCAAACTCATGCCATCATAGATTGATCCAATTAGTCAATTAGGGTAATGAGTCATGTGATTTGGGCCAAATTATGCCCTAAAAACCTAATTATTACTCTAAATCATGTTAATTGAGGATAAATCATTTGGTTTAGGGTTTAGGGTTTAAAATTTAGGGTGTAGGGTCCAATCACAAAAGTAATTGATGATAATTTGAATTGATTGAACCTATTTATGACCATAGAGTGTGTTTTTAGGTCAATTAGCCCCCATGTCATCACACATTGAGAGAATTAGTCAATTGGGGTAGTTAATGGTGTAATTTGGATCAAATTAAGCCATGTGAACATAATTATTAGTCTAAATTATTATAATTGGGGATCAAATGATTAGTTTAGGGTTTTTTTAGTTTATGATTTAGGGTTTAAGGTTTATATATAGATTAGGGTTTATGGATTAGGGTTTAAGGTTTATGGTATATTATATAGGGTATATGTATTAGAGTATAGGGTTTAGGGTAAATAGGATTTATGGCTTAGGGTTTAGGGCTTAGGTTTCATAATATAGGGTTTAGGGTTTATGGTTTAAGACTTAGGGTTTAAGGTTTAGGTTTTAGAGTTTAAGATCCAAATGCAAAGTTAAATAAGGATAACTTGAGTTGCTTGAACCTATTTGTAAGCACAAAATATTTTTTAGGTTTGATTGGCCCCTTATCATCATAGATTAAGTGAATTAGTCAATTGTGGTAGTTATTGGTGTGATTTGGACCAAATTGAGCAATGTGAACCTAATTATTAGTCTAAATGATGGTAATTATGGCTCAAATAATTGGTTAAGGGTTTTAAGAGTTTACAACTTAGGGTTTAGGTTTTTATTTGGCTTAAGGTTTAGGTTTAGGGTATAAGGTATAAAGTTTAGGATATAGGGTTTAGGGTAAATAGGGTTTATGGCTTAGGGTTTAGGGTTTATAGTTTAGGTTTTAAGGTTTAAGGTTTAGGGTTTAGGGTTTAAAGTCTAAATACAAAGCTAAATGAGGATAATTTGAGTTGTTTGAACCTATTTATGAGCACAAAATACATTTTTTAGGTTTGATTAACCCCCATGTCATCATAAGTTGAGTGAATTAGTCAATTTAGATAATTAGTGGTGTAATTTGGGCCAAATTTATTCCTATAAACTTACTTCTTAGTCTAAATGATGGTAATTAGGGTTTTAAGAGTTTAAGGTGTAGGGTTTAGTATTTCCATATGGCTTAGGGTAAATGGATAAGGGTTTAAGGTTTAGGGTATAGGTTTTAGTGTATAGTATTTATGGCTTAGGGTTTATTGTTTATGGTTTATAATATAGAGTTGAAGGTTTAGTTTTTATGGTTTAGGTCTTAGGGTTTATGGTTAAGGGATTAGGGTTTAAGGTTTATGATCCAAATGTAAAGCTAAATAAGGTTAATTTAAATTATTTGAACCTATTTGTGAACATAGAATATGTTTTTAGGTTTGATTATCCCCCATGTCATCACAGATTGAGTGAATCAACCAATTAGGGTAGTTAGTGGTGTGATTTGGGCTAAATTTATCTTTATGAACTTATTTCTTAGTCTAAATTATGGTAATTAAGGCTTAAATGATTAGTTTAGGGTTTTAAGAGTTTATAATTTATGGTTTAGGAGTTTTATATGGCTTAGGGTTTATGGATTAGGGTTTAAGGTTTAGGTTTAGGGTTTAAGGTTTATGATTCAAGGTATACAGTTTCTATGGTTTGAGGTTTAGGGCTTAGGGTTTAGGGTGTAGGGTCCAAATGAAAAGCAAAATGAGGATAATTTAAGTTATTTAAACCTATTTGTGATCATGAAATATGTTTTTAGGTTCAATTAGCCACCATGTCATCACATATTGAGTGAAATAGTCAGTTGGGTTATTTGTGGTGCGATTTAGGCCAAATTTATCCTTATGAACATAATTATTACTCTAAATGATGGTAATTAGGGCTTGAATGATTGTTTTATGGTTTTAAGAGTTTACAGTTTAGGGTTTATATATGCTTTAGGGTTTATGGATTAGGGTTTAAGGTTTAGGATAAAGGGTATATGGTTTATGACTTAGGGTTTATAATTTAGGGTCTAGGTTTTAGGTTTTAGGGTCTAAATGCAAAGCTAAATGAGGACAATTTGAGTTGTTCTAACTTATTTGTGAGCACAAAATATGTTTTTAGGTTTTATTAGCCCTCGTATCATCGTAGATTGAGGAATTACTCAATTAGGATAGTTAATGGTGCATTTTTAGCCAAATTTATCACTATGAAATTAATTCTTAGTCTAAATGATGGTAACTAGGGATCAAATGATTGCTTTAGGGTTTTAAGAGTTTACAATTTAGGGTTTAGGGTATATAGGTCTTAGGTTTTATGGATTAGGGTTTAAGGTTTAATGTATAGGGTATAAGATTTAGGGTTTAGGGTATATGGTTTAAGGTTTAGGGTTTATGGCTTATGGCTTAGGGTTTAGGGTTTATAATTTATGGTTAGGGTGTATGGCTTAGGGGTTAGGGTTTAATGTTTAATATTTATTATTTAGAGTTTAAGGTCTAAATGTAAAGCTAAATGAGGATAATTTGAGTTGATTGAACCTATTTGTCAACATAAAATATGTTTTAGGTTTGTTTTATTAGAATAACTAATTAATCCTAGCTATATAGTAATAAATGTCTTAAGGTGTTATTAACCTCCAATTGACATAGGTTAGTTATTTGGGTTATTTCTTAGGTGTGATTAGTTGTAATATCCTAAAGATTAGGACATCTAATCTCTTTTAGTATTTTATAAATAAGCACCTCTTATAGTGCTTTTATTAATTCAAATAATTTAGTTAATGACATTTATTTTGGATTTCATTTGGTACCAGAGTAGGAAATTCTTGAGGATTTTTTTTCAAATCATTGGAGAATCATTGGAGATCAAGAGAAATATTTGTGCAATCATTTGATGCATCACACTACTCTAATTTTAGCCATCCCAAGTTGAAATGCTATCAGAATTTTGGCCAATTTTGTGGAAAGAGAATAGTTATCAAAATAGGCAATTTTTTTTTGTTTTGATAAATTTTACCCATATTTATATTAAGTTTTGGGATAAATTTCATATCTGAGATCATATTTGAGAGCTTGAAATTTGATTTTATTATTTCTAATCAAGAGCTAATTCTAAGTTGGTGGAGGAATAGATCTAAGTTTTTCATATTATTATATATGTCATTATGATGAAAATTTATATTATTTTTTAGATCTAAAAAAGTATATAATCTCTATAAATTATATTTTAATTTTTATAAATTATAATAAAAAAATTACTAATTAAAAAAAAATGGATTTTTTGGAGCTTTTGGTGATTTTCTACAATTTTTTCAAGTTTCTACTTTGTATAACAAGCAAGGAACAATAAAAAATGGTAGTTTTAATGAATTTTTTATAGAATCATGGATAACATATTATATCAAAATATTAATCTCATTTAGAGCTTTCTTAAAAGTTTTTTTTTTTTTTTTTTTTTGAAAATGGAGCACCGAGGCACTCGTGGTGAAAGTTTGAAGGTAGAGTGCAATTTAGAAGTTTTCATTTGGTGCAAGATCAAATTTTTGGGTGGAGCACCACCATAACACCAAAAACATATTTAAAACTCTATTCATGCCATATGACCACCTTTCAGGTGTTTATTTTAGCCCTTGAGGGCTTGTCCTTCACCACTATGAGCCATATTTGAAGATCTTTTCTTTCAAGGTTCATAACTTTTGATCCATGAAGCCTGAGAAGGTGATTTTTTTTAACCTTAGATATTTTTTGATATATATGTAGTGTTAATGATTTTTTTTTAAATTTTTATCACCCATATTTCCATAATTTTTATTTTCTTACCATTTTAGCTGACTAGTTCATGTATTTTAGACATTTAAGAGGCCATAACTTTTGATTGGTAACTCTAATTTGCATGTTGTATTTTTAAAAAGTGCATATTTTTGGATTATATATCTATTAAAGTCATTAAATTGTAAAAATTAAAAAGGAAAAATTGTATCTTCATTTACTCCTTAGATGCATTTTCAATTGAAATTGACGTCTAGTTTTCCATTGCTTGTTTGGATGCATTTTTGGTAGAGTTCGATGTCTATTATGTGACAGTGCACAATGTGTCATATTTTTATATGTAATTTTCCTTAAATTTTTAAAATGCACATTTCATTTCTAAACTTAAACACACTTGTATTTCATTATCATTCCAAACTTGCAAAATGTTTGGTTTGAGACCATGTTTTGTGCTCCCCAACACATAATTGCTTCATGGTGATAGTTATGCAACATGGAAAAAAAAATATAAACACATCTAGATTTTGAATATATTTGGTCAATAGTTGAAGGCACATGGGTTAGACATGCAACAGATGTTCATTAACAACAAAAATATGACAAGGTTAATAAGAAGGCTAGGTTGATAATCATGTTTATTATTTTGGATGAGGTACAACCTCATATCCATAGTGCTATAAATGAAAAATATGCATGGGATAAGCTTAAAAATATTTATGAGGATAAGAATAAAAACCAAATATTTCATCTTTAGAGCTAATTACACACTCTTAATCTCAAATTAGATGAAAAAGTAGAATCATTCCTTATAAGAGGTATAACTTTGTGGGCTTAACTTCAATATTTGGGTGAACTGGTGACAAATGACTCTTTGGTCCCTATAGTCCTTAGAGCACTACCCCCCACATATAGGATCTTTGTGACCAAATTTAATGTCACAAGAAAAAAATCAACCTTTGAGGTGTTGGTCAATTTTTTTGCAACAAGAGGAAGCTATTCATAATTTAGAGGAAGCAAATGATGAGCATGCACTCACATCAAATCAAAAAGGGAAGAAACCCATGAAGGGTTAAAAGAAATATTCAAATCAGAATAATCAAAATAACCAACAAGGGAACAATTCACATTCTCTTAAAGCATGTAAAATTTGTGGAAAACAAAGACATGACTTGAAACATTATTGGTACAACACATTTCAATAGAGTTCATCAACCAAGAAGTCATCTTTCAACAAGTCACTAAAAATTGAGAAAAATTAACCACAACAAAAAAATAGGTAGAATTAAAAAATTACAAACTTAAACAACATGACAATGTTGCTAAATATAATGATTCTTCTAATGAGGAATATGGTTGAACTACTCAATCACATGAGTCTACCTATCATCCAAGTGTAGTTTGGTATGTTGATTCAGGAGCAACTAGATACATGACATGAAGAAAAGACTAGTTTTCTACTTTGACAAAATTAGAATCAAAGGGAAATGTATCACTTGGAGATGATACCTCATATACAGTACATGGTAGTGGTGACATCAAATTTCAACTTGGAAATATAAATTACAACATTTTAAATGTTTTAAATGTTCTAGGTGTTACAAATAAATTGTTATCCTTTAATCAGATACTTGACCACAACCTCATGGTTGAATTTTATCATCAAAATGGTCAAAAGTTTTGAAATATCAAAGACAAGTCTAGGCATTTTAAAGTGATTTCCAAAGCTTCTAACATTGGCAAAATGTTTCAGCTTGATTTTTTTCAAAATGATCATCAAGCACCTGTGGTTAGAGATACAAAACTAGGAAATTTATGGCATAGAAGATATGGCCACTTGAATTATGGATATTTATTATAATTAAGCAAATAAGATATGGTGTTTGGTCTTACCAAACTCAAGAAATCTTTTGATATATGTATTAGTTGCTTATCAGGAAAATAAAGAAGATCTCCCTTTGGAAAGACTGAGTATAGGTCACCTGGTAAGTTGCACTTTGTGCTCATTGATCTTTGTAGACATTTTGCTCCCAGTCTTAAAGGTACAAATACTTTTAGATTTTTGTTGATGACTACTCATAGAAAATGTGGATATATTTATTGAAGACTAAGGATATAGATTTTCAAGTCTTCAAATAATTCAAGGCCATAGTTGAAAATGAAACTAGTAGGAAAAACAAGACCCTCCACTCAGTTTATGGGGGGGGGGGGGAATACACCAATAAAGAATTCTTAGCCTATCTTAGTGTGAATGGAATCAATCATCAATTGATAGCTCCATATTCAACTTAGCAAAATGGATTTATATAATGGTGTAATAGAGTCATTATGGAAATGTTTTTTAGCATGGTTGAGGATACACAATTGCCTAATACATACTGGGTAGAATCTTTTTCACACTATAGTCTACTTATTAAATAGGTTACCCACAAAAGCTCTTGATGGAATCATACCACATAAATCTTGGACAAGGAATAAACCAAAGGTAACTCACCTTTGAGTTTTTTGTTGCAAGGCATATATGCATGTTCCTAAGAAGAAAAGAAAGAAGTTGGATAAGAAAATAAAATAATGTATTTTTGTGGGCTAAAATGCATAATCAAAGGCATGTAGGCTCCTTGATCCAAAAACAAAGAAAGCACTAATCAGTGGAGATGTAGTGTTTGATGAAAAGAGAAGAATCAATCCACCTTCTACATAGGAAAATGATACAAGCAAAATTCTTGTAATATTTTTAGATAGTGATGGTGAAAGTGAATAAGAAGATAGTCAAATAGGACCTCTAGCACCACCACCTATAGTTCAGTGTATGCCCAAGTGGTATATAAGTAATATACAAGATGCTAACTTAAATGGAGTACTAGATATATCCACTTTATGATTAAGGACTTGAAGCATGGCTCAAGAAGAGGTCAATATGGCCCTTATGAGTATTGTTAAAGAAACATATGAGTGATCTACAATAATAGAAGCACCATAGTCTAGACCTTGGAAAGATGATGGATATAGAATATTAGTCATTGATGAAGAATAAAACTTGGCATCTTATTGATCTTCCACCAAGGAAGAAAACTATTAGATGAAAATGGGTCTTTAAGACCAAGTACAAAGTAGATGGTAGTATTGATAGGTACAAGGCAAGGCTTGTTACAAAAGGGTATGCTTAGAAAGAAGGAATTGACTATGAGAGACTTTTACTCCGATAACTAAAATAATGACTATCATAATGGTTTTTTCTATGGCTACATAGTTTGGATGGAAAGTCCATCAAATAGATGTAAAAATTGCCTTTCTTAATGGAGATTTGAAAAAGTAAGTCTACATGACTCAACTTGAAGGATTTGTGGCACCTAATAAGGAATATAAAGTGTGTAGGCTTATCAAGTCCCTTTATGGGCTAAAAAAAGCTCCCTAATCTTGGTACATCAAGATTGATGAGAATATTTTACAACATGGATTCAATAGGAGTCCATATGATCCTAATCTCTACCTCAAAGAGCATGGGGAGGAGGTTGTTATAGTGATTATTTATGTCAATGATCTAGTCATCACTGGTAGCATAGTGAAGATGATTGATGCAACTAAGAATGATCTCAAGTGATTGTTTGACATGATAGATCATGAGATACTACACTATTGTCTTAGTTTGGAGGTATGACAAAAGGAACATTACATTTTTGTTTCACAAATGAAGTATACCAAGACATTTCTTAATAAATTTAGGATGATGGACTACAATCCTATTACAACACCTATGGAGACAAGACTTTAGTTATCTCATACAGATCCATCACCAAAAGTACATGAAACTCTCTATTTGTAGTTGATTGGTAGTCTCATTTACTTGACATATACTAGGATAGATATTAGCTATGCTATCAACTATCTTTCTTAGTTTATGCAAGAACTAAAGGTGGCACATTAGAAAGTAGAAAATTAGATATTGAGATACATCAGAGGTACAGTTGAGTATGGCCTAGAGTATAAGAAGAATGATAAGTTATTATTGATAGGATACATGGATGTAGATCATGTAGCTTCTATTGATGATAGGAAATCCACTTATGAATTTGTGTTCTTTCTAGGATATGGTCTAATTTCATGGGGAAGTAAGAAGTAGAATTGTGTTTCTAGATATTTCATAGAGGTAGAATATCATGCTATAGTAGGAGATATCTATGAAGTGATATAGATACATCTCAATATTTTAGGACTTAGAGTTCCACAGTCTCAACCTATAGTTTTGAATTATGATAATCAGGGCATTCTACATCTTGTTTACAATCTAGTGTTTCATGAGAGAACCAAACACATATAGGTTCAAAATTCATTTCATATGTGAACATGTTTAATAGCACAACATACAACTCTAGTATTTCTCCACTCAAGATTAGTGTGCAAATATCTTCATGAAGTCACTTATACTTGATACGTTTGAGGCATTTAGGAATTCTCTCTCCTCTTCTCTTTAGGCTATGATCAATTAAAGGGGGGAATGTTAGAATAATTAATTAATCATAGATATATTTTAATAAATTTCTTAAGGTGGTATCAACTTTGATTAATATAGGTTAGTTATTTAGGGTATTTCCTAGGTGTGATTAGTTGTAATCTCCTTTAGATTAGGAGATCTAATCTGTTTTAGTATTATATAAATAAGTGCCTCTTGTAGTGATTTTATTAATTTAGATAATTAAATTAATGCAATTTATTTTATATTTCATGTTTAGCACCCATTTCATCATATATTTAGTGAATTATTCAATTGGGGTAGTTAGTGGTGTGATTTGGGACAAATTTATCCTTATAAACTTTATTCTTAGTCTAAATGATGGTAATTAGGGCTCAAATGATTTGTTTAGGATTTCAAGAGTTTATTATTTAGGGTTTAAGTTTTAGAGTATAGGTATAGTGCTTAAAGATTAAGGTTTAGGGCTTAGGTTTTACAATTTAGGGTATAGGGTTTATGATTAAGGGCTTAAGATTTAAGGTAAAGGGTGTTATAGGGTTTAGGGTCTAACCATGAAGAAAATTGAGGATAATTTGATTTTATTTAACCTATTTGTGAGCACATAATGTGTTTTTGGGTTTAATTATCTCACATGCCATCATAGATTAAGAGAATTAGTCAATTGGGGTAGTTGGTGGTGTAATTTGGGCCAAATTTATCCCTATGAACCTAATTCTTAGTCTAAATGATGGTAATTAGGGCTCAAATGATCGGTTTAGGGTTTAACTTGAGTTTGAAATTTATGGTTTAGGGTTTATAGGGTTTCAAGTTTAGGGATTATGGATTAAACTTTATTGTATAGGTTATATGTTATAGGGTTTAGGGCATAGGGATTAGGGTTTACAATTTAGGGTATAAGGTATAGGGTTTATGGTTTAGGGATTAAGGTTTAAGGTTTATAGTATAAGATGTGGGGTTTAGGGTCCAACCATGAAGGAAATTAAACATTTTAAGTTTTTTGAACATATTTGTGTGTAAAAAATGTGTTTTTAGGTTCCATTAGCCCCCATATCATCATAGATCAAGCAAATTAGTTAATTGGGGTAGTTAGTGTGGTAATTTGGGCTAAATTTATCCTTGTGAACCTAATTCTTAGTTTAAATTATGGTAATTAGGGACAAAATAATTGGTTTAGGGTTTTAAGAGTTTATGATTTATGGTTTATGGTTTTTAGGGCTTTGGGTTTAGGGATTAAGGTTTAGGGTATATGGTTTAGGGTTTAAGGCTTAAGGATTTTGGTTTAGGTCTTAGGGTTTACAATTTAAGGTATAGGGTTTATGTTTTATAGTTTATGGACTAAGGTTTAAGTTTTAGGGTATAGTGTTGAGGGTTTAAAGGTTTAAGGGTGTTTCTAAATACACCTAATACCACATACATAGAATTACCATGTATGTAGTTTTGAGACTACTAGAAAAACAAAAATTACATGTATGATCAACATCATTTTTGTTACATTGAGAGTTTTGGCTACTAATTTAATGTATGTCCCCACCATAAAAAGTAGAAAACTTTGTCTACTCATGATTGACTAAGGAGTACAAGCCTATTTTTTAATGTTCTGATAATTGTACCCATTTGGTATTACATATCAAGTAGATCTATATTTTAATAATTGGATTGTTGTCCCCACCCTCAAAATATGACAACCTTGTGCAATCATGGGTAATGATTTTCATAATATAAATAATAAGAAGTTAAAGTGAAAAACACTAGAGGAATTAGAAGTGTAGAGAGAAAACAAAAGTCAAAGAACGTAAAAGATTTGTGAAAGTAAGTATGTTATCCCTAATGAATTGATTGTCATAAATAATGATGAAATGAACAATGATAGTATACCAAATTTTAAAAGTATAATTTTTGATTATGATATTATATCAAATTATAATGAAAATTTTTATTCAAAATTTAAGGTTTAATTTTGGTTATGATGATAGTATGCATGATGATGTACATTGCATGGAAACACTGATTGGTGAAAGTAACCATCAAGAAAATAATAAGGGAACATTGTCAAATGAAGAAAATAATACGGAAACACCAAATCAATAAAATTTACCACTAAGAACACCTCCTAGTATTTTAAAAATAATACCCATGTATTTAATTGAAATTGATGATTTTTTTTTGAAACAATTCCTAAAAAATGTCTGAGTGCCATATGAGAAGAAAAGTTGCAAGAATTTGGGACTTGCACTTTAAAAAATTAAATGAAATTCAAAGATGTAAATTTTTTGTTACATTGATGAAATTGCATAATATTAGACCTACAATTCACACCCTAGGACTATGAACATCTAATATTGATGGTGTAAATAAGGAAATTGTTGAAAATTTTCATAATGAATACCATCAAGCAGGTGTGAAAAAAAGCACCAAAGATGGTAATGATAATTGAAACATTATTACAAATTCTTTGGTAAGTTTTCAAACAAAAATAAATGATTTATTAGACAAACAATCTAAACATTATACATAAACAAAAAATACTAATGAAAGTAATTAGGAGATATAGAAAACTTGATGTTTTTGGTAACAATGACTAGTGAGCATTCTTTAGTAGACTCCCATGTAAAGACAAGGATATATATGATTCCCTAAACTATTTACTTATATAATTTTGGAAAGATAACACAAGGATATCACCTAATATTAAAGATGTAGTGAAAATAAGAGTTGGTTCTCATAATCATGAACCACATCCTAAACATTTTTTGGATATGACTCAAACATAATTGTACTCTATTTAAAAAAAAAAAATATCCACAAATTTCTATTAGTCAAATATATTTTGAAATTAATAACCCTTTCTATTTGAAAATTAATTACACATACACTACTTATTGTTTTATGAAACATGTTAAATTTTTGATATGTTATGATATTTTTCATCATGTTCCTTGTACTTTTCATAATGACAACATTTTTTAGGAGTGTGGAGTGGAAGGCCCACCAAAATAAATAAGGGAATTTGTTCCATCCATTTTTGGTGAAATATGAGATGGATTTTTTTAATAACAAGACATGTTTGGATGGAACTTACATCATTTATGGTGGATTGCCAAAATTGAAAAATTATACCCATGAGGACACTACACACAAAATTAGACAAGAATTGGTTAGTTTTAGTACATATAAATCTATGACATATCAATTAAAATATGGAAAGGAATCTAAAAGGTGTGAAATTTTTATAGAACAAATACATGTTTCCAAATTTATGGATAAATTTAGGGAAGAAATTATATATGAGTATATAAGGCACACACATAGAAATCAATGGCTAGCTGAATAATTAAAGTTAAGTAATGACACATTCCCACTTGGTAATATTGTTTAAATAGTTCACTTTTCATAGAATTACACATTATAACCATAAAAGAGGTTCAGTCAAAATACTATAATTTAGTATAGGTTTCCATTTTTATGCATATAAAATTCATGCATTCATATGACAATACAAATCATGATAAAAAAATATTAAGGGAGTACCATTTATATGTCAATGATGATTGAACACATTATTCAAATTATGTACAAGGTTGTTTTTGGATGTTTTATGGAAATTTAAGTGAAAGAAACATTAATTTTAATCAACATTATATTTGGTCAGATAACTTTATGCCAAAATTTTAAGATTGCCCAAATGTTCTGTTGCCTGAGCATGATGCATGTGACCACTAGTGTACAACATATTTAGAATTTCATTGAAGCAGGCCATGCAAAAGGGGATCATGGTGGTGTAGGTTCATGTGTCAAAATAGAACTTGAAAGATATTGGTTTATGTTTGAAGAGGTCACTAATTTGACAGATGCAAAAAAACATAGTTGAATGGAATAATGAAAATATGGTCCATGGTGCTCAAAAAAAGTCTATTGTTTGTATATATTTATGGCTAATGAAGGATGAAAAATTGGTAATCTATGAAGATTATATGATAGTAAAAATATTGAGTGAGTTACACTCATTTCATAACTCAAATGCATATTCTTGGATGGTTCATATGAGGCACATGGCATGATTTTATTCTACATGCATTAAATTTGTTTGGAATGAGTGAGATTTAAAATAATGGGTGGATGAATGGAGTTGTAGGCCTCTATTCCCAATTGACATTTATTAGGTTCCACCAACATTATAACTTATATAGCTAACATCATCACATGAATTTGACCATTTATCTGATCTAGTGAAACCATGCATCTATATATTTAACATGTGTTTCATGTATTATATTTAGTAAATATATCAACAAATAATGTTATTAAATCATGATTTATTTATGGTACAGGGCATTTTTATATAGTTATTATAGATGAGGATAATGAGGAGGGGACAAACTAATAATTTTGATGGTGTGAAAAGGACAAATAGAAATTAAATTATAAAATCATAGATGGGGAAAACATTCACTATCACATTGGGTTTGTGGTAGTTATTGAAACTTAGCTTTGATGCTATCCTATCAAAAATTCAAATATATGATTGTTTGAAAACTATGAAGTACATAGGAATATACTACACTATTAAAATTTGGTTCTTACAACAAATGTTCAATTCCACAAATATCAGGGTAATATATTAAAAGGACTCTATGGAAGGTTTGTGAATCTGATCATGAAGAAATTCTTGCTACTATAAAGAATAGAGTTGATCCTAGTGGTTCCTTAGATTGAAATCCCAAGATATGTTGACTTATCATATGAAAATATGTTTAATTTTAACAAATTTTATTTATTTATTAGGTATTACATATAAATTTCAATTTAATTACATGTATTAACATATTTTTTGTAGGTTAGTGGTGCTAAATTAAATTCCACGTTCACTTGGTTGGCACTATTAGTAGAGAATTCCATATTCTTAAAGCTAAGAGAAGCTTTCAGTTCATGTAGATGATTGACTATTTTACCTTATCTAGGGAAATGTCATCTTGGGGTTAGAATGAGTGTCAGGTCTCCTAACTAGATTTTTTGTAAAGGTGTGAAATCTATTACTAGAACAATATTTGAAGCATTAAACAAGCTTCATTAGGATTTTTTAGGACAATAGTTGTATATTCTCATATTCCCTCCAAAATAGGAAAGTTTGAAAATTAGAAATTGTGAGGGTTTTTGAGATATTGAATGGGTCTAGGACCATTGGTTAGGATTATTTAGGAGTCTCTTAGTATATAATAAAATTTATTTACTCTTATATTGTTTTTAAATTTTTAAACTAGTGATAAGCCTCATCTCAACATAGAAGAAGGCTTAATTTGGCATATACTAAGGTTTTATAAGATGGTTGAGAGGTTTTTGGGGTAAATAAATAACTAAACCTAATTTTAGACATCATTTGTGATGGATATATTTTAAACCAAACACGTAAGAGGCTTAGAGAGCATAAATGAAGGAGGAACTCTATTGGTGGGATTGATGAATAGTGTGTAAGGAGGTTGTAGGGGTGTTTATGCAATTTTCAAGCAATAAATGAATAAATCAAGTTTTCATAAGCATTTTCATAATCTTATAGGTTTTATTAAACCATATTTGATAATTTATTAAATTTTTATTGCATACATATCATTATTTGTGGAGTGAATGGTTTGAACAACATGGTTGTTGATGGTTTCTAAGGTGTATTAGAATTGTAACCCACCTTTCAAACATATTTAAATAAATTAAATATGTTTTTGTGTAATTATCAATTTTATTTGGAATCATATATATGTTTTTAAATTTTTTTTGGTCTTATTCCTTGCTGTTATCATGTTTCAAGCTCTAGAAACCCTGAAAATAGAGTTATGAGAACCCAAATTTAAGCAAACCTTAAAATCTAAGCAAATCCATACAAGATCAGCCATTGGTCACAAAATTGAAAAGTTGGAAAACATAAAAATAGAAATTTTTACTTTTAAATCAGGTCTTTAAATGTTATTTTGATCAATTTATGTATTTTTTATGTTTGTTGCCCTGTGATAGGATAACCCAGGGTTTCTTCACAAAAAATCAAATATCTTCTTATTTATTTAGTGGAATCACTTAAAACTTTACATACATATGTTTTTTAGTTTCCTATAATGTATTTTTATTGTTTTAGTTTTTTTAAATAGTAAATATGCATATATGGTTGACTATGTAGGACAAAGGTATATGAAAAAGACTAATTAAAGGCTAGAAAGAAAGAACTTTTTCATTTTATTGGGTTTACAAGTCAATTTAAGGTCTAAGTTTATTTTTTAATCATGTTATATTTGGTTTTAATTTTACATAATCAAATAAATATTTTTCTAATTCATTTCCTAATCATAACCATAAATTTAGCCTTTTATGCCTAGTTTGAAAGTAATCAAGAGATTTAAATATTGGTGATAGAGTGGGTACTTTTGGTATTTAAGTATGATCTAAATAAGCTTAAAAATACATTATAAATATTTATAAAGTCATTTTAAAGTCATAAATCTTGAAAGTGACCAATCAAGACAAGAAGATAAACCTAGTCTAGTCTAGACCAAGATGATTTATATTCACTTGAAGAATAAACTAAGTGAATAGAGATTTAGGATTATATGTTGGGATTAATATGTCTTAATAAATTATAATTACATTTTTAAGAAGCATTTGATGTGTTTTTTACCCTATGAATGTATCTTTAGGTACTAAAGGAAGTAATAATGGGAACTTGTCAAATTTGTCAGAATGTGATATGTTAAAAGCATGTTTTTGAATTAACCCATGCATAATTAATCACCACCCCCAATATGGTGGTGATGATATTTTTTATCCAAAATTACCCAAAGATATAGATCTCTAATTACAGCTGGTATCTTGATAATTTTTCTTGTCAATGCTTTTTAAGGTTGGAAATATTGAAAAAAAGGGCATTTACATGGATTTTGAGGATGTGGTGGTGGGAAAAGGTGTAAATTTCACATATTGAGGTATTATAAGTGATTAATTTTGAAGTGAAGGTCCCAAAATTAGAAATTCCTAATAGAGGCAAAGAGCTTGTCTCTTTACTACATAAAAGTTGTAGTCTAAGATTGATCATTGAATCCTCTACCATGAGTTTGTTGATGATTTTAAATTTAATGGATTAAAGGTGAAATCAGAGGAATTTAATAGGCATATTATGGTTATTTTGGTTCATGGATATGACTTATGATTTTTATTTTATGCCTATCCAAAGTTTACTTGAAAAGAAATAATTTTTCCTTATACGTAAAGTTTATCTTGAGGCCAAAATGAGTGCTCCATCTCCTAATTGTGAATACTTTAATGAAAATAATATGGACCTATAGGTTGAAAACACACTTATCATGGTGGTGATTCTAGTTTTTAATCACAAAACCCTAGAGATAGATATATCTAATTGTTGCTTACATCTTGCATTTAGGGAAATGCCATCTTGAGGCTAGAATGGGTGCTCCATCTCCTAATCAGGCATACTCATATATAAATAGTGTGGTCATAGAGGTTAATATACACACTTTATGTGGTGGAGATTCCAATTTTTATCCATGAGGTCCCATAGATAGTGATCTCTAACTGTATCTTGTATCTTGACAACATTTCTTATCAATGTTATTCGAGGTTAGAATTATTACAAAAAGGGTATACATGTGGATTTTGAGGTCATGATAGTGGTAATGAGTGTAAATTTAACATCCTAAGGTGTTGGAAGTGATGGATTTAGAAGCAGAGGTATCAAAAGTGGAAATGTCTATTGGAGGCAAAGAACTTGTCTCTTTATTACATAAAAGTTACATTTTAGGACTAATCATTTAATCCTCTACCATGAGTCTGTCGATTATTTAAAATATAATGGATTCAAGGTTAAAATATAGGACTTAAATAAGAACATTATAATTATTTTATTTCATGGATATGACTTATATTTTTTATTTTATGAATGTCCAAAGTTTACCTAAAAATAATAATTTTGCCTTATAGGGAAATGCCATCTTAAGGCTAGAATATGTGCTCGATCTCCTAATTAGGCATAATAAAATGCCAAAAATGTGGTAATATAGGTTAATAACCACCCATAACATGGTGAAAATTCTATATTTTAGTCATGAGGCCCCAATAGAGATCTCCAATTATGTCTTGCATCTTATATTTATGGAAATGTCATCTTGACGCTAAAACAACTACTCCATGTCTTAACCAGGTGTACTTAAGTGTAAATAATGTAGTCCTATAGGTTAATCACCACCCTTGTCATGGTGGAAATGCCATTTTTTATCAATGAGTCCCTTGAGATAGTGATCTCCAATTGTGACTTGCATTTTGATAACATTTCATATCAATGTTGCTCGAGGCTAGAATTATTGCAAAAAAGGGTATCTGCATGGATTATAAGGTATTGGAAATGGGAATGAGTTTAAATTTCACATATTTAGGTGTAGGAAGTGTTTTATTTCAAATTGGAGGTCCCATAAAGTAAAAATGTCTAATCGAGACAAAGAACCTATCTCTTTACTACATAAAAGTTACATTTTAGGATTGATCATTGAATGCTATGCCATAATTCCATTGATGATTTTAAATTTGAGGGATTTAAGGTGAAACTAGAGGAGTTATACATGAACCTGATGATTCTTTTGGTTCATGTATATAACTTATGGTTTTTATTTTATGTGCATCCAAAGTTTCCCTAAAAAATGATAATTTTGCCTTATACAAAATTACCATCTAAAGGCCATAAAAGGTGCTCTATCTCCTAACCAAGTGTACTCAGATGCCAATAATTTTTTCCTAGATGTTAATAACCACATATAATGTGGTGGTGATTCCATTTTTTAGTCATGAGGCCCTAGATATAGACATATCCAACTGCGGCTTGCATATTGCATCTAGGGAAATGTCATATCGAAGCAAGAACTTGTGCTCTGTCTACTAACCGGGTGTAATAATATGCCAAAAATTCAGTAATAGAGGTTAATAACCACCCTTAAAGTTGTGGTGATGCAAATTTTCATCCATGAGGCCCTAGAGATATAGATATCCAACTACAACTTGCATATTGCATCTAGGGAAATGTTTTCTTGAGGCTGAAATGGGTGTTTCATCTCCTAACTGGGTGTACTCAGATGCCAAGAATGCAGGCCTCAAGGTTAATAACCACCATTGACATGGTATAATTTCTATCTTTTATCCATGAGGCATCAAAGATATATATCTCTATATGTGTTCTATGTTCTCTAGTCACATCACTATATTATAAATGAAACTGTAAATTTTGTTAATGCCTTCCCAAAATTGATCTCAATAAAGATTATTATCCATGAATTGATGAAAATAAAATTAAAATAATTTTATTACTTATTTATTTTATTCATTATTCTAAAAATATATTCACTTCTCCCTTAATTGGACTTCTTACTTCTTATGTTGTTCTTGAAGATGATAACCTTCATCTTCATACTAATCTTAGTCCTTTCATTCTTTATTAGTTTACAATATTAGTGAACACTTTAGGTTTAATTAGGACTTGAAAACATGATTGTATTCCTCTTATAAGCTATCTCACTAGAGTCTTGTTCTTATTTTACAATATATCTATTTAACATTATTATATTAGTTTCTTTAAAACCAATGATATTATTCATGATTTCAGCATGGTTATTAGTTCTCTCAAATCATTGACCATTGTTCCCTTATAGAATCTTCCAAAATTTATATTTAGGGATACATTATGTTTATACTCAGACTTGAGTTATCTTTATATTATGTCTTATACAATTTCAATGTATATAGAAATATGGCTCGACTATAAACTAAAATTTTGACTGAGATGATCCCAAGGATCATTCAAGACATTAAAGTTTCAATAAATAATTATACATAAAATTTCCATACATTTCAATAACATTCAATAGACTGCAAGGTATATTTTTAATGCTTGACAAAATTTTAAGGCATACAATAATGTGAACAAATAATAGAATATGTAATAAATTACAACATAATCCAAAAGCTGAAATCAACAAGAATATTTAAAAAGTTAAATGTTGAAAAATATATGTATATAATAGATCCATAAAATCCATATAAAGGTTTAAAAAATGTGAACACTTGATAAAATATCTTGGGTTAATGTCGTGTAGGCATATAATTCCAAACAACTTACATCAATCCATATAGACATATAAAAAAATGGCATAAGACATGATCTTAATCATTAAAATGTATCACTCTCTTTTCTTTGCTTGTAGAAGCTTCTTGCTTGGATGTATTACTCATAACTAGAAGTGTCAGATCTTGATGATTATGAGTCCTCCACTCAAAAATAGCCTATAATTATAACTATTCATATGCAAATATTATCATAAACTTTACATGTAATTGGAAAAAATACATAAAAAATTAACAAGTTAAGTTTTTAAAATGATACAAAAATTATTCATTGGTGAATTTATTGCAAGATGGTACTCATGGTAAACTTGGGATTATAGCTTAATAAGATCAATGATCAGTTCATGTTGATGAATAATTTACATAATTTTCCAAACTTGAGGTTTAAATCTTTAACCTAACACCTTGTTGGACTATTGTTCCTTGTTCAATAGCTTCAAGTTCATAGAGCTCACCTATCTTAAACAACTTGACTCAACTCGCTATCAAGTCAAGGGTTTTTATTGCATTCTAGACTACTTATGCTCTTAGTAATTGTTCATAAATCATAGCCCATAAACCAACCTAAATTGTTCATGAATTATAAGTGCATATGGGTAATCAAATCATGCTAAGAGCATTTGCATAAACTCTTCATGTGGTATACTCATATTATTGTGTGGATAATATATAGCTATTATATTATATTACTCATCCCATATACCTCTATAACTAACATTAATATAATACTTACGTATTTTTTTTGTGCATTGGATCATATAAGAGTTAGTAAACCCATTATATAGCTTTACTCTTTTTTAGTAGCACCATTTTATATCTTGGCACTTCTTGATTATCATACACATTAGTCATTTTACTATATATTTCACATTTGTGTCTATGACACATATTTTCATATAGGGTAAGTTATACCCATGTATGTTTTCTTTATATAATTGGCATTACATATTCTTAACTTAAAAATATTAGATTCCATTTAATCTATATCTTCATGCAATTTTACATAAGGATATATATTTATTTTATATCCTTTACATTAACAAGAATATAATGGTATATTATATCCTAGTTAATATATGGTATCCTATATTACACTTCTAAGGGTCCAATATATGATACCATATATTGTATTCTTAAATGGTACATTCTCGTAATCTTTTTTATGTTCTTAGCATGGTGATATAATAACTAATACATCAGGTAACCATAAGATGCTATAGGAGGAAATATTCAAAACTATTTTTAAATAATATGCTTAGGTTACTTATATTATTTTTAATTCTAAATCATTTTATTGATCCTAAGCTTTGAGACCTACCAAAAGGACCAAACAAACTATGAGGGGACATAGTTTGTAAGTTGGAAAATCTAGAGAGTTTTGAATATTTTGGCCTCTACAGGAGGTTTCAAGTCTTGAAATTTGGTACACATGGTCATCAATACTTGGGAATATTCCATATCATTTTCAATACCATTATACAAATGTGATTATTCATTATTTTGACACAGTCACCTACTAGTCTCAAAATAGTCATAATGGAGCTAGGGAAGGTTCAAGTGAGTTTCAATGTGTAACAGAGACTTATAAGTTCATTTAAGTATTTTAAAAGAATGGGATGATGTTACTACATATTAATAATACATTTAAAGAGTGTCCAAACTCCAATTAATATTTAAACCATGCACTTGAGGGATAAATCAAACAAGCAAGCCTATAAGCCAAATGGTAATTTTAGACCTATCAAGAAATATGACACTTTTAGAATGATTTGATTACATGGTATAATTATAATGATGATGTTTTAAATTAGGGTAAATAATGGATTCATTTTAATCTGTGAAGAGAAATTTAAATTCTGTAGTTCCAGACACCCATTCAAGCCACTTGATCAAATGCTCGTATCTTTCACCACATGAAGAGTTTGGCCAAATGATTTTATCATGATTTTATTACCCATATGAACATATAATTCATGAAATAATTAGGTTGGTTTATGGGATATTCTTTATGAACAATATCTAAGAGCATAAGTATTCTAGAATGCAAGCAAAATGCTATAGAAAAATTTGTAGGGTTTCTAGTCTATGACATGCAAAAAAGATTCAAATGGAGGAAAGAAAGATTATTCAAGCCACCTAATAAAATTCTCTAAAAAATTGTATTTGGGAAGAAAGATAATCCATCATATCAAAAAACTTATTTTTAGACCACAAAGTGGTGCTAAATTAGTACTTGAATCTTAATAAAATAAGTTCGATATTTATTTAACCATTTTGGGGTTAGATAGAATATTTTGGCACATACCCCATTTGAAATAGTCCAAGTAATAAATCATGAACTTTCTTATATGTGTTTTTAGGATTAATAGTTTTCTATCTATGTTGACTTTTACCAATACATCATAATTTTGGCCATTAATTTATTGAGTCAACTTATGTAGAAAATGATCCTCAAATCATAATTGCTTCATCCACATTTTATCTTATGTGCTATTATTATGTGGTTAACTCTAATTCACCTCTAACTCAATAATATTAATGGTTTAAATTATCACAAGCCTTTTCCCAATCATGTTCCTTTTACCCAACACCATGATAATAAACCCAAATCAACCTTTAGATTTGAGGATGAAGCAACCATTAGAGTAGGTGTACTTCCATAGAGCCCATGTATCTCATGAATTATACACTTAGACCTTCCTAATTTCCCCCTTCCTACTCTAATGGTTGATTCATCCTCAAATCCAAAGGCCAATTTGGGTTTATTGTCATGGTTTTGGGTGGAAGGAGCATGATTGGGAAAAGGCTTACAAAAAATATCAAGGGACTGATTAGGAGGTGCATTGGGATTATCATTTATTTCATATATTTCCCACTATCATATAATCATAATGTATATTAAGTTACTTTGATAAACTAATGACTATTTATAAATACCAATAGGTAACAACCATTAATAGATAATTGTATGTTGAATGGTGATATAGAATTTATCAAATTCTAAGTGCTAATTCATGACTCAATATGTTTGTGATATCTCCAAGAGATATTATCCTAGATGATATTAACAAATTTCATTTTAACAAGTCCCAAAATGTATACTAAGGTGCATGCCTATAATATTCTCTAAACTTAATATCTGATGATAAATAGTACTAAAAACATTCATGATGCATTTAAAATGATATTTCTATGATGCTTATAGAAATGTGTCATGAATATTATAGTATTATAATATATAATTAGTATCCTATGTATTATTTAGTACATGATATATATCATGAAACTCATCAAACTTAACAAGCTTAACAAGCACACAAATACAATAATTGTAATATCATATAATAAGGCCAATGGTTGCATACAAGGGACATGTTCAAATGTCTTATAAGTAACAATTACAAATACAAGGACAAGGGCCATATGAAAATGACATCATAATATTACAAACAAGGGAAATGTTCATTATTGCATAAACAAAGGTCAAATGATCATAAGTAATGGACATGACAATGTCACAAACAAGGGACATATTTAAATTTCCCATAAAAAAAGGGCCAAGGGCCACAAGCAATGGAAATGTTCAAATGTCTCACATACAAAATAATGATCTCATAGAAATGTTAAAATAATTTTCACTCAAGGGCCAAAGGCCATACATAATAAATTAAAAAGAATCTAATCAACTATGTTTATACATTTTTAAGGCCATAGTCTCTACGATGGTGACCCTCTTAGCCAAGGAGAGCCCCTTATTTCCATTTAGGCCTTGAAAACTCTCCAAAATGAATTAAAATATCTCCATCATGATTTAATTGTTGTAAGGAACCTTGTAAGTAGTTAGTCTCATAATTTCACTAGTAAAACCCGTGACCAAAAGTCTTACCTCCTTATTTATGTACCTCAAAAGTTGCTATTGGATCAAACAAATCCTTAAGGGTTGTACTACCCCTTCCATTGCCTCATATTATGACTGATCTACCTTGGATAAGTCACCTTCTATTTATTTCAATATTTTAATTAGATCACCCAACCATTGATATGGGTGCTCTAACTTATTCCTTGTTTTGTAGAGCCTCTCTTTCTCCATTTCTTCCATGTCCCCTTCCCTTGTCCTTATTTTCACCCACAATTGGCCAAGAAATTGGATATGATACCACTATAATGACTAAATATTAGGACCTCTCATTTATCAACATCATAATGTTGAGATAGTTTTATCACCAACTAAGGGATTTGGACTGTTAGTGGAAATGTTATTGCTTTTGGGAGTCAAGAGTCATAGATACACTAAATCCAGTCATTCTTAAAATTTTCATTTATTTGGGTTTAGAAGTCCCCTAAAATAGATTGACCAATTGAATAAGATATAATTAATGAGAGTGGGGGGGGGTAAATAAGTGTTTAAAAACTTTGTTTCAAATATACTTTATTATTCTTGAACCATGAAAGCAACATAGTGATATAGCAATTCATAAAGAGCCATTCACATGAGCATGAAATAATAAAACACATATATGAATGGGAAAACCTCAAGGGGAAGAAAACCCACTATGATATTTACAAATGGACTATTATCCTATAAAAAAAAATACCAAATTTAGTTGAGCACCAACTCAACTTAGAGCACCAACCCAAATAAAGTCAATAAGTTCGAAACCACTATCAACTAGAATTCTCTTAACTACACTAGTTTTGACTTGAGCTTGTATAAACAATGTTAAATTTTGATCAATAAATATTTGAGATGGCATGTCCTCATGATTAAAATAAATAGCATCTTCTATAGTTTTTAACATGTTGACCATTGATGCAAAATAAGAAGGTTCTGAATCAATGGGCATAAAAGTCTGACTGAGTGCCTGATAAAGAATGTCCTTGAACACATTGGCTTTTTGAAGTAGTTCTAACATGTAAATCTTAGCTGGTGTGTTTCTCAACTGATCAACAATATCATATACCTTGTGTGGATATACCTGTGTGGGTGGGTTAGGATATTCAAATCTTATCAAATAAAAAATGAAACTAATAACTATGAAAGGAAAGTGAATTACCTTGTTTATGCTGAAAATAAAACACACAGAATAAGGTCTAAGTTGAGCTAGTTGAGAAAACAAAATATAACAAGGTTGATGTTGGTTAACATAGTCTATTATAAAAAAAAGGCCAAAATAAACAAGGTTGGATAGGTTGAATTAGTTTGTTTGAAAATATAAATAAACACAAAACTAAGTTATCCAGGTTGATTTAGTTGAATTTGAAATATTATTTTAGAATAACTAAAAAAATAAATAAAAAAATGATTGAAAAGTGAAGATCTGTAGGAAATGAATAATGTCAACCAACACGATCTTGTTGATTAGGACTAAAGAATTAAATTTGTAGAAAATGATAAATAAGTGGACCAGTATCTTGTTGATAATTTTATAGGACAATTAATCCATGTAGGAGTTAAGGCATAAGTACCAATAGATCACCAATATGCGTCTATGACATGCTCATGATAATGGAAGGGCTAGGTCCCTACAAACACACACACACACACACACACACACACACACACACACACACACACACACACACACACACACACACACACACACACACACACACACACACACACACACACACACACACACACACACACACACACACACACATGAAAAAAATAAAAATTCAATTTTAGCTCATAAACATTTAAGCCAAATGAATAAATCATTGAAATATAATATAAAAATTATAAATTAAATTTTCAACTATACCATGTCAAACCTACTAATCATTTCAATAAGACTAGAAGACATCACCAAAGAAGTCTGTGAAGATAAATGTTTCATGCATCAGTTATTTACACAAGTACAAAGGATAATTACAAAACACACATTCATATTTACACTTAAACATTACAATAAAACTCATGTACCCTAGTGAGTTTATATGTAGATGAAATAAAAAAAAACACTTGCAATCCCCTTTGAAAATATGGTAGAGTGCCTAGTATGGTCATCAACTAAACAAAAAAATATCATTGTTAGTCAAGTTTTAGCATATATATACAATAACATACATGCAAAATGAGGCATAAATGATGAAAAAAAATCATAAAATTATATGTAAATCTCATGTAGATTTTATAAGTGTGTTTGAATAAGGTCTTAAGACGTTTTAAGAGTCTTTGAAAGACAATAAGGAGTTTCATTTACTCATTCTAGGTCTTTAAGAGTCTTACTCCATTTTCCCTCCAAAGTAGAGAATTCAAACTTTTGAATTGTTTATGGAGAATAATAAGGGTTATGACAAATGTTAAGGGACACAAACATAATTTTAAGGGGTTTTAAGGTTTATTACTATGCTATAAAGGTCCTTACACCTTCTTGTGAAGGTAAATTATCCTAAACTTATCTAGAAGAGGTCTTAACATTTGAAATAGACCAAAATAGTATATAGTTGAGAGGTTATTGGAAAATTTACACATAAAGTGGAAAAAATAAGCTAAAATGATAATTAATATGTTTATTTAGCCTTGAAAACATAAAGGAAGAGCTAATAAAAATGAGATGGATGAATATTAAAGAAATGAGAGATTGTTGTTGGTCTACAAGGTCATAGGTTTGTAGTAGGTGTATAGAAGGTTTGCATTATGATTTGATGTTTTGACTAATAAAATGAAGTGTTTTATTTATGGTAAATACATTATTGTATTAATATAGTTCATGATCATGTATTTTATATGAATATGAAGCTATGTAAGAAGACTAGAACAAAAGAGATGTGGACATGTTTTGAGATGCATGGGGTAAATTTAATGATTGATAAAGTAATATACATGAGTATTTAAGATATTTAAGTCAAAAAACGTGTTTGGACATCTTTTTGCCTATTTAATATTATTTATTTCTCCCCTCAAGTTTAAAAAATAAAGGTTAATAAAACATAGTCAAGGAAAAGTGAAGATCTTATGCATTTTTATGAGTATAAACTTGTTTTAATGATGGTATTAGTTGAGTACATGTGTATAGTAAATATTAAAATTGAAATAAATATTTTAAAATCTTTTAAATTTAATAAATTCCTTTTCTATTACTCTTGGATTTGAGGAACTTACTCAATCTGTGACAATCTTAAAAAAAAGGAGTTATTTTGGTATCTTTGAATTATTGTCAAATCTTGGTCTTAAAGATAAAGTAAATTATGTTAGGATATTGATCCAAGTGAAAATTTACATAACAAATATTATAAGTTTAAATATAAAATTTTGTTTTCTTTCAGCTTAGTAGGATTGTGTAAACCCTACCTAGGGTTTCAGAGCTCAAGAAATCCCTATATCTTTTGATTCACTCAGCTAAATGGTGTGAAATTTTAAAGGGATATACAAGGGAGTGTTTTATAGGTTTATAATGTGGTTTTATGTTTATATTTTTATTAACTATAAATTTATCATAGTTGTAGGATTTGTATAGGATGAAAAATGTAGTAAAAAACTAAAAAATGTGAGTTTAGCTTATACCAAACCTACAAGGTGGTATATGAGAGAAATATTGAGTGATTTGGTAGTGTTTTGGAGGTGATTATATGGTTTGGAATATTTATATCACCCATAAAATAGTAAATAATCTAAACTCTTAGTCCTAATTCTGTAATTTCTTGTGCTACAATCTTGTTTAGTTATACAAGGTCTAAAAGAGTGTTAATTATTGTTATCATATTGGAAGAAATTGCAAAAAACACCATAAACCCATTGTAAATTATTAAAATAGTTAAATCCATAGGAAAACTTCCTTAAATTAATTACTTGGCCTCACTCAAAGCATAAAGGGTTTCATAAGGGGGCAAAATTCTAAGAGTATGAGTAGGACTATATGTAAAGGTTTTTGAGGATTGATCTTGTAAACTAGAAGATATATATTATAATAATTAAAATACTATTGGATCTATAGGTTCATGTTATAAAGTAAATTATTAAATAAAATCCATACAAGGATATTTATAATTAACAAGGTATACTAAGATTAATGATGCCATGTGGAAGGATCAAAGTTTATGCTAAGAGGATTAAATGATGGTGAGTGAGGTATGATTACTGTGTGAGTTTCATTAAAGTAATAATCAAAATAAAGATAGGTTTAATGAATTATTATCAAAGAGACCTTATATGTTATTTAGTCTTAAGTGGGTATAAGGCCTAATTAAATTAGAGAGAGAGGGTCCCCATTAAATACATTGAAAGTCTCATTGGTCTTACCAAAGAACAATCTTAAGAAGATAATAAGATTGAAAAAATATATTAAGTGGATAGTGTAGACACCTAAAATTGGATACAACTAGATTCCTAACTATAATTCAAAATGATTTCTACCAACCATTGTAAATTAAGCCTAGGAGTCACTAAATGCCCCAAATTTTCTTGCACATCATTAATGAAAGCTCAGAATCATGTTGAGACATCCCTAATTGGGGTGTTCTATCATATGAAATAATAACCTCTCATGGATTCATACCTAATCACCTTGTGGAATAACAAATGTCAATTTAGCCTATAAACCTATTAAGTGGGGCACTTTCACACTTGATTAAATCTTGAAAGATCTAAAAGGCTAATCAAAATCAATTAACAAATAAAACAAGATTAAATGCCTAGTTGAATTATCCATTTGAAATTAATGAATATCTAAAAAGGGAATTAAAAAATTAAAAATAACTTAACCTTTCATAATTGGGTTTATGAGTTGTCAAGCCCTTTAAAAATATCCTAAAATATCTAATTTGAGATACATGCCTAGTAATTGCAAATCATAATTACTTGATAACTATTAAATCAACTGGAGTTAGTTTTAACTCACATAGGTCTAGTTTAAACCAATTCTAAGCCTAAACTCAACCTTAGCTCAATTTGGGTGAGAGTTAATTCTCAAGGCTATAAATACAAGGCCATGCCTATTGGTTTTTAATAAATTTTGGTGTAAAGTTATTATGCACAAATATCTTCAACAAGATCTCATAACCAAAGTTATAATTTAAAGTTGGAGAGAGACAATATTTTTAAGTAAGGTGAGCATGCCAAATTCTTAATCCAAATGATCACAAGCCAAGGTGCCAAGGAGATAAGGAGCGAAACAACCTCTATTGTTAAAGACTTCTTGATGCACAAGATGAGCAAGCCATTCAAAAAATCCATTTGGATCACCCATGGAAGGTAAAAAAGTTATATCTTTTATGTTTTTGTTGTGCTTTCATTTAGTTTTTGTTACTTAAGATCTCCCTAGTGTCTAGGCTAGAGGTGTTAGTATCTTAGTGTGTTGATTTCATTTATTTTATGAGA
Source organism: Torreya grandis (assembly GCA_037957365.1). Taxonomy (NCBI): domain Eukaryota; kingdom Viridiplantae; phylum Streptophyta; class Pinopsida; order Cupressales; family Taxaceae; genus Torreya; species Torreya grandis. The sequence continues at coordinate 1,941,500 of JARHVA010001433.1, forward strand.
CTAACATAAAACTATCCTCCCCTCCATGTCAAATTACTAGTTCACATGCCCAATGGGACTCTTAATGATCCCATATAACCAAGGAGGATGATATGATACTTTTAGTTTTGCTAATGTATGCTTAAAAATCTTAAAAATTTGAGTTTTAACTTCATTTTTCACATTTTTTTTCTATTTTTAGCAACTCACAAGTGATTGATGCCATTTTATTTCAACATTGGTAGAGATTGATGTTGATTCTCCTAGACCGATGTCTATTACTAGAAATAATATCAATCCCTATGTGAAATGTAGAGTATGAAAAAAATGTGATTAACAAGGGTTTTCTTGATTTTTTTGTTTTTATTGCATCTAAGATCCTAAATATTGTTTATCTAACCATTTCCTTGTAGTATCTAGTGAGAATTATTGGTTTTAATATCATTTTACTAATAATATTTTTGGGAAAACCATGTTGGATTTTTTGTGTTTTTGTAAGAAGGAAACATCATCAATATTGTCAACCGACATCAATATTTGTGGATCAACATCGGTCCCTATGTGGATTGATCAACATCGATCTCTATGGATCAATATAAATCCCTACTTAGATCAAATGATGTTGACCTCCATTGATCCCTATGTAGATTTATGTCTATCTCTCTAAGACAAAAAATAGAAAAACTTGAGAGTTCATTTCAAAATATTATTTTTTCAATTGATTTTGGGATTCTAAGCAGGCAAGCCCTCTAACAAATTACAGGTCCTATGGTGGAAAAATCAATGTTTAAACATGGTTAAATCTGACACACTTAGTCTCTGGTTTTCATGACTTAGTTATTTTTGAAGGTTTTTACAAAATTTTCAAACAACTAATGCCTAAGGGCTTAAACTTCATAACATATTTCATTTTGGTGCAATAAAACAAACTTTCACATTTAGTTACATAATGCTAAGATTTGTTCATTTTATGCTTGTTTGTTGAGAGTTGTTTATTTTTAACAAATTGAGTAATTCATGTATGCTCACCCCCATACCCTTTATGGAACTTGGGTGACCAAAAGTGCTCATTCTTTGCCTTTGTCACTTTATTCCAAAAGCATGAAAAATAAAGTTGTTAAGGTCCTCCCCAAATCTTTATAGTTTGGGTGACCCCAAAACAACCATAAAGTATTTTCTCCAATATTTATTTTTCATGTATTTTTGGCTTGTAAACGTGAGTTCATTGCCTCCTCATGGGTTATCTAGGGAAGTGTTGACCTAGGAATTCATCTTTTGACATTGTTTCAACCCCACTTCATAGTTAAGTATATAAATTGAGCTAGTGAATCATTGGGATGGTGGTTTGAGAAATTAAACTACATCCATTAGTGACTACTATCCTCAGAACATATGATCAACTTAAACATCACACTATAATGAACAAGAAATGGATGTAGTTATTTTAAAAATGACAAGACCTTTTCAAACCTAGTTGATACAGATCTAAATGACATGATTACATCTCTAGTGTTAGCTACACTTGGGACCATCTAAAAATGAGCAAAAATTGATATTTAAAACAACATCACTTGTCAAGAACATTTTTTTGATGCAGGATGAGTATCCTAAAGTTCCATGTCATAGTAGAAACTCTTGAGAGAAGAGGGGGCCCTAAAAACCCTACTTTTCATGTACTTTTACTTTTTGGATTAATAATTAAAATCCTTTCAAGAGTGAGTATATTGATGGAATTCGATAATATTATGTAACCTTGTTAGTGTGAAGATTTAGGACATTAAACTTAGGTGTTTATGTCATTTTTATCCTTTATTACATGATTTTGAGTCAAACTATCTATTTTTCTCTACCATACCACATTAAAATGAGTCTTTTTTATACATCACTCCTTTGTTTGAGGAGGCATTATGTCATTCATTTGATATCATGTATGTACATTAGTCTTTTTTCAATCTTTTGTATGTGTCATTTGATTGAAAAGGGTGTCATTATGATGCCCAATTCATTTTAAATTTTGTGCCTTTAAGTCTTGAAATCAAACCATTAATTACATCTTTAGATCATGATAAAGTTTTTATGCTACTTGAATCATTTCAAATACTTGTTTACCTTGTGCCCAAATTCTATTTTTGAAACCAAAACTACGTGTGCCTTTTGGGATATTTACCCAGTGCCATTATATTGTCCATTCTTATCTACCTAGTTATTTGTTAAAAGATTCCTAGTTTTCTAAGTTGAGTTTTTAATTAGCCTTGACAAGTTCAAATCTAAACATTTATTTATTTTTACCTATGACTTATGTAATTTTGGCATAGACATCGATATTTATCTTTTGGGTTGTGTAACTTAGGTTAATTATTCATTCAATTTGAAAACTATTGTTTGTGCCTAGATTTGGGGGGAAATATCATATATTCCATATGCCTAGAGTTTCATTCCTTATACTAATTGACCAAGTTCATGTTTAAATTTGAATGCGTAGTTTATGCCAAGGTTTTTCAATTTTGTTAGATTAAATCTCATACCTTGTTTTGTTTAAATTCTAAATTTTATGCCTTTTCCAAAAGACCTAGCACATGCTTTTTTCGAGCCTAGATTTTGTGACTTCTCTGAAATACCTAGAAATTTTTGTTTTCTTTAGATTAGACTTGTTTGAAACACTTTTTACCTAAGTTTGGAATTTTAGTTTTATTTTATCCATTTGACCTTTTGTGTAATACATTTGACATTAGACATATGACATTAGACTATTTCAAACCAAGTTTTAACACAAACCTTTTTAGAGATACAAATCCACTCCTTAGACCAAGTTAGACTATGTTTGGACCATTTGTCCTTTGGACATTATTTTTTAGAGTTTTCATAACTCTAAGCCTTTTGTGAAACATTCATCATGGATGTGGATATGTCTCATTATATTAATAATAGATCCATTTACAATCCAAGTTATGATAATGTGGTTGCACAAATTGACTTTGATCAAGACCCCTATGATGATGATGCAATTTGTGAGATGGATCCTTATCCTCCTTACAATACTCAATATGGGGAACAAAGCCAAGATCCTCAAGATCAATATGTAGTGATACTTTATATGCTCTGATTAATGTACCAATTTCACCATTTCATGCCTAATGGCACCTGATACCCCACCTATACCATTAAATCTCCTTCAAATTATGCAATCAACCAAAATCCACAACATCCAAGGATTACCATTCTAGGACCTCATCCTTTGTCTTGAAATAGAAACCATGCTTCAAAATGCCTTACCATTAAAATTATATGACCTTGTCCTTTTAATCATGATAGAAATGAGATTTGTAATTCCCTACCATTACCATACTATTACTTCATCCTCTAGATCATGACAATAACCTAGCTTTGCAACACCCTACCATTACCATTTTAGAACCTCATCTTTTGGCTTGTGATAGTAACCAAGATTCAAAATTCCATAACATTAAAATTATAAGACCTAATACTTTGGATCATGATAAAAATCAAGCTTTGAAATTCCCTACCATTACCATTCTAAGCCCTTCCAAGTATGGTAACTTATTATCCTAACAAAGTTGTGCAATCACAACTTGATGGGTCACAGTTACCATCCTAGGCCAAAAACTAGCCTTTATTAAGCCCATCATAGATAATATTATCATTACCCAATCACTGACCATTATTCATCCCTTACCAACTATCCCCCACTTTAAAAATCCCATGTCAATCATTGAGCCACAATAAAGCCAATCATTTGAAGAACAAGATATGTTCAAAACTAGTATTTTAAAAATACTTGTAAGCTAAGGCTAAGAGAACCAACCAATCCATGATGTTTTTATTGAAACACCTATTTGTGATGAGTCAACCTATGATGAATCACCTTTTGATACTATCCCTATTATCGAGGAATATCACTCTAACAAGCTAGTCTTTCCTGAGTCACTTCTTAATGATTATAACTACCTCTGGGCAAATCATTATCTTGATCATTGTCCTATTTTTAAAGAGCCCCCTTTGAAAAAATAGCCTCTATGGAGTTATCTCTTGAAATTTTACACCTTGTTAAGGAGTCTCACTTTGATAAACTAGTCTCTATAGATCTCATTATGCCATCACAAGCCATTAATTGTCTAATACCAAACATTCAACATGACATCATTATAGCAACATCCACACTAGATGAAAAATTATAATTAGATTTAGGTTCTATTCTTAATCAATATCAGATATAAAATCAAAATTAGAATCAATGTCACTCTCAACATCAGATTTAGAATCCCTTGAGTTAGACTCAACTTCAAAACTAGAATACATTTGTGATTGTTACAATATTGGCTATGCATGCCTCACATATCAATTGGAATATATTTATGATCCTTCCATAGTTTTTAGGATGATTACTTTAGCTTTGACATAAGTTCTCCTAGTATATTCTATGAGGATTGTGCTACCTCTTCCCATTCCATTACCATTCCACATGCCATTAACACTAGCCTACCTAGCCATTAAATTGGCATTCCACCTCCCACAAATGTTTATTGGGACCAAAAAAATCACACCTTGTTGATTGCATCTATGGTGACATATCAGTTTAACAATATCAAGGAAGCCCAGACCACATTCATTCAAAAAAATAAAAATCTCCAAGTGAAACCTTTTTGGAGGCTCTAGGGGGAAATCAAAGTTCAAACTCAACATCTTCTAGTGAAACCTTTTTAGAGGTACTAGAATTGAATCAAAGTCAAAATTTAACATTCCTTAGTGAAACGTTTTTGAAGGTGAAAGGGGAAAATCAAGATAACTTCATTGGTGAAAACCTCTTCAAGGAACCAATATCTAAGCACAACAATTTTTCATTGCTTGATAAAGACATTATCAAAGATGACATCAATAAAACTTCCAATCTATAACATAATAGATGGTAGCTACTCTTAGGCCTAAACAACAAAAAAATATGGTGGTCTTATTGAGAACATATTTAGAAGTTTTTAGCCCTACCATAACCAAAATTATGTTGAATTTGGAATCAACAACATTATGTGTGCTTTAAAATCCCAATATTCATTTGTTTTCCAAACATTATACATTCCATTATCATCCACCTTTACACTACCAAATCAAACATTTTATCCACTATTTATCCATATTAACCATCTTTGGCTATACTTTACTTTGTAGAGGCTACAAAGATACCTTATATTGATGTTTGGAGGAAACATGATCAATAAACAACAAAGATCACTAAAACATTATTAGAGTCTAAATATGAAATAAGTTCTTGATAGAACAACTATTTATAAAAGGTGTGGGCTAGCAATTTATGTGATTGAATATTCTGGTTGTATCATATGCTAACCAAGATGTGCATATCCACATCATCAAGAATAATAAAACAATATCTTTTCCATTTATTTTATCAAATTTTCATGACCTGCCATTTACCTTACCTTATCACTTGGGGTCAACCCTATTCACATTATATCCAACTACCATCCTATCATCTTCTTTATTGCATACTATATACTTTCCTACCATACCATCCCTATTAAACAAACTTTTTTTGACCTACCCTACCTAACCCTTTTGACCTTAGTTCCATTAGTTATTTTGACATCTTCCATGAGGGGATTTCAATCCAGTTTTAGAGTGCCATGTTTAAATGACAGTCTATGAAAGTAGTATGACAATGGATTTAGCAAGTTATCTTTCATTTAAGTTTGACTGGTGCCACTAATTATAACTACCTTTAGGTAAATAAATATTCCACCTTGTGTTACTAATTATAATTGCCTATGGGGAAATTAGTATCACTAACCTATGCCATTATTTCCTAATTATAACACCTATGGGCATATTAGGAATAACACCTTTACCATGCATTTTCGTATCACCTTGCCATTACTATTATCATTTACCTTACCATTTGACTAAATTTTAGAACTTGATATGACTTGGTTGGATATCACTATATTTTGTGTGGGAATAACTACTATGACTTGAGGTCCTAATGAGATTATGTAGGTTGTGCTCAATTCATGTTGCGGTCAGCTCAGTCCCCCTTTTCTAATGCTCTCATCATTTTGTGAGCAACCTAAGCCAATACTCTCAACATTTTTTGAGATATATCTTGTCAATCTCTAATAAGTTAATATACCTAAAAAACTCCAAAAACACTCAAACTATTTCAAAATACTAAATATTAGATAATTGGATTACCATCTCCTAGAGAGATATAAATCCTCAAAATTCAAAACCATGTATCCTGCTTAAACCAATTCAATCATCTTCAATATGCCCTACTAGGGCAAATCCATTTTTGATTCTAATCCATTCTATTTCCATTAGGGGTGTTATCTTCCCTTTTCATGTATCCTTACTTGGGGTAACCACCTGTTTATCATTCTATTGAGCCTTCATGCATACGTATTGACTTGGTTGATGACATGATGCTTTCTATTGCTTTTAATTTCAAGTTTTCTATGCATTTCTTTTTTCTTAGTTATTTATTGGTTTGCATATTTGTCTGATTTCCTTGTTGTGCTTTGACTCAATCTATATGTGTTCATTGGGTGATTCCTTGCACCTTATTCATGTGTCTATCCATATTCATATGTAAATATTATCATAGTGGTTTTTATCATTGGTGCATTGTTTTCAATTAATTATTGGATTAGGAGTTAGTCCTTATGTATATTTTAGCTAGGTTATCATGATGTTTTATATCATGATGCATACCATCACATGCTACAACAAAAATCATCTTAGGAAATCATACAAGCAATAGAACTATATAAACTTCACCTTGGTAACCTTGGCAAATATTCCCACCCTCTTTGATCAAAATCAACCACATTAATCATTCTAATTATATTAATGCTAATAAGAATGAGCATCTTTGCATTATAAATTATAACCAACTCATTCACATGGATCAATTATTATTCATCTAATCATTTATTTCATCACTTTGTGCATCCTCATGTGCCTAGTTGTTATTGGCTTCTTCAATCATTAGACCATTGCATCTACATTTGTGCTCACTCATAATTAATCTATATGACAAGGTATATCCTTTAGTTATGATTGATAATTTTCCCTACTAGGGCACAAACAAATCAAACAACATTCTTCAATCTAGGTCATCTTAATGATTATAACCACCTATGGGCAAATCATTATTTTAATTCATCCACCCTACTGGAACATTTTATTATGCCACTGATTATAAATACCTTAGGGAAAATCAGTGTCTCAACCTTTACTACTGATTATAACCACATTTGGGTAAATGATTACTTTGAAATCAAATACATGCAAGAATTATCTTAATTGGTTTAATCTCACCCATGGGTTAATTTCATTATTCTCCTTGATTTTGTTTTATTATTTTTTGGAAACTAGTGTTTATTTCCTAAAAAATAAAGAGTCTAGAGTAAGGGGAAAAATCTAGTTTAACATGACAAAATATAGATTTTTATCAAATAATTTACATGAGGAAGAGAAATAAACTTATTTAAAAATTGACTAAAATAAATGATTCAAGAGTTAGAAATTGTGATGTAGGACTAGGACACTATCATGAATCTAGATATGACCTTCATTTTATGATTGGACAAGACCATTAAAAGTGGATAGGAGTGGCACCAGTGTTGTAGTCTACCTCTATCACTATTGTCCAGGAGATCGAAGCTTTCTAGGTTTTGTCTGCTACCTCAGTGTGATCTTATGTACAAAATTTTAGAGGTTAAAAGTCAATATAGATTGTTGTAGATCTATTTTAATCTCTAAACCTTGTATCTATCTACACACATACAAATAAAAAATTCATCAAAATAAAAATAAGGAAAAAATTAGATTGGGGGAAGAATGATCACATGATATAGAACCTTAGCTATCCTAATCATTGCCTACATTAACCCTCAAGCTAGGGTCTTATATCAAATGTAGTTCTCCCTTAGGGAATGTGCATAATCAACACACATGATAGATGCAAGAATGAACTTTTGCCTAGCCTCCTCCTTGATCAAGCATGCAAGTCCATGTGTGATACAAAATGCTAAGATATATTATTGACTGATTTTAATTATGTAATATGCCAAAGTAGTAAGTGCTAGGTATAAAATGCCTTATGAAGTCCTTTATATAGGATACTTATTATTTCAAATTTTAGAGCTTTGTTTGTATTTGTATGAAATTTGGAAACTTAAGGGTGAAGCTAAGAAAGGGGTTGAGACTCAATTAGCAAAATAAATTGATTATTGGAATTCAAAATGACCCTAGATAAGAGTGCTAGAATTAGGCACTAGTAGCATCAATGCTATAGTTCAACCCCAGTGCTCCTATCCTACAATCCCAAGACCTGGGGGGATGGAAAGAGGATAAAAAACCTAATTTTTTGAGGTGGAATGAATATTTGAAAGGCTTAGGATGACCAAGAATAGGCAAAAAGGTCACTCAAGCATATAATAAGACCCAAATGAATAAAATGAAAGATATGGTTAAATGTGAACAAAGCTCATATTCTCCAGTTGAAGTCCCCTATGAAAGGACTATGAAAAGACATGATATGTGTGGTTTCTTGACCAATTTAGGGTGTATACATTTGACCTTATTTTAATATAGTGATGTAATGAAATGAAGTACTAAAATAAAATAAAGAAAATAAAATATGTACCTGAACCTAATTGCATGGAGATAAGTGTGCTATAAAAGAGTCCAACTCACTTCCTAGACAAGGAATTGGATGTAGAGTTGAAAAGTGCCTAGAGAAAGAAAGAATTATTGAAATGGATGCACCCTGTATTAAATTTGAAAGTGTAATCCATGTAATTATGGAGGATGGAAATGCTTACCCTCTATATTGAATCTAACTAAAAATGAGAAATGATCAAAGGCCAAAAACCAATGTTTTCCCTCTATCCCAAATAAACTCATGTAATCTATAATGTGTGCATACAATCTATGTACTATGAATAGAAAAAAATTTCATGCCCCCCACTTTTAATAATTTGAACTAGAATTTATAAGTGCTTAGAGGCCCAAAACCAATGTCTACCTTCTATCCTGCACAAACTTGTATGGTCTAGGTTTGGGTAATGCTATGGACTAACCACTGTAAATGGATATATGGTCTAACCTAGTGATATCTTAGATACAAATGGATGTAATTTGGAATTCTGGTAAATGTGTAAGAAGAGAATGACATGTCTCTCCATTCCAATTTGTATAATCCTAGATGATGAAGAACATGAAAATTTGTGCCATGCCCCTAAATATGGTATGTGAGTGATGAACATATATAGTTTGGTAATCTATATAACCACATGTGATATGACCTATTATGCCATGCCTCATGTACAAAATTAGATATCAAAACACTTTTTTCTGCATTATGCCTATAATCTATTATCTGGTCTTGTAACTATGTCATGTTGTATGAAGTTCTATGTGTGAGACATGTAGTAATGTACATACCCTCAAATTTGGTATCTAAGTCTGAATCTATATCAAAGTACCTATGAATTCATATAATTTGAACCACTATATTTGAATAGTTTGTGTATTTGTAAACTAAAGGTGTATCCCTCTAAATGGATTGAGTAATGCTAAGTGACCCATGTAAACTAAATCACTATAGATTTCAACCAATCTGAGCTAAATGTAATAATCTAAATACTGAAGGTGTAAAAACTATGTTGAGTGACCCATGTAATTTGAATCACTATATATTTTGTTCAATCTATGTTGAATATGATAATCTAAATACTGGAGGTGTAAAAATCATGCTAAGTGACCCATGTAGTTTGAATCACTATATATTTCAACTGATCTAAGTTGAATTTGATAATCTAAATACCGGAGGTGTAAGAACCATGGTGTATCTACCTATAGGAGTGGATAGGCATATTTGGTAAGTAGAAGAATAAGAATATTAAGAATGATGCCCTACTTTTGGGGAGAGGGACAAGATCTTTGATAGAGGAGGTTGAGCTAAAAGTGATGACTAGTGGCATAAGTAGAAAAAGGTTGGCTTATTATGAGGAGATTGAAAGTTTGTTTGATTGATTAGGTTGAGTTGTTTGAAATTTGAATGAGATTTTGATTGGTTAAGATCAAGTTATATGTCTAGGTATAAAATAGGTATAGAGATGTGCATATGTCATAAGAGGCAAATGATGTAGTAAGAGATCAAGGTTTATGTGATGTCAAGGGTGTGGTTGTCAGGAATTCATAGAATAAAATGGTTTGTAAAATGAAGTGATGGGGTTCTATTTATGGGTAAAATGGTGTTTTGTTTGGAATGAGAAAGTTGCTTGATTTAGGAAAATCAGATTAATTCTTGATTCATTTGCACGTTGACTAGGTTGAGATTTGGAGATCTAGAGTAAGAGATATGCCAAGGAGATGAGCACCTATCGTGACCTAGTTTGAGTAATTGACAGCCTAGATTAAGGTTGGTGGTGATGTTACCCTAGTGAGTAACTAAAACACATGATTTTTGCCTATTTAGAATCTTATTTTAGACATTTTTGAATTGTTTTAAGAGTCTTAGGAAATTTTTGACTAGTTTCAGTGTTCCTACCCTTCCTCTAATGTTGTTGTCTAGGCTCTAGCACTATTTTATAGGTTACAGTGATCCTATCCAGTGTTGTTGTCCTATACCCAATGTTATTGTCCTAGAGGCTAGATTTTTTGAGCCACTACTTTTTTTAGCTACTATGGTTTTTGATTGGATATAGATTTGGCATTGTGGGCTGATATATATTCTAATTCATGGTGTTTTATAGGGTGAGGTATGGATGAGGGAGTTCCATAGAGGCTAGGTGTTGAATACACTGAGATTATTACCTTTGTTAGTTGATGAGAGAATGTGATGGATAGGGAAGGGTTGGGTCATGTGTGTGACCTAAGCACTATGTAGTGGGATATATATCTGACTACCACCTTATGTGAGATGTGGAATATAGACACATGTACTTTTTGGCTTCCCATTGGGGGAGATTACGATTACTCTAGAGGATGTGTAACATATTTTGTATTTGTTAGTTAATGGATGGTGTGTGATTTTGTAGGATAACATGGGTTTTAATGTTATTGATCATGCATCCTTGTATTTTACTTGTGTGTCCCCAGGCATACATTAGAGAGGTAGTGATAGTAATATATTATTATTAGTTATTATGTAGTTGAGTGTTCTACATCTATGGAATTGGTTGGTTATATTGTTGGCTTCATTTATTATTATGGATAGGAGTGAGGTGTTGATTGCATATAGGATGCATAGGATTGTGTTTAGTATAGAGGTGTATGGTATTATGTTCTCATAGGGTAATACTATTCTTGCCCACTTATATAAGGATCTTTATAGGTTTACTCAGGAGGCATTTAATTGTGGTGTGAGTGTGGATACTTTATTACATTGTTGTGAATATGAGCACATAATCATTGTGTAATTGATAAGATTACCAAAGGAGAGGTGGGCACCTCCACACCATTTAGAGAGTGGTGGATGAGTGCTTTCAATATAAGCATGTGACTAAACAATTTGGGGTACCACATGATATGCCCCTACAACATGGGCACCAATGAGGGTAAGAGCTTATGGGAGGCCTATTGAGGTTGAGTTAGTACCACTCAGGAGGCATTCAATTATGGTGTGAGTGTGGATACTTTATTGCATTATTGGGAATATGAAAACATAATGGTTGTGCAATTGATATGATTACCGAGGGAGAGGTGGACACCTCCACACCATTTAGAGAGTGGTGGATGAGTGCTTTCAATATGAGCATGTGACTAAACAATTTGGGGGTACCACATGATGTGTCCCTATAACATGGGCACCAATGAGGGTAGGATCTTATGAGAGGCCTATTGAGGTTGAGTGAGCACCATTACCTTATGATGTGTGGGATGTGGCTATATATATTCCTAATATAGATGATGTTGGATGCACAGAGGCATATACCACATGGTGGATGAGGCATTGGTGGGCTCCATTATAACCTATTGATGGAGGGGATGCCTCTGAGTATGAGGATTACACTTTGATTTAGATGATGGGAGGTATGCATTGATTATATTTGAATTGTATACACGTTTTTACTTGTTTTAGCTTGTTTGGAAAATATATATCTAACATAGTGTTGTAATTTTGCATGTAGGTGGAATGGGTGGTGCTTAGGATGAAGCACCTACTAAGGGAGGAGGTGGAGATAATGGGTTATGGGAGACCATAATTGAGTTGCCACTCTGAGAGCTCATGTAACATATACCTGATGATGCAATAGAGGAGGGTTTGATAGAGTGAGTGATAGTTAAAATTGGTGTTTATGCTCATTTTTTAATAGAGTTGATATAGTAATAGTTGCATATGTTAGAGTAGCTAGAGACAGAGATGAGTTGAGGGCTATGATAGATAGGCATAGGATGCCTCCACCTAACTATGGTTATATTAGCATTATGATCATGGATGAGTACATGGAGCTTCAAAGGCAATATGTGAACTTATGAGAGGATCATGGTCGCTTATTAGAGTGAAAGAATCATCATAAGAGATATTTAGGAGCTCAAGGAGGTATGAGGTCATCAAGCACTAGAGTGGACTATGGAACTAATACTAGAGGGGAGAGCAATACTAAGAGTGAGGGAATGATTCCCATTCATGATTGATTGTATCTTGATATGATGTATATGTTTTGAAAACATTGCTATATATATATATATATATATATATATATATATATATATATATGAATATTGTTTTGATTTTGACTCATTCATACTATGCTATGAGATTTAAAAGATATTGTTATATTTATTGCATATGGTTGTTTTAGAAGTAGTTGATTTGGTATTGATTTTGAAGGTTGTTTATGCTTGGTAAAATGGTACTTGGGATATGTGATTTGATTCTTTATTGATAAGTGTGATGTTAGCTTTTTGGTTTGTAATCATATGTAAGTAAAAATTTGTCAATTGGTTTTATAACTAGTAAGTTGTTTGGATAAAGCGAGTTAGTGTAATGTTGGTAAAAATATGATTTGGTAAGATCTAAATTTTTGATAAGTTAGTTTTGGCTATGGATAGTTATTATGAATTATGAATTTTAGTTGTTAGTATGTGGGGATGTAAGATATCATGCTGTGCATATTACTTCCCTGAGAGTGGCTAAAGAATACAAAGTCTAGCTAGACCTTTGGCTCCATAGTTACCCTATTAAGTGAAGCTATGAATTGATATCAATATGAATGTGTGTTGTATTCCTTTGTGCTATGTCACTATCTAATTATTGATGTCCAACTGAACAAGTGTCCATACTACTCATACTATGTAGGAATATACTCTATATCTAATACTATTTATTATGTACTAACTATAGCTAAACATGGAGTATCTATAAAATGTAACTTTATTGGTTGTGAAATAAGAACTATGTGTTATGAAGAAGGCTCATCTATCCATAATTGTATACCCTGTGGCCTATGTTGTGATGTGTATGACTAAGGAATATATTGAGATGGAGTTAAAACTTGTGATGAGGGCTCATTTAATCTCACTCGTAGTAGGTTACTACATGAAATAGGTCCCTAAAAATTTGGTCAAAGTGAATATCTCTCTAGATTATTACTTTGTGATGTGGGTTTATTTAATCTTAACCATAGTGGATTGCTACATGAGATTAGACCCAAAAAAATTGGTCGTAGTATAAAATTCTCTTAAGAAATAGTGTGCTATGATGCTTATGATTTTTCTAGACATGTATATCTATATTAACATGTGATTCTTCAACCATAAGATATAATCACTAACTAGATCTGAAGTATTCTAATGTAAAGTTGTAAGTTTTTCATTTGTAACACGAGGGCCTATGTTTGCTATGTAATATTTGATAAATGCCTCTTCTAAGTCATCATATGTGTGAAAGGAACCAATGTGGAGTAGATGAAAGAACCAATTATGTGCTTCCCCAACTAATGTATACTAGAATAACTTGAGTAGAATCAAAGGACTTGCATGAGATGGTAAATCCTTATAAAAGGCCTAAAGGTGTATGAATGGATCTCCAGTTCCATCAAAGTGAGGCAATGAAGCTTTTATAAATGTATTTGGAAGAGGGTTACATGTAAATCATTAACATCCATCCAAGACTTATAAGCCATTTTTTTAAGATAAAGAGATGTGCTTGGTGTTTTAATTCACCAACTACATGCATTAAAGAGATATTCTCTTGAGATAGTAAATTAGCATCTTGAAGTGATTCATTTAATCATTGAATTTGAATGTTAATTTTAGACATGGCAATGATAAATTTAGCAATTGGATCATAAAGAGGGGGTGTGATTACTTGAACCTTGGGAGTAATGGTAACTTGGACCTTACTAGAGGGATGTGGGCTACCATTCTATTTAGGTGACAAGTAAGAACTGGGTTCTACTATAGTGAGGGGTGGCTTGGGATATTTGTTGGTATCTTTATGTTTTAGTGTATCACATCATAATTGAGTAGAAGATGTGATATTAGCATAAACATGTGCATTATTTGAAATATAATCATGCATAGAAGTAGAAACAACATTTTGAAGTGCATTATGTTTGAGAGGAGTGAGAGAAGAGTTAGAAACATGAGATGCATATTCTTATTTACTATGTCTATAATAATCATCATTATTTCATACATTGTCATCATTGGAATATTTTCATAATCACTCTCATTTTCATATTCATTTGCATGTTCACTATCATATTCATTATCATTTTTAGTGTAACTAGGGAGAGGTGTAAGAGAAGAATTTAATTATTTTCTAATATTCAATAAATTATCATTTCAAATTGGAATATCATGTGCATATATGTTATCCATGGATGGAGTAAATGCATTATTTTCATGAGAAGTAAGAGAAATAGAGTTATCCTTTAGACATTCTTTTGACAAAGTAGAGTTAAGAACATGAGATGTATCATTTGAATTATGAATTGGTAGTTTGATTCTATTGTGTTTATATTATTTTAATTTGAACATAGAAGTACACACACACAAACACACACACACACATAGACACACACACACACAGATAGATAGATAGAGATAGAGAGAGAGAGAGAGAGAGAGAGAGAGAGAGAGAGAGAGAGGAGAGAGAGAGAGGAGAGAGAGAGAGAGAGAGAGAGAGAGAGAGAGAGAGAGAGAGAGAGAGAGAGAGAGAGAGAGAGAGAGAGAGATTAGATTCACATGGAAGAAAATTATCATCAATTAGAGGTTCACTTGGAAGTGCATTACTAATTTGTTAATTTGGTGCATTATGCATAGGAGAATGAGGTGAAAAGTATCTTTCCCACTTATCAAAATTATTTTCTTTAGAAGATGGAATAAAAGAGATGGGCTTGAGAGAAGAATATGCATCTACTTGTACTCCACTATCACTATCATGGATAGCATCATATTCCTCATTACAATAATAATAATGATCTTTATTGTAAATAAAATCATTTTCCACATTTTTAGCTAATGTGAAATTTTGCAAATTTCTCCATTCATTGTCATAATTATGAGAAAATTTTATAAATTGATCTATGGGATGAGAGGGAAGAAGTGCCTTAGTGGCCATTTTTTTTCTTTCAACAAAGAGAATATTGAAAATTTCTATTAATAAAATAAATGAAAAAATAAATATTAACATAGAATTTTTGAAAATATTTTTAGAACTCTAAACAATTTTCAAAAATTTAAAAATATTTTTCTAAAAATTGCAAGGAAAGAAGGCTTGAAGTTTTTTAGACCTAGTTTAGGAATCTAGGGTTTTGAGCTAGGGTTTTAGAATTTTTAAAAATAATGAAATAATTTAAATTCTAAAAATAATTTTTAAGAGGATAAATGCACAAAAATTTATACAAAAATTATAATTTTGAAATTAAATTTTTGCACAAAATATGAAGGAAAAACCCTAAGGGTACCTAGGGTTTTAGATTTGTTCAAAGTAAGTCAGGTTCACCAAATATTTTATTATTTTTGGGAAACTAGTGTTTAGTTCCTAAAAAATAAAGGGTCTAGAGTAAGGGTAAAAATCTAGTTTAATATGACAAAAAATAGATTTTTATCAAATAATTTGCATAAGAGAAATAAAATTATCTAAAAATAGACTAAAATGAATGATTCAGGAGCTAGAAATTATGATGCAGGACTGGGACACTATCATGAACATGAATTTGACCTTTGTTTTATGATTGGATAGGGGCACCAAAATTAGATAGGAGTGGCACTAGTCCTATAGTCCAACTCTACCAATATTATCCAAGAGATCTAGTCTTTTAGGGTTTTATTCATTGCCTCAGTGTGAACCAATGTATGAAATTTTGGAGATTGAAAGTCAATATATCTTTCTATAAATATATTTTAATCTCTAAACCCTATATATATCTACACACATATAAATAAAAAATTCATAAAAATCAAAAGAGGGAAAAATTGGGTTAGGGGAAGAATGATCGCACGATCTAGAACCCCTGTTATCCTAATCACTACCTACATTAACCCTCAAGATAGGGTCTTAGATAAAATGTAGTTCTCACTTAGGAAACATGCATAATCAATATGCATGATATATGTAAGAATTAAACTTCACCTAGGCCCCTCCTTGATCAAGCATGCAAGTATATGTGTGATGTAGAATGCTGAGCTATATTATTAAATAATTTTAATTATGTAATGTGCTAAAGTAGTAAATGTTAGATATAAAATACCTTGTGAAGTCCTTTATATAGGATACTTATTATTTCAAAATTTTGAGCTTGGTTTACATTTGGTCAACATCAATAAACTTAAGGGTAAAGCTAATAAAGGGGTTGGGACTCAACTATAGAAATATACTAACTATTGGGGTTCAAAATGACCCTAGACAAGAGCATTGGAAATGGAAACTAGTGGCACTGACACTATAGTCTAACCCCAACACTCCTATCATATAGTACTGAGACCTAGGGGGATGGAAAGAGGATAAAAATCCTAACCTGGATGAGGTGGAATGATTGTTTGAAAGGCTTAGGATGACCAGGAGTAGGAAAAAAGGTCACTCAAGCATAAAACAAGACCCAAATAAATAAAATGAAAGATATGGATAAATGTGAACAAAGCTTATATTCTCAAGTCAGAATCTCCTATGAAAATACATGATATGTGTGGTTGCTTAAACAATTTAGGGTGTATACAAATTCTTTTTTATGGACCATCCATAAAACATATGTATCAGACACTCCTTTGAGGGGACATCATTATAGGATTCCAAAATGTTGTTTGGAGCTTATTATTCAATAATTATCTTCTTTATAGTATTTTTCATTCTTTGAGATGAAATTATGGTGTCTATATCTTTCAAGATCTTCCCAAATAAGGGAAAATTGTAGACACCTAAAATTGGCCACAACTAGCTTCTTAACCAGACTTTAGATTGATTCCTACCAACTATTGAAAATTAAACCTAAAAATCAATGAACATCCTAAATTTGCTTATGCATCATTTATCAAAACTCATAATCATGTTGAGACATCCCTAATTGGAGTATTTTATCATATGTAAAAATAACCTCTCATAGATTCATCTCTATCACCTTGCGGCATAACAACTATCAATTTGGCCTAAGGACCTATTAAGTGGAACACTTTTACACTTGATTAAATCTTGAAAGAGTTAAAAGGATAATCAAAATAAATTAACAAATTAAAAAATATTAAATTCCTATTTTAATTATCTATTTGAAATTAAATAATATCTAAAAAAGGAAATTTAAAAATTCAAAATATCCTAGCCTTTCATCATTTCCTTTATGATTTGTCAAGCTCTTTGAAAATATTCTAAAATATCTAATTTGAGAGCCATGCCTAGTAATTTCAAATCACAATTACTTGATAACTATTAACTTAATTGGAGTTATTTTTAACTCACCTAGGTTTAGTTTGAACCCATTCCAAGCCTAAACTCAACCTTAACTCACCTTGAGTGAGAGTCAATTCTCAAGGCTATAAATACAAGGACATGCCTATTAGTTTTTAATATATTTTGGTGTAAAGTTATTATGAACAAATATATTTAACAAGCTTTGATAAGATAAAATTATAATTTTAATTTGGAGAGAGAGAGAAGCTTTGCAAGTAAGGTTACCATGCCAAAATATTAAGCCAAACAATCACAAGCCAAGGTGCCAAGGAAAGAAGGAGCCAAGCAACCTCCATTGTAAAAGACTTCTTGATGCACAAGCTGAGTAATCCATTCAACAAAACCATTTAGAGCTCCCAAGGAAGGTAAAAGAGATATGCCTTTTATATTTTTGTTATGCTTTCATTTAGTTTTTGATACCTAAGCTCTCCATAGTGTTAAGGCTAGAGGTGTTAGGATCTTAGTGTGTTCATTTCATTTGTTTTATGAGAATAACACAAGACTAACCTCCCCTTTATGTTAAATCCCTAGTTCATAGATAGACCTATAAAGAGTGGAGATAATTATAAAAAAATTACAAACCTAGATGAAAGGTGTGTGGATAGGACTAGTTGTAGACACCGAAGAGGCCTAACCAAATCAAAATTAATCATAGTTAGTAAATGATAGTAGGATAATTAAATTAATAACATTAATTAATCTTTAAAAATCACCTTAATATAGGTATATACATGTGTAGTAGCAGAAACACACATGTTTATGTGGTGTATAACATCCTACTATAACATAAATAATTCATATACATTATCGAGATTTCTATATAAATATAATTAAATACATTTTAAATTGTAAAAATATCTAAAAATTAACAATTCTAATTTTTTTTGCAAAAATAAAAATATTAAAGCTACTTGGGAAGTTGTAGCCAAGGTGTCTAGATCAAATGTAGATGGCTGAAACATAGTAAGGTCAATATCATCTAGGTCCATGAAAATACCACCATGAGTGGGTTGCATGATATCCTCTTCCTCATCAGTTCTAGTGCATATAACACCACATGATCTACATTAGTGAGCTTATTGGTAGTAGTGTTATACCATGTCCACCCTCGCTAGTAGGAGTATGAGAAATATAGCTTGTATGATGAATGAGGGTGTTAGTAGGAACCTTAATCACATACAAAGTATCAATATCTATAATCTCATTTATTACATAGGGTAGGGTCTTAAGAGGATGTGGTTTGTTGATATGTAGTCTTACAGGCTAATTAGGTACATGACGTGCACCTATTTTTTCTTGCACAAAGCCTTTTCCTCTGCCAAATAACTTCAAAAAATCAAAATAGTTTGGAACTTCATTCAACACAAACTCATAATATATTTTTATCAAAAAATATAATGATACCTCATTATCGTTGCAATGTGGGTGATAAAAAACCATCCACCATCAGTTCCAAAATTTCTATTTAATCAAATTATGAGTGCACCAGTGGATTAGAATCCATTTGGTTGTCACATCTAGTGGTACACCAATTTTACCATTATGAATAGGGAATAAATTTTGGCTTTGGTTATATTTTATCTTTCACAATGGTTATAGATAATTTGTTGGAATAATATGCCCTACATCTATTTATATACTCATCCCACCTATCAATTTGACCTATTAATTAGTTAATTTCACCTAATAATGTATGCAATTTGTTTGCTAGAAAAATTAGGTGGGGTTGTTTGCATAAGGATCCATAAACGTCCTAATAAAATTCTCAAGTTTGATCTTATTTTTAATGATATGGGATGCTAAATCCTCTTGAATACCTTGGGGGGCTTGTATAACTATAGGAGGGCGAGGAGGGTTTTGTAAGGGAGGACGGATAGGAAGGTTTTATGGGTGAGAAAGGATAGGACAAGTTTATGGGTTAGGAGGGATGTGAAGGTTAGGTTGGTGTTCAGTGCTAGTTGCCTCTACATGTGCTGATAAAAACAATTTCAAGAAAAATGTAATAAAATTAACTAATTTTGTTTCTAAATGCAATAAAATGTGTTTGCACATCTCTCTTTTGGCATGGCTTTATCAAATTCAATTTTCCCTAGTCTCATTTAACCATGTATTTTCTCTTGATATCTTTTTCTCATGATTTGTTTAGATGCTAAATTAATGGCATCAATTATTTTTATTTGGTTTTAAAATAATAGAACCACATATATGATTTTATTGTTTTAACATCGCATACACAGTTTAAAAATCATGTACATGATTCTAGCTTGGCAATACCAAGTCTATGTCATAAAACCACATACATAAAATTGATTTCATAAATTTATATCCACTTTATGTCCCACATCTCAATGCACTTAATATATATTTTCCCAATCTAAAATTTAAATTTGAGCCTAGTCTTAAAGGAAATAGTATATGCAAAAATATATAAATAAGAGTGTGGTGACATGAATTTTCATCCACAAATTTAAATTGGATATCTCAATAAATCTATAAAAGTATATATTAATATAATTAAATTCCAATAACCCATATTTTCAAAAAAAATATGGACAAGTAGAATTTGCTAATAAAATAACTAAACAAACATTAATATATAAATAAAAAACATAAGCCTAAGCCAAGCATAACACTATAAATACTATTTGTAACATTAAAAATCTTAAGATCACTAAGAATTGCATTCATGTAAATTAAATACAATTCATGTTTTAAGTGTCTAGTGGATTGAAAAGAAAGCATAACTTTCTACCTAATTTTTCCAACCTCTAAATTCACTTTTTATGATATATAAATAATTTTGTGAAATTAAATGATAATTGTTTCAACTATTTGTGTAACTAAAAATAATTTAAGATAATTAGGTGAATAATTTAAAAAAAAAAAAATCTACATTTGACCAAAAATTTATAGGGATCAAACACATAAGTGGCATATGACACATTGATTAAATTTGGCTTCCCAATATTTTTTTTTGTAACCATCAACTCTATTTAAATTCATTATTTACTTCTTTTTTTAGTACTAGAGTACATTATACTTTCTTATCCAAACTCACCAGGTACTCTTTATTAAAAAAAATCAGCATATTTAGTTCAATTATCTCTTGGTTTGTAACATTAATTACACCATAAACAAAGTTTTAAACTCTTTGAAAATTGGAAATTCACCAAAAAATCCTTTAAAATCTTTTACTAAAAATATAGAAAAATACCCAGTTGACTTATCAATGAGATAATCAAAAAACAATTTAGCATTCCCCAAAAAATTTATCAAGAAAAGACATTTTATTTAAATGATTATTAACAATGTCCTTCAAAACTCAAAAGTTTCATAACCTAACTATATATTTATATAATAAAAAATCCCAAAATATCTTTAATCTTCATAAATTTATCACTCTTAAAACTTATTTAGATTTGTGCATGATCAACTTCAGATGATTTCTCATACAAATGTAAAAATATGACAAACAAAGAGTTCAAGGCTTCTTCCACTTCAAACATAACTTTCCACATATGAATTTTAACCTAATCCATATTTTTAGATGTTTTAAATTCTTAATTTATTTAAGCAACTATGTATTTTTATCATGTGCCACCTCTTTGTTGTTACTTGCACAACACACCTCATTTTTAGGCTAAAAATAGGGAGCCTCTTTATTTTGAGATAAATCTTGATTTACTAGGTCTAGAGGGCCTCTTTTAAGTTCTTTTGATGTCTATGCTTGAACCCTTCCCTAATTGGTATTTATCTAGATGATAAGTTACAAATGACTATTCATTCCTATTTCTGATACCTTTGCATTTTGCTCAATTCAATTAAAGATTTTACCTATGAGAATCAAAGTATATCTTGAAGGTTTATTGTAATCCTATGAATCCTTATTCCATGATAAATGCTTTAATATTCACCCATTTGAATGTGTACCTAGGCTTTCAACAAGTTCATCTAGCTTTTAGGACCTTTTTATGGCTTCCTTATGGTAGTATAACTCATAATTATGATGTTCATAATAAATTAGATTAATATTTATAATGATTCATTTTAGACTTAGATAAATATTTAATAATAATGATGATCTTTGCCTAGGTGTGAATAAATTCTATTACCCCTTTGTTTTAAATTTTTTTACTATAGACTTTAACCTATGAATTTTTTGGGCTTATATCTTTATTTTATCCAAATGACTAGTTTCGATTCCTGTATTAATTGACTACTTCTTTCATAAAATTCACTTGGAAAATCTTGACTTCTTAAAAAATCTTTAATCAAACTTCTTATTTTCTCACAATTTTTTTCTAAAAATTCTTGGGGATTCCTAGATCCTTCCACATCTCTAAATCTCATCAACATACAACTCTATAGTCAAACAATTTTTCAAAAAAATGATCATCTTTTTAAATGACTTGAGCCTTGAGATCATACCACATGGCATGATCCTGAGGACTTGGCTCAGTGGAGATTCAGTGGGATGTGTAAATATTTATGCCCTTAAAGGCTCAATATTGCATCACTTAGTATGACCCTAAGAGCCCTAGAGCCTAGAGCAATGTAATTATTAATACCAAGACCATGTGGCATCAAGAAAGCATGGAAATACTAAGAATCTGATGAAAACCCATGTGGATGTGATGATGATGGAAAAAAATAATAGAGTAGAGACCAGGGATGCCAACAGACTATCAAGTGGCAAAGTGGGACCTGATGGGCAAAGCCATGAATCATAGAGAGGGAGAGGGATAAAGAATATTAATAAGGGCCATGTGGAAGTGGTGATATTAGGAAGTTGAGGGGACTAAGATTGAAGGCCTGTTTAGCCATCAAAACCATCAAAAGTTCCAAGATGATTGTGTGTCAAATTTAAAAAGAATAATCAAAAGTGTAGTTGGTTCCTAACCAACTAAAAGACCTAGAAATGACATATTTATAACTATTAAATGAATAAATTGATTCAATAGATCTTGATGTTAAGCTCAGGATGGTTCATTCATTTAAATAACACCCTAAATTCAATGTGAAAGTTTATGGAGGGCATGGTGGAATGGTAGTCCCAAGAAAATCACAACAATAATTTGTCACCAATATTTGAATATGATTACTAATATCCCCTTAAATTTAATACAAGGAAATTAGTATGGTGTGAGTCATTACATGGCATGTCTATGATAAAAGGCTCATAAGAAATAATGAACATAAAAGACAAATCTTATCCTTTAAATATACATGGCCTTTAATTTAAAAATATGGGCACACTTTCATATCTATTAGAGAATCAACCCTCAATTGCATCTCCTCAATCAATAATGAATAATTGTAACTATATTATTAGTGTAAAATGGTAAATTTTTGAGAATGAGTGGATCTCAAAGCAATCATCTAGTGATCAAATATTGGTGGTGTGGTAATGATCATGAGTAGATTTGATCCAAGACTAATGAGTGGTTGTAGGTTTCAATCAAGCTCTTACATGTTGATGGATACACATGGCATAAACATGATAAAAAAAGTGAGTTGAAGGAATAATTTGGTGATTTTGAGCAATGATTAGCACACCTAGTCTAGGCATGACCTTGGCATGTATAGTCTTCGTTAAATTGGTAGTCAAGGTAGTGATTATTATTTTATAAATTTGGGAATTTTGAAGGGAGGGTTTGACACCCTCATGTTTATATGGTTTTTTATAGGAATTTCATAAGGGATGGATGATTTTAGTATAATGAGGTGATGCCCATTTAATTTTAGTATTTTCCTAATTTGTAGATTAGTTTTCTGAGTCTTGTTATGTTACATGTAAAGTATGTGAATGAATGATTGTGTTGAATCCCATTTTGATTAATCAAATAGTATATCTTGATGCTTTGATTACTATGGAGCCTAGTGATATATTCTTGTGCACATATTATGGTGGTTATGTTTTATCCTTCTCTCAATAAATTTTGAGCTCATACTCTTGCACCTTCCTTTGGCTATATTTTTGCTAGGTTTGGCTCAGCTAAGGATTGGTTTCAATGGTTGTACTCAGTTAGACTATTGAGTTTTTATCTTCATTAAAACAAGATATTTATTCTCTTTCCCTCTACCCTTATTTCTTTTTTTGTTTATTTTTTATCTTTGTTAGTTTAGGTAGTTTATATCTTAGGTATCAATGAATTCAATCTATTGTTAATGTTTACCTTTATTTCTAAATTTTTATCTATTGGTGCATATACATTATTGAATACATTGCATGTAATATACATGTTTTGAATCAAATTTATGTCATGGTCAAGTTATTATATGATGATTTCCTAGGTAAGCACATTCTTAATGCAATGATTTATCTAAAATGTTTTAAATAGGCCCCTTTTATGGAATGATCACAATGAGTCAATCAAACTACCCTGGTAACCAAGACATTGGGTAAGGCATTTTTATTACAAGAAATCCATCCTTTAAGGAGAGAAAAGGATTAAAAACCCTTGCCTATTATTTATTATTTCTAAACACATCTCAACATATTTAGGCACTAGAAGAAGGGCCTAAAATAATATTTTAGACTTTTAATTTGATTTAGAGATTTGGCTAGTAATCCAATTGCCTTAGCTGGACTAGGATGACATAGTTATCCTGTGAATGTTCTAGGAACTTCCCATGACTTTCCCAATAACTATCATAAATTATGTGAAAATTATATCCATGGTAGGGTTAATATTATTGAGGAACACATCCACACTTTTAAATAAGCTATTATAAGAGGGTAGATTCAACATGAGGATGTGTCTTTTCACCTATTCCCCCATTCACTATATCAAATAGCCTATTTTTGGTATCTTAGTCTACTATAAGGGTGCATCACCACTTGGGCCATATTTAAAAATTAATTTCTCAACTATTTTACTGTGCAAATGAACCCTTGTTTCTTGTTTTATCAGTTTTCCACATCACATAAAGAGCCTAATGAGCCAATTAATCATAGGTTCCATTAGTTTTATATGTAATTAAAGGACCTATTATTGAAAATAAAGGATGAATCCATAGTAGTTTACCTCAATGATCTACATCCTTTTAATTCTATGTTTATTAGAATAAACCCAACTACTCTCACATCTTTGGCTTTGATACATGAATGGGCTTGCACAATAGACCAATAATCAATACCATATGGATATGACACTCAACCATCCTATACATTGGGATAAATAGGGGTATGTCCAAAAATTACTTGAATATGAATGCCTAAAAATTATCCCATTAGTCATCAAGTTCCATACAATGTAATTCCTCAAGCTGGTAGTCAATATAATTTACCTAATAAAAAGTTTGTGCACTACAATTAGGTGTTGTCTCAACTTTGTGGGAAAGTCAATGTCCCAATCATGAATGAGAACCTTTATAATTTTAATGCATATAATAATGTTAATTCATGTTATAATTAAAAATATTTTTTCCTTTGGTGTTAGTTATTTATCCTATTTTGATTCGATTACTAATTGCATGCCATTTATTGCAAGAAATCCTCACTAGACAATGCATATCAAATTTATGACATATGTATCCTAAATTTATAGTTTGGAGCATGACAAGATGGGACCATACACTTGAATAAAATAGCCATGCTAACTAAGGGCATCCCATTTCACAAGCCCAACCCATTCTTCCAAGAAGGTAACATTTATGATGATTATTTTTATGAAGAAGTGGTGGTAACATTTCACCATGATACCACCACTTCTTCTTCATCAAAATCATCACCATAAATGTTAACTTATTGGAATAATGGGTAAGGATTATGAAATGGGATACCCTCGGTCAACATGATTTTTCTATCTTGGTGTCTGGTTCCATCTTGGCATGCTCCAGAATGTAAATTTAGGAGCTATGTGTCATAACTTTGATTATGCATTTTATAGTGAGGATTTATTAAAATAAATGACATGTAATTATCAACAAAATAAAAAGAGGCTAAATCACTAACACTAAGGAAAAAAAATCCTTCTAATTATAACATGAATTAACATAATTATATGTATTTAAATTAGCTAGGTTCTCATTCATCGTTGGGAGATTATCTTGTACATAAGGTTGAGACAACACCTAATTATAATGCAAAAACTTTTCCTTGGGTAAATAATAATGACTACCATCTTGAGGCATTACATTTTATGGAACTTGATTACTCATGGGATAAATTTTAGGCATGTAGCTTAAAGGAATTTAGGGATGGAACCCTAGTTGTCCCAATGGATAAAAAGGTTGAGTGTCATATCCATAAGGAATTTATTGTTTATCTATTGTGTAAGCCTCTTTGGACATAAAAAAAAGATGTGAGGGTAAATAGGTTCGTTATAATAAAAGTAAAATTCAAAGGATCTATATCATTGAGGTAAACTTATATGGTTACATCCTCCATTTACAAGAATGGATCCTTCAACTTCCTATACATCTAATAAATCCTATGGTTGAATGTATCCATTGACTTATTAGGCTCTTTGCATGCTATGAAGAAATATTAAAATAACAAAGAGGGGTCCATGTGCACACTAAAATGGTTGATAATTTTTTTTTCAAATATGGCCCAAGTTATGATATACCCTTTTATTAGAGCAAGGTACCGAGAATAAGCCATTTGATTTGGAGTGAATGGGGGAATAGGTGACAAGCCACGTCCTCATGTTGATTCTACCTTCTGATAATGGATTCTTTAAAAGCCTATATGTGTTCCTCAATAGTTTTGACCCTATTTGATATAATTTATAGATAATTTGTGGGGGTTCTTGGGCAAGTCATGGGAAGTTCTTAGAACATTCATAGGATAATTACATCCTCCTAGCCAAGCTAAGGCCATTGGATTACTAGACAAAGATATAAAACAAAAGGAAAGTCTGAAATAGTCTTTTAGGCCCTCTTTCTACCACCAAAACATGTTGAGATGTGTTTTGACATGGAAAACAATTAGAAAGGGTTGTTAATCATTACCTCTCTTGAAAAGATAAATTTATTGCAATAAAAATGCCTTCCCTAAGGTCTTGGTTACTAGGTCTCTATATGTAGGGTAACTTAGTTGGATTTTTATGACCATTCCATACAAGGGGCATGTTTATAGTATTTTAGACAAATCATTTCATTACAAATGTGCTTACCTAGGAAATAAACATATAATAATTTGGCCATGACATATATCAAGTTTAAAACATATTCATTGCACATAATATTAGATTCAAAAATGTGTATGAAACAATAAATAGAGATTGAGAAATCAAGATAAGTATTAACAACATATTACATTCATTGATACCCAAGTTTTAAACTACATAATCTAACAAAGGCATAAAATAAATAGCAAAATAGAGAAGGGTAGAGAGAAAGAGAAGAAAGACCTTATTGTAATGAAGATAAAATGCAATAGTCTAAGTACATCCACTAAAACCAATCCTTAGCCAAGCCATATCTAACATAAATACAACCAAAGGGAGGTGTAAGTCTGATGGAAACATTGACTAGGAGAAGGACAAAACATAACCACCATAAGACATGAATAGGAAATGATCACCAAGATATAGAGTACATAAATCATTAAGATATACTATTTTATTAATCAAAATGGGATTTAACATAATAATTCATTCATATACTTTACTTTCAATACAATAAGACTCAAAAAACTAATCTACAAATTAGGAAGATACTAAAAATAAATGATCATGGCCTCACTATACTAAAATCATCCATCCCTTATGAAATGAAACTAAAAAACCATATATACAGGAGGATACCAACCCCTCCCTTTGAATTACCAAATTTATAAAAGAAGAAGCCCTACCTTAATTGCCAACTCAACCATATTGTGCAGGCTAAGGTCATGCCTAGACTAGGTGGGCCAATCATTACTCAAAATCACCAAGTGATTCCTTCTAATAAATTTTTTGATCATGGTTAGGCCATGCATAGATATTATCACATAAGACCTTGTTTGAAACCTATAACCACTTGTTAGTCTTGGTCCTGATCTACTCATGCTCATTGACATGCCACCACTCTTTGATCACTAGTTGATTTCTTTGGGATCCACTCATTCACTAGAATTTACCATTTGTCACTAATGGAGTATTTAAAAGTATTCATTGGTAATTCATGAGATATAATTGAGGGTATTGACTCTTTGATAGATATGAAGGCATGAACATGCTTTATAGTTACAAGCCATACCTTTTTAAAGGTTGATAGTTGCCTTTTATGTTTATTATCTCTTCTTTGACTTTTACCATGCATATTATATGTGATGAATCATGCCATAGTGAATAACTTGTATTCAATTTAGGGGGCTATTAGTAATAAAATAAAATATTGGTGGTATATTATCATTGATATTTTTTGGGACTGCCATTTCACC
Organism: Torreya grandis; assembly: GCA_037957365.1. NCBI lineage: Eukaryota > Viridiplantae > Streptophyta > Pinopsida > Cupressales > Taxaceae > Torreya > Torreya grandis. The sequence continues at coordinate 1,969,780 of JARHVA010001433.1, forward strand.
ATGCCTTACATAGACTTTCACATTCAATTTTGGGGAATGATTAAATGAATGAACCATACTTAACTTGACTTCAGGGCCACTTGAGTCAATTTATCCCTTTAATATCCTAAAATATGTCAAATTTTGGCCTTTTGGGACAAATAGACAAGAATTTACCTATTCAATAATAATAATCCAAAGTCTCTTACACACAACTAGAACTTGAGGATCTAGACTAGTTGGATGAGGAAGATACATACTAAGAATTTTAAGTACCTTATTTATATGAAATTAATCATGTATTTTAATATATATATATATCCCAAGATGAAAAAAAACTCTATGATAATGAATTGACATCCCATTTATCAGTAGAAGAAGGAAAAATTAAAGAAATCCTAGATGAACTAAATTGCTTGGGCCAACAAGAAGAAAACTAGAAATAAGGGGGTTATCCCTTTGAATAAAATGAGTTAGATGAGATTGAATTATAAGATATATATTCTCAACTCAAACCTAATCTCAAATCAATTGAAATCATTCAAGTTTTCTTCCCAGCAGTAGAGGTAGTCAAAGCAGGAACAAAAGATCAAGAACATTCAAGCCCAAATGAAGAAGAGTTCCTATATATGCCCTAGTTAAAGGAAAACAAGTAAATAATGAGATATTTTGATGACACCATATCCATATTTTAATTCCAAATTCAAAAATATTCCATTTACAAGGCAAAAAATATGGTCAAGGTATAAATAAAATATCATAGGCATAGTGGTTTGAATAGAGAAGTGAAGCCAATAGAGATGCAAGATGAGAATGATCTAATTTAGCTTAGATATCCATATACTTTAGACACTAAAAATAAATATATAAGGTATATAAAATCAAAATAACCGCTTCCATACCTCCTTGGAAAAAAAATGAAGAGGAAGATATTGTCAAATCATCCATTTTTAATGAAAGAGCATCCAACAATCGATGTATCAATTGAATGCAAATAAATAAATTACTTTGTGAAGTTGGATACACAGATAATTTTTGTGTGTATGGATATTAAACCTTATTCCTCATATCAATTCCAAGTGTGGGTATAGGTATTTATTTTCAAGTATACCTCATGATTTATTCAAATTATATGTAAGCATAATGTTGAATGTTATGATCTGATTTTGCTTAAGTTAAATGAACTGAACATTGAAAAGTTATTATGGGTTATTGTATTATATCATAGAGGATAACTTATAATAAATTAATATTGTCCTTTTCACTTCTCAAAATCTTGAGAAATTAGGTGTCTAACTGATCCAAGCATGCATCTTCTTGAAAATCCCTATAAATAATTTCTTGTTCCTTTCTGCTTTGTTGTTTGCTTTCCTTCCTATTCCTTGTTTTGGTTTGGGTTTGATTTCATTGTTTTCTACTATTTGTTTTGATTTTTGGTGTTTGGTTCAATTATGTGGCATTAGTTTCTAAGTTGAACTTCTTGTTTTAACCTAAGGGTTCCTTTGCTTTGTTAAAAATAGTGAATGGGTAGCTTATTTGTGAATAACAACAATGACATTCATATGCATAAAAAAGTTTTAAACTTGTTCAATTAATTACATGAAATAATGTGTTTTCCTTATATGTTTATAATTATCAAGTCCAATGATTTTAAATAAAGCATATGAATTTAGAAAGGTTTATTTTCCTATTTTAAAGATAATCAAATACATAGAAAAAAATATGAATCATAATGTAGCTCCAAAATTTTAGCCTTTGACTTAGTTGATTCTGTCCTTGTTGATTATCAATTAAAACATGGATTGGTACCCAATCCTATATGGATAAAAATAAAATAAAAATTTACTTTCAAGAGGAATGTGCAAAATGTAAAATATGAAAATTCTCCTTAAAAGGGTGATTTTGACTACCTCTACCATAGGCTTTTTGACTTGGTTGGCAATGGAGAAGGGCCTTAAAAAGGGACCAAAGGTATCTCTACCAGGGCTATAAATGCTTGGATAAAAATAAAGAAGTTCCATATCATTTACCCCCCTCAATCAAATTGTAAAATCCTTTCTCCTTTTAGTAGTGCCCATCATTTAGACAAATATGATTTATTATGTGTGCTTATAAGATAACTGAATTAATCAAATAAAAATCACACACTGATGGTCTTTAGGTATAATTTTAGTTTAGTATGTATGTTTTGAAGCATAAATTAATGCCTTAATGTTTATATTTTTTCATTCACATTTTTTCCTTAAAAATATAGGAATGACACAACAATAACCAATAAAACACCCATGAGCATGGATAGATAATAGAATCCATTCGATCACATATGATAAAATATAAATCTTCCAGCTATCATTAAGAATCAAACATGCATAATATACTAATTAGTAAGTTCATAAGCTCTGATTTATTCAACCCAACACTTAGAAAACCATTTGTGGCTTACACTAAATGATAACTACACTAATGACATTAAGGTAGCCATCTAATTAGACCTTAGCCACCATAGGGACACTTAAATCCATGTGTCTACTTGGGTGGTCTCTAATGCCATGCGAGCCTCTTTTTCAACTCTTAGGGATCTTGAGGGATTGACCTATTGATGTGAATGAATCATCCATGTGGTTTTGTATAGTTCATTAGGCTATTTTAGTCTCTAACATATCTATCACACTAGGGAAATGACAACTATGAAAAATGGGATGCATGACACTATCCTATTGGTTAAGCTCTCTTAGGCTCTAACACCACATTCAAGGTTAAGAGACTAAATACTTTACATTAAATTGGTATGGCACTTCTTATTTAGATCAAGATCTCCTAGGATATAATGTATCTATTATGACCAGGAGACTAGCATGTCTAATTTTAGGGTGATCTGATTGGTTAGTCTTGATGTGTGATAAGTGGTGGCTTCAGATAGGTTCTTGGTCTGATAATTTTGACACCATGTCAACCTTTGAATCTAAGACTGACACAATCCACATTGATTGGTCCCTAGCCTCTAACATGATCTAAAAATTTGGATGCCTTGGGACTGTAGGTGGCTTCTTTACCACTTGGAAGCATTACACTAACCCATTTTCCTAGGGGCCTCAATATTTGTATGAACATCTTTGCGTTTATGGGTTATTGAGATGATGACACATGGAAACATCCTATTAGCATACTAATTTTAGGGAATCATTCCTTGTATGGTCCTCGCCAAGATTGTGGGTCCTTAGGATGATGCCACATGGAAACATCTCACTCCCTTGCCATCTTAGAGGTTTCATAATTTATATGATCCTTTCTAGGATTTGGCTTACTGGGATGATGCCACATGACATCTCTCTCAGTCACTAGCCCAATAGTGACTGTATATAGACCAAGATGACATCAACCTTGGGTTAGTAGGAGGAATACACGTAGATTCCTTTAAACCACTCAAGAAATTAGTGAAAATTACTAAGGTAAAAAGTCTATGAGAATACCTAACTCAAAGGCATCTAAGGCAAAGTCTAGGTGGATTAATTTAGTTGATAAGAATAATCTAACAAGGCAAGAGGATGAAAAAAGTGACTACATTAAAGCTTGTAACATTTTAAAATGTGACTAAGGTAGATAGAGTTAGTTAAGCCATTAATTTGTGTAGAACATCTCAGAAATCCATAATTCAAATGTTAAGGCAAAACACAAAAAGGTTTGAAGATAAATATATAAAGATGATTAAAACTCACAAGTAAGTTTGAATCTCCAATCAATAAAACCAAAGGATTTGATGCTCAACTATATTTTGACATCAAACTAATAATTTCATTAGTTTAATCATTTATATAATATCTAAAGGTAATTTAGCCTAGTTAAAAAATCCTTTTAAAATATTGTTCCAACTATAAGCTGACTGGGCCATTCTTAGAAGTTCAAACTTCATAGGAGTCACTCAAGGACCATTTTTGATAAACCAAAGACAAGAGTTTCTCAATAAATGAAATTTCTAATGTAGAAATCTTACTAAAAACTTTAATTCAGAACCCTTCCATATATCATTTCTTCATCAAAATAACCCATACTCAGGTTATAAATTCCTATTATACATTTATTCTTCCTAACAAGCACTCATCCATGTGATTGAGATCCAATCATTTATGGATAAGCTTAGTCTATCATATAAATTTCAAAAAAATACATGAGAAGGCACAATGCTCATCTCTTAAGCTGATTATCTACGATTTTTAATCTAAAGAGCATATTTATCAATTTAGTAAAAGAGCCACGCAAGATTAAAATTTTCTCCCTATCAGATAGATTCTTTCTAGGGAGATCTATGGTTAAGGCTTAATGAGGTTATCAATAACACTCTTTCTAAGTGTTTTTAAATATTTTTTTATCTTAATTAGCTTATTCCTTATCAAAGGTTAGCCAACGAGGTCTAGACTAGCTGAGCATAATCCAAATTATGAATGGGTTGACTTAACTAGATTCATAAAACAACATACCTTATATCTTAATCTTCCAAAAAATAGGCAAACTAAATCACATGCCTTCATATATATATATATATATATATATACATATATATATATATACATATGTATATATATGTGTGTGTATACACACACACACACACATATATGTACATATATATGTATATATATATATATACACATATATATGTATATATATATATATATATACATATATATGTATATATATATATACATATATATACATATATATATATATATATATATATATAAATATATATATATATATATATATATACATATATATGTATATATATATATATGTATATATATATATATATATATATAGCTCATTTAAATTAAAACCATTATAGAAACTTGAGATGAAATGAACAAACATTAATAGGATATTCAATAGAATGATATCGATATGCTTATATATTAGGGCCATTAACTTGGCCAAGATCAGTCATGAATTTACAAGCCAACATGGAAGGTCCTTGTTGTCAAAGTTATCAAGTGTTTGAGACTTGTAGTGTCTTGAGAAGGTATATTCATAAGATGCCTAGTCTTGTTCATGAATGGCCATGATGGCTTGGTGAGATGACTACACACAATCATGAGCAGTTGTATGAGGTTGCTTAAGCATGTATATGAGGCATTGGATCACTCATGAGAGTCTCAAGGTAAGCCTATAAGGGTAAGACCTCCAGACCAAATTTATACCTAGACCACTCGTAGACCCTTCCTAGCCTAATTAGGCATCTTGATCTATTGTCAAGGCATATGAAGTATGTATGATAGTGTTTAAGAATGTATGAGGTTGATTGAGTATGTGAGAGTGGTGGAGAGTGCACAAAAAGAGGCACGGAGGTTAGTTTTAAGGCCTAATGTGGTTATCAGGTCAAGGTATATGGGGTATTAGGATCAATTTTCAAGGAAAGTGTGAGTAGGGGAGAATTGAAAAAGGTGATTCAATTTTTTTTAAGTATGTGCATGAAGTTTGAGGTCAAAATTTGAAGGATAAGGCATGAAAATGTGTTCTAAGGTCTCTCAAGTGCATAGAATGAAGGGTTCTCTACCTAAGAAGGTTTTTATTATGCTCATTAGCTCATTAAACATATGCATGGGAACATAATATATTCATGGTAGATATGGAAGGTTCCTAGATCAAAATTTGAGGAATTTGTTTTTAGATTAAAGGGATATGCTTTATGAATGATTATTAAGAATGGAAATAGGTTTAACCCCTCTTAGAACCCTAATAAGGACTTGATGTTGAAGATGTTGATCAAAAGTACCCAAAATTTATTAGTATGCTTAGGTTATATATTGGAGGTTTTAATAAACTCTCTTAGACACCTCTAAGTGTTTTTTAGTTGTCAAGTGTGTGAGTATAACTTATAAGAAAGTGCTAATTTGTCAAAGCTTTACTATAGAAGTTAGATTTGACCTAATCAAAGTATATGAATGGATGTATGATGAATATTAAGACTCATTTTTCATATCCATGAAGGTTTTTTGACATAATATATCCTTCAAGAGTTATAAATTAGTCATCCAAGTTAGCCAATCACTAACAGGCCTAATGGTGGAAATAATGAAAAACCCAAGTAGCAGTGAGAAGAAGATTAGGAATGTGTTACCATGTTAGAGTGATGAAACCAAGTACATGAATATGTTTTTTATTAATTTAAATACATGTTCATGTTTTTTATAATTTTTTAAATTCAATGATTATAGTGAAAAAGTTGCTCACAAGTTGACCTATCTAGTTCAGATGAGATAACGAGTCATAAAGTTATGAGATTGGTCTGTAAGACCAATATTGCCATTTGAACATATTATCTTTCTATATAAAAATGGTGTAATGATACCATATCATCATATAAATTCATTATAATTCATCTAATATGTATATATATATATATATGTGTGTGTGTGTGTGTGTGTGTGTGTGTGTGTGTGTGTGTGTGTGTGTGTGTGTGTTTTAGGTCTAAGTCATCATGATTGGCCTTTGAGGAAAACTGGTAGTTCTAAGTGAGCAAGTTTCAGGAGTGCTTTTGAGTCCTTCTACCTTATGTAATGATGTATAATGAAATTTATGAAGTTTTTAAGGTATTTTAGGTTGTTTTTATATTATTTATTGTCATGTTTGTGTGATTAAATGACATGTTATCTTTATTTATTCAAGATGGACCTTTCTGTGTGTATGAAGGCCTAATGTGAACAATACTAATGGTGTGCTTCAAGTGGTGGTTGAAGCTATAAAGTGTCATGGATATAATATTAGATTATTTGGGGTATTTTCAAGTGGTATATGAATTTTTCCTAACATGTGTATAGTTTTAAAGTGTTCTAAATAGATCAAAGGTTAACATGTACTAATGAAGGCCTAATTAAATTAGGTCTCCTTAAGGCCTAAAAGAGGTTTTGGTATTTTAAGTTGAGGATGACTTATTTTAATTATTTATTAATGTATTAATTATGTTACAAGAAATATTTTAATGGTAATATAAGTTTTAAAGTGTGTATTTCTTACTAAGAGGTGTATGAGCTAAAGGAGTGTATAAGAACAAAGCCTAATATGCCTAATTGATGACTTAGAGGATATGAGAGTGAAAGTGAAGGATATATAGCATTGAAGATCTGAATGAGGTATTTTATACCATATTATTATTTTAGATAAAAATTCATGAAGATAAAAAAATATTACTATAGAATAATATCAAGGTCATATGACCTAAGCTGTCTTGAAGAGACCTAGTTGAGTGGAGAAGCCTAGAAGGTAGTTTGAGAGGAGTACAATAGCGAGAAAAAATAAATAAGGAGATAATCATATATTTTACAATAAACAAGGTTTTATAAATGTGATAAAATGTTTCATTTGGTTGAATTGGTGTTGATTCATCTAGGGGGTTGGTGCCTCCTTACAAGTTGCTGCTTGTTAAAGCCTAACTGATTTGGTGCTTAGCTAATTAGGGTTGATGCTCCATGTGAATTTGGTGATTAACTAGATTTTAATATTTTAACTTATATTACTATATTCCATTTACATGTTTTAGTGGGTTTTATTCCCCTTGATGGTTTCTCACATATGTAATGTGTTTCATGATCTTGTATGATTGCATATGCTTTGCTATATGTTCAAGTTTGTATGAATGGTTCATGTATACTTAAGTGGAATTGAATTTATTTTTTGAATAAATTGATTCTCTCCCCCCCCCCCCTCTCAATTATTTTTCTTCAAAAAATTATTAAATATGTCTTGGGGGCAAGGATATATCTACTCACAAGGTAACAATCCAATCATCTCTAAGTCAAGAGGATTACCAACATCAGATCTATTTTTAGAAAGTAAAAATATAAAAAAGAGAAAACACAAGGATCATAAGGATAGGACCCATTAGGCATACATCTACTAATATATATATATATATATATATATATATATATATATATATATATATATAGTCAATCATGAGAGTACCTAAGCAACCTACCATCATGTCTAACATGAGATAACAATCCCATCCTCCATCATAAATAATGTGACATTTCAAGGAATCAAAAGTCTTACATGACTAAAAAATAACATCCATAAAGAAGAATTATAATAGTTAAAACTATCATGTAGGAATACCTCAACTCTAAACTACCACACAAGAGGTAATATCACTATAGGGTGACTCAAGCATAACCATAGAGAAATAAGCAAAGGGAAGAAGTAATCTAAGAGACCTTAATCCTCTCAACATAGTAATAAAAAAAGAATAAAACAAACTTAATTTAGTCAATAATTATAATATTCAATTCATAAGGCACTTACCAAATGATCATATCCCTTCCATGGATCTTTTCTAAAAGTTTGTACTTGTCGAGGCTCTCTCTCCAGGTTCTCTTCTTGTTTTTCATTTTTATTTTACATTGGTCCCGAAAAGTTATTAAAAATAAAAGTTTAGATAACAAAACCCTTTTCCAAGAGATCCAAATTCCTCAAAAAAGCATTCTCTCCTTTCAACCCAATTAGAATATGACATCTATATATTATTTTTTTGGATTGACTAACCACTTTTGTTGGCCAACCCATGCCTTCTTAATTATAATATTTTTCTAGTCCATAATGGTGCTTGGAAGCTCTAGTAGAGTCCTATGATTAATTCTAAGATAATCCACTTCCCCACATTGGGCTCAATACAAAGTAAATTAATGGACGACTCTATAGTCATGTAATAAGGAAATATAGACATCATTCTACATTATCCTCATGCATTAAATATGACCAGCCAAAGGTGGTTCTACTAACCTAGTAGTGATTACCATCTATTTAGACATGCCAAGACAAAATAAGGGGTTGAATGGCATAAAAATCATTCAATTAGAATCAATCAATGTTTAATAAAATATTTGGGTTAGAGATGGGATCACACATGATGGAACAATGCTTGGTGTAGTCCTTTTTACCATTATCATCAATGATTTATTCTTGCAAACTTATTACACCCATGAAATATCTTATCCTAATAGCCAAATATGGAATCATAACATGCTAGATCATTCGGTTTAAACCATCATAATTAGATTACAAAGCAATTGACAAGGTCATGAAGTGATATTAATGTAGCACCTAATGCATGCAAAAATTTCAATTGTAACATAAGATAATGATTCAAGCATTGTTAAACCAACACTTACCATTTGCATAATTCTCTTACCTTTATTATCAACACCACTAAGGGATTATCATCATTGATTTGAATAATCACCTTTTTTATCATGAGGGGAATTACATTATTACCCCCTTAAAAAGCACATCATCTTGATTTTAGACTACTTTACTCATCAATAAGGCTTACAGATTTTATTGATTGATTGGGGGTTACCAACAAAAGATCTTCATTTTTGAATTATGGCCTGTATGATAATATAGGCAAAACCCATTACTTTCATAACATAGTTAGGGGTGTGTGTGTCCCAATCCACTGGGAACCATTTTAAGTCTCTGTGCCTTTTCATGTACAGTGAAACTTTATTACAATTCATGGTAACCTATTATATTACTAAGGATGGTTTCCCTTATCAAGACCAACTATCATGAGGAGCCAACAACTAGAGTAAAACATTATATGCCATTTTTTATCACTTTTAATGAGTTTTTTTAGTTTATATAGCCTTGATCATTAGTATTTTAGTACTAAGTCATTTACTAGCCTAAGATAAATTAAAACACAACCATTCCATACTTATAACATGAGTTATGGATTTTATTTTCAGCATGCAAGCAATTTTTCCATTTTCTCAAGATTTATTACTCACATAATTTTACTTGGAAATGGTCATGGGAGAGTTGAACAACCTACCATAAAGTCCAATATGATATATCTTCAACCACTTCCATCATGATGTCTAGGTAAGGGTAAAATAACATTATACCATGCCCATCATATAAGGACTTTGCCATTATACCATCATGAAGATACTGCTCATAAACCACCATCACATAGTGTCACAAAAATATATAAAACATGCATATAAGATTAAAAACACTCCATGAAAATAAGGAGGGATGACCTCTCCATTTCCATAGTTCTCCTACAAGACTATTATATGTATCTTAGCCTAATGATAATTTTCCTACTGCCAATTCATAAGGATGCTTCAGTTCTAGATCATGACAATTTGAACTTCCTATTATCAAAATATTTTTGAATTAGATATGGAAAACCATATACAACATGAGAGGTCTTCAACCACTTCCATCATGATGTCTAGGTAAGGTTCAAACAACCTTCCACCATGCCCAACATATAATGAATTTTCCATGATACCATTATGAAAATACTAATCATAAACCACCATCACATAGTGTCACAATAGTATACCAAATACACATAGAAGATCAAAAACACTCCATGCAAATAAGGAGGGATAACCTCTCCATTTACACATTTTTCCCACAAGAATGTTACTAGTATTTTACCATAATGATAATTTTTCTACTACCAATTCATAAGTATGCTTCAATTCTATATCATAATAATTTGAAATTCCTATCAACAAAATATTTTTGATTTAGAGATGGAAATAGTCCAATTTCAAACCCAAACCTTGCTTCATTCAAAGTTATATTACCACTTTATATTTCACTAAGTGCATTGGATGCTAGCTAAATTACAATTAAGTTTTGGGTGAATAAATTCAATCTAACCTAAATCATGTCATAAATCATACCTATTTCAATCCATTGATACACACATTTTATTTTTCTATAAGCATGAAAGTTCAAGTGCTCCTTAAATATGAAATTCCTTCTTAGAGAGAAATGATAGTTGCTAATCATATTATAATTATCCTATTAAATTAGGCATCAACACTTGGTCAAATCATTACAACTTCATATAGAGTTGTTAGAACATAAGGGGTAGTGTTGAATTACCATAGTAATTATTGTCTAAAACACAGGGGATTTTTTGAATAAGCAGAGTATGGAGAAATACCTACCATCAAATCCATTTTTATATAGAATAATATAAACATGGACTACCTCCCATTTTAAATATACCATGCCCTTCATAGAAGGTTTTAAGAAACTTTATACCATACCCTTTTATATCATTGTGCTCTTAGGATCTCGACCTACCAACCTAGGTATTATATGCATCTCAATATATAAGGGTTCCCAATCCCAAATATAATAAAATCAAGCATTTAAATGATTAACTGAGTGAAACAAATCACTAATGAATAAAATATTAGTAGGCAAGTTATTATAGCATAACCATGATGCTAAAATATTGGGATAGCAAAAGAATTTATCACTCTATTTCTTCCTATCAATGGTCATGAGAGAATCAAATAGCCTTCCAATATTCCTCACAAAATAAGGATTTGATATGCTACTAACTTGATAATAATTATGTGTTGATAATTTTATATGTGCCCCTCAAGATACCCATCCACTAGCCAAGATAGGTAATATGTAAGGGGATTTCAAGATACAGGTCCCCCTACCAACATAATGGACATAGTAAAGAGAAAATTCAATACATGATGGGATCTTGATACATGGTTCCTTTATCCATATCAAGCATAGAGTTAATAGAATAGTTTATATGTAAGGGTATCTTAGGACTCGCCCCCTACCCGCCCCCCCCCCCCCCCCCCCCCCCCCCCCAACCATCTCAAGCATAAAGTGAAGAGATGACTTAGTGCTCTTGAGACACCTCAGTATCTAACACCACCATGTTTGGTGGGTGAGGAAGGGTGGGATATTAGACTTATGTGATAGATGCCCACTATGACCCACTAGCTATCATTTTCAAGCTACTTTTTCTCCTTTATATTTTATTGAATCAATAATTATGCACATAATAACGCATGAAACCAACACAATCTATAAGAAACATTAGATGATCATGTAAGTGAAAAATTAATAAAAAGGAGATAAAGTCATCTCAATAATGAAATCAAATCCAAATAAAAGTCATCAATAAATTCCCATGATCAACATTTAACTCAAAACATTGAATTTAAGAAGAAAACAATATTGGTTTACAAGTAATAAAATAAAATCTTAGACAACTTAAAATAAATTCAAAAATTACATTTAATAAAAATTAGATCATAATATGATCATTATGTGACTTAGAGAGTCACTAAAAGGGGAGAAAAAATAAGGTAAGAGGGCATTGGTCCCACCATCCATTACTCATAAGACCACCTCATGGAGCCAATACTGATAAGACCCCCTCATGGAGACAATTATTGATTTATCATGCCTAATTAATTATTCTTTGATTTCAAGTGATAATATCTAGGAAGTGCTACATCACTAACACTACACAAAATGATACTATTAATTTTAAGACCAATATGTAGGAGGGGTACTACACCATTACCACTACATAAAATGATATTATGTAGTAGTTGGTACCGTATGCTTCTATGGAGGTCATCTTTATAGATATATTGTATTCACCACCTGCCAAGGTGTGATTTGGCATTGAAATTGGGCCTTACTTACTTTATCATGATAATTTAGATATAATATCTCCTAAAATTAGGTCCCACCTATAAGTGCAAACATAAGTTTTATGTAAATAAATATGAAATGTTATCATTTCAAGAGAAGGGCACCTCCATGGTTGCCATTCATGATTCTTACAAACACATAGTACTATATAAGTACCCAAGGTAGTTAACAGATCCTACTATCAACATTGACAAGTTATCATTATGAGAAGATTTAGCAATATCGTATGTATTCATTCCGATTTTACTGCCACATATATTCACTATAACTTCAACATGGTTTTACTTCCTTATGAGATTTCTTTAGCCAATCAATATTATTATATATGCAAACACACCTATTGATTAATTTATCATCATAATATTAAGAATGTGCACAGTTACATCAATCCATTCCTAATGCTTCACAACTAGGAATATTCACTCATACCCATTTATATTTCACTAATAAACAAAAAATATAATTATGTTATCATATATAAATATATATATATATATATATATATATATATATATATATATATGTATATATATATATATATATGTATATATATGTATATACATATATATATATATGTATATATATGTATATACATATATATATGTATATATATATATATATATATGTATATATATATATATATATATATATATATATATATATATATATATATGTATATATATATATATGTATATACATATATATATTATATACATATATATATATATATATATATATATATATACATATATATATGTATATACATATATATACATATATATACATATATGTACATATATGTATATATATGTATATACATGTATATACATATATGTATATATATGTATATACAATATATATATATGTATATATGTATATATATATATATGTATATATAATATATACATATCTATATATATATACATATATATATATATATATACATATATATACATATATATAATATATATATGTATATACATATATATACATATATATATATATATATATGTATATATATATATATATATGTATATATATATGTATATATATATATATATATGTATATATATATATATATATATGTATATATATATATATATATGTATATATATATATATATATGTATATACATTATATATATATATATATATATGTATATATATGTATATATATATATATGCTATATATATGTATATATGTGTATATATATGTATATATATATATATATATGTCTATATATATATATATATATATATATATATTATATATATATATATATATATATATATAAGGCTATTAATAGCCCAAATCTATCCAACTATATCATGCTCTTTTTCATGAAAGAATACTAATGTAGAGACATACTTGCAGTAGTTTGTTCTAAGGAGATTCATCTTACTTCACAATCAAAATGTAAGATTAATACACATCTTGGTTATAAAAATGCAATATTAAATTTATTCATAGTATAAACCATATCCTTGGTATTATAATTTTACCATCTCATGGTTCTTTGAGTGGTTTCAATGCTCTATACATCAAGAACACATTTTATATAACATTCTCACATTCCAAATATATGTCCTCAATGTATCTAGGTAATTTAAAAATATCAAAAGATATGTATGTATATATATATATATATATATATATATATATATTCAATTAAAAACATCTGAGCATTAGTTCAAGCATCATAATACAAATTCCTTCAGATTTACAATCCATAATTAACATGGTATCACCATAATATAATTTCATCTATCAAGATAACATTATAAAAGACAAGCATAATGTGAATCCACCCTATGCTTGCACACACATATACATATATATCAATTACCTGGGGATTCTTAACAAGAAGCCCCACTATCATTTCAAATATAATTGTTTATCATAGGTATATACACGTATCATGATAGAATAATAAAAAATAAGTATAATAGGGATGACAACAAAATTTGGTTCTCTCAATAAATTCAAATTAAGACTAAATCATCCCTTAATTAATAATTCTTAAGGTAATTTCAAGCATAATGACCAATATATTTGAAACTAAAGTAGATACATTGAGAAGCTTCATCACTAGCTCATTTTATCAAGGTCTACCCCTGATCCTACATTTGGATCTTCCATAGGTTGAGATCGTGTCAGGGTAAGCTACCTTTTATAGTGCTTTACATGATAGATCCTGCTTCTCCTTATATGATAAGAATTTGAAGGTTGGTCCAACTTTTCCCATGCCCTTGCCAAGGTGAAGAGACTCCTTTTTTTAATGTAGAAACTTGAGACAATAATTCCTCTATCATAGACATCACATGCTATAGGATCTTAAGAATTTGAGCATGGATTTCCATAAGCTACATAATTTAGGCATCATAGTGATACCTATCTATATTAGTCTTCATGCATTTCTCATGTGGCATCTTTTCTACACAAATAAGATTTTTGATAAGTAATAAATCAATATATACCATATCTAATTTACATAAATCATAATTAACCAAATTTATAAAGTTGATTAACTCATATAGAACATCCTTAGAGCTCTTAGTGTTTATACTAGTGGTATGTTAACAAAATGTCATGCCCATTTTTTCCTCAAAAAGATAAGGCATGACATAGTAATAACCAATAAAACACCTAAAAAATAGATATATACTAGAATCCATTCGATCACATATGAGAAAATATAAATCCTTAAACTATCATTAAGACTCAAATAGGTGTAAGCCACTAATTAAAAAGCTCACAAGCCTTAATTTATTCAACTTAGCACTCAGAAAAGTTTTTCACTACTTGTAATAAATGATAACTATACCAATGACATTGAGGTGACCATAAAAATTTAACCTCAAACACTATAGGCTTACTTAGCTCCTTGTGGATACTTGGTTAGGCTAAAATGCCATGAAAACCTCTCTTCTAGATCTTAATAAACTAAGGGTTCCACCTATTGATGTGAACATATCAATAATGTGGCTCTCTACTAGTTTATTAGGATCTTTTGGTCTCTAACATATCTATTAAACTAGGGGAATTGACAATTATGATAAATAGAATGAATGACACTTTCTCATTAGTTGAGCTCTCCTAGGATTTGATATAATAATTAGGGATAGGAAATTGACCACTCTACCTTTAATTGGTGTGGCACTTCTTGGTTTGACTAGACTCTCCTAGGATCTGACATCTTTGTCAAGACTAAGAGACTAGCACATCTAATTTTAGGGCAATCTGATTGGTTAAAGTCTTGATGTGTGATAAGTGGTAGATTCTAATAGGTTCTTGGTCTAACAATTCTGAAATTTTGTCAACCTAAGAGTTTGAATCTGAGACTAATATAGTATATCTATCATGCATTAATTGGTTCCCATACTCTTGCATGCTCTGATAACTATGATTCCTTGGGATTATGGGTAACTTCTTTATCACTTGGAAACATTCCATTATCTCACTTACCTAGGGGCCTTGCTATTTGTATGAACATCTCTTGGTTCATAGGTTACTGGGATGATGCCATGTGGCAACATCCCACTATGTTTCTAGTCTAAGGGAATTACTTCCTATACAATCCTC
Source organism: Torreya grandis (assembly GCA_037957365.1). NCBI lineage: Eukaryota > Viridiplantae > Streptophyta > Pinopsida > Cupressales > Taxaceae > Torreya > Torreya grandis. Next base: position 1,985,836 of record JARHVA010001433.1, read on the forward strand.
TCTAATATTTTGAGTCACTAGGATGATTCCATATGGAAAAATCTTGCTCAGTCATTAGCTTAGAGGTTTTGTGCTCTGTAAAATCCTATTTAGGATTGTGGGTTATCAAGATGATGCCATATGGCAAAATCCCACTCACCCGCTAGCTTGGCACTAATTGTACATAGACTAAATTGATGTCACCCCTAGGTAGTGGGAGGAAAACACTTATATTCCTCCAAACCACTTAGAAAATTCATGAAAATGATTAAGGAAAAAAAATTGTGAGAAGATCCAACTCAAATGTGTCTAAGGTAAAGTCTAAGTGGATGAATTTATCCAACAAAGATAATATGATAAGGAAAAGGATGAGAAAAGTGACTATGTTAAAATTTTTAAGCCTTTTAAATGTGAGTAAGGTAAAAAAATTATTTAATCCTTACAAATCCAAAATTCTAATGCTAAGGTAAAGCGTATAAGGGTTTGAAGACCAAAATATGAAATTGATTAAAACTCACAAACAAGTTTGAATCTCCAATTGATAAAACCAAAGGCTTCAATTCTCAATAGTCCTTTGACACTAAAATAATATTTTCATTGGTATAGTCAATATATAATATCTAAAGGCAATTCAGTCTAACCAAAAAATACTTTTAAAATATTACACTAACTATGAGTTGATTGGACCATTCCTAAAAGTTAAAACTTCATAGTAGTCACTCAAGGACCATTTTTGATATGACAAAGACAAAGATTATTGATAAAGGAAATGTCTAAGGTAGAAAGCTTACTCAAATATTCAATTGAGAACCCTTCCATAAGGCATTTCTTCATCCAAATATATAATACTTAGACTATAAAGTATTATTATGCATTTATTCTTCCTAAAAATCACTCATCCATGTAATTGAGCTCCACTCATTTATGTTTGAGTTTAGTCTTTCATATAAATTCCAAAAAAATACATGAGGAGGCACAAAGCTTATCTCGTAGTCTGATTATCTAAGATTTTTGAGTCAGAGAGCATATTCATTAATTTATTAAAAAATCCAAATAGGATTAAATTTTTTTCCCTACTAAACAAATTCCTTCTAGGGAGATCTATAGTCAAGGCTTGATGAGGTTCTCAATAACACTCTTTCTAAGTTTTGTTAAATATTTTATCTTACTTAGATTATTCCTTATCAAAGTTTAACCAACCAAGTCTAGACTAATTGAGCATAATCCATATTATGAATGGGTTGATTTAACTAGATTCATAAAGTAACACACATTATATCTTAATCTTACAAATAATAGGTAACCTAAATCACATGCCTTCAAATAAGACTCAATATTCATATATATATTTGTATGTGTGTATATATAGTTCATTCAAAATAAAAACATTACAAATAACTTGAGATGCAATGAACAAGCATTCATAGGATATTCAAAAGAATTAGATTAATATGCTTATATATTAGGGCTATTAACTTGGCCAAGCTCAGTCATGAATATACAAGCCTTCACCAAGATTCTATTTACAAGGATCCATCTTGAGGAGGCTTGTTAATTTGATATAACAAGTAACTTCTATAGTAGTTCTCTGAGGTAGTAACAAAACATTTAGTTGATGAGATTTATAATAATAGTGGCCCACAACTCAACCCATAATTAGTTATTAATATATAAATACAAGAGTTCAGTTGAGAATAATTAATCTTTGGCTTCGAGCTAATTATAAAAAGCAACAAAGTGAAAGTAGACTAAAACTAAATATGATATCCTCTTCACTCCAACTGCAAATTTGACAAATATAAAGTGGGCTCACCCCCCAAATTGCCATCATAAAATGACTAATTTAGGAACCCCAATCAAGACTCCCAACTCTAGACATGTTCACATCATGGTGCAAATTAAATAAAGGCAAAACAATAGTCAAGATGTCTTGGAGTTAAGGTGATAGATAATCACAAGGTAACATTCCAATCATCTCTAAGTCAAGAGGATTACCAACCTCATATCTATTTTCAGAAAGCAAAAATACACAAAAGAGAAAACACAAGGATCACAAGGATAGGACCCATTAGGCATACAACTACTAAGATATATATATATATATATATATATATATATATATATATATATATATATATATATATATATATATATATATATATATATATATATATTCTATAAGTAGTCATGAGAGGACTTAAGCAACCGAACATCATTTCCAACATGATAGACCTACCCATTCTTCTATCATGAAGAATGTGACCTTTCAAGGCATCAAAAGTCTTACTTGAATAAACCATAATATCTAGGTAAGAAGAATTACAATAGTTAAAACTATCAGGGAAGAATATCTGAAATCTAAACTCCCACACAAGGGGTAATAAAACTATGGGGTGACTCAAACACAACCATAGAGAAATAATCAAATGTAGGAAATAATCCAAGTGAATTTACTTCTCTTGACATATTGATCAAACAAGAATTACACAAGCTTCATTTAGTCAATCAGTAGAATCATCAAGTCATATGACACCTACCAAATGATCCTAGCCCTTCCACGGATCTTTTCTAAGGGTTTATACCATCCGAGGCTCTCCCTCTCCATGCTCCCTTATTTTTTTAATTTTTATTTTAGTTTGGTCCCCAAAGTTTATTAAAAATCAAATTCTAAATAACATAACCCTTTTCCAAGAGATCCACCTTCCTCAAATAGGCATTCTCTCCTTATTGTAACCCAATCAAACATGACATCTATTTTTTTTGGATTGAATAACCACTTTTGTTTTTCAAACCATGTCTTATTAATGGCGATCTCTCTCCAATCCATAATGGTGCTTGGAAGCTCTAAAAAACTCCTTTGGTTGCTCATAATATAATCCACCTCCCTATGCAAGTCTCAAGGCAAAGGTAATTAATGGATAATTCTATAATTATTCACTAAATCAATATAGACATTGGTATACTTTGTCTTCATACATTGATTATGACCAACCAAAGGTCATTCCACCAACCCAATAGTTATTACCATCCATTTAAACACACCAAAATAAAATAAGGGGTCAAATGTCATACAAGGCATTTAATTAGGACCAACCAAGGTTCAAGATAAGATTTGGGTTAGAAGTGGGATCACACATGATACAACAATGCCTGGTATATTCATTTTTACCTTGATTGGAAATGACCTATTCCTACACACTTATTTCACACATGAAATCCACTATCCTAATAACTATAGCTTGTAAATAAAGTATAATAGATCACTAAATTTAAACCAATGTAATTATATTATCAAGAAAATCACAAGGTCATGAAGTGATATTCATGTAGTACCTAATGCATATATAATTTCAATTACAACATAAGGTCATGATTCAATAATTTTTAAACCAACACTTACCATTTGCATAATTATCTTAACTTCACAGTCATCACCACTAAGAGAGTATTGTCATTTATTTTCATAATCACATTATTTTCTCATGAGGGGCCTTATAGATTTTCTTTTTGGAAGATAAATTTTATCTTATGTTTGTGTTTGAATGAGAACCAAATATTCTAGATTATTGAGATAATCAGGAGTATCTCCTAGTAGGAGTCACTATTTGTTGTTTATTGCACAACATGCCTCATTTTTAGGCTAAAAATAGGGACCTTATTTATTTTGTGCTAAATCTTTATTTATTATGTCTAGAGGGCCTCTTTAGAGTTATTTTTTTATGTCTATGCTTGAACCCTTCCCTAATTAGCAATTAGCTAGATGTTGAGTTACAAATGATTCTTCATGCCTCTTTCTAATGCCTTTGAATTTTGGTCAATTTAGTCTAAGCTTTTACCTATGAATATCAAATTATAACTTATAGGTTTATTTTAAGCCTATGAAGTCTTATTCCATGATAAATGTTTCAATATTCAACCATTTGAATGTGGACCTAGGATTTTGGAAAGTTCATCGATCTTTCAGGAACTTTTAATGGCTTCCTTCTAGTAGTATAACTCATGATTATGCTTTTCATAGTAAACTAGCTTAATATTTGTAATGCTTAATTTAAGACTTAGCTAAATATTCAATAATCATGATGCTCTCTACCTAACCATGAATAACATATATTTCACCTTTTTTTTAAATCATCTTGTTATAGACTTTAACCTATGAATATTTTGGGCTTAAATATTTATTTTATGCGATGAATAGTTTCAATTCCTGTATCAATTGACTGTTTCTCACATAAAATTTTATTGGAAAAGCTTGTCTTCCTTAAAGATACATACTTAGTTGATTTTCTTGTTTTCTTGTATCTTTTTTAAAAAAACTTCTTGGGGACCCCAGATCCTTCCATGCATCCAAATCTTGTTAATGTATAACTCCGTAGTCAATTCATTTTTTGAAAATAATGACTATGTTTTTAAAACTCCCATACACCAAGATATTTTATGTAACATGATCCTAGGGACCTAAACAAATAGAGATTCATTAGTATATGTGAAGACTTATGTCCCTATGCCCCAAATATTTCACCACTTGGTGCCACCCTAGAGGTTCAATGGCCCAGGAGTGAATTGGTAGTGGTAAAACTCTATGCCCCAAAGGGTCAAAGATTACACCTCTTGGTGCCATCTCAAGATCCTAGGAGCCATAAATGATGGTAGTATTAATCTCAAGACCATTTGGCCCCAATAAATCATGGAGATTTAAATAATTCAAATGAAATCTATGTGGATGTGATGATGATGGAAATAAATAAAAAATTAGATCCCAAGGATGTCGATAGACTACCAAGTGGCAAAGTGGGACCTGATGGGAAAAGCCATGAATCTTAGCAAGGGAGAAGGAATGATAATTTGAGGAAGGGACATGTGGAAATAGTTATGTCAAGAATATGAGGGGACTAATATTGACATCCAATCTAGCCATGAAAACTATCAAAAGTACTAAGATGACTATGTGTCAAGTTTGGAAAGCAAAATCAAAAGTGTAGTTGGTTCTACACCAACTAAAATACCCAAAACTGATAGATTTCAGACTATTAAAGAGTTAAATTGAATCAAGATACCCCAAATTCAAGCTATGGATGGATCATTAATTTGATCAAGCCCCTAAATTAAATTCAAAAGTTTGCATAGGGCATGGTAGAATGACAGTCCTAATAAATTCCAAATGACAATCTACCACCAATATTTGAATTTGATTACTACTAAATCCCTAAATTAAATATAAGGAAAATAGTATGGTGTGATTCATCACATGGAATACACATGGTAAAATGTCAATAAGAGATAATGAACATAAAAGAAAAATTTCAGCCTTTAAAGAGGTGTGACCTCTAACTACAAAGCATGCGCATGCTTTCGTATTTGTTAGATAATCATGACCCTCAATTTTATCTCCTCAATCAATAATGAATACTTGTAACTACCCCATTAGTGACAAATGGAATTTCTTTTGAAAGTGGATCCCAAAGCAATCAACTAGTGATCAAAGAGTGGTGGCATGGAAATGAGCATGAGTATATTAGGCCCAAAACTAGTGAGTGGTTGGAGGGTCTAATCAAGCTCTTACATGATAACAACGATACATGGCTTGACCATGATAAAAAAAAGTGAGTGAAATTAATCACTTGGTTATTTTGAGTAGTGATTATCCCACTTAGTTTAGGCATGACTTTGGCATGCACAATATTAGCTAAGTTGGTATTCAAGGTAGGACTTCTTCTTTTGGAAATGTTGGAATTTTAAAGGGAGGGGATGACACTCTTGTGTATATATGGTTTTTCAAAGGCCTTTCATAAGGGTTGGATAATTTTAGTATAGTGAATCTATGCCCATTTAATTTTAACATTTTACTTCTTTGTAGATTATTTTTCTCAATCTTGTTGTATTTCAAGTAAAGTTTATGAATGAATGACTATGGTGAATCACATTTTGATTAATCAATTAGTATATCTTGATGACTTGATTGCTATGGATACTAATTATCATTTCCTACACATGTCCTATGGTGGTTATGTTTTTTCCTTCTTCCAGTTAATGTTTCCCTCAGACTCTAACACCTTCCTTTCACTTTAGTTGTGTTAGGTCCGGCTCAACTAAAGACTAGTTTTAATGGATGTGCTTAGTTAGACTATTGAGTTTTATCTTCATTACAACAATTTCATTCTTCTCTTTCTCTTTACCATTCTCTATTTTTCTATTTATTTTGTGCCTTTTTTAGATTAGGTAGTTTAGAGCTTGGGTATAAATGAATGAAATTTATTATTAATGCTTATCTAGATTACTCAATATCTATCTATTGATGCATACACACCATTTAATACAATTTTGTTCACAACGGTCATGTTTTGAATCAGTTTTATGTCATTGTTAAATTAGTATATGTTTATTTTTGAGGTAAGCACATTTTTGGTGAAATGATTTATATGAAAATTTCTAAATAGGCACTTTTTATGAAGTGGTCATAATGAACCAATTGAGTTACCTTGCATACCAAGACCTTGGGGAAGGCATTTTTTACAATAAATCCCTCCTTTTAAGATAGATAAGGATTAACAAACCCTACCTATTAGTGGCCATTTAAAAACACCTCTAAACACTCTTGAGTGTTGAAACTAAGAAAATCACATCAAGAATGATTCCTGATATGTTTTAGCTAAGTATAGTAATGCATAATCAAAACACACAAAAATTATATAACACATATTTTATATGGAAGATAACATGTTTTCATATTCCTTATGGAAGACTAATATTGAATATGGGTTGAAAATAATTGTTATGTGGAATAATAATAATCAATAAATAAATCTAATAATCAATGATCAATTTTGAATCAAACATAAAGATTAAATCAATAAAGCTTATGGATATTTATAGTATATTGAAAAGTGGATTCAACTAGGAAATAATGGGCATGTAGGAGAGTTTATGGAAATAATATAAATAATCTCTAAACCTATAAATTAGACACATAGATGTAGACACATTTGTGCAAGAAGAGTAAATCTAGTGTTAAAGAGACTTGCAAAGTTTTTCACGAAAACAGATTACTCCTAATGTTTTCTAAAGTTAAAAGTTATTATTGATGTAATAATTTAGTATCTTTATTAATGAATTAATACTTGATGTGTATCTTAAGTTTTTATGATATTTATTCACTTTTAGTATATTTAGACTAGGAATTGAGGATTATCTATGCACATGTTTGATATTTATGTCACTTTCTCATAATGGGGAACTTGGTCATCTCTCAATGGGATTAGGGTGAGTGTTTGGATATATAATTCAAGTGATATAACAATGTAGGAGTGTTAAAAAAAATTAGTGTAGTTAGGTCTATAGATGACTATAGTAGTGATTGATAAATATAAACATCTTGGTTTTGTTTCTAGGACCCTATTTTCATTGAGTGAGAAGATACATTAGGTGCATGTGGACTGGTTTCCAAGGTAATTTTTTTTAAAGGTAATAAAATATTGCATTTTATGGAGATAAAAATGGAGATTGAAACCATAGATATAGAAGGATAAATATCCATCATGAATGGTCTAGGTGTTTGGTAAGTTGGATAAGAGATCAAGTTGGAATAAGATAAGAGAAGGATGAATGGAAGAATATATAAAAATAGAGTAAGGGATGAAAAATATGGACCCTATGAGGATTTTTAAACTAAGTTATATGGATGTCATGAGTACTTAATTAGGATAGGAAGGTCACATGGTTATTTCATGTGATATATGAGTGCACTCTAATGAGTGTGGAGGAATGCACAATGAAGAGTCCTTATATAAAGAGATTCACTTTGAATTTATGGATTTATAACCCATTAAAAGTGGATAGGAATGCACAATTTATATGGAATCCAAACTGATACCTATCCATGTATTATTTTTATTAAATAAAATTTTAGTGAAAGTGAAAGTAAAGAGTTTCAGGAAAGTGATTTTTTTGTGTTGGGATAGGTGATTCCATATGCACTTATAAGTTTTGTAAATATTAAAGAGAATAATATTGGTTGGAAAATATGAGTATTAAAACACTAATATGAAGGATGATGTGGCAAGGTCCATTGGTTAGTAGCACTAGTCTAATAGGTAATTCTATAAATGTTGTGTAAGAAAGTCTAACTCAAGGAGGAATATTTACAATATTAAATATTAGAGGAGGAAATTATGGTAGATTATGGGGAGGTATGATGTTGAAAACTAGTACACATGAGCATTATTACTAGCTACAATAGCTAACCATATTTTACAAGATGTTTATGAAGTTGCTTGAATACAAAGTATTGATGATGCTTTGGATCACATAAATGAATGTGAAATAACTTAGAGAGATACTGAGACAAATTTTATAGAAATAAATTATAGAAATTTTTTGATGACACTTCATGATTGTAAACATACATATTATATGAAGTTTGATCCTAACTATTTAGTGGTGGAGTTTTACCAATTGAAGCTTTATTTCTTGAGAGAGTTCCATAATCTAATATTTTAACAACAAAGCATTTTTTTCCCAAGGAAATTAAACAAGACATATAATAAATCTTGCATGAATATGATGTGTGTTTCAATACTTATTTTTTGAGGTTGTCATATGAAATTCATACATTACATCATGAACAATGGTTTTTTAAAGGATTTATATTGAATTTAGAAGTAAACTTGATACAAAGAATTTTATGGATGTAAGATATGCATTGGAGGATGTAATAAGAATGGAGGCTTATAAAAGTTATTATAATATAATTAGTTTTTTATTAGAGGCATAAATTTCAAAGATGGCCATACATAAATCAATTTTACCTTGAACATTGCACAAGAATCTCATAGGCAGTTATGGTGTGCAAAATTTGAAGTGGAGGGATGATGAGTAATATAAATGTTCCTCATTTGAATATTATATTTTTGGTTCATTTTATCCAAAGAAATTTTATTATTATTTTTTGTATATGGGCATGTATCTCATGAGAGACATCCCCTTAGGAAATATATTAGTGCTAGCATTAATTACTATGTTAGTAAGTTAGGGTGTTGCTAATATGTTAGTGTTAGTATTTTTAGTAAATAATAAAGACATTAGTAAAATAAATTAGGTATATTTTTTATGGGTTTTTTCTAAAATTCAGTTAAGTTTCATAGGAAACCACCCTTGAAAGTTTATAAAGCTTGGATTCCTTGTAAATATTATTAAGAAATATTTTACTTTTGAATCAAGTCTTTAATAAATCATTATTCCATTTACCATGTAGGTTGGTATCAATATTGGAATCATAGCCATTTTTTCAAGGTGAACATGAAGGTGAGATCGAGTTAAGCTTGTATAGAAGTTAAATGAAGAGCTTTGGCAAAACTTGAGCAATTTTTTGAAGTTTTCAAATTTCAAAAATCAATATGCATAACAATTCAAGGTAATATATTGAATTTATATGGGTTTTGTGTAGTATAGAGTCATTATAGATTATTTTTAGGCCTAAAATATATATTTAAAGCCTAAAATCATATTTGAAGCACCTGTTTGCCATTGTATGATGTTTAGAATTTATTTTACAGTGTTGAACAATAGTTATATGACTTTATATAACCAAAAAATCATGCTGAAGGATTTGTACAACCAAAAAATTAATAAAATTGATAAAGTACAAAATTTTACAACAAATAAGAAATTTTATGGAGTTATAATCAACTATTTACCAATTAAAACCTTAATAATTAGTTTGTATGGTCCCTGTATGGATACATGTGAACCCAAATCAGCTCTAATGTATTTTTTAATGTTTATTTCAACATGGAGGGAGTGATAATAAATGATATGGCACAAAATTTTGTTTGATAATATTAAAAACATTCTTTTATAGTATTTTTATTCATGTGGACCACTTAGGAGTAAAGTTGAACAATTTTCACATTGAAAAGATTTATGGGTGAATGAATTTTACATGCAAAATTAATTATTTATTTTTAAAAACTCAAAATAATATATGTTATATTAAAATTATTGTTTTTATGTCTCAAAAAGGGTTTTAGAGGATTTGGTTAAAAATATTTTTTAAAACACATGTAATAAGGAGGTTCAAGATTCAAAACCCACCAAACCAACATTTTGGTTAAAATCAACTTGTAGAGAATATTTATGGAATATTATCTTTTTTAGGTACTCTATGAAGTTATTTCAAAAGGATTAAAAATAAATAATGTTAGAGAAATAAGTGTTTAATTTTGTGACTTTTTCAATTTTTGCATGTAAATATCAATAGGTATCAATATCTAAGCATTGTAATTTTGTGTCACTTAAGGGTAAAGGAAAAGCCATAGTAATACACACTTTTTTCTTGATTTCATTATGGCCAAAATCATAAGTATAATTTATAAAACTTGGAGACTAATACCTAAAAATTACAAATAATGGAGCATGAATATGGAAAACACCTTCATTTTTAATGACTTATGGTAATTAGTAAAAAAAACCTACACAACCTATCGATGCTACAAAATTAATTGAATTTAAAAAAATGTGATAAGTGTGCACTTGCATTGCTTAAGTATTCTTGTTCTACACAAGTCATTATTGATAATGAGGATATTAAAACTAAATCTTGGAAGGCTTGGAAAGCATTGAAAAATATATATGACAAATAACCTGTGTACAATAAAACTGATCTCCTCATGTAGTTATTGAATAATAAGCTATAATATGATGAATATGTATTTGATTAAATTTATAGAATGAAATTTATGAAATAGGAATACATTAATACATGTGGGAAAATATATAATTATATGCTCATCTCCATCACATTGAATGGACTCAAGTCTAATTATACAAATGTGGTAAATATGTTGCATCTCATTGACAAGCTCAATAACACAACATCTAATTCCATTTGTGAACTGATCACTCAACATGACTGTCAGTTTTTAAATAAGAAGAGTAGTAAACCTATAGAACATGTATACTTCACAAAATAAAAAAGACATAGAGACATTAGAAAACTATGAATTTTTACAAACATTCTCTAAGAGATTCTCCAAATCACTCTTCAAAATATTCCAAATACAAACATAGACACAATCATTAGCATTCTTCTCAGTCTTGTGGTTACTCAAATAACCCTTCCTCATCTTCTAGTTCTTGAAGACAAAAAAATGATACTACTATAATTATGTGGTACTAGACACCTTGAAAATGTATGTCCTAAAAATTAGAAACACAAACATATAATCAAGGAAAAAACACATTATATTAATCATTCTAGTGGAGATTAGACACATCATATTATCAAGAAACTTCCTACATGGTGAGGTAGGTGGTCTACATAGACCTAAATCCATATTTTGAATAGATGGAGTTACACCAATATTGATTGATCTGCTAACTCAAAGATAGGGTTCTAATATAGTAAAATATTTGGCTTAAATTTTTGTGTTTCCTATTTAATTTTGGTCTTCATTTAATAGGTGTCATTGATGAGAATCATATAGAGTTATTTGGATTTATTTTATTTTTACATGTAATTATTATTTGTCTCTTGATAGGGGGAATATATTGACCTTTGATAAGTTTTGGTGATTTTACAAGTTAACAAGGGAGTTTTAAACATTAGTAATTTTGAGAAAAGGTTTTCTAGTGGTGTTGGGCATTAGGGAGATGTGACATACATAATATAGGATAGTCATTAGATGGATTTCCATGTGAGACTTTATGTGGATTGATATAGTTGAGTATGCCTTCATTTTGATTACATTATAATATAGGTACATAATAGTTAGAGGGGATGAGCATACCCATCAAGATGTTTATCATTCATGTAAAAAATTGTTAGATATCGGGCTTCTATGTGAAGTGCCATCAATTGAAAAAAATTATGCTAATTATAGGTGCACCAGAGAATTTTTGATGTCTTCATAGTCATATGTTCTAGATAATATTATATATCCTTTGGATAAAGATTTTTTTTTGGTCATTTGATCCAAATTGTTTTTTATTTTATTTTTTGCACATGAGAATGGATCTCTTGAGAGACACCCCCTTAGGAGATATCTTAGTACTAGAATTAATTACTATGTTAATAAGTTAGGGTGTTGGTAATATGTTAGTGTTATTATTGTTATAAAATAATAATGTTTTTAGTAAATTAAATTAGTTATTTGTTTTACAAGTTAGTCTCATAAATCAACTATGTCCCGTAGGCAACCACCCCTGAAAGCTTATAAGTATTGGGTTCCTTGTAAATATTATTAACAAATATTTGACCAATGAAGTAAGTTTATAATAATTTATTCTTACATTTACCACGTATGCTGGTCCACACACACACACAAATAGCCCCTTACTATCCTCCCACTTCATGACCCCACCATAGCCTTTTATGCATGTTTTTCTCATAATATCAAAAGACATATATATGTGTTGCATATGTTTGATGTTATGGTGTAAGAAATATGGATTATAGATAAAATACTATGATTTATAGTCTTATTAATTTATATTACTAATGATGAAATAAGTGTGAAATCATTAATGGTTATAATCCCATTCATAAGATGTTTCATACTTATATAAATTATTACAGATATTTTTAGCAATTATTGTGTGATATATAACAACTTCTATATGATACTCAACTGATGTGTGTTAACCATATCAATGGTTGTTTTTTTGGTTATTCCAAATGGTTAAAGGAGTTGCCATGTGCAGTATAAAACACATCTATAGTTTTTTACTACTTGGGGATAAAGAGAAAAAGGTGTTTTTGGATGGATTATACTTCCAAAGTTCTTATATTATCTAATTTAATTTATTGGGGTTGTGATTTTCAAGATTCCATTTCACTATGATTGGACCAAACATTTCCTTCAATAATATATAAAAGGTTGATGTAGATAAGAAGGAATGTGAATAATAATTGATAGTTGGAGATTGTTTTAATATATTCCTTGATTCACTCTCTCCACCATTAGTGGGAGTATAATAATAATTTTATATGCAACTTCATGTATTCTCCTATTTTTTTATTTATGATTGAAATTTTTTATAATTAGAGGATATTGTTATAACTTCTTCTATTTTAGGTATTTTTGTATATTTATTTTTGTAATAATTAAAGCTTAAATAGATAAATAATTTGTTTCCTCTCATCTATGTATGAGATATATGTCTAGTTGTAGAGGAGATTAATAACTAATAAATATTTTGATCAGTCCATTGTAATCAAAATAGAGTATAATAACTATGTATAAATTCATTTATTACTACACATTAATTAAATAGTAAGTTTAGTGTAGATAATTATAGTTAAATGAATGTATTTATGATTTAATCCAACTAGGAAAGGGCCAACTAGTGATAAATTTTAGTGAATACTCCCATCTATTAGTGTAGATTTATTTCTATATGTATGTTCGTTTATATCCTACAATTTAATTTCCAAGTCATTTAATTTATTTATAGCTGATAGTTAATTTCATTTACAATATTTTAATCATGTGTTTGCATCTTTCAATTATGTGCATGAATATTTACATTTCATGTGCATACCTTTAAATTTGATTGTATGGGAGGCTTCCAACTAGACTAGTATTTCAATTACAACAATTTAAATTTATAAACCATGTTTTAATTTATGTATATGTGATTCTCCTTTCAATAAACTCAATTGTCATTTAATTTGTGTATTTCCATTTAGTGATGAGTGATTTGAATTCATTACAAGTGTGGATTATCTTATTCACATATACACAAAAATATATTAGTAATTAATCATTCAATTGATCAAGGCACCTAATGTTGCATATGTAATGTTGACCCCTTGTCAAAATATATGTCCCAAGATTTGAAATTTATATGTATTCACCTACAAGGGCCATACTTAGAAAAATAGAATATGAAAAGGAGTACAACTGATAATTGTTTATTGTGAAGTATGCTAAGGAGAGAATGAAATAAGAACTTATGTTATGGTTTAGTGCATAAAACAAGTTAACACAACATGGTGAAAGTACACATGGTACACACATAATTTTTTGATGTAAATTTATAATTACATAATTAAGACTTAAACATACATATCTAATAAGTTATTATACTAGGTTTTTTATATTTGGATATGAATATTTCACTAAAGTCTAGGTTGCATACAAACATGGAATTTATGCAACCACTTGTATTTATGTAATCATTTGATTTTATGATTTTAGGTCAAATAATTACATATATGAGAGCCTTTAGGATCTATAAATGTAGGCTTATCCGCCTCTAATTTGTGTTAGAATAATGATAGAGAATGTGAAATATTGAAAAATAATGAGGATATATGTAATAAAAGAGGGTTCATTATGATTTTTTTTATCATAATGTGGACTTTATAGCTATGTTGTCATAATTTATTCAGTGTGAGTTATAGCCTCAGTTTATTGATCATGTGATTTGAATTTATACACACTTTTTCAATTTGGTACTAAAGCCATAATAGGATATATTACTATTATTTTTTTGAGTAGATCAAAAATCATTAGCATGTCTATATAATTTGAGAAAGGTGGGTTAGCCATTAGTTTTTATCAAATAGAACATATTTAGATCTAGGTCTATGCATCAAGCCTATGTGTTGTTGATCATTTATAGATAATTGGTGCATTTTTGGCCAAATCTAACCACACTAATGTTTTTAAATCAATTGATTTATGAGGGATATTCTCTTATTTTCTAAAAAAAATCTATGGTGTACTTCTAATTTGTGGTAACTTATCAGTCAATTATGACCATCTATGAGTAAATGGGTTTCATTTTTAAAAAAATATTAATTTTTTGTAAATAATTTTTTTAGTAAGGTGGGATTTTTTATTTTTTTTAAATTATTATTATTTTTTTTAAATTCTTTGTTTTTCAAATTTATATTATTAAAAAAAACATAGTGGGTGGTTTGGCTACCCACCTCCCTTTCTCCCATTTCCCACTTCTCATAGTTCCTAACTCATTCCATTCCCCCAAATACCTCTCCACTACAACACCCCTTCCTCATTCTATACTCCACCAACTCCCCTGCTCTCCCATGCCATTGTCTCTCATATACCATCCCTTGGATTTCCTTGTCTACCTTTCATAACATGTCATCTCCCCACCAATCCAAAAACTCCACCACTACCATGTTGGGAGCACAATGAATAATAGGGGGTGGGGGTGAATCAATATTTTAAACCTTTCTTTCAATTAAACTAAAGTAGTCACGAACCATTCAAATAAACATATAGATCTATCAAGCATAAACAACTATCCAAATAAGCATGAAACACAAAAAAACATCACATATGTGAGAAAACCTCAAGAGGTATAAACCCATATATCTCTTCAAATGGACTAAAGTCACATAATACAAAAACCAAGTTTAGTGAAGCACCAACTCTGCATGGAGGACTAACCCCAACTAGTTAAGCACCTACTTGACTAAGCTTTAACAAGCACCCTCTTACAAGGAGTTAGCAAAATCCTAGATGACTCATCACCCACTCAGCCACATAATTATTTTTATCACCTTTAGAACACTATATTTCTTAACCAATTGATTATGACTACCTCTTCAACTCTTCACACTCTTATCCCTCTCAAACTGCCTTCTAGGCCTCTTTGCTCAATTAGTTCTCTTCAAGACTAATTAGGTCATATGACCTCGATATTCATATGAAAACACACTTTAAAATATTCATTATATATTATCTACACTCTTATAATGTTATAAAGTACCTCCTTCTACTTAACAATGTGATATTTCATTTACTTCCTCTTTGCTTGCATAAATAGTCCTAAAACTACCTTGTATATATACAAACCTCTTGTTCTTACACCTATTGGTTGGACACAAAAACTTGCACACTTAAATTTTACACATAATACATATTATTAAAAATTAAAAATAAGAATCGATAATTACATTAGGTCAAACATAACTCAAATAGACCAAATCCTTCTTTAGGTCTCTTGGAGACCTAATTCCATTAGGCCTACTTCAGAACACGTTACACTTTGCCTTTCTTGGAACAATTTAAAAATCAAAAAATGGTAGGAAAATATAATATAAAAATTAAATATGCATTATAAAATATACTATTATCACCATGACATTTTTAGGTTTAACCACCACTTCAAACACTCTATTAGCATTATTAACATTAGGCCTTTGAACACACAAAAAAGTCTATCTTGAAAAAATGAAGATAAAACATCATTTAGACACACAAAAATGACCAAAAAATACTTATAAATAATATATATTACATAAAAAATATCACCATATGCATTAGACACTTCCACTCAAGGCATAGATCCTTAAAAACACCTCTACAACTCACTCACTTAGAACTACTAGTTTTCCTCTAAGACCAGTCACAGTGACTCAGACCTCCATCAACTTTATATAAATTTTAAATGAATTATTATGAATTTATATGATCCTATAACATCTATAAACCATATTAAAAAATAAACATCATATGGTCTAGTGGTAACTATTGGTCTTATAAACCAATTTATTGCCTCACTACACATAGACTTTACTGAGCTAGACAAGCCATTTTGGATTCATCATTCTCACCACTATACCTAACTTAAAATATTTATGCCAAGAATTAATATGAAATAACATTACAAAAAAATCATATCCATACACTTTTTTTCATCATTCTATTATGATAACACATTCTAATCCATCTTCTCACTGTTGCCTAGGTTTTTCACTATTTACACCATTATGCCTGTTAGTGACTGGCTAAATTAGATGAATAGTTTATAATAATTTAGTGTTATAAAATATAAAAAAATATTCATGGACATGAAACTTGAGTCTCTACCTTCTATTTCCATCCATTTTCTTACTATGTCCAATGCAAATTTTGACTTCTATAACAACTTCTTCAGAAACAAGCCTATAACTCAACATTTTCTTTCTCATCTCTCTAAAAAATACCACATATAGGTAATTTGGAGAGTATAATACAATATAAAATAAGTATTTAAATCCATACTATGCACTTTTTATAAGCATCTTCAACATCGGGTCTTTATTAGGGTTTTAAGAGGGTTTAATCCAAATTTCACTCTTAACGATCATTCATAAAGCATAGAACCTCAATACAAAAACTAATGCCTAAAATTTTTATCTAGTAAGATTAAACATATACCATAAATATATTATGTTCCCATGCAAAGGTTTTATGAGCTAATGAGCACAAGAAAATCCTTCTCGAGTTGAGAACCCTTCATTGTAAGCACTTGAGAGACTTCCAAACAACTTTTCATGCATTTTCCTTCATATTATGACCTCAAAATACATTAAAACACATTAAATAATAAAAATTACCTATAAAAATTCTTACATAATCTCAAACACTCTGACTACTAATCATGACCCCTCATTTGGCCATATTCTCTCTTTGCTCTCTAGACCTTGACCTGCAAACCACATTAGGACTTAAAACTGACCTTCATGCCTCTTTCCATCCACTCTCCACCTTAATAACATACTAAATAAAACTATATAATTATTATACACTACCATACATCCTTCACATGCCTTGAAAATAGATCATGATACCTCATTAGGCCAAGCAGGGCCTAGGAGTGGCCTAGGTGCAAACTTGGCTTAAAGGTCCTCCCCCTATAGGATCACCTTGATACTATCATGAGTGATTAAATAACCCTCATACATTATCAATCAACCTCATACAACCACTCATTCTTGTGTTCACTCATCTCATTAAGCTACCATTCTCATACCTTCTCAAAAGGCCTCTTCATGCCATGATTAAGCTTAGGATACTCAAAAACCTATACCTTAATGCAATATTAAGGCATTAGTTTCCTTAAAATTATCTTTAATGATAACATCCTTCAATGAAAACATTTCATCAATTCCCCTTGTCACACCAACACACTACTAACTAGGCACACACTCTCAATGACATCAACCTCATGCAAGATGCACCTTTGACATCAATGACAATACTCAACATACACCTAAATTCATTCAAATATACTTGTGTTATTTTCATCCACTTGAAACTAATCCTCTACATTACCATTGCATAATTTGTGTCTCCACTACATTTTATTTCCTCCACATTAACCCTTTTGGCACAATAATAGAATTAGCATTGATGTTGGTAATTTACATTTACAACAACATTGTATTGTAACTAGTGAGGAACTTCCATTGTATGTTTATAATAGAAGCATCAGAGGTGTGCATTGTCATTAAAACATCCACTATACAACTTGCATCATTTTATCATTGGTATTTTGCCACTATTTCATTGATATGGATTTGAAATTAGTTTTTGAATTTGCTTTGATATTAAAATTTTAATTTAATGAGTCAAATCAAAGCATACTTTTACACCTTAAAAATGCCCATAACACCACCTAATTACATTTGTGCATTTCCTTTATCATCCATCCACCACCCAAAACCACAAAAACAACTTGGTTTTTTAACATGACCCTTGGCATTTTCATAAACAAAATTATTTTTATCATTTAATGTATGCAAATTCTTAGCGGGAATTATATTTTTAATCTGATTTTCAAGGCTTGTGTTGTGGGAAGAGGTAATAGGTTCAACTCCCTACCTTAAAATTAATTTTTCAAAGCATGTGTATGGGTCATTTAACAAATTGACATTATGTCATTTGTGTTATTAAATGTTATGTATGACATTACATCTAACAATGTTTTATTAGGTTTTTGGTTTATGGGGTGAGGTCTCAAGTTCAAGCTTCCTCACCTACTATTTTCACTCCAAAATATGTTGTAAACCTCTACAAAAAAATATTTTTAGCCAACTTATGAAGATTAATGAGTGGGCCCTGGTTTGATAGGTGATCAAACCCCCCCTAATGAAACGTGTTTTCATCTAATCAACACATTTTCCATGTCAAAATGCCCACTTTCAATTTTATTCACTTTGTACTTCTTGTTTCATGTTTTTATAGATCCCTCACTATTGAATATTTTAAAAAACATATGTATCTTGTTTTACTCATATATTGAGTGCTATTTAGAGTTGGGAGGTGATTCATTTTGAATTGAGAAGATGATTCCAACCTATTCCACATGGTATATTCATTTTGCATGTGAAGATGCTTTCAAACTATATTTTACCTTCACTTAGGATACCTTTTGAGGTTTTATTTTTTAAAAGTATATGTTTTTCATTTAAAATATTTATTTGTACCTCAATTTTAGTTTTATTATATATAAATATATATTTGTTTCAAAAATTTTGATAAAGGAAAATGGAGGGTTTTGATAGGGTGCCAAAACTTGGTATATATCCATAAAGATAAAGCAAGAAATCCCATTAAAAACAAAGAGAAGATAGATCCATTCCATATCAAAAAAAAATGAAGACAAGGTACATTATTAGCTAAATAACAACATAACATGACATAACCATGAGAGATAGGAATTATTTCAAAGGACCTCATATCAACCATAAATATGGGCTCCTAATTACAAATTTTAAAAAACTTGAGGTTGGCCTTTATGCCTCATTTCTAATTTTTTCCTCTTAATCTTTCCTCTAGCCATTTTTCCTCCTATAAAATTGTACTTAATATCCTTAGAATTCTTAGACCTCTTGAGACCTCATCTCTTCCTTTTCCTAGGGGTGATTTTCATTTTTTGAATCTTGAAGAAAGCATACTCACCTTAAAGTATTTTATGGGTGCCATTTGCCTCCTCTTTGGACATTTATTTTTACTTGAACGTCCCTTAACTTGGGTCTACCTATTTTTCTATCCACCCCCACATCAACTTTAGGCATTATAACATTCACAGAAAGGGCACTAAAATATCAGTCTCCATAGTCTCCTAGATAACACTCTTATATGATAGAGTTATCCCAAGACATTCTCTTTAAGGATCCATTAGTTACTCATCATATGAGCCATGTGGTTTCTAGGACATCTATTTATGAGTGACCTTGTACACCATAGATTTAACATAGATGGTAGCTAGTTTACAAAGATCAAAGCATAATCTTAGTTTGCACACCAATAAATATATTTGGAAACAATCACAAAGGTTAGAGCACAATATAAGTTTACACACCAATTAAGATACTTGACAATAATCATAGAGATTAGAGCACAACCTCAATTTTAACACCAATCAAGATATCCATAAATAATCATAGATATCAAAACATAGTCCAATAGCCAATAAAGATATTTTCAAGAGATCAAAAAAATCAAAACATAGTCCAACAACCAATCAAGATATTTATTAGAGATCAAAAAAATCATAACAAAATTCTTGTATGACATCCAATCAATCTCTGATATAGAGTCTATGGACATAGCCACTAGTAGTGTATCACATGCAACATCAGTTTTATAGTCTAATTCTACATTGACACAATAGGAGTAGTATGGTCATTTGTTCACCATGTCATCTAGGTTCAGATAATGCATACCATAGTTACATGGTCCACACACAAATATCCTATGAGATTCTTTTAAAACCTATACTAACACATAACATTCCTAGTCCAATACGCATGCCTACTTAAACATTTATAAATAGATAAAAATTTCATTACCATTGCTTAGAAAAATACCATATTCTATTATCACCATTTAATACAATTAAAATAATTAAACATATAAACATGCATAATATAACCAAATCAAGATACCAATATACATAGTTCCCATATAACAATAAACATCCATATATAACTTAGGACATAGTTTTAATACAAATATTGTACATCACTTAATCATTTAAACATGGCCACTAGGATGGGCCACCTGATTCTCACTCTCAGACATATCCATACTAGAGCTAGAGGCCCCACTATCCCTCTGTGACCTTGATCAATGCCTACATCTAATCTCTCTCTCTCACACACACGCGCACGTGTGCGCACATGCGCACGCACGCGCGCATGCACACACACACACACACACACACACACACACACACACACACACACACACACACACACACACACACACACACACACACACACACACACACACACACACACACACATAACACACCCATCTTGACCATACACTTCACATGGTATTTTTGTAGATGTATATATTCATCCACTATCTAGCCACTTTCCCCACCTAGAGAATCAGGTGCAGGCATAGTCTATCTTTGTAATTTCACACATGCCTCATACTTATCTATAACTACTTACCTATACATAATAGAGGCATGGACACTTTCAACACCCATGACCTTCTCCACTAATCCTTCATCCATGACATCATCAAGAATATGTCATGTTAGTACGTAGAGTGAAGACTTTATGGTAGTCTCCCAATACTCATCATCACTTAAACATACATATACCAACACAATACATTAGATACCTAACAAAGTAAATAAGTAACCAAACACATAGAATATATAAAAATACAATAAAAACTTACCATTGAAAACCCTAAGGGAATCCAAACTATCACATCCTCTATAATGATCTCACCTCTTAGAAATATAGGTACCCATCCATGCTCTCTCCACCAGACTATATAGGCATCAATAGATCTTACATCATCCATATATAGTACACAATCACCATATGCTACTTTGTCAATAGAATCAGGGATAATTATATAGATGATGGTTTAGGCCTACTATGTAGCCTCACTAGAGGTTGAGAACTCATTAACCATACCATTGGCACTAGGGAAAAATATTGAGTAACACAAAACTATCAAGTCACATGCTCATACTAAAACTGCTAAAATACATTGACCTAAAAATAAAACAACCAACAACTCACATGAACCCATCTCAGTTGAGAATCATCCTTAGGCCATCCCTAATAGCCCTTATAAGGCCTCCAAATAATATCTTTGGCCATCACCCCATCTAGCACCTACTGACATTGCATCATTCTCCTCCTAGGGACACATGTTATCCCAATCCACATCTTTATAAATGACTATGGTTGAGCCTAATCACCTCATCAAGGTAGCATTGATATACTTATTATTTTATAATCATATGCCCAATAGTGTAATAGTTTGTAAGATCTAACACCTCTTGCACACATCTCTTATGTAAAATGGTATAAATATTGATACAAGTGGGATAAAATAGTGTGACCCCATGAGTATATGATATTGATACCCCACTCCCATATATAAAAACAAATGAATTTAATAAAATCATTAAAAACTTTTGTATTAATATAACATCACTATGATAATCAGTGACAATAATATATCATAGTGGCTCCCTACATGATGAGTCCCTATAGACATCACAAAAAAATACTTAGTGGCCTATTGTATAGCTTGATCACTAGTATCCTCCTATAATACTACTCTTTACCCAATAATAAGTAATTATAGTATCCTATACAGATCCTCTAGGGTGATAGTCAGCTCCCCATTAGGTAACTAGATTATGTAGGTATTTACATCCCACCTCTCATGCAATGTAGTCATCATGTGTTTATCTCAAGGCATCATATCTAAGGATTCCATGTGAGTCAGACCAGATATCTCTACTAAAACCATCTTAGCATCTATCAAGGGTAGAACCTGTAAGGTCTCCATCATCCAACCGCTCCATTATTCTAACATGTACACATCAACTTGAAAAAAAACAACCAAATATGGCATTAATGAAACAAAATATAAGATCAATAGATAAAATAGTAATTAAACACTTGTCAATAATAATAAGCATAAAAAAAAAAGCCTACTAGACATTAGCACTACATAAAAGACACTATTTCCATATCTATAACACTAACACCATGTCCTAGATACTAGCATCAATATTAGGACAAAAGCGACTCATTTACAAAAATGGCCCTAAACTACCAAATTTCTAACAAAAATAGTAAAAGTGTACTATAAATCATAAAAATAGAAAAAAATATAGGCTCCTTACTAGGGTAACCTCCTCTCTATCCTAGATAAAAACCTCCACTTCCTCGTATCAGGTCAAAGTCATTTCTCATCTCTTTGGCATACTATCCAGCTTAGAAAAAACAATAACTACCAACTAAAATGATCCAAATGAATTATCAAACTAATAAAATAACCTATTTAAGTCACATTTATAAAGTTCCACCTTACTAGGGTTGACCTTTCATGCCAATTTCACCAACTAATAATTACTTTCGCTAATCATGATATCTAAATAACCGTAACTCTGATTTGTGAGATATTTCTTACACATGAGACTTGACCTTAATTTACCTTGCCCTATATTGGTTAAACCAATATCTTGATCATATTTAACTCTACATAATAAAAAAATATTACTAAAATAAATTCAATATAGACCAAACATATATTCCATTACTAATTTCAAAAATTGACTTCATCACAATAGATAAGATATTCAAACTTAAAACAACATCACCCCCACTAATTAACACCAACATATTCGATTGTTACCACTTTTTGTTAGAAACCCTTACCTCAGTCTCATTTCTCTCATCAAAGGGGAGAATACACATAATTTTAGACACATAGGTTCACTCAGATATAGATATTCAAAAACAAAGGTCTAATCAAATACATATATTCAAACATAAAGGTTCACTCAGATACATATATTTAGACACATAGGTTCACTCAGATACAAATATTTAGACACATAGGTCTAATCATACACACACACACACATAGGTTCACTCAGATACAAATATTTAGACACACATGTCTACTCAATACAAATATTTAGACTCAGGTCTACTTTGATACAAAAGTTTACACAAATATATATTTTTATGTAGATATATAAGTTATCTCAGATTTATAGTTTGATATAAATATACAAGTTTACTCAAGGATATAGTTTGACTCAAATATATAGTTTGACATAGATACAAATAATCAAATACATAGGTTTACATAGATATATAGTTTTAAATAGATATATAGGTTCACTCAAATTTATAGTTTGATGTAGATATATAGGTTTACTGTAGTATACAACTTGACTTAGATATATAGATGTTCTGATGCACAACTACATTACTCAAATATCAAGATTAAGGGAATGATACAGAGCACACATCTTTGATCTCTATTTTTAGATTATTAGGTTACACTCAAATCATTACCAATATGCCATCATTTTTTCACTAGTTTAGGTCACATGACTATCTACAATGGTTGATCTATAGTCTTCCACTAGACCTAGTTTACATACTTATATTCAGTAGACATATTAGAGTGGGGGAAAGTGAGCCTTATTTCTCCACATATCTAGTTTACATACTTAGATTTATTCTTGATATTAGGGTAGAGGAAAAATATGGTTTTGTTCCTCATTATTTATTTCACTATTAAAATTTAGTACAAAGGACACCCACATTATGGATTTCTTCTTCATATATTTCACTCCAACTCATATCCACTTCTTTGGCCAAGAAGTGAGCTAGGTCTAGAACACATCTACATAAGTGATTACAGGTACATGTTCCTTTTTTATTTTACTCTAGTACTTTCATTTCATTGCATTACTATAAAAAAAGTGGGGCAAATGTATACACCCTAATTCGGTCAAGAAACCATAAGTACTATGTATTTTGTTGTTCTTTTACATAAAGGTCTTAGTGATGAATATAACCCTTGTTCACATGGTCATTTTATGTATTTTAATCTTTCTTATGTATTATGTTGCCTATTTTTACACCCTTAGTGGTCCTAAGTCACCTCTTCCTAGTCACAGGGGCCCCTAGCCTATCTTCCCTAGTCTTAACTCTTTTTCTAGCCCTTAAGACACTAGCACCATTATCAAGATAGTAGCACCATGTGGTGATAGTGTCCAATTATGGTTCTAGTGTCCAACAACCATTTTCTCCCATGTTTTGGGTCTTAACCCCACCTTTAGCTTTTTATTATTTTTTATCCCTCTTTTACAACTTGTTTTCTAGTGAATAAAATATTACATTCAAATCAAATTTACTTATATATAAATAGCTTCACAAAAAATTATACATCTAACACTTAAAATTTTGGCACATAATTACATAAAATCAATCAATAGTACAATTCAATACTCTATATACTACTTAAATATTACATTTATACATTGCATACTTGATTAAATAAGGGCCTAAGTGAATGTAATTCTATCATACCATGTGTATTTATTATGCATGTTCCCTAAAGGAGAACTATATATAATCTAAGACCCTTAGCATTAGGGTTAATATAGGCAGTGACCATGATAATAGGGGTTCTACTCCATGTGATCATAATATCCCACAACCTAGTTTTTCCCTTTCTTTTACATTTGATCTAGTTGTTTTTTCATGTGTGTAAGTATTCATTAAAGTTTTTAAAGATATTCAATGAAAAACATGACATAGACAAGCTTTAGGAAGACAAAAACCCACCTACAGGTCCCCCAAAATCTCCTACAGCTTCCATGAAAGATTCAAACAAATCTAAGAGGGACACTAGTGCCATAATTGGACACTAACACCACATAGTTCTATTTTTTACATAAGGGTGATACTATTTGAATCCTAATTTTAGCTACAATCACATAACAAAAGGTTTTTGATAATTTATCAAGCCTGTTTCAGCATCTTGAGTCACATAAATACCTATTTTACTACATATAAGTACTCTTTCTTTACATCTTTGTTATTTCAAGAAAGGATTGTCAAATTAATTATTTTATGTTATCATTCTAAGGTATTTTTATACTCATCCCTTTAACAACATAGGATTTACATACCCTAAGTCCTAAATAATTAAAGCATTGTGCTTTGAAATGAGCATGGGACCACTTCCTCCTCTATTATGAAGTATTCATCCTTAGAGATAAATTATCCACCTTCATTTTCTATTTTCCTTGAGACTTCCCCTTATTCTAAAAATTTATCTTCAGGTTTTGGGTTTTCTTTATTTTTTAATCTCTTTTAGTCCTTCTTCTTTTGAGTCTCCCAATATTAGCTTCTTTACTATAGGAATATATTTGGTTATAAAAACAAAGGTAAGGTCCTTAGTTCTTATACATCTTGTAGGGTAAATTTTAGTGGTGATTTTTCATTAATTCATAAATATTTTGGTTTTATAAATTGAAATTTGGTGATTTTATGGGTTTATGAAAAATGTGAATTTGTCTAAATTATCTAGTTGTAAGTTAGTTTTCCAAGTTGGCTTGCCTACTATTTAAAATAAATTTCTACATATAAATATAATTCACTACTCTATAAAAATTTAGTATGATATTTTTCAACATTATATATAATATATGATCATTTGAGGATCAAATTTATGAAGTATATTGGCATATCTACCATCTAGAGGCACTTTCATCACTTGCTAGCATAGCTACCATTAGACAACACATCTATCATTCGATAGTGCAACTATCACTTGACAACAAAATTATCATAGGATAACTATGGTGTTGAATGATAGTTCTAATATTGATAAAAAACTATGCCATCAAATGATAGTAATGCTATCAAACAATAGTAATTCTATTGAATAAAAATATTTTTATTGAGTGATGACAATGTGATCATGTAACAATAATATTGTTGGGTGATAACATAATTATTGAGAAATAAAATAGATATCATACATCATCATGGTTATCATATTGTCATGCGATAACATATATATCATTCTAATAATAAATACCTATCATCTATAAAACATTATTATCTTATGTCTGTGGGTTTTTTGTACAATCACATGTTAGCATTCCTTATGCATCCCATGATGTTTCACCTATTGATTCACATACTCACCTAAACACCATCCATTAACTTTCACCATAATTTCAAAACACATAATTATAGATTCACCAAAATAAACCCAAGTTCATTTTTATATGTGCTACTAAAATATACCCTGACATCTTGTTATCCATTATTTTTTATCCTTAACTCTTGACTGATCTCAACTTTTTCTCTTATGCACTCTTCATCTTCCTTAATTTCTTGTTTTTGGTCAAATTCTTTTCATATGTATTACTTAGGATCCTTTGACTCCCCATTGAATTTATGGGTATCAATTGGTTCTTCTTTCCCTTTCTAGACCTAATAATATTTATTGTTGTCTATGGAGATTCTAAGCTCATGACTGATCTTATTTCACTTAGTAAATATATTTGTTGTTCTCTTCTATTTAATCCCTTTAATCCAATCTAAAAACTTAGTTTTTATATTTATATATTTTGGGATAACTATCTCATAAAGAACATTGATAAAAAAAATTGTTTTATACTAATATTTTCATTGATTTGATAATTATGTTAAGGTTTATGAGATGGCCTAAAGATCTAGATACTCTAGTTAAGACTTCTTCATCCTACAACTCCATGGGAATCTAACAGTTTGATCCAAATAGAGGAAACTTTGAAATATTCCTTGCATAAATCAAAATTGAGATTCTAATTTTTAAGGATAAGGTTGGCTTTTCCCCAAAACTAGGTTCCTCAAAACATGATTTTTCATAATCTTATTGATTTGATATGGAGATTATGAAAAAATCATTATCCATGGCTATAGTTTTTAGGTGGACTTTGGATTTCCACTTAATATATAACCATTCTTTAAAAACATCAATGTTGGGTCTATTTCCCATGAATTTTCCTAAGTGTTTTCCATTTTGAAACTAGCTTAGTCAGAAAAATTATTCAAGATTATTAAAAAAACACATTCATATTCTATTGATGGATTAAGGACTTAAAACTCACATGAATTGGAAGCATGGTTTCATTTTCCTAATAACCTTTATACTTAAGATCTACAGTCTCACTTAGTCTTTTCTTCTAGAATTTGTAGGTTCCCAAGTGATTTATGGTTTCTAATATTTTTATTGACTTTTTATAGTTTAGATCCATTGGCATAATTGGGATAATCATCATATTGTTCCTTTCCTAAGACTTCCCAACCAGAACCATCTTCAAAATTTCTATCACCTTGCATTCCATCACTCATTACATCAAAACCATTTCCCCCCCATTTTAACTCAATTATAAGTTGTTTTTATTTTTAAATTGCATCATTAAAAGAAGATATAGAGTAATTATTTTATCATTTTACTCCTTATAAAGTGAAACAACTCATTTTTGGGGTAAATACTTTCTTATGACAATTTTGAGATTTGTGTTTTGTTCCTTTTTGGGAACATTATTAGTGCACTTGTGGTATGTAACTTATTCTTGTGTTTGTATTTGTACACACTTGAAGTTTGTTTCTAGTCTCCTTTAATGCCCATTTATTATTAAGTTTCATTCTTTGTATATTTCATCAAGGCATATTTATTATTTCCTTGTCATTATTTTGTTGTTTCCAATGGATTTGTGCCTTGATGTATACACACTAACACAAACAATTAATTTCTTGCAATATGAGAGTGAAATTATCTTCAATGAAGTCCCCTCACTTTAGGAAGACATTTTTTTATGTTTTTTCAATGAAAATATGTTCCTAAAATCAAAAAATGTGCTCCTCTTCACAAAACTTGTAGAAAAAAACTCACTCATTTATAATTTACATGTCCGTGTTGTACAATTTTTTCGATAGTTTGATAACATGGATCCATTGATCTTGTAATAGTTCTAAATTTAGTACTTATTCATGACTCTGGGACACATCCATTAAATTTTCTCCTATATCATGATCTGTGAGACCATGAGTTGCATTATGATCCTGATACATCTGTAGTTAACCTTGTAACAATTTATGCCAATCTTGGTCACATTGTATGTGTGATTACCTCATTTGAGACTCACATAACTAATTTTGGTTCACATATTCCACACACCATAGGTTATTCTAGTAGATATATTATAATTCATGGAAGAAAAAGGCATTGTATTTCTCATCCATCACATCCACCATATTTATTGCCATATTATTGGATATCAAACATGTGATTTTAATCCTTCTTTAGGACCACTTTGTAAAAAATCCATACCATTTTTTTGTTATCTCTACACCTCTAGAGGACATTAAGTGACACATCCATACTACATCTCGTCATTTTAGATCTTCATCAAATAATTTTTTAGGATTTTTACTTAAAAATGGGAGTCCTAAGTCATCTTTAGATTCTATTAAGAATGATAGACCTAACCATCTACTTAAGCATGTGAGATCTAATATTGATTATGTAAGGCTTATGATACCTTTCCTTTTACTCAAGCATGAGAGACCTATGCTTTATTTTTTGGGAATGATATTCCTAACACATCATCAAATCAATATGGGAATGAGATTATTTAATATGTTGCATACATTGTTTGCAAACATGACATTGAATCACATGCAAACATTTTATTCCACCATTATTATTTATTTAGGATAGATTTATGACCAGTTATGGTGGCATCATTATAACTCTTTGAATAAACTCTAATAACATTATTTCTTCATTATTTAGCTACATATTCCACACAACATTCATACTACTTATTAGTTCTCTCTTCTTAAATAAAATTTCATTTTATGATGCCATCTTCTAATAGATTTATCCTTGTGGGGAGAAATTTATGGTATCCCAAGCATTTTTTTTATTTTATGGTGTCTTTTGGATCCATGCGATAGATTTCTCAACATCAAAAGTGAGACCCATGTGGCATATCTTCTATTTTCATGCCATCCTATTGTTATATTTTTTTTATTTGCCTCACCCAATTTAGCATTAAGAGGGGATGGGGTATTGTGTA
Organism: Torreya grandis; assembly: GCA_037957365.1. Taxonomy (NCBI): domain Eukaryota; kingdom Viridiplantae; phylum Streptophyta; class Pinopsida; order Cupressales; family Taxaceae; genus Torreya; species Torreya grandis. Next base: position 2,015,485 of record JARHVA010001433.1, read on the forward strand.
CAATTATTTTGGGTGAGATCCTTGAGTTTCATTTCACTCTTTTTTGACTTGTATTCTATGTTTTTATATTAATTTAAAGGTGAGATCCTTGTGATGCATCTATTTTTTAACATAGTTTTTAATTATTATTGTACATGGGTACGTCATTAGGCCTAATGTAAGGACCCATTTTATAGGTTTATCCTTATTTTTTATGTACTCCTTAAGTTAAACATAATGGGGTGTTGGTATAAATCACTAATTACAACTTAGTGCTTAAGTTTACATAGTTTGATTTCCATAGGTTTTATTATTTGGATATGTAACTTTCACTAAATTTAAAGTTGTATACTAACATGAAATTTATGAAACAACTTATATTTATGTAACCACTTGCATTAATTTTTTTACATTTTTTACATAGGGTAAATAAAAAGATTTTACAAATATCCCTTAACCTAATTTTATAACTAAGAGATATTCAATAAAAGTTGTTAGGAATGATAAAAACATTTCAATAATCCAAGATCATTATCCAGGTTATGTAGATTTATCCCTATGACTTCTATTAGAAGAAAACAAGAACTCACTATTAATCTAGAAGAAACATCACATTAAGCTGGAAATAAATGAGATACAGAACAAGGCAAATCAAATGATATTCATAAAAAAGATGCTTAGTACAATATAAATACCTTGCATAAGTAGGCAAGATAAAACTAGAAACTAGTCTAACTAAGCAATGTGGGCTAAATCCTCACATAATAAAAACTAATAAAAAGATGAAATACCTAGATAATAATCTAGAAAGCATGAGAAATACATAATATAACACCCCCTCTCAAGTTAATCTAGGGGATAACAATATCCAAAATATATATAGTGGCATATCCATAGTATGAGTCCTAGCGATAAGGCTTGGTGAGATACTCATGTAAAATATATCCATGAAATGGAGAAAGGAAGAAAATCGTAGGAAAATAATTCCCCCCACCCCCTCAAAAAAAATGATGTAAAAGAGATAAAATTAGGAAGGAAGTAAGGAATTCATATGGAATCCCCCTAAGTACAAGTTACTTCACCCCACACAAAGATTAATATTATATATCTTGTATGGATGGAAAGAATGTAAGGAACCATGTACATAGATGGTGAAATAGTCTTAAAAATAAATTTTTATCCCCATAAATGTGCTTTTATCCTGAGTGTTATGAATACTATGTCCAAAAGACACATCACCTATATAAATATCAATGCCAGTTTGAGAGATAATACCATATAAGAGTATGCCAATACCTCCATGAGTATCACCCAAAAATGAAGTATGAAAGATCCTAATCTAAGAGTATCATTCTAAGAATAACCAAGAACATAAGTAGGTGGATCCAAAGTAGGACAAGAAATGCATGCATTATTAGAAGTAGCAACAAGCTCAAAATCATAATGTGTAACAATAATAGGTTTATTATTGAATACACCATCTAAACACATATCCTCACAAATAATAAGAGTAGGAGATTAATGAAAAACAAATATGGCACAATAAAATTCATCCTCAAGAAGCCATGATGGTGTATCATCCATGATATCCAAAAGTGATGGTGAAGGTTCCACATCCTCAAGAATCATGTCCTCTCGATCAATGAAATGAATAGGAGGAGTAAAAACTATATGAAGATTAATAGGTAATTCAATCAAACCATCATAAAATTATAATTCCTCACTAACAAATAAATAAGGATGAATATTGAGATGTGTAGGAGGTAATATTGTCTCAATTAGATAACCATCAAGAAGTATATCCCCACAAAATGAATAGGAATCTTGATTCATATCACTAGTAAGGACTGAATCCTCACTAGGAGAAGGAAGATTTGATAGTGCCTCACCAAGTCATTTTCAAGACTCAAATATTGAAAATCATTATTTTCATCATCAATAGATAAAAATTTGCTAAAAAGAGGAGAAAGAAGTGGAATATAAGGAGGTAGAGTGAAATAGGGTAAAAAATAACTAGAAGACTCAGTGTCCTTCTCAAATAAGGGTACAATAGTATCCCAAGCTCCTTTATTTATGTGTCACATGTGACATATAAATAAAAACTATTTGAAAAATGGAGGTGAATCAAACAAATATCCTAATCTTGCATGGATGAAATCCAAAAAATATCTTCCTCATCTATAAAGTGGGAAATGTTTCCAAGTACCATTCTCCACAAGACTTTCAATTGTAAGTGAATATTCATTTTGATCTTATAAATAAATTAGTTGGAGGAGTTTAGGGGCTCAAATAACCATGAATCCATTATCAAAAAAATAAGGAGAAAGGAAAGAAGAAGATGAACATATCTCCTCACCATGACAATTTAATGTCTCTTGATGAAATTAATGAACACCCCCAAAAAGTGTAATCCCCCCTAATTTGATATTATAATTTAATGAATTTTTACAAAGTGATGAAGCCAATGGATAGAGAATTTAAAATCATACATGTTTGAAAAAAATAAAAATCAATTTCAAGTTACGATTCAAAAGATATAGGCTTTATGAATTCCCGTAAATGGGTCAAAAACATTAAAAATCACACTATAAGTAGATTTTAGTGACCAAATTGGAAATGAAGGTATGATTCCAACCACTCATTGGAAAAAAAAATTAATGAGCATTCTCAGTCAAGCCAAAGTGAAAAATAAGCTTGTTGGTGACCTTGGTACACAATCAAGTGAATGATGCTACCTCTTTAAGGAAAAAATATGGCTTAATAAAGAAAATAATGAAATATTAAGCTATTTTTTAGAGGATAGAAGGAGGATAAATTTGGTTTTTTTCACTTTAGAAGATGGAGGCATTGTCTAAGAACCTCCATATCCAATCATAAGAAGCGCTAAAAAAAAGGTTTGGTGTGAGTTCCACACACCTCTACCAATTTGATACCACCAATCTTCTCCTCAAACTTTCAATGCTTCTCAAAATGGAAAAAACCAAATCATATTCCAAGTCAAAAACCCAAAGCCTCAATATTTAACTATAGTCTTAATTCCATACTCCAATGTAGTACTCATACAAGTCAAACTTTAGTTCTTCAATACCACACTCCACCTTTTCTCCCCATTCCAATGTCCTTGCTAATATTTATGATGCCTCTAAAAAAAAGGTAATGTGATTTCCTTTCTCCTCTAAGCACTACACTTTTAGGAATATAGAACACAAAGAAATATTAATTAATTAAAGATGGAAATAAAATGCAGAAAACATAACATAATAGAGACATAGATTTAATATGGCTCACCCAATATGGGCTACATCCACACAGAAACAATCAGTCCTTATTATTCAGTCCAACAAATGAAGGGAAAACTTGAAATACATCCAATACAATATCCTCTTCACTCAAAAATAATATGCCATCATGATTACAATTCCCTCATATCAAATGAGGGTTACATATTATGACAAAAATGCACAAACATAATTTATAGCATTAGATCTGTGACCTAATAGTGACCGGTCAAGATTTACTATGAAATTAAAATATTTTACAATTCATTTTTAACAAAATTGTGGCAACCCTAGTGGGAGGGAATTTCCCCCCCACACCCCCCTATTAGGAACTAGGTATTATAATAAGATCGGGCTCCACCATCCAACATGCACCATAAATTCCAATGTAGTAGGAAGATGAAGCACCATATAGGGGAAAATCATACTCCTCAAACTAATAAATCTCTTCAAACTTTCAATACCTATCTAAAATATAAATCAGGCCATCAAAGAAAACTATCACGTAGTATGGAAGAAATGCACCATATCCCCAAAGCACCTCTCTCTACTCTCCAATGTTGTTTCTAAGAGAATGACTTAGGTTATGAATTGATCGAATAGGGAATAAAATATTGAGGATTATTACTTGTAATGAATAGTTAGAGGAAGTATAATAAAATTATTTAAAAGTTACAGCTACAAGGATGGTTGAAACTCTCCAATGCTCTAGTACCATTTTAGGAATGGTAAAAACATTCCAATAATCCAAGATTTGAAGAGTTAATCAATAAAAAACATCGCATGAAGCTATAAAAAAATGAAATTTAAAACAAGGAAAATCAAATGATACTCAGAAAAAGAGATGCTTAGTATAATAGAAAGCCCTTGCATAAGTAAGCAAATAAAAACTGGAAACTAGTCTAACTAAGCAATGTGGGATAAATCCTCACATAAGACAAACTAGGAAAAAGATGAAATACCTAGCTAATAGTATAAAAATCATGATAAATACATACTCTAACAAATCATTAATTACACCTTATTTCTTAAGTTTACTTAGGTTAGTTTTCATAAGTTTTATTATTTAGATATGTAACTTTCACTAAATTTTAAGTTTCATACCAACATGAAATTTATGAAACAACTTATATTTATGTAACCAATTGAATTTATTTTTTTATATAGGGTAAATAAAAAGGTTTTACAAAGATCCCTTTACCTAATTTTACAACTGAGAGATATTTAATAAAATTAAAAACAAATTCAAATGACTTTAAACAAGACCTAAGACACAAACATGATACAAAAGTCACTTTAAAAAACAGTAAGAAAAAATCAGCCTAAAGTTCAACACTTCAAAAAATACTAGACTAACTTTAAATATTAACCATCTCCTCTAGGAAAATGGAAACTTATATTTCTTATTTGAGTTCCTAAACTGTGTTATCCATAATGTCAACTTGTTTTTAGTGTTTTTCCTTCATTCATCTTATTTTTACCATGGTATGTTTACTTGACCCATCTAGATAATATTCAATTAGTATTTTATCTATTTCTTTAGTCATGGAATCTTCATTTTTAATCTTAGTGGCCTTATTACTTACCTTCTCCTTGTCTTTGGTCCTCTCCTCAAACTCCTCACCCTTTTATATATTAGAGACATGTTTGGCCTTATCTTCCCTTAGTTAGTTAAAAAATTGGTTTTAATGCAATAAAAATTGATTGGAATCACCCTATTTATCAAATTTTCTTTATATTTGTTGAATATTATTCTTATATTTTTCTAAATACCTAACTGATTATTTGAAAAGGTTAAGCTGGAAGACTATAGTTTGCTCAATTTTACTCACTCTACCACTTGAAAGGGTTCAGATGAAAAGGTTCAATTATAACACTTTAATTTATGATTGTAGGACAACTAATTGTATTTATGAGATCCTTTAATATCTATAAATGTAGGTATATCCCCCTCTAATTTGTCATAAAAATTAGATAGCATGTGAAATATTTACAACACATGAGGATCTATGTAATGCAAGAGGGTTGATTGTGATATTTGTATCATAATGTGAATTATTAAATTATCTTATCACATTTTTTTAGTGTGAGTTAGTATCAATTCATTGATCCTATGATTAGACTCTATCCACACTTTAAAATGCATAACATTGTTAATTGTTGATTAATTTATGAGATGTATGAAGTGTAAATGTATGGATCAATATGAATTTTTTTTGATCTAGCTCAATATAACCTAGGATATGGAGGATAAAGATCCTATGGATGATGGGGAATAGATATAAGTTAAAATATATTTGAAGGATCATGTTTCAAGTGTGATGCAATAAATAATTATCAATGTGAATTTCCAAAGTTCCTAATTATGTTTAATATGGATAAGGAGATAATATTGAAGATAATCTTGAGCTTTCTCAAAATATACTACATAAATATATGAGGAAAAAGTTTGCATGAATTATTAAGATCACAAAACAAGAAGTAAATGAGAATTTAATTAGAATGTACAAAAGGGATTCATATATATAAAATATAATATATCTAAAATAGGTTGATATACCCTTAATCTATAGAAAATTTTTAATGAGCATATTGATCATCTATTTATTTTTTAAAGTTTTGAAGGAGAACAAGTTAGTGTTTAATGAGAATAGATGTGATTATTCTCAATAATCACTTGTTTAATTGGGGAATGTGGTTAGAGATGGCATTTTGGGTTGATTCAAAAAATATAGAAATCAACATGAATTGGCCAAATATTTCAAATCTAATTAGAATAAGGAGTTACATTTCTATAGTTTGGTATTTGAGTAAGGTCATCAAGAATATTTATTCCATACCCAAACCTTTTCATGACATTATATAAAAAAGTAATACTTTTATTTGTGGTAAGAAAGAAAAATTTGCATTTGATATATTCAAAAAAAATATTATCCATGCTCTGTTATTAGCTTTACCTAATTTTAAGCTTCCTTTTGGGGTGGGAACATATATTAGTGACTATTATATGAGAGTTGTCCTATTATAGATAAGTAATCCCATATATTAGAATTTTGAGTTATTTCGTGGAGAAATTATAAATTATTATACATATGATAAATATTAATATTCTCTAGTTAAAATAATCAAGAACTGAAAACACATTATTATGGTAAAGAAACTATTCTCTACACAGATCACAAACCTCCCTAATATTTGTAAGCACAAGAAAATGAAAATAAGCTAGACACTATAAATGGATGGGGTTTTTGAAATAATTTCATTTGATTATCAAATATAATAAAGGTGTGACTAAAAAACTAGTTGATATGTTATTTATAACTCCTTTTATTTTATACATGGGCACCATAACTCTTGATAATTTTATGTTTGATTTTTATGTAAAAGGATATGAGCTTGATGCAGATTTTATGGAGCCGTTTATTCAATAAAAAGGTCCCATAGTGTAATATTTTATCCCAAGGGGGATTATTAATTCTAAGATGGGTTTATCCACAAGTTGGGTAAGCTTTGTGTGCCTAAAGATTGAATATTTTAGTTGATGAGTGAAGCACACACATTAGACATTGAAGATTTTTTTTGGTGTTACAAATACTATTGCATATTTGTAGAGGTATGTTTATTATCCTAATATGTATCTTGATGTTGCTAAGTTCATAAAGGGATGTGTGTTTTTTAGTATAAGCAATCATAGTTATAGGAATCTAGTTTTGTATATGCCATTAATGGTTTATTCCAAGCCATGAGAGAGTACTTACATGGATTTTGTAGGTAGGTTACCTATGGAAAGGAAGGGGCATGACTATCTATTTATGGTTGTGGACTAGTTTTATAATATGTGTATTGTTATTACTTTTAAGAAAACCCTCAAATGTAGTGATGTAAATGAGTTATTTTTTTATGAATGCATGGTTTCATTTTGGTTTGTTTAGTTATATTGTTTCAGATTATGACTCAATTTTTTTTTAAGTTTTTAGACATATTATTGGAGAAGATGGATACCAAGTTGAAATGGTCCACCACTTTTCACCCATAAATCGATGGGAAGATATAATTTTTAATATAAATTTGGTAAAAGTATTGAGAGATTAAAATAGGAATCATCCTAATACTTGGGATGAAAATTTGGTGTATGTTCAACATTCCTATAATAGGATAGTGCCTTATTCTAATAGAAAAAACTCATTTTGAAACTTGTTTTGGTTAATCAAATCTATGTGCATTTGAATTTTTTTTAGATGACTATTAAAATGAAATGGGAAATTAGATCTAGAGGTCCACTAATATAAAAGGTTCACTAAGAAATTTAAAAAAATAATCTCCAAGTGAAAGAGATGTTGAATGTGTCATAAGAAAAGTATATATCAAGAGATAATCAACATAAGACTTAGCATAGTTTACTTATTAGAGACAATTTATGGTTGTACTTGAGTAGAGAGACACTCAAAGTTTAAAAAAATAATATTAAGCATTTTAGGTATGTGTTGACCCAATTTTGACCTTTCAAGCAAAAATTGGGCACCCCTATTTGCAAAAAATCATCTAAGTTTATTTCATTTGGCCAGGTCCAACACTTAACTTTTCTTCAAAAGAAGTGTTCTTTGACAAAAACTGTAACAAATGCATGAGTTTTTTCTTTTTGGAAAGTTCATTTTGGTCTTTGTTTAAGCCTTTAAAAAATTCTTTTAGGTTTTTGTTTTAAGCTTTGCCAAATTATTTTAGACTTTTTGTCTAAGGATTTTACTTAAGAGTATTTATTTTGGGTTTTATTCTATCCAAGTGATGAATTATTTTAAATAATTTATCTGAGATAAATATTTTGAAGACTAAGTGCTAAATTGTTTGAGACAAATTGTCTGCACATTTTTTTTGAAGGTACTTTACAATTTCTTTGAAAGATATCTTCAAGCCAAAAGGGACCCTTGAAACTTTTCTGAAGGGTAATTTCATTTTTTTGAAGGGTATCTTTTTTTAGGAAAAGGTCCACTTCAGTTTTTTTGAATGACCATTTGCAACTTTCCTGAAGGGTATTTTCTTTGGAAAGTGGTCACTTTCATTTTTCTGAAGGGGCACTTGCATTTTAAAAGGATCATTTCTTTTCTTCCAAAAGGCATTTTCAAAATATAGAAGGACCATTTCCAAAAGATGAAAGACAATTACAACTTCTTTGAAGGGCATTTCAACATCTCCAAAGGAACCAATCAAAAAGCCATAGGAAAGGAAGAGGAGAAGTGACTAAAGAGAAACCCTGAAATGATTCCTTCAAAAATTTTGTTTGAAGGAAATGAAGAGAAGAAACTCTAAAATAATTCCTTTGGAATTTTTTTCTGAAGGAAATAAATAGGAAGAATTCCTTCATACTTTTTGTTTGAAATAAATGAACAAGCAATGAGCCTGAAGGAAAAGACTTGAAAAAAATCTAGGGAAATAAATAGAAACAAATAGCCGAAGATAATTTGTTTGAAGAAAAGGTCCAAAAATAAATGTCTAAAAGAAATGCCTGAGGAGTGATGGCCCATAACACATCAATTTTAGACTATGGAGACTAACCATTGGAATTTCAAAAAAAAAGACTCAGTGAGAACCAAAAGGTAGAAATAAAGGTAACAAGTGGCAAATACAATTGAGGCTTTATTTTAGTTGTAACAAAATGTAACTAAGGCTTTGGTTCAGTTGTGACAAATGTAGCTAATGCTATAATGAATTATAACTAGTGCATCTATTTAGTTGTAACATGTCATAGCTCACCCACCTCTCTCTTACATGGAAATGCAACTATTTCTCTTGAGATGACAGATGTCTAAAGTGACCCTTTAACTCTATTTGATTGCTCCACCTCTCAAAGATATAAATATGCATCCTCTTGGCTCATTTGATAGTCTCTATTGGTTATGGTGAAACTCTAGCTATATTTGTACTTGAAAAACTCTTGAAGAAATAATACAAGTTATTTTCCACTCACATGTTGCACTATTGTGTATCAGTCTAAATCGTGTTGTTCTTATTTAGTGAAAGTTTATCTTTCCTAACCTGTTATCCTTGATTACCTACAAAATGTTCAAAAGAGTATTTTTACATGTCCTTGTTATTATTATTTATTAAGTGTATAGTAATTTTAGAAGTGGTTTAAGCTATATTCTTTCTTAGAATTGTCTATTACTCTCTTGAATGTCAAATGCCTTCTTGAATCTAACATTTGAAACACTGATGTGATAATACACAAAGATTTGTGAGTCTTGTGTGAGGAAAACCTTATTGGTCTTTAAGTAGTGATTTTATTCAAGTGAAAGGATATCATATATTGGTTCATCACCACTTATTTTCTTAGTGTTTCCTTTCTCCCTTTTCATATATAGTTGATAGATTAGAGAGAGTTTTAAAGGTGCATCAAGGGGATCTAGCCCTTAATCTAGAGATTCATCTCAATGAAATTATCATCCATAGTAAGAGAGATGATTCCATTTTTTAACTTGGGTGAGGAGAGCTGAACATATCCTCAAGGGTGCAAATCCAAGCATCAATAGCTTTTGGCATGCCTGATGGGACCTCTAAGTCCTAGAAGATTGTTCAAGATTGTTGTTGGTCTTGACATGGTTACAGATAAAAGAGAATCTATATTTATTACATAGCAATTCCATTAAATAATTAAAGTCTATGGTTGATAATAAATCCTATTTTCCATGTCAAAGGTGACAATTAGGTCTTCTGCTAAAGGTGTACCCTTTGAGCCTGTGAATTTACCTCCATATTCCACCAAAAGGTTCAAGTTTGTCAACACTCATCCTTATAAAATAAATTTTGTGTTTAAATCTTCCAAGTTTATATTACATTCCATTCCCAAAATTTTTAGTGATCATTCCCAAATGGATAGAAGATAACCTTTTGTGCCTTTTACCGGGGCATCTCCCTTGCATCTTGCCCAATATGATCAAATTTCAGGATCTGTCCTCAAAAGTGTCCCTTCTTTTAGTGGAGATGGTCCAATTACTAAAATTAAACACATCAATAATATAGAAAATATCTGTAATATCCATAATATTACCCAATAAAATGTATCTAATAGGTTTTTGGCCTTGTCTTTCAAAGGAACAGTTTTGGACTAGTATGGGACCCTACATGTAAATTTTATTAGCTCATGGGATGAGTTGGGGACTATATTGACTGATAGGTTTGGGTAAAAGAGTGATCATCTATATATAGATAATAAATTGAACATAATAAAAAGGGAACCACATGAATTCATGAAATATTTTAATACTAGGTTCCAAAAAACTTGGGATAGAATCCTAATTCTTGTGAGGCCAATCATAAACTATGCATTTTTGTTCTACTTAAAAGTTTTGAATAGTGAAATTACCATGATTATTTAATCCATGGGAGGAAAAAAATTGCCTTATACCTATGAAATAGCCATAAATTCTAATAATTTTCTTGTCCAAGTGGGAAAGATAGCTCCAAGACCTCCAATGCCACTATTCCCTTATTTTCATTCTCCTAGTCAAAGTGCATTGTCCTTTGCCTAGTCAAGAAAAATCTTCCTTGCCCCTACCAATGAAATCCATGAGGTTAAAATTTTAATCCAAAGTGTTACTAATGAATTTGTTTCCCTCAAAAGGAAACAAACCCAAGGATATAAGCCATATCAATCCTATAATCAATTTGGACAAAATAACAGACCTCCTTTTCAAGGCAATGCACAAGAACAAGGACAAATTACCCATGTCAACCCTTATCAAATCTATAGTCCTATTGATACCTCATCCTAAAAATTACTTTTCCACACTAAAAATGATTTGGTCCAAGAATAGCCCAACTATCTACCTTTTTAACATGGTCAAGAATAAGTTGCTTATGCCAATGAGATGCAAAATCAAGGCATGACTACACAAGGTGAGCAAATATCCCAATTTTCAAAATTTGAGATGAAAATGCAATTTGGGATGGATAAAAGGTAGGTTAAGTCTAATTACACTCTCATGAATCATTTGGAGGGTGAGTTCTATGTCATTAATTATGTGGGGAATCCAAGCAATCAAAATACTGGTGTTGCCTCCAATACTAGGTCTAAAAGGAGGGATATTGAGGAAGCTCAAGGAACTAATGAAGGACCTATTTTTACCCATAAATAAGCTCAAATGGGAATTTTCCCTAATTAATCTCCTAAAAAATAATAAAATTATAGGATTCAAAATTTTAGGCTAGGTGCTATAACTCCATCTCCATAAGCTAGATCACAAGGTGTTAATGTTCATAAAGAGAACCCCAAGGTGAGTAATCCTTCCATTAATGTGGTGGACCAGATGAAGAAGATTCATATGAATAGTTAATTTTGGGATTATATAATATTAATAGGGTATAAATATATACTTCAAAATTAATTACATGAATTGGTCAAACAGGTTGGCCCATGTAGAAATGATAATGTGGTTTTGGTCAATGGAACTCAATCCATAGATGGTCAAGTGAAGAAAGATGATAAAACTCCTCCTTTTTACCTATATATAATCATTGGTGATTTATTTATTCATAATTACATCATTTATAGTGGATATATGACATCATTCATGTCAAAATGTATAGTAGATAAGCTAAGCCTCAAGTATGAGTCAATAACTAAAGGAGTTTTGCAATTGCATGGAGCACCAACCAAGACTTTGGGGATAGTGAAAGGTTTGAATTTAACCCTTCATGCTTCTCCTAATTTTTCAATTTCCCATGATGTGGTAGTATCATATTTACATCCAAGATAGGTGGATATTTGGTAGCCAATTGGTCATACATGGTGTTTAGGACAAAATATGGAACTAAAGTGAAGATTGAGTTGGAACCTATCCATAGAAATCACTTGGAACCATATTAACCTAAGGTGTAAAATGTTAACTATGATATCATTGATGAGGAAGAGCTTCACATTGACCAATCTCCATCATCTTCCATTGAGGGAGTTTTTGATTTATTCTTAGAAGAGTGGGGAGATGACAACTATGAGCATGATCCTTACAAGTTTATTGAATAATATGGTCTTAGAGTATACTATATGCATGAGAAGGATTCCTTAATTCCCAATATATTAAATCCAAGTGAAGAGGTGAGTGGTTTATTGGAGCTCTTCTTTGATGGGTCTAGAAGCAAGATGGAGTTATGTTGGGGATCAACCAACAATATGATTACACTTATGAAAGCAATAAACTAAGAAATTAAATCAGATAGATAAGTAACTAGAATGATAAATAGAAAATAACAAGAGATACAAGAAACCACCCTGAAACTTTGTATTAAACTCTTTAGAGAAGGAATACAATTGAAGAAACTTCTTTCTTCCACACCTCTCTCAGATGTACAGATCTCTCTCTAGATCTCTTTCCCTCAAGAGCTCTCTCTCTCTCAAGTACAATCAACTCCAACAACCTGGAATGATTCACCTATACCATTCTATATTGTTCTTTCAACATTCACAATGTTCTACTACTACAATAAGCTAAGAAGATCTTTCCTACATATAGAATTAGGAAACTCGAGCATGCACTTACAACCAATAGTTAAGCCTCTTGAACAAGGGCTCTAAAAATAGTCTTGCTAATAATAGAGACGCAGAATTAAGACTACAACTTAATATCATCGTGCAAACACTCGGTTCTGTCCTTGGAAATTGCTCTCTGGATGCACAGGTAACCGACGCCGGTTCCTTCCTGCTTGCACCTGACCGAAGTCGGTCGATCCCTGCCGACGCCGGTGTCTCTTCAACTGCTCCTAACCGACGTCGGTCACTCTTGACTGACGCTGGTGACTGTGTAAACCTACAACTTTGGTAATGCACTCCTTGGTGAAACTTTTAGGATCCACACCTTAACAATCTCCCACTTGGAGATAAACAGCTGCACCAATACCTGTACAGCAACATCTTCTAGCTCCTCCATCTTCAACTCAATCATGAAGACCAACAGAAGTTGAATGAAGATTCAACTTCTCCTTTGTAACCGGCTTGGTTAACATATCAGCAGGATTCTTATATGTATGGATCTTCTCCAACTTCAACTCACCATCCTCCAACACCTGTCTTATGAAGTGGTACCTAAGCTGTATGTGCTTGGTTCTTGAATGAAAGGCCAAATTCTTAGCCAAATGAATGGCACTCTGACTATCACTGTATAGTCTGCAACACTCTTGCTCCTTTCCAAGCTCTTCCATGAACTGTGTCATCCATATCATCTCTTTGCTAGCCTCCATGGCTGCAATATACTCTGCTTTTGTAGTTGACAAGGCAACAACCTTCTACAACTTTGATATCCAGCTAACCGTCGTTCCACCAACAGTGAAAACATAACCTATGGTGCTCCTCCTACCATCCAAATCACCTACCATATCTGAATCTACATATCCATGTAGAGAAGTATCTAAACCTCCATAACACAAATTCCTACTACTGGTTCCTCTCAGATATCTAAGGATCCACTGAACTGCTTTCCAGTGTTCCTTCCCTGGATTGGCCATATACTTACTTACAACTGCCACTGCTTGGGCAATATCTGGTCTAGTACACACCATTGCATACATTAAACTCCCTACTGTGGAAGAATATGGAACCTTACTCATGTACTCTACCTCATCATGTGAATTAGGACATTGTTCTTTACTCAACTTAAAATGTCCAGCCAAAGGTGTGCTTACTGGTTTAGCATCCTACGTATTGAACCATTTCAACACCTTGTTCACATAATCCTCTTGAGACAAAATCAACCTATGATTTTTCCTATCCCTCTTAATGCTCATGCCAAGGATTTTCTTTGCTACTCCCAAATCCTTCATAGTAAACGTTTGAGCTAATTTCACCTTAAGCTCAGAGATATCATGCATGTGTGATCCTGCAACCAGCATATCATCTACATACAACAATAGAATAATATATCTACCATTATCTAATCTCTTAAAATACACACAATGGTCAGATTGACACCTACTATAGCCATGCTCAGTCATAAACTTGTCAAATCTCAAATACCACTGTCTAGGAGCTTGCTTGAGGCCATACAAGCTTTTCTTCAATCTGCACACTAACTTCTCCTTACCCTTGACCTCAAATCCTTCCGGCTGTTCCATGTATATTCCCTCATCCAAATATCCATGAAGAAATGTTGTCTTAACATCTAGCTGCTCAAGATGCAAATCCTCAATAGCAACCAAAGACAATACAACCCGTATAGAAGTCATTTTAACAACAAGAGAAAAAATCTCACCAAAATCAATCCTTAGCTTTTGTGCAAATCCTTTCACTACCAACCTGGCCTTATATCTCATCTGTCCATTCTCACCTTCCTTCAACCTGTAGGTCCATTTGTTCTTCAGTGTCCTCTTACCAGCTAGCAACTCAACCAAATCCCATTTTTGGTTCTCTCTCAAGGACTCCATTTCCTCAACCATGCCATGCTCCCACTGACTCTTGGACTCCACCTGTAATGCTTCTTCAAAACTCTCTGGTTCTCCACCATCAGTTAGAAATAAATAAAATAATGAAGGAGAATATCTAATTGGAGGCTTACCCTTTTTGACCTCCTGATGGGCGTCTGAGACTCGTTCACAACACGCTGTCCACCCAAATTTTTTGACAGTGACCGACCTCGGTCATCTCCAGACCTGTTACTAGCTGACGCTGGTTCTTTCTGACCGATGTCAGTTCCTGTTTTGCCGACGTGGGTCTCTGTATGACTGACATCGGTTTCTATTCTGCCGACGTTGGTTCTTACCCTTTCAATGTCGGTCTCTGTGTTTTCTTGCAAGTGATTATTTCTTTTTCCTGCGAGCTCATTTTGGACCATCACCTCGTCCAATTCTCCATTGCTCTGCCCAGATTGATTCAGCTTCTTCAGCTGATCACTATACATCACTTTTTTATTGAAAACAACATCACGGCTCCTAATTACCTTGTTAGTTCCTAGATTCCAAAATCTGAAACCAAAATCATCTGAGCCATAGCCAATAAATGTGCACCTCATAGACTTAGCATCTAACTTCTTTCTATTTTCCTTATCTACGTGCATAAAGGCTTCAAAAACAAAAACTTTTAGATATGAGAGATCTACCTTTTTACCTGTCCATGCCTCTTCTAGGATTCCACCATCCAGAGCTGTAGAGGGTCCTCTGTTAATCAAGTGCACTGCAGTGTCAACAGCTTATGCCCAAAACTCTAAGGGCAAACCAGCATGCAATCTCATACACCTTGCATGCTCCATTATTGTTCTGTTCATCCTTTCAGCAATTCCATTCTACTGAGGTGTCCTTGGAACCATCCTTTTCCTACGAATTCCATGCATATAAAAATCCCAATTGAACTTAAAGCTGCAGAACTCACCACCATTATCAAATCTCAGGCACTTCAATCTTTTGCCTGTTTCATTCTCAACCATAGCTTTCCAAATCTTAAAAGTCTCAAATACATCAAATTTTTTCTTAATACAATAGATCCATACCTTTCTTGTAGCATCATCTATGAACATAACATAGTACTGTGATCCTCCAATAGAAGCTACCTGAGCCGGTCCCCACACATCTGTGTGAACAAGCTGCAACTTATGCCTCTTCTTTATTGACCCAGTCTTAAGAAAACTCACTCTCTTATATTTTCCAAACACACAATGCTCACAAAATTCCAGATCTATGTTTTTCAAATTTGAAAGCTTACCTTTAGACTTAAGAATTGACATCCCCTTCTCACTCATGTGGCCAAGCCTTGAGTGCCATAATTTAGCATCCACATCTGAAGTAGATAATACAGAAGGAGAAATATTAGTAACACAATTACATAAATAGAGAGTACCAACTCTCTTACCTCTGGCCATAACAAGTGCACCCTTGGTCACCTTCCAAGATTCAGCTATGAGAGTTACTGTACAACCCTCATCCCCTAACTTTCCTATAGAAATCAAATTCCTCTTCAAGCTAGGAACATGCATAACATCTCTCAACACCCATGTGTTGCCATTCTACATTTTCAGCTGCACTTTACCTTTGCCAATAATTTTACAAGGCTCATCATCCCCTAAATACACTATTCCAAAATCTCCATGGATATAGTCACTAAAATATTCTCTATTAGGGGTAGCATGAAAAAATGCACCAGAATCTAAAACCCAAGATTCTATATTATTATGCAAAGAGAATATTAAAGCATCTTATGCAATACCTACAACCTTTGCTTCTTCCTTTCCTTCGTGATGATTGTCCTCCTTAGGCTTTGACCAACAATCTCTGCTTATGTGCCCCATCTTTCCACAATTCCAGCATTGTGGCCTCCTGCCATTTCTAGATTTGGATCTACCTCTCACCTTAGACTTAGATCTTGATCTCCTCTTGCTCCTCTCTTTTTGCCTTCCCCTGCTCTCAAAATTTAAAGCATTCCCTGATGTTTCCTCTGTGCTTTTCTTGCAAATTTCCTCATTCAAGATAACACTAAAAACATCCTCTACTTTTAAAATATTTGAAGCAAATGCAGTATTAGAAACTACCATTACCAAGCTATGCCAGCTTTCAGGCAAAGAACATAATATTAAAAGAGCTTTTATTTCATCATCAAATACAATATTGATTGAACTTAATTGATTAACAATTCCATGGAAATCATTCAGGTGATTAGATACAGATCCACCTTCCTGCATACGCAAATTAAATAAATGTTTCATAAGATATACCTTATTAGAAGCTGAGGGTTTTTCATACAAATTTGCTAAAGTAGTCATCAAATCTATCGTAGACTTTGCTTGTGATAAATTAGATATCACAGTAGATGCTAGACTCAGTCTTATAGACCCTAGAGCCTTTTTATCAAGAACTTCCCATTCTTCATCATCCATGTCTGTGGGCTTCTTTGCAATCCCACCTAACGGTAAGTATAGATCTTTCTGATACAGATAGTCCTCTATCTGCATTCTCCAATGTTGATAATTTTTGCCATTGAACTTCTCCATTCTCAGTTTACTTTCTTCTACCATTGCTTCTCCCACTCAAATAGAAATCCCTACAGAAACCCCTATGAGCAACCTATAATCAATACACACTACACGGATCTGAACCACCTATTAGTGAACCTGAGCTCTGATACCACTTATGGTTATCAAGCTCTAAACCTGCAACCAAGCTCTGATACCACTTGTTGGGGATCAACCAAAAATATGATTATAATTATGAAAGCAATAAGCCGCTGAATTAAATCAGATAGATAAGTAACTAGAATGATAAATAGCAAATAACAAGAGATACAAGAAACCACCCTAAAAACTTGTATTAAAATCTTTAGAGAAGGAATACAATTGAAGAAACTTCTTTCTTCCACACCTCTCTCAGATGTACAAATCTCTCTCTAGATCTCTTTCCCTTAAGAGCTCTCTCTCTCTCAAGTACAATCAACTCCAACAACCTGGAATGATTCACCTATACAATTCTGTACTATTCTTTCAACATTCACAATGTTCTACTACTACAATAAGCTAAGAAGATATTTCCTACATATAGAATTAAGAAACTTGAGCATGCACTTACAACCAAAAGTTAAGCCTCTTGAACAAGGGCTCTAAAAATAGTCTTGCTAATAATAGAGACGCGGACTTAAGACTACAACTTAATCTCATCATGCAAACACTCAGTTCTGTCCTCAGAAATCACTCTCTGGATGCACAGGTAACCGATGTCGGCCGATCCCTGCCGATGCCGATGTATCTTCAACTGCTCCTGACCGACGTTGGTCACTCCTGACCGACGCTGGTGACTTTGTAAACCTGCAACTTTGGTAATGCGGTCCTTGGTGAAGCTTTTAGGCTCCACACCTTAACAGGTTAGGTGGTGGAGCTATGTTGGTTTCACCTTCAAAAGAAAGGTATTTTTTAGCCTTAAAATTTAAACTATCATACTCTTGTAATGTGGTAGAGTATGAGGCCCTTATCCATGGCATTTAATGGGTAAGGAGAAGAGGTGTCAAGGAATTACAAGTGTTTGGTGATAGTGAGCTTGTTGTGAATCAGGTTAGAGGGCATAATTTGACCAAGAACTCCTTACTCAAATCATATAAGCATAGATTTTGGGAATTTGTATAATATTTCATGGATTTTAACATAAAATATATTCCAAGTGAAGATAATAATCATGATGATAGGTTGGCATCTATTGGTTCTCAATTTGATGTTCCAAAGGGCATAAAGGAAGACAAGAATCAACCCATCTAAAGGTGATTGTGAGACCTTTTGTACTAGATAATTTCACTAATTGGTAGGTGTTTGAAAGTGATAAACAAATAGAATTTTTTATAAAAGAATAGGTTTAGTTTTCTTCTAAGAATTTATCTAAGCTGCAGTAATAATATAGAGGGAAAATTGTCTAATTAAATTCTAACAAGCTCCCAAAAGGCCTAGTGACTCTTGAGAGCATATTTAATGAGGATGACCATCTCAAGAAGGAAAAGGTAAGCATGTAAACTAATAAATATAACTATTAAATGGTATAGATATTCAAATATAAATTACTTTCACTTGGAAAGGTATGCACTAGTCAAGAGAAGCATGATTTCATTGAACTATGCAAAGAGTTTAGTGATATTTTTACATGGGAATATAGTGAATTAAAGGGTTTTGATCCAAGTTTGGCTCAACACACCATAGAGATAGATGAAAATTCCAAACCCATCAAGCAAAGACAAAGGCCAATTAATCCAAAGATTGATCCTCTCATGAGGGAAGAACTCACCAAACTGATTGAGTCTAAAATCATCTTTCCCATCAAGCATTCCTCTTGGGTATCCAATTTAGTCCCTATTAGGAAGAAGAATGGGGAGATAAGGTTTGTGTGGATTTTAGTGACTTAAATAGAGTGTCTTTGAGAGATAATTATCCCTTCCCTTCCATGGAGAAAATTCTATAAGTGGTGGTAGTTAGTGAGAGGTTTTCCCTCCTAGATGGTTATTTTAGATACAATCAGATTTTGGTGAAAGAAAGTGACCAATACAAAATAGAATTTAATACCAAATGGGGGACATATGACTAGAGAAATATTCCATTTGTATTGTCAAATGCTAGAGCTACTTTTCAACATGTAATGGATATGGCTTTCTAAGGACTGATCAATGATATTATATTGGTATATCTTGATGATGTGACAGTTTTCTCTAAGGAAGTAAAATATCATTTGAAGTACCTAAGGTATATTTTTGAGAGGTGTAGAGAGTTTGGAATATCTCTAAACCCAAATAAGTGTGTGTTTTATATCCATGAAGGTAAATTACTGGGACATATTATTTCCAAGAAAGGTTTGTCCATTGATCTAGAAAGGGTAAGTGCCATCTTGACATTATCTTTACCTAAACATAAGAAGGGTATACAAAGCTTCTTTAGTAAGATAAATTTCATTAGGAGGTTTATTCCTAATTTTTCTAACCTGGCCAATCCTTTAACCTCGATGATAAGGAAGTATGAGATATTCACTTGGATAGGAAGGAGGAAAGAAAGTTTTGAGGAGATCATGTAAGCCATTGCCCAAGCTCTTACTCTTGCAAGTCCAAACTTCTCCAAGGAATTCAATTTGTAGAATTTTTGGAATGAAGAGGTAATCTCTACCATTCTTACTCAAGCTAATGATGAATTTTTGAATAGCCTATTGCCTTCTTTAGTCAAGTTTTGGAAGTCTATGAGCTAAGATACACATATGTTGAGAAACAAGTACTTTCATTCATAAGGAGTTTAAATAAGTTCAAGAATATGTTGTCTAACAAAAATATTCAAATTTTTATGCTTTATATTGGTGTGAAATTATTTATATTGAGTAGATATTTGAATGAGAAAAGGGAAGGTTGGATCACCAAAGTGATGAAATATGATGTGGAAATCAAAACAACCAAGCTAGTGAAGGGCAAAGGACTATGTGAGCATCTTGCTCCAAATTTAAAGATCAAAGGGACGTTGTTCTATAAATTCATGATGTTTGTAAAATAGCTATATCTTCAACCATGAGGATTTGGACACAAGACATGATTCATTTCCTTCAAACTAGTAAGTGTCCACAAGGTCTTGATAGGGCCAAGAGAATGTATTTTAGGCTACAATCCATTCCTTATGTACTTGTTGATGGATTACTATTTAAGAAAGACTTTTTAGGTATGTTTTTGAGATGTATTGATTTATATTAGATGGATAAAGTGTTGTATGAGTTCCATGATGGACCAACTAGTGGTCACTTTACTCCTAGAGCCATAACTGCCAAGATAATGAGGGTAGGATACTTTTGGCCTAGCTTGTTCAAAGACACCCATGATTGGGTAAGGAAATGATAGAAGTGTGCTCTCTTTTATGTAAAATAAAAGAAATATTCCTTGACTCTTCATCCAATCTAGCTTGAGCAACCCTTTATGCAATGGGGTTTGGATTTCATAGGTTTGATTAATCCTCCTTTTAATACTGGTCACAAGTGGGTGTTGGCAGCCACTAATTATTTTACAAGATGGGTGAAGGCTATATCTCTTAAGGAGAAAAATGAAAACTTAGTCTTAGAATTTTATGAAAGTATAGTAACTAGGTTTTGATCCTTCAAAAATTATCTTAGACAATCCCTTGGCTTTCCTAGGAACAAGAATAAGTGAATGGGCCTTGAAGCATGGTATCTATCTTAGCACCTCATCCAAATAATATCCCCAATGGAATGGACTAGTTGAGTCCACAAACAAGAACTTGATCAGGATCATTAAGAGAACAATGGAGGAGAATAAAAGGACTTGGCATACCAAGTTAAAGACATCTATTTGGGCTGATAGAATTACTCCAAAGAGAGCAATTGGGAACTCACCATACACACTTGTGTATGGAAGGGAAGATAGACTTCTTATCTCACTTGAGTTATTATCTTTAGATCTTACTTATCAGCTATAATTGATGGATAATGATAGCATGGAGGTTAGATTATGTGAGTTGATAGAGCTTAAGGAGATAAGAGATAAATCTATGCACACCATGACTACTCACCAAAAAAAATAAAGAAGTATTTTGACAAGAATTCCATGCCAAGAAGCTTTAAGGAAAGAGACATTGTCTTGAAATGGGATGAAGATAGGGAAAAACATAGAAGATGCACAAAGTTTGATGCTTTGTGGAGTGGCCCATATGTGATCACATAGTCCAAACAACACAATGCTTTCCAACTCTCAAAGTTGGATGGAGAGGAGTTATATATCCCAATCAATGGGATATATCTAAATCATTGTTATTGATGGTTCTCTTGTTTCTATTGTACGTAGTTTCCTATTTTCTTTGTGTTTCCTAAGTGTTTATGCACATGTGTGAGTTTGGCCTTGTCTGGTTTTATGTTGTCTTTGCTTAGTCTTATTATTGTTTTGTGGTGTGTTTCCTTGTGTTTTGTTTTTAAAAAACCATTGTTAGTCATATTCAATAATATATTGACTCCATTATCCCTTGGTTGGATAAGGCTACTAGTCTAGTCAGTATAGCAGACATACTACCCCTATGAATCACCAATTTGTTGACCAAATTTTGGCCTTTTAGGCCAAAATTGGGCACCCCTATTTGCAAAAAATTGTCTAAGTCTATTTCATTTGGCTAGGTCCAACACTTAGATTTTTTTAGAAGTGTTCTTTGATAAAAACCACAATAAATGCACAAGTTTTTTCTTTTAGTAAAGTTCATTTTGGTCTTTGTTTAAGCCTTTAAAGAATTCTTTCAAGTTTTTGTTTTAAGATTTGTCAAATTATTTTGGAATTTTTGTCTAAGTATTTTCCTTAAGATTATTTATTTCATGTTTTATTTTGGGCAAGTGATGAATTATTTTGGATAATTTATCTGAAATAAATATCCCAAAGACCAAGTGCCGAATTCTTTTGGACAAATTGTCTACACAATTTTTATGAAGGTGCCTTACAATTTATCTGAAAGATATCTTCAATCCAAAAGGGACCCTTGAAACTTTTTTGCAGGGTATGTTTGTAAATTTTTTGAAGGGAACTTTCATTTTTTTGAAGGGTATCTTTTTTTGGGAAAAAGGTCCGCTTCAATTTTTTTGAAGGATCATTTGCAACTTTTCTGAAGGGTATTTTCTTTGGAAAGTGGTCACTTTCATTTTTATAAAGGGGCACTTGTATTTTAAAAGGATCATTTCATTTCTCTTGAAAGGAATTTGCAAAATCCCAAAGGACTATTTCCAAAAGCCAAAGAACCATTACAACTTCTCTGACGGGCATTTCAACTTCTCCGAAGGACCAACCAAAAAATTGTAGGAAAGAACAAGGAGAAGTGACTAAAGAGAAACCTATAAATAATTACTTCAAACTTTTTTTTGGAGGAAATGAAGAGAAAAAAATATGAAATAATTCCTTCAAAATTTATGTCCAAAGGAAATAAATAGGAAGAATTCCTTTAGACTTTTTGTCCAAAAGAAATGAACAAGCAATGAGGCCAAAGGAAAAGACTCGATAAAAAGTCCAAGGAAATAAATAGAAGCAAATAGACACAAACAATTTATCTAAAGAAAAGGTCCAAATATAAATATTTGAAATAAATTCCTGAGGAGTGACGACCCACAACACATCAATTTTAGACTACAGAGACTAGCCATTGGAATTTTAAAAAGAAAGACTCGACTATAAATAGAAGGCAGAGATAAAGGTAACAAGTGGAAAATACAATTGAGACTTTGTTTCAATTGTAAAAAAATGTAACTGAGGCATTGGTTCAGTTGTGATAAATGTAACTAATGTTATGACAAATTGTAACTGGTGCATCTATTCAGTTGTGACATGGCATAGCTCACCCACCTCTCTCCTGCATGCAAATGTAAATATTTCTCTTGAGATGACAGATGTCTAAAGTAACCCTTTAACTCACTTTTATTTCTCCACCTCTCAAAGCCATAAATATGCATCCTCTTAGCTCATTTGATATCCTTTGTTGGTTATGGTGAAACTCTAGACATATTTATACTTGAAAATTCTTGAAGAAATAATACAAGTTATTTGCCACTGACATCTTGCACTATTGTGTATTGGTCTAAATCATGTTATTCTTGTTTAGTGAAAGTTTATCTTTCCTAACCTGTTGTCCTTAATTACCTACCAAATGTGCAGAAAGAGTATTATTACATGTCCTTTTTAGTATTCTTTCTTAAGTGTATAGACATTTTAGAAGTGGTTTAAGACTATATTCTTTCTTGGAATTATCTGTTATTATCCTAAATGTCGAATGCCTTCTTGAATATAAAATGTGAAACACTGATGTGATAATACACAAAGAGTTGTGAGTCTTGTGTGAGGAAACCTTGTTGGTATTTAAGTAGTGATTTATATCAAGTGAGAGGATATCATATATTGGTGCATCACCACTTGTTTTCTTAGTGTTTTATTTCTCCCTTTTCATACATAGTTGATAAATTAGAGAGATTTTTTAAAGGTGCATCAAGGGGAGCTAGCCCTTAATATAGAGATTCATCTCAATGAAATTGTCACCCATAACAAGAGAGATGATTCCATTTTTCTACTTTGGTGAGGAGAGTTGAGCATCTCCTCAAGGGTGCAAATCCAAGCATCAATAGTATGGTCCATTTTAAATTATAGAACAAATTGGAAAGAATGAATTTAGACTAGATTTGCCTGCTCATATGAATATTTATTATGTTGTCAATGTCAATAAATTATGTCTCTTTGAGCTTTATAGATGATGAATATGAATGGTTATTGATACCTTTAATGAATACCATACTCTTAATATTCAGATGAAATTAGAGGAGGATTTTATGCTATAAAAGAAAGAGAAGACAATAGTAAGGGGAATGCAAGAGCATTGGATGGTTGGGTTGAAGGTTCGACTACTTAGTAGGGCCAAATTTTATTATTGAAAAGATGTGGGGAAGATATTTCATAACCTATAGAGTTATTAAAGATTATAAAGATTTAAAAGCCTCAAACTATGGGGGATTGGTCTAAAATATTGATATATTTTATTATACATGTTTTATAATTCATTTCCAATATGATCAATTATGTAATTAATGTATGAAAATAATATGAAAGACACATCTTAAATATTTCTCAAGTAAATTGAATTGTTTAATTAAGTTTTAGTGCTAGAATCAGGTTTGGGATGGTATGGGACTTATTATATTAATTATTTAAAAAGTTTAAAACCTTTGAAATGAAGGGTTTTGTCAAGGATGTCAAATGTATTAGTAAGCACAAGTGGTGTTTGTTTAACCACCAATGCTTATAGTGGTAATTATGTAACTTTTG